>NW_024121210.1:29222568-29311575 GCF_016745375.1 Pimephales promelas | reverse complement strand
AGCCGTTTTCTAACCCATACATACTTAAACAATCGCCTGATGAGCTGAATGAGCCCTTCTCTGATCACTGCGATCGCCTCTATAATCCTGTACAGTGAAATATATAAGAGGGATTCGGGCTCGAATCTGAGACTGGGCGTGACGTCATGCGCGTTCACGCTCGCCTGGCTGTCTGGCAGGTTCGTGTAGCTATTCGCCGCCGTTCTCCGTATCAGAGAAGACAACTCGAGCGACACAACTCTAGTCAGCTTTCCACAAAAGTAGACGATGGATTCAAAGGGGCTGTTTACACCTGGTCACTTGTGTTTTCTGTGATCGGATAGCTATTCGATCGTGAAAAGACAAGGGTGTAAATGCCCTCCGAAACGCGTTAGAGACGGATGAATCCGATCGCTCAAATCACTTGAGGACGTGGTCTGGGCCGCATTCCAGACGAAATTGGACAAGTGTAAATGCATCATCTGGTTGTTGAAACCAAGCTATATGTCATGTTATTTTAGTCATATATGACGACGCGCATCACCTCGGATGAGCAGCTGAGCTGAGCAAGCCAGCGCGCCGCAATCTATCGCAAATCAAAGTGAAAGTAAGTCGCAGACGCTTAACACTACCATCTTCATTAAAAGTAAAGAAATCAAATGATCTTACCAGGCCTGTTGCCGATCTCTCTTAATGCTGTCTTTGCTGATTTTGAAATTAGCTGATGATTAATAAAATCCAGCTCATATCTGTTGCTTTCGGTGACGTGCACTTCATATCTGTATATGGCGCGGAAAGAGACCGGCTTGTAGTTCATTACAAACCCCAACGCAAACTCCACGTGAGACAAAGAAAATAAAACTTCAGTCTGTCCAGTGCCAGGCGTCGGAATAAGACGAGAGTCAACATCGGGAAGCTTTCAACAAACGGAGAGATCTCCGGTCGGCTCTAGGGCTCAAACGGGTCCTATACAAAGTGATAACTGAACGTGTTTCCATAATAATTCAATCATAAGTGGATACAGTAAGCACAGGGAGACAGATGGAAACAAAAACCGAAGTTTTCTACTACCCCCGTTTCCCCCTCTCTCACACATAAGTGTGTAATTTACTCGAATGCCTTTCCTTTCATATATTTTAAATGCCTTGCAGATTTATTACTGTATTACCTCATTATGACTGTAACAAAAGATGTGTGCCGCACAGTGTGCGGCTGATGCTCCTTGGGTTATGAACAGCTCGCGCAAACGTGCGTGTGTGTGTGTTCCTCCATGAACGCGCACAGCTCTGGTTGCAATTTCGCTTGTCGCCAGAGGGGGCGTAGTTCTGCAAAAACTCAGAGACTTGCGTTTAGCTCCTTTAAAAGTAATAAGTACTTACTGATGAATGTGGGGGATGTATAATATACTAGACACACAGACAGAGCTTTACAGCTCAGTCTGACATCATTATGAATTATAAATTGTCAAGTAGCCAGCACTAGTCAATAACGAAGATTATGCAGAAACTTAATATCTATTGATCTGTAAGAAAACATTTTATTTTATTACAAAAACTTTCCATGCACTGATAACTGCTACTGATAATTATTTATTATTCAAATGTGCACATAAGTGAAAATAACAAAATGTACTAAATAGTATATAGAAATGAGGAAAAACAAATATAATATAAACATACAATATATAAACAGATGTCACAAGGTGTCAACATTATAAGAATGCTAAGCAGTCATACCAGTTTAACATCATTTTAAAGCGCTACGACAGCGGGGAAGATGCATGGGATTAATTTGCATTGTTTTAACAATATGTTTAGTTTTTACCTAAAAACCCTTGTCCACATTCAAGCATTTGATCTTGAACAGCACGCCCTTTTACAGCAGATTTAGTTCACAAACAACTGACCTACCTTAAAATTCGGCATTCGTTTCTCATGTAAAATCAATGTCAGAGGATCTCCTGTTCTTGGCTCATCTTGAGTTAGTCTGTTGAATTCAGTGAATTGTAAACTGGAGACTCACTTTGACCGTATCATTTGAATCAGTGAGTTGTTGACTCGAGAACAGATGCAATGGGATAGCTCCACCACTATTGCGTCTCTGAGCGGGCTACGATTTCTTCAGTTAAAAATAACGAGAAAAGACAAATCCAAAATGTAAATCCACCACTTCAAACACCACAAATATGACTACTGCAAACCTTAGTAAATCTCTTAGTAAAAGCTCAGCCACAAACTAATAACTGTAAAGTGTCTTCAGTAAATCCTGACAGTAGTCCCGACCCACAAAGTTTAGTGATTTGATGGTTTGTCTCTCAGGTGACCCAGCAGAGACGGACTACACCGCTGTGGGCTGTGCCGTCACCACCATCTCCTCCAACCTGACGGAGATGTCAAAGGGTGTCAAGCTGCTGGCGGCGCTGATGGAAGACGAGGGGGGCAACGGCCAACAGCTGCTGGGAGCTGCTAGGAACCTGGCGTGTGCCGTGTCTGAAATGCTCAAGACCGCTCAGCCCGCCACTGCTGAGGTATTACCTCACGATATCTTGTCACAACATGGGATTGGGAATGTTGCATGTAGCTGATGTGGGGCATTCGTTGGTCTGTTAGTAGTAGGAGTGGAAGGGTGATTCAGATTCCTTAACATTTCCCATAAGAGTTATTTTAGTAGTTTTTTGAAGAAAATACTGCTGTAATATTGACAGTTATGATGTCTTCAGCCACGACAGATCCTTCTGCAAGCAGCGGGTAATGTGGGTCAGGCCAGCGGTGAACTCCTGCAGCATATCGGAGAGTCCGACTCGGATCAGCACTTCCAGGTGTGTGACACACACTCACTCTGCCTGCTGCTACACACACTGTGACTGTAGTGCATTAACCTGTGTTCTCATCAGTCTGTAGGTACAGCAGCGTTCACACACTCCAGGCGGACACGCTATAGTCAAATGCTGGTAACAATGCATAGAAAGAACAATTAATATCCACCAGCCAATCATACTAATGTGTCTGTAATGACATATAGTGATCATTACCAAATCAATGATTCAATGATCACGGTTTGACCTGGATCATAATGTTTGTTGTATAGACATCTCATAGTCATAATTGTAGGGTGTTGGATCATGGTGTGGTGACGGGTCATTCTCAGAAAATCAATCAACAGCACTGTTTCTCTGCATGAGAGATTTCATCATTTAATTCAGATCTGTAACCATTAGTAATGTCTTAAATTCCTTTTGAATTGGTGTAGTTTTTTTCTCACTGCTTTGAGTCAGATCGAAGAGCTCATCCCCTTCTGAGAGCATTTTAAGTGATGGAGACCACTAGCAATGGTTATCATTAAGGCTGCCTGATATTGCAAAAAAAAAAAAAAACTGTTTTCAGATATGCAAATGATCATCTGACCAATCAGAGCAGAGTAGACCAATCACAACAGTGTCATCTGACCAATCAGAGCAGGGTAGACCAATCACAACAGACTGATTCATCTGACCAATCAGAGCAGAGTAGACCAATCACAACAGACTGGGTCATCTGAACAATCAGAGCAGAGTAGACCAATCACAACAGACTGGGGCATCTGACCAATCAGAGAAGAGTAAACCAATCACAACAGAGTCATCCGACCAATCAGAGCAGAGTAGACCAATCACAACAGAGTCATCTGACGAATCAGAGCAGAGTAGACCAATCACAACAGACTGAATCATCTGACCAATCAGAGAAGAGTAAACCAATCACAACAGACTGGGGCATCTGACCAATCAGAGCAGAGTAGACCAATCACAACAGACTGAGTCATCTGACCAATCACAACAGACTGGGTCATCTGAACAATCAGAGCAGAGTAGACCAATCACAACGGACTGGGGCGTCTGACCAGAGTAGACCAATCACTACAGACTGGGGCGTCTGACCAGAGTAGACCAATCATAACAGACTGGGGCGTCTGACCAGAGTAGACCAATCACAACAGACTGGGGCGTCTGACCAGAGTAGACCAATCACTACAGACTGAGTCATCTGACCAATCAGAGAAGATTAGACCAATCACAACAGACTGGGTCATCTGACCTATCAGAGCAGAGTTTGCTCGCTGAAAAGAGGGGAGACTGAAACTTCGAACAAACCATTTTCAGACTCTCTGAGAAATAAGGTGGTGCAGCAATGCATATTATGAGAAAATGAAAGTGTTTTCTGACCTTAGAAGAATATAAACCTATCTTAGGAGACTCCAAAACAAAGTTAAGAACCTTGAAATTAGCATAAAATGGGCGTTTTTGAAATCCATCTTCAATACGCTAATATTGTCAATATTTATAATTACATTAGCATACAGATGAACCTGAACGATTAGCATACAGATGCCTGTCAGAGTTAGTGTCCGGGTTAGTGAAGTCTTCCGTCAGCTCTATAGTGATCTGAATGTCTTATCACTCTTCACACAGACTAACTGAAGGGGAAGCTGCACTACAGTCTTGTGCTGGTTTTAATGGCCATATTTGGTTGGAATGCTTATCAGAACAACTTTATCGCATTTAAGAAACGTGAGGTTTTGAAGAAGTCAAACTGAACAGGACATTTCTAGCTCTGCCCTTCCTCTATACATGCACAATACATGCTAGTTCTTTAGTCCTGTTATTTTAAGCCTTTATAGAGATTCCAGTGCTATATGTGACAACTCTACAGCTCTCTGTAATGCATAGTATTCAATAGCATCGAGACATTAGTACACATCAATTTGAGTTTTGCTCTTTGCTTTAGTATTTTATCTTATTTTAATTATCATAGAAGCTGAATTGTCTAAGATGGCATTGATCATCTCAGAACAGATCAGACTAAAATCATTGCATTATAACATTCTTTATTTTATTGACAGGCGTAAATTAAAAATTACATGGTTACTTTTTTTATTTGAAATCTTTTTTTTTTATAATGAACTCAAGGAACATGTCTATTTTTAATATTTTGAGAGTGCCCCATATCCAGAATGTAAAGGATCTACACCGTGTTGAGCTGGAGTTGTCTATTTCTGTAACTGTCTTTCACTAGTGTTTATAGGAAGTCTTCTGGTTACATGTCTGGTACATTTTTTTTTAAACAGTACAAATCAAAAATAATCTAAATCAAGTTCAGAATTCACTTGCTTCATTAAGTGTCTAGTCATAATTGGTAAAATCACTCAATATGCAACTAACAGAATAAAATAATTTTGCCAATGAAAAATAGTTCATGATTCATGTTCCCTTTGTACCCTATCAAGGGCTTTAAAACACATCAACACTTCTGGGAATTGATTGGATCATAGAAAGAAGGCATTGCAAACGAAATGACCTGTTGATTGATGTGAATGGAGGCTTGAATTTGTGAAGTGTATATGGCTTTTCTTCCATGTTTTCACATTGCAAAATTCAAGTGACATTAGAACCTTTTGGAACTCATTGGATATATATGATATGATGAGTGTATAACTTTTATGTTTTATGTTGTGTGTGTGCAGGACATGCTGATGCAGTTGGCAAAGGCTGTGGCTAATGCAGCAGCGGCTCTGGTGTTAAAGGCCAAGAACGTGGCTCAGAAAACCGAAGATTCGGCTCAGCAGAACCGAGTGATCGCTGCTGCCACCCAGTGTGCCCTATCCACATCACAACTGGTGGCCTGCACACGGGTGAGCGCTCACACGCCATTCATTCTCACAAACACTCGCCGATCTCACCTGACGCTCAAGAGTCTGTTTCATGTGTGTGTGACAGGTGGTGGCTCCCACCATCAGCTCCCCCGGGTGTCAGGAGCAGCTTATAGAGGCTGGGAAGCTGGTGGCCAAGTCTGTGGAGGGCTGTGTGGAGGCGTCCCAGGGGGCGACCCATGATGAGCAGCTGCTCAAACAGGTGGGCGTCGCCGCCACAGGGGTCACTCAGGCTCTCAACGAGCTGCTCCAGCACATCAGACAGTACGCCAGCGGGGGGCAGCCAATCGGGCGGCACGGAGAGGCTACCGACCGCATCCTGGATGTGACGGATAACATCTTCAGCTCCATGGGAGACGCAGGTATTAGGAACGTGTTTAAAGGCCCCCTGAAATCAAAATTATAGTATGAATAAGTTAGCCTTAAGGTGATGAATAAGCTGGTGTGCTCCAAAACAATGACAAAATTCACATCATATTTAAGAAAACGCACTTTCGCTAAAATGAATCGCAGATTTTTAGGACATCACTGTGGAATTCAGCTTTTCATCACATCTTCTGTCCAATCAAATGCTCTCTAGAATCTAAAGCTCTGCACCCTATGCTATAAACACCACCTGGCCAAAGCGTGCCGTTGATGCGTCACGGAGCAATATGGGTGGGAGACTGGGAGTGTGTGTTTGGTTGCTCAAACGCTCAAGTTTTATTTAGTTTTCCAACTGTACGTTGGTTAAAAATGAAATGGCTAGAATTTATTCCCACCTCTACTATTGAATTCAACATATCATCAGCCCTCAGATTCACTTCCATGGTGCGGTCAAGTATGCTTTGCAGTCTGTGAAGTAAACTGAACGCTATTGGCTATTTGAAAAGGGGGAGGTGCCATTCAATGTCCGCCTTAGCTTCCTGTTTCAGTGGAAAAGCTGCGCGTTCCAAGGCACTTCAGTGGGCCTTTAAGCTTTTTTCTTCATTATCTGGCCCCATTTGTCAACCCTAGTGTTCCAAACGTAAAGTGGCAATATTTAGGAGCGTATATTTGAGATGGTGCTATGTCTGATCGTGTGCATAACACTAGGGCTGGGGTAAACGATTATTAACTGAACGATTAGTTGGGCGATTATTTTATCGATTAGTCGACTAATCTAATGACTAATTGGACGACTAATATAAAGAATATTTTTCTGCTGCTCAATTAATAAAAAAAACAATGTATCTCAAATAAATACTAGCATACTGAGATACTATAAGCTGGCTAACGTTAGTCTGTTATGTAATGTTATGTATTTGAACACCATCATTATAACTCTACAACCGCCAAAACCGTGTTATTAAAAATTTTTTTTTTTTACAAACAGTTTTTATCATAGAGAATGTTTAAATATTAATATCAGCTGAGGAGGGAAACGGAGGCGGAGTTAAGGCCAATTTATACTTCTGCGTAGGGTGCGCGCAGTAGGTACGGCGTAGCATACGCACAGACGCGTCCCATTGCGCGTACCCTTCGCCGTCGCCTGACGTGCACCTCCTCAAAAATGTAACTACACGTCGCGACGACGCGGACCGCAAGATCGGTGATTGGTCGGCTTGGTAGCATCGCATTTCCTCCTACGCATTTCCGCACATACCTTCTCACGCATTTCCATCACTGTCTATGATTTCCACACGTACCATCTCCTCCGACGTCTTCTCTCATTTCTGCCTTTCATTTTTAGTAATTTCACTAAAGTGAACTGTTTTTCCACCTCAATAAGCTCCAACTCCAACATGATCCACTCTCTTTCAATCGCTATTGCTTGTAGTACCCTAGCCGCGAGGAATCTAAACACAGTGGAACATTAAAACTCTCCGCCGCCAACTAGCGTTTCGGAGCAGTACTGCAGAGCAACAAGACCTGAACGCAGAAGTATAAATGCTCATAACGGCGTCGCCTACGTGCGTAGCCAACGCCGCACATTAGAGCGTACCCTCGACGCAGAAGTATAAATTGGCCTTTAGTGGTGCGATCGGAGGCTGCTACTTCTGGAGATGAATCGGGAGAGGTTTCTGCACCTACTGATCAGAGCGCGTGCTGACACGGAGTAAAGCCTTGTTTATAGGCTACTCCACACGTCCGCACGAGCGCGAATGTGCGTGCGGCAAAAATGACGCGTTGGGTGCGCAAGACCAGGAAGACTGTGGCTGTGTACGCCTTTTTTGTAACAACGCGTGCGGTGCCGCGTCCGGGATGAACGACTTCAAGCCGAATCTGCCCGAGCTTGTACGTCTCACCACACCGGCACCCAGTTTGCGCGTCTAAATTGCAAAGTTTTTTTTTTTTTTAAGGGTTTGTTTACTGTGTGTGATTCATTTAATGGATAGCACATTCACTTCTAGTTGTCTTCGTCCTCTATTCCGCAATGTTTCGGTCTCCCACGTGTGTGTGGCAAGCTGTACCGCCGGGGAACATGCAAAAAATAAATAAATAAAGAAGCGTCGACACAAAAATATGACGTCGACGCAATTTTGACGTCGAAGCATCGACGTCATCGACGCGCCGCTACAGCACTAAAAAAAGTTGTTAATAGTGTAAAATATATTCTTTCTCAGTTTTCCTAATTAGCAGTAGCCCTAAAATTTCAATTGTTCATATACATAAACACATGCATATTCATGCATACTTAAACTATATAAACAAATATATAAGCTATAATCTGTGTGTATACACATTTTTTTGTTAAATGGCGGGTGCTGGTGGTTCGGCCGATCAGCATCACTAATGTCAGGGGTAGTTCCTATAGCGCTGGTTTAGACCGACTCAGATGTAAGAGATTAATTGAAGAGTTCAGATGCAAAAGCCTCTAAATGCCATTTGAAATTTTCTTCTTTAATGATGATTTTTATCAAACTTGTATATTTAAGTTCAGTAATTTCACTTAAATAACAATTAATAGGTAATTATCATTGCCATTTAAGTGAAATCACTGAACTTAAATATACAAGTTTGATAAAAATCATCATTAAAGAAGAAAATTTCAAATGGCATTTAGAGGCTTTTGCATCTGAACTCTTCAATTAGTTCCTGCAAAAGGAGTTCCTAGAACTAAAATGCATTGCTGTGTGTGTCAGGGGAGATGGTGCGGCAGGCGCGAATCCTCGCTCAGGCCACCTCAGATCTGGTCAATGCTATCAAGGCCGACGCGGAGGGCGAGACGGACCTGGAGAACTCCCGCAAACTCCTGTCCGCCGCCAAACTCCTGGCCGACGCCACGGCCAAGATGGTGGAAGCTGCAAAGGTGGGACAGGAGACGGCTCAGTGTGTGCTTTAAGACTGATCTCTGTGAGTGTAGTGTGATGTTTGTTGTGTGTGTGTGTATCAGGGAGCGGCTGCTAACCCGGACAGTGAGGAGCAGCAGCAGAAGCTGCGTGAAGCTGCCGAGGGTCTGCGCATGGCCACCAATGCTGCCGCACAGAACGCCATTAAGAAGAGACTCGTCAACAAGCTGGAGGTGAGGACTGAACCACGCAAGCCCAAAGCTTCACTGACAGTGAGATGTGATTGAGGTCACACTAGTGTTTTCAAAAGTACCGACTTCGGTACCAAATTTTCAAAATGTGACACTGTTGAGTGAAATCGTAAACACCTCTGATTGGCCTCTGTGTTCATGCGCTCATCGGATCAACGCCTGGGAGGGTTTGAGAGCAAACGGAAGTGTTTGTGCAGGAGCGGGAGCGTTTGAAAGCACAAGCAGGTGAAGGTGAAGAGCGTCATTGACATGCTTTTGAAGCGAAGATCATTGTAGCCAATCACAGACATATCCGACGAGAGCATGAACACAGAGGCCAATCAGAAGTGTTTACGATTCCGCTTAACAGCGCTCAAAGCGTCACGTTTTTTCAATTTCATTACCGAAGTCAGCACTTTTTGACAACACTAGGTCACACTCTCTTTTGAAAATCATTGCCTGTACTGAGATGAATTCTGGAAGTGTTGCCAACTATAACATCTCTTCGCTGCCCTATTTGGGTAAAATTATATGCTGTTTTGCAGCTTGTGAACTTAAATCCTGCCAAAGGCTGCAGGGAAAAAGACTGCTCAAGTTTTGACATATTGCAGTATGTATAGCTCAGAGGTGCAGTTTCACAAGTGACTTGTTGCAGCCTGTGAGAGTGAAGAACTATTTGCCACAGACCCGTCACCCGTGTCTCTGTTTTATGGCATTCCAGCTTGCTTATTATCTGCAGCAAAAAGAACAGTGCAAGACTTATTGCTTAATTCTTTGTGATAAATGTCTGTTTCTTTATCTAACTGTCTGCCTGTCCTATCAGCAAATTGCCAAAATACTCTAGTAACTTTCCAGGAATGCCCTAGTGAACTAGCTCTAACCTGGCATCTACCAGCCAAAAAAACATAGCAATGTCTAGTAACCAACCAAAATTACTTAACAACCAACTAGAACTGTCTGTCTCTGTCGCTACTTTGTTTTTGTCAATGTCAAAAATGTGTTTTAATGAACATTTTATTGTAGTTACTTAGTAGTAGTAGTAGTATATATTTCGCACAGAAATTGTTAAATGAAAAAAAATGTCGTCTTATGACACTAATCTTTGTTTTGTGAAATCAGCTGTGATATGAATGAACAATACCATGCAGCCAGTAATATAATCTGGCTATTATGAGAGACTGCACTTTACCAGTCAAAGTCAGGAATAATTTCAACTAGGGCTGTCAAACGATTAATCATGATTAATCGCATCCAAAATAAGTTTGTGTTTACTAGGGATGCAACGGTACACGGTAAAATCCCGGACCGTTCGGTCAGCCCTGCACGGGACAATCTAACCTCGTGTCCCGCGGGACTTCGGTTCTGCCATAGAGTTCGTGCTGATCCTTTTACCGTATTTTCCGCACTATAAAAGGCGCACTTAAAAGCCTTTAATCTTCTCAAAAAACGACAGTGTGTGCCTTATATTCGGGAGCGCCTTACTATATAGCTATGGATCAATTAGTTAACAACGCTCCGCGTTATTAAATTCGCCCGCGAACTTGCGCTCGTGTCCAGCTTATTCCCGCTTTGTTTGTCACACGGCCAGTTCAACCACGTATAAATCAGGTAATGTGTGTGTCGCTCACGAGCGCTCACTTATTATCAGACACACGAACACAGACCGGCGCTGCTCGCGCGTCATAGACGTTCATAAAGCGCTCCCCGTTCACACGGGTCATCTCATTCAAAACAACCCACTGTTGTTAGCGAGTCGCCGCACATTGAATACTCGTATGAGTCAGGCTGCGAATGTAAGTTACGTGCCCGCCCCAGCGCGCTCACGCTTACTAAATAAACGCCTCACCTCGGCTCCACGCACTCGCTACATTCCCAGCACAGATGCATAACGCAAACCCAGTCAAACTTTGACTGCAGTATATTTTTGCACAAGAATCTCTCAAAAGTGGATGAGTAAATAACATTGCACTTTGTATCCTGAATGCAGTATTTTTTTTTTTAATTATATTATTTTGCTCTGCTCTTTTTATTCAAACCACAAGCTAATTTATGTTAAAGGTAAAAGTGCACTTTTTCTTTCACATTGATCACTTCATTTACCAGTTATCAAGGTTTGGATTTGGGATCCACTTGAATATTTTAAAGTTTGCTTGTTTACATTTTGTATTTCATAAGTGGTAGTTGAAGAGGTTCAGTACAGACTAGAGTGTTAATTTATTCCATACACATTGATGTTCTTACTGTGACATTCTGTTTATGCTCATAAGAAAAATAAAACATATTTTGGGATGAAATAGCAGTCTCTTTCTGCACAAAACGTACCGAAACCGAACCGAGACCGTGGCCCAAAAACCGAGGTACGGACCGTACCGTGGGCTATCTGTACCGTTGCACCCCTAGTGTTTACATAATATATGTTGGTGCACTGTGTATAATTATTTTGTATATATATAAATACACACACATGCATGTATATTTGAGAAAAAAAATATTATTTATGTATAAAATATTTCTATTTATATATAATATAAATTATATATAAATCTATATACAGTATAGTATAGACCATTACTGAGCTGTTGCTGGGTAGCGTTGCACCATTGCCTCCTATTGTTTTAGTTGCAACTTGCGTCCACTGGAATAAACAGCTCGCGATTTACGACTGTCACTAACGTTACAACGTTAGCCCCTGCATAATGTCGAGTGGGTAAACAGTTTCCGTTATAAATTGTTTCTATGGTGGCAGTAAAATTTCAATTTTGAAGAGAAAACATTGCGAATACCCCGGGTCGACTGCTCCTGTCTGGTGCCGTACGGTTTACAGATTTCATGGGCGAGTACAAGACGCGGACATTCGCGTATAATAACAATTATTTAATGACATAAGTAAAAAAATATAATAAATATGTGATATATTGCTATTTTTTCTATTCAATTAACATGCTATGGTCATTAAATGGCTTTCCTGAGCTAAATGTAATGTTATGTGACATAATTGTTCTCCTGCTGTTATATTGACCTCTTTCAATGGTTTAAAAACACTAATTGGTCGATATTATGTATACTTTCTAGCTGTAACGTTACCTTAGCCTTGCCCGTTGCAATGTGAAAATGAGATAAATAATGGACACAAATGAAGAACATGAATCCGTTTATTTGATTTCATTCATTTATTTATTTATTTATTGTTGCCAAATGGACACATCTTTTCCTCGTTAGCAAACGTTAGCCTAGCTAGCTTGCCAAGCTATTTTCATAAATAATCTGTAAGATCGTTTGTACCTTTATCTGTGACTGGAGGCCACTGTCTAACATCATCATCAACCCAACAAGTCATTCTGCCTGGCTGTAGCTGTCATCGAGGGTGCGTTATCACCGAGGTTTGCATATGTCTATGCCGGTGTAACAGCTCGATTAATCGTTTGACAGCCCTAATTTCAACTTGTTTAAATGTTTTTGAAAGAAGTCTCTGCTCACAGAAGCTGCATTTATTTGATTAAAAAATACTGAAAAGGATTAATATTGTGGAATATCATTACAGTATCATTACAGTTTAAAACAGCTGTTTTCTATGTAAATATATAGTAAAATGTAATTTATTGCTGTGGTCAAAGCTGAATTTACAGCATCATTACTCCAGTCTTCAGTGTCGCATGATTTTTCAGAAATCACTCTAATATGATGTTGAGAATAAATAACTGTTTTCTATGTAAATATATAGTGAAGTGTAATTATAAATTGTAATATTTCACTGTTTTTACTGTATATTTTATAAAATAAATGCAGCCTTAGTGAGCAGAAGAGACTTCTTTCAAAAACAAAAAAAAACCCATTAAAACAAGTTATTCCAGATTTTGATCGACTCATTTTACTCAATGAATGGGAGAAAGTGCAACACGTAATATTGCTGAAAAAGTCCCACCGCCGGGTTTCCACGGAAACAGGCCTGAGATGCACACTTAAACTTTTCAATCCTGAGATTTCAGATGCACATTGGCTGCACCAACCTGAAATGTAGGTTGTTGGGGTTTTGTTTTGTATGCTATTTGAGGATAGAAAACAACATTAACGGGTCATTTCATGTCAGATTTTATTGCTGATTTAAAATACATTTTTTAAATGTGAGTTTGGCAAGAACCCCCATTCAAGTAGATTGAAATCTTGCATAATCGAAATAGCTGGCCGGAGGCGTTGGAAATACGGCCACCGAGTGACCTGACTTTCCTTGAAGGATTTTTAGCTTCATTATAAATAAGTGTGTGTGTGTGTGTGTGTTTCAGAACGCAGCGAAACAGGCCGCCGCCGCCGCCACTCAGACTGTCGCTGCTGCCCAGAATGTTGCATCCTCCAACAAGAACCCAGCGAACCAGCAACTGCTTGTGCAGAGCTGCAAGGTACAGACACACCGCTCTTCTGCAGGGCGGAGACCAGTTCACAGAGCAAGCGCCTCACACACTTGTATAACTGAGGGTTGGAGATGCGGAATATAAAACGGCAAAAGTCACACTCAAAGCAGCTTTAAAATTGACAAGAAAATAATGCAACAAAGTTTGCTTCCAGAAGAAACATCACAGTCCAGGTTAAGTAAGTTCAGTTAGTTAATTTGTGTTGTAAAACAACATTTATATATAGCCGCTCTGGAGAAAACAGGGATGTCATCGTTCAGCTCAGCTCAGCTCAGTTCTCATATAATAGAGAGCCTAAGTCCCTCCCCTTCCGGTCGACCAGCATGGGACCTTATTTCGGAAAAATATTGTATGGTAGTCAATGGCGAGAGACAACAAATATTTTGATCTTGTTTGAATTGTGCCCTGAATTGCACATATGATGTTTGTCAATTTAAAAGATACATTTTAAAGTAAAGAAAGTCGCAGTTTGATGTAAAACCGTTGAGGTATAAGACTGTGAAAATACGTAATTACAAAAACTACAAATCCCAAAGGCGCACATTTTCTCTCAATGAATGAAGCTAACTTTACTGAGGCTATTGTCTGTCATTGTTTCTACAGTCTTACGTTATAATCGTAACGTTACGCCGTCATGCCAGTGTTTTGTACCAGACTGTACACACACGAGCAGCGGATCTTGCTCGTTGTTTCGCTTCCTGGGAGATGTAGTTCATTGAGCGATTTTCACATAAAACTAGTTACTCTTCTCTTTTATGACAAACTGCGACGTTTTTGACTTTCAGAATTATCTTTTAAATTGACAAACATCATATGTGTAATTCCGGGCACAGTTCAGACGGAATAAAAAGATAAGTTGTCTCTCGCCATTGACTACCACACATATTTTTTCCGAAATAAGGTCCCATGAGCCGGAAGCGGAGGGGCGGGACTTAGGCTCTCTATGGGGTCAATGCAGGCAGAGCAATAATCAAAACAGTTGTATGGTTAATCTAACAAGGCCTGAAGGAATATCCCACATGTGTATGTGCTCCACAGGCGGTGGCGGATCAGATCCCTCAGCTGGTTCAGGGTGTGAGAGGCAGTCAGTCTCAGCCCGACAGTCCCAGCGCTCAACTCGCCCTGATCGGAGCCAGCCAGAACTTCCTGCAGGTGCGTTCTCTTCAGACCTTCACTTCCTGTTAGAAACAGCAAACTGGCCTCATCTGAGCACATGATGTTTGTTCTCTTCATCAGCCCGGTGCGAAAATGGTGAGCGCAGCCAAATCGTCAGGTCCCACCATCGGTGACAAGGCGTCTGCCATGCAGCTCAGTCAGTGCGCCAAGAACCTGGCCAGCGCTCTAGCTGAGCTCCGCACGGCCGCTCTCAAGGTAACACCGGCTCAGAGGCCACTTACAGGGGCTGTGTTTGTCATCAAGCTTTTCTTATGTGGGTCGCTTTTAAACATGCATTTGAAAATGCTACATGCACCAACAAACTCCCAAAATGATTTATAAATCTGTCGTCAATAAAAGAGAAGCTTTTGGGTCTCCCTGTGGTTTCCCACCCAAATAAAGAATCTCTGGTTAAAAACGTATTGCAATTTTATTCTGTAAAATAAAATTGTTATTATTAAATGTTTATTTTACAGTAAAATTGAATATTGCAATTGTAATATTTCTTTGATTTGTTGAAGTGTTATTTAAATTATAAAATATGTTGTTGTTAATATAATTTAATATATCATAATTATCAGGGATCATCAAAAGGATCCCTGAAGACCATTCAGCTCTTTAGAAAATATATATTTAAAAATAATAAGCCTTATATACTGTCGATATAATATTACAGAAATAATATTGTTGTGGGCAAAATGCCTTGGAGTCAAAAATGTTGAGAGCCACTGATTTAAACTGAAATTTGTTGTCCTCATATTGTGCACTGCAGTTTTACACCCAATGTAATGTTAGTGAATTTTAGTTCAGTTATAAAAATGTATATTGTGAGTCAAAATCCAAGTGTTCCTTTAGCTTAAATCATTTACATTATAATTAAACACAGACAGAATCTGTGTTTTATTTTGGGGAAAAGTCTGTTGAATTCTACAGAATGGATTTTAACTTGGGTAAAATGTGCTTAGAGTGTAAAATGATATTATTAGCATCTGTGAGGATTGTCTAATTTGCTCTTTTTTTATAAATGTGAAATACATGTTGAAAATGATGGACTTTCCATTTTTATGAAGTTTGGTGGGTACAGATTCCTTAGTGGCCTAATTTTTCTGTGTGTGCGTCTGACTCAGGCTCAGGAGGCTTGTGGTCCTCTGGAGATTGAGAACGCTCTCACAGTGGTACGGGGGCTGGAGAGGGACATGCAGGAGGCCAAAGCTTCAGCTGCTCAGGGCAAACTCAGACCCCTACCTGGAGAAACGGTGAGTCGATAGATAACACAGAGTTTGTTTATCTACATGCAGTCAAAGTCTGGCCACACATGTGTCCAGCACAATCATTGATTATTTGCCTTAGGCCTGTGCAAGCATGCTTTCTAAAATAGAAACATGGGGTTCTTGTAACACTGTTTTGTGACACGTGTGTGTGTGTGTTTAGCTGGAGAAGTGCTCTCAGGATCTGGGCTCCAGCACTAAAGCCGTGAGCTCTGCTATTGCTCAGCTCCACAGTGAAGCCACTCAAGGCAATGAGAACTACACAGGTAAAACCCCATCAACCTCACACACCACTAACTATATCTGCTTGTCTCTGCGTTTTCATAATCTATATAGAGGTTATGATCAAATCCATGTCCAGTACCGTGTTATGCAGGGCCCCCTTCCTGTAGAATATAATGTGCTTCTGTCCCTGCTGTAACAAACACAGAAAGGTGTTGTGGCCCATCTGTGCGCCCATGGGTTGCTGGTCTGAAAACGAGTTGTGTGTTCACGCGTATTGTTGGCACGTTACTATTTTGAGCAACTGAACTTGACTGAGCCTTTGACTTTAGAGCAGGTTTCAGTTGGTCAATGCCGCAGTCTAGTTCAGTTGCTCAAAATAGCAACGTGCCAACAACATGCCTGAACTCACACCTCGTTTTTAGACCTTTAGCCCATGGGCGTACAGATGGGCCACAACACCTTTCTGTGTTTGTTCAACTGGTATTCAAAAGGGAATGGGAGATGAGACTTTGATTGGTTTATTGCATGTTACTAGGGCTGTCAACTTTAGTCGTTTAGTCGACTAATCGGTCGATGCCGTCTTGACTGACATTCTTATTGGTCGACCAGTTGCATTTTTTTTTTTTTTTTACCAATAAAAAGAATTTTTCAATTATTTACTCCTTGATATTTATTCCTTTATAAGCAGTTATTTATTACTGTATTCGAAACATAATTAGCCTATGTTTTGTCCCCAACTTTAAAATGCTTTAATTTAGGCTATTTTTGTAACTGCGCCACAGTTTAGCGCACACACATAATACACTCGGGAACCGCACGTGTGGCTGGCTGCGCTGCTGCTTCGCGCTCGGTAAGGGATGCTGTATTCATTCAGTTAGAACGCTGCTTGTTTTGGCTTTAGTTGACAAAATGTCCAGGAAATCTAAATCTTTTGTCTGGCTGCATTTTAAAACAAAGACGACAAGACTGTGGAGGGAGGCGATCGCGTTTGATTGTGTTTTCTTAATACTTTCGTTTTTATTTGTACACGTGACGCATTTGAAAATAGCCTAAATAATGCAACAAACCAAAAATAAACCTATACGCGGTCCTACAGCCTATTATTAGGATTGTTTTTAGGCTATTTGGTTTTTTGTGTGTTGTTTTAAAACGCCTTGATCGTCAGGACTAAAGTTAACCCATAGCTTTGAAAGTAAAGAAGAATATATAAAGCCTGTATAAACGAGAGCTTTTGTTGGGATTTTTCATTATGTGGCAGATAGCAGTTATATTTTTTGCAGCGTGTGGTGTGGTCAGGTGCGCGATTGTGACTGTTACTATAGACCTAGGACAGAGCTCTTCACTTTTTGCAGTTAAAAAATCACTTAATTTTCAAAGAACTGTATTATTATTATAGTTTTATTTATTTGTGATGTTTTTTCGTTGTTGTTTTATAAATGCTCAATGACAATTGTTTAAAAAATGTTTAATCAAAACATCACTTTTTTTTTTTTTTTTTAGTCGACTAATCGTTGCGCAGGACAAGACTTTGGTCGACTAAGGACTTCTTTGGTTGACTACAGCCCTACATGTTACACCCAAAACAAACCCATTTCTCATAAAGAGAATAGGGACAACCCTTTTAGACCATGCGCCGGGAGCGTCAACCATTTTTCCCGTCTAAACTAGCAAATGTGGTTTCGGATCAACCTAAGTGCACTTGCACCGTGCGCTTTGATCCATGAGCTTAGATTGCTAAAATAGAGCCCATGGTGGTCAGAGATCTTAGCTCACGACGCAAGTCTGTGTGCGTGTGTTTTGCAGGTATGGCTGCCCGTGACGTGGCTCAGGCTCTGCGTTCGCTGGCTTCAGCTGCTCGTGGAGTGGCTGCCAACACCGAGGACCCTCAAGCCCGAAACGCCATGCTGGACTGCGCCGGGGATGTCATGGACAAATCTGCCAGCCTCATCGAGGAGACCAAGAGAGCTGTTGCCAAACCAGGAGACCCTGACACCCAGCAGAGATTGGCCCAGGTTAAACCAACACTTAATAAGAAAAGCTCAACAGATTGGGTTTAAATTCAGTAACAGAACCTCCCTCTTAATTGCTGATGGGAGATTAGATCTGCTGAAGGTTGAAGCGCTTATTATTTTGAAAAGAAAATTGCATAACTGGAGAAGCCACTGAAGTGTTGATGACTGGAGTGTGTGTGTGTGTCTTCAGGTAGTTAAGGCTGTTACTCAGGCACTGAGCCGCTCTGTAAGCTGTCTGCCGGGGCAGAGAGACGTGGATAATGCCATCAGAACTGTTGGAGAAGCCAGCAAGAAGCTCCTGTCTGATAAAGTGAGTCCTTGGAAACACTCACAATGTCCTTTCAGACATTTCACAAAGTATTTTTCACAATCTAGTTTGCAATATTGTTGTCATCTGAATGGTCTTGTGACTTAAGTCTAAAGTGAATTATATAATGTAATTGATGTCGGCTGGTCATACTCACATGCTCACACAAAAACTGTCCAGCTCTAAAGGCCTGTTCACACCCAGACACACTTGTTGTCTATCAAACATTTGAAGTCGAATGAATGGCTGTACATGTATCTGTGAAGACATTGTTGCACTGACGGCATGCAATGTTTTTGTCAGTCTGAACAGAGCCGCGTACTAATCTCTTGTCTTTACCATCCCATTGTGAGGAAAACTGGCCATTTAATGAGATTTGGGCTTTTAATCACATGGCAAGAGCATCTGCTGTTGCAGAAGACTGCAGCTTGGCGGCGCTCAATACTGTCTGACTTAGCAGAAGTGGATATCAGAAGAAGAATCCAGAACACTGTTTGATATATAAAATAACAAATACAGAATCTGTCTGTTCATCCATACATTCGTCCATCCATCCATCTATTGATCTATCTGCCCATTCATCTGTCCATCCATCTATTCATCCATCTGTCCATCCATCTATTCATCCATCTATCTATCCATCCATCTGTCTATCCATCTATTCATCCATCTGTCCATCCATCTATTCATCTATCTGTCCATTGATCTGTTCATTGTTGTTTAAATATTCAAATCTTTAATTTTCTGTTTGTTATAACCCAGGTGGAAAATATGTATTAAAAATGCACTCGAGTATGTTTTTATTACAATAGAAATATACTCAAGTATAGTTTTTATCCATTTAATAGTATAAATCTACACTAAACATACTAAAGTCTGCTGGCCTGATATACGATGGTAATAATCTCTATACAATATAGTGTATAGTGCACAGTGTATATCGTTAGCGAACGTGTATATCTACAGTATAAGCTAACACTGGTCTCTCTCACCAAGACACCTGTCCTGTTCTCCACTGATTCTCCTCACACCACAACTCAATTTGTCTTTGACCGTTGTGTCTAACATTAATCCTGGCCTATCCTGCTCTCTTTGCAGCATAGCAGGCTCATAACTGTATGGCTTGGTCCTTCATACAATTAAGTATTTACTTAGCGTCTGAAATGTCATTGCGATCCATTGGCTTCCTGTTTTCTGAATCGACCACTCTCCTGCCCGTTACGTCACACCCGTCACGTCTATTTTCAGACGCGGAAGTAAAATTTTCTCACAAAAACGACTCCAGAAGCTTCTGTAGTGTATTTCTAAGTATTTTTTTTTAAAGAAAATCTAGTTCCTACATTATTTTTCTATACATTGACTCGTTGGGTTCTCTAACCTTCAATATCCCCTTTCAAGGGATACTCCACTTTTTTTGGAAATTGGCTCATTTTACCACCCCCCAGAGTTAAACAGTTGGGTCTTACCGTTTTTGAATCAATTCAGTTGATTTTCTGATATTTAGAAGAATATCAGTAACCAGACTGGTCTCATTGACTTCCATAGTAGGAAAAAAGTATACTATGGAAGTCAATGAGACCAGAAACTGTCTAGTTACTGATATTCTTCTAAATATCAGAAAATCGACTGAATTGATTCAAAAACGGTAAAACTCAGCTGTTTAACTCTGAGAGAGTGGTAAAATGAGCCAATTTCCAAAAAAAGTGGAGTATCCCTTTAAGTGTCCCCAACTAAGCAAGCCAGAGATGACTGTGACAAGAATCCAAACTCCATCAGTGACAGAAATGGAGAGACCCGGCTCAGTTGAAACCACAAACACGTGTGATTATGATTCAGTCTGCCTCACACGTTACTTCTTCAAACTTCCTATCCAGGCTTTCCAACAACAAAGTTTCCTGTTACTGTTCAATATTACAGTTACTGTTCCCATTATAAATAATGTTTCTGATGTTTGTGTCGTGTCTTCAGTTCCCAGTGAGCGGGAAGAGTTTCCAGGAGGCTCAGGGTAATCTGAACGAGGCCGCGGCGGGCCTGAACCAGTCGGCCAATGAGCTGGTGCAGGCGTCCCGGGGAAACACAAAGGACCTGGCCAAGGCCTCCGGGAAGTTCGGACAAGACTTTAACCACTTCTTGCAGGCCGGAGTGGACATGGCTGGACAATCACAAGTATGCTGTGTATTATACATTGAAGTACATTACATTAAACTATTCTTTCATTAGCACAAGGTCCTGAGAGAGTCGTTTGAGACTTCACAGATGGATGAATGAGTAGATTGAATGGTGAATGATGTCTCATCCTCTCGTCTCTTCCTATAGTCTAAAGAGGACCAGACTCAAGTGGTCACCAACCTGAAGACCATCTCCTTGTCCTCCAGCAAACTCCTGCTGGCTGCTAAAGTTCTGTCTACAGACCCCAACTCACCAAACCTGAAAAACCAGCTCGCCGCTGCCGCTCGGTGAGACTCCTGCCATCCGTCTCCTGTTTTTCAATTACCATTTTGTCATTAAACTGTTTCCAATATAGATGGTGACATACAAAAATATGATTTGGATGACTTTGGTTATACCCCAGTTGGTTATACTTTAAAATTAGGTGTCTTTAACTACAATGCACTCGCATCAAAAAATCTATTTATTGTGCTGATTTTGTTTTGCAAAACATTTTTGCTGTTATTGAGGTGGGATACGGGGGAGGTAAGGACTGGTTAGACACACAGCCTAAGGGAAGGGTCAACCATGTAATTCCAGAAATTAATTACAGGTTTTATTTATTTATTTATTTATTTAAGTACAATGTAAAGTCCTGCATGTACACAAGTGCATTCTATGAAATGATTAAAGGTGCAGTTAGGGTTTCTGAGAAACACACACCTCCAGTCATTGCTCCGCCCACAAACACACAATGCAAGAGTGGATGTCTCTTAATCATAGCTCGAACTGTCCTGTTACTTGAGCTAACATTACAACAGCAGCATATCTTGGCTCTGTGAAACAAAGCCAAACCAGTGTTACTCATGTGTGGAGTAGAAACAACAATAGTGGACGTTCTCAGGCCTTCCCGCTGAGCTCTGTCCAGCGCTGGGCAGCTTTTCTAATATTAACGCGGATCCTAAAGCTCTTGCCTGATCATAACCGTTTATTTCCGGTGATATTGCTCTGAGCTTTTCTCTTTTGTAATATCTCTCAGCCTTCGGCTACAAGTGTGTTGTCCTGCTCAGTCCGATCCACATTCAAGTTTTTCTGAAATATCGCTTACTGCACCTTTAATTTAAATTGATAGTACAAAGTAGTTAAAGACACTTCATATAAAGTGGGACCTTCCATTTAAAACATAAAATTAGTAGAAGATGAAAATGAACAGAATAAAAAACGTTTGCATGAAAGCTCTCCCACTAGGCCAGTAGTGAAGGGTGCATGCTAGGGCTGTCACGATATCAGACCGTTATTGTGGCCAAACGAATTCACGATAATGATGTTTTTTGCATTATCTATAGTAAATGAATAATGCTTTTCAGTAAAAACCTTTTTAACTTTCGTCAAACAAGAGAAAATACAAAATAAACAAAGACTTACTCGGAGGGAACAGAAGAGTTTGTAATCGTAACTGTAGAAAAGCAAACAAAATGAAATTGCCATAGATCACGTTCTACAGACTGAAGACTTCTTTTATCCAATCTGAAGAACACTTCCAGGTCCAGGCAGAGTGTCTTGCTCTCGCTGGTCATCTCATCCGACATGATTTTGTGCGGCAGGTGTAACAACACACTGTGCTTGTGTCCGAAATCGCATACTTCCCTACTTTATAGTAAACAAGTATGTATGTCGAAGTATGTCTGAATTCACTCCAAAAAGTACTCCGATTTCTACTACTTCTAGTGAGATTCTGAATACTTTTTAGCAGTGAAGTAATTACTTATGTCAAAATAAGTACCTACTCGATTTCAGACGCACTGTGTCATCCTCTTTTTTACGTTTTATTACGGGTGGCAACCAGCGTTACGGTGAAATAGCGCCACCTACTACTTTAGAGTGTCAACCAGCTTATTTATTTACATTATTGAACATGTACTATTAACATGATATCAGTATTTCAGTTTTAAATATCAGTTATCACGTTAAATTGCAACAATTTAGGATAACTATGCTGTTTTAAACCGTATACGCAGTTATCCAGCTACCGTTTGAAACGTCTCTGTGTCAGGAGTGCATCTAAACTGCAGCTTACTGTGATTTGAAGCATTTCTGCAGAGATGTTGTTCTTTGATGGCATGCTATCCTAACAGAGCCTGTGATAGTAAGGAAGAAATTGTGCACTCACTCTCACATACACAGCTATTGACACACATTACATAAGTGGCATGCTCGCTTTTATACACATTTAGGTTGGAATGAGCACAGTTATGTAATGGGCATCTATAAAAGCAAACCTGTTTGCATCAGTGCTGTTCTCTGATGTGTGTGTGAGAGAAGACGACAGGATGAAACGACAACTGTTAATGGCTTTTCACTGCTCACATTCCTTAAACTCCCTCACAGAGCATCAGCGAGAGAGAGAGAAAGCGAGCGAGAGAGTGTCAGTGTGTGGTAGCACACGTGGGTGGATTGTTCCTCATAGATCTCTCACACTATTCCTTCTGTTTCCAGCTAACTCTAATGTCTCTCACTCTTTCTCTCTCGATAGCGCGGTGACCGACAGCATTAATCAGCTGATCAGCATGTGTACCCAGCAGGCTCCGGGACAGAAGGAGTGTGACAACGCTCTCCGTGAGCTTGAGGTGCTTCTTCTCTCTCTTTTACCTCTTCTTTCTGTTCATCAGTTTGTGTGAGTGACTCACTCTCATATGCAGCATTCGCATTCTCTCATTTTCAGCACAGATCTCAATCTGTTTATGAGGATTGAGATGACACTTCTTGTGTGCATTAACTTGTCCAAATTGTTTTAATACAGTATTCAATAGAATAAAAATACTTCAAGAATATTTAGTTTGCATATACCCTGCTCTTCCATATATGCATGAGTTGAAAGCCTGTGTGATATTGAGCGGCTGTAATTTGCAGTGTGCTGTTATTGGAGGATATTGGAAATGAAAGCAAAGCAACAGTGCATGTTTTGAAGTAGTTTCTTTTCCACAATAATTCAACTAAAACGTACAGAATTTGTTTTTTAGACCAGTTAAACTACCGATTATAAGTTTGGGGTGTGTAAGATTTTTTAAATGTTTTTGAAAGTCTCTTTTACTCACCAATGCTGAATTTATTTGATCGGAAATGCATTAAAAATAGTGAAATATTTTAGCAATTTTAAACTGATGATTTCTATGAGAATATATAATAAAGTGTAATTTATTCCTGTGATCAAAGCTGAGTTTTTAGCATCATTACTCCAGTCTTCAGTGTCACATGATGCTTCAGAAATCATTCTAATATGATTAAACATTTCTGATTATTATCAATGTTTAACAGTTGGGCTGCTTCATATTTTTGTGGAAACTGGGATTATTTTTTTCCATGATACTTTGATGAACAGAAAGTTCAAAAGAACAGGATTTATTCGAAACAGAAACCTTTCGCAACATTATAAAACTTTTTAGTTACTTTTGATCAATTTAATATTTGATGCATCCTGAATAAAATAATTACTTTTTTTCTACTGACAAAAGAAGAAAAAAAAACTTACCAACCCTAAACTTTTGAATATTATAATCCTTTTGTTTAGTTTTTGTTCTGTTTTTTATTAATTTTATACGAAATGTTAATATCTTAAAAAGGCCTTAAAACCACTGTTTTTTTTTTAACGTTTATTTCTGATTTTATTCAGACCATAGTAAAAAAAGATTGACAACATGTCTCTACTTTCTTCCCATGTGGAAAAGTAAAGCCAAAATAAACCCACAACCGACTATTATAATCTTGCTGCATTTCCATAGGTCCCGCCCACACTCACACTCCTGCACTCTCTTTCACTAACACAGCTGTCAATCATCACCTCACACCATAGCATTAAATAACTAACTCAGCCTTTCTCAAAGTGGGTGCCGCGGCACACTGGGGTGCCCCCTAGCTGTGTCAGGGGTGCCGCGAAAAATTACGTAGGCTAAAAAAAATGTGGGAAAAAAAAACCCAGAAAAAAAAACAGCTGACATTTCATATATAAATATATTTGAATTTACATTCTTCTTTTTAAACATATGAACATATTAATAAAATTGTAAATTCATTTTAGATAAACATATAAAATTAATCATAAAAAAATCCGTCTCACAAGACCGAAGCAAGACACACACAACTTGACGCAAGTGACGCAATCCATAGCAACGCGTTATAGCAACACCTCAGACTGACAGAAACGTAAAAATAAACGTGAATTTAGGCCACTTTAGTTACAGCATTATGGATCGTTTTTTGAAAAGAAAATCCCCCACAAGAGCCGGGGATTTTTATTTTATCTGCATCCTGCACTTCATTTGAGTTCTCCTGGTCTGGATTTGTTATTGGGTTCTTGTATTGGGCGGTCCACCTCTTACGGTTTTATGGCATTTGTGTCTCTGATTAATTATTTTGTAAATTACTTTGCAAACCTGTGTTTATAAAGGTGCTATAAAGTTTTTATTATTATTGTTATTTACAGTTCATATTATGCTCTGTTCATTACTGTTCTGTCTAACTAAACAAGACATTTGCATTTAAATTTGGGTTATGCAGTGTTTTTAAATTATATTTTACACTGGGGTGCCTTGAGATTTTATGCACTTTTGAAAGGTGCCCTGACTGAAAAAAGTTTGAGAAAGGCTGAACTAACTAATACCAAACCTATTGGAAAAACAAACACTTGAACACAAGTCTGCATGATAAGAACTACCTAAAATGACAGAAACCATCTTAATAATAATTAGTTTTTGTTTTTTGTTTTTTTGTCTCACGTCCCATTTGATTGCATGGAGGGTGGAGTTTATGAGCTATACTGCAGACAGCCACCAGGGGGCGATGAAATGCGTTAGCTTCACTTTTCAGCACATGCTCGACACGAATTTAGACAGAACTAAAATCCTAAAACCTGAACTTGCCAAAAACTGCCTTGCATCCCTAATATCTGTTTGATGTATTGTGTGTGTGTTTGTGTCACGCAGACGGTTGGAGGAATGCTGGAGAATCCTACAGAAGCCGTCAATGATCTGGGCTACTTTGACTGTATTGACAGTGTGATGGAGAACTCAAAGGTGCCACAGAGATCACAGTGTCTATATATTTCCCCTGTATGCCCCAGTCCCAGTGCTGAGCTAAAGCTGTGTGTATTGTTGATGTTGTGTGCAGGTATTGGGAGAGGCCATGGCTGGTATTTCCCATAATGCCAAGAACAGTAACTTGCCAGAGTTTGGAGACTCGGTCAGTTCAGCATCCAAAGCGCTGTGCGGTCTCACTGAGGCAGCCGCTCAGGTAAAAACAACGTGTGTGTGTGTGTGATAGTTAGGTTTAGTGTAAGGGGTGAGAATATACAGTTTGTACAGTATAAAAACCATTAAGTCTTTGGAAATTCCCCATTAAACATGGAAACCCAACTTAAGTGTGTTTGTATGTGTAAATTTCTTCTCTTCTAAATTATGCTGCTTTGACCTAAAGAGGCGGTGCGTGATGAAATGTACCAGTGCTATGATGCGTCACACATCTGGAGTTACCGAAGCGTATTAAATGAAGCACATTTGCCTTCCTTGACTGTCTTTTGTGCTTTCACACACACCTTCATGCTTTGTTATTTACAGGCATAAGAACACTCTCTTACACACTTGTGCAAAAAAAAATTCATTATGGTTTTGATGGACAGTGAGTCATATTTAACTGCTTCCTGTGTGTGGTTCATGAGCACTCACAGCTGCCATGTGACTCAAAGGTGCTTCGTGTTGTGTTGGCATGTGTCTCGTAGGGGGTGTATTTTGTGTGTGTGTGTGTGTGTGTGTGAGACAGTAGTGACGGTGTTGTGTTGTCTCTCACAGGAGGGGGGGTATCTGGTGGGTGGGTGTGTGTGTGTGTGTGTGTAACTGCAGTGGGTGGGTGTGTAACAGCAGTGACGGTGCTGTGTCTCTCACAAAGGGCGTATCTGGTGGGTGTGTGTGTGTGTGTAACAGCAGTGACTGTGTTGTGTCTCTCACAGGGGGCGTATCTGGTGGGTGTGTCTGACCCGAACAGTCACGCAGGGCAGAAGGGTCTGGTGGACCCCTCACAGTTCGCCAGAGCCAAACACTCGATCCAGATGGCCTGTCAGAACCTCGTGGACCCGGCCTGCACACAGTCCCAGGTACTCGCACCAGTCCTCCGCTGCTTAATGATAATGCTGCATTATTATCTTTCTTATTAGTGGTTTACTAATAAGGATTTTTAAATAACCAAAAAAACCCAAAAGTGATCCAAAATAATATATATGTATACATGCTATGGATGATCTATATATAGTGATGTCTGTGCACCATCATTTCCCAAGGTCCTCTCTGCCGCCACTATTGTTGCCAAACATACTTCGGCCTTGTGCAACGCTTGCCGACTCGCCTCCTCTAAAACATCGAACCCGGTTGCTAAGAGACAGTTCGTCCAGAGCGCCAAAGAGGTGGCCAACAGCACAGCCAACCTCGTCAAGTCCATCAAAGTGAGTCTTGAGACTGTTCCTGATCGACTGTGTTTGTGTTGGTTCTGTTCTGGTGAATATAACACTGTTTGTGTGTGCTGTTATGTCAGGCTCTGGATGGGGCCTTTAACCAGGAGAACAGACAGAAGTGTAAGGAAGCCACTGGGCCTCTCATCGAGGCGGTGGATAACCTGACTGCCTTCGCCTCCAACCCAGAGTTCGCTAGCGTTCCTGCACAGATCAGCCCGGAGGTACGGCTTTATATCGCAGTAATAGCATACACTACACTAAACATTTTGAAGGTTTATGAATATGAAGCAGTTCAACAAACATAAATGTTTCTTGATATGAGCATCACCCCATTAGGTTACACTTTATAATAACTACACGCTAATAATCATTAGTTAAGCATGAGTAAACCATTAATTCATCATTCATAAAGCATTAATAGACATTAATAAGCAGTTCATAAATACAGCTATAAATGCTTTCTTTTTGATTTAAAAGCATGTCTATAATTTGTTTAATAATTGTATTTTCATCCTTTATTAATGATCAATTTATCATTTCTAAATGAAGAATTGCATTTTTTTATGAGCCAGTTATTTAAGAGTTTTCAGTGGTTCATACGATTACTTAGAGCGAGTAAGTAAATGATTAATAAACTATTTAAATGTACATTCATACATCTTATTATTCAGACATATAGTGATGGTTACTTAATGAGTTAATAAATGCTTTATTAACATCTATTAGTGCTGTAATTAAGGGTTAATTTGGGTAGTTATAAAGCATTTAGTAGTGGTCAGTTAACTATGTTCGTGAGCTCATCTAAAGTGAGGACTAGTCATGCCTTGTAAAGCATTTTTAAAGGCTGTTAAATATTTCTATGTTCTGTATCACTGCGTTGTGTTTGTTACATTTTACTGTTTAGAAGATTGACGAGTCTTTAAATCACCTTTATAAATGCTTTACAAAGCATGAATAGACCATTTCACAAGATGTAAACAACACTGGTCCAGAAGCACTTCCTGTTTCAGTTTTTTAACACTACATAAAAGCTGGGATAAAATACAACCAACAGAACATTTAAAACTGAATCAAAAAGTTAAACAAACATCTTTAAGATGTTTTCTTCACATGTGAAATAAAGAAAACAGTTACAAACTGAAACAGGAAGTGGTCTGGACCAGTGTTGTTTACATCTTGTGAAATGGTCTATAGTCCTCACTTAAGATGAGCTCACAAAAATAGTTAACTGACCACTACTAAATGCTTTATAACTACCTGTATTTACTACATTTACTTACACTTTCTAAGTGATATTATGAATGACTGACAACTCTTAAACAACTGGTTTGTAAATAATGCTATACTTCATTTAGAAATTATTAATTGATCATTAACAAAGTATGAAAATACAATCATTAAACGCATTATAGATATGCTTATAAATCAAGAAAAAAGCATGTATAGCTATATTTATAAACTGCATATTAATGTCTATTAATGTTTTATAAATGATGAATTAACTGTTTACTCATGCTTAACTAATGATTGATAGTGTGCAGTTATTATAAAGTGTTACCAATCATTATATTAGAATGAATTCTGAAGGATCATGTGACACTGAAGACTGGAGTAATGATGCTGAAATGATGCAGTTAAAATTACATTTTAACATGTATTCACATAGAAAACAGTTATTTTAAATTGTAATATTATTTCACAATATTACTGTTGAGCAGAAGAGGCTTATGTGTTTCTTTCTTGACTTACTTTACAAATGAAAGCTGCTTTACCTTCTTTTTTTTTTATCAAGCCAAAAGAACAAAATCATAACAAATGAACAAATTCAAATGTAAAACAAAAGACAGTCTTTTAACCATATATAACAAAACATCTACTGTTTGACACATTTTTATCAATCCACTTTTATTGTCATGATTTTCATAAAAGAAGTGAGAAAGAAAAATAATAATTGTGCTCTCAAACTTTAAAAGATGTGTGTTTACTATAAATACCAAAATCCCATTACACTTGATGCCATTCCATATTTGTTTTAATTTGTTTTCATTATTTCATATTCTGACTATATACAATTGAAATCGAAAAATGGGGAATGTCCAGGAATGTCCAGGGCTCGGGAGTGAGTGAAATGAAAGCCGTGTTGTGTTGTCTGTGAGTGTAGGGTCTGTCAGCGATGGAGCCCATCATAGCGGCGGCGAAGAGCATGCTGGAGAGCTCCACGGGCCTGATCCAGACCGCACGCTCACTGGCCGTCAACCCCAAAGACCCACCCAAGTGGTCTGTGCTCGCCGGACACTCCAGAACAGTGTCTGACTCCATCAAGAAACTCATCACCAACATGAGGTATTCACACAGTACATGTCCTTCATTCAGGGATCAGCTAGAAACGGACTTCTGATGAACGATCATGTGTCACGCTCACACACTCTCGTGTAAATGTTTTCAGGGAGAATGCTCCAGGTCAGAGGGAGTGTGATGAGGCCATCGAGGTCCTCAATAACTGCATGCGTGAGGTGGACAAGGCCTCCCTGGCAGCCATCAGCCAGCAGCTCACGCCAAGAGACGACATTTCCCATGAGGTGAGGCTTTACAACCACAGTGCTTCCCTTTCATTACCTAATCTGTGCTGCCACAGTCTCATAATGAACTCAAACTATTTTTAACTCTTCTCATAATAACATTAAGAGGTCTTTAAGATTGTTTTGCACCATTGCTTTGGCAAAGTATCTGCGAAATGGACCAAATCTAAAAGTGTAATGTGGCTTTGTGCTCTTATCAAATTGTACATAGTCTGTTTGTGCTGCACGTTTGAAAGTGACGTGTGCGCCTTGCTCTCGTGATCCGTCGTGCTCTCCACGATGTAGTACGGCTCGGTTTACAGTCAATGAATGCATTGAACTCAATCTCTGCGCTGAGTTTAATGCAGATTTGAGAATGTTTTGAGCATCAGTTATACTTCGTTTTCACTTTGGTTTAATTTACAACGTTTATGCCGGGAGATAATTACACTGGATTCGTAATGAGATGCATTTGGAAACATGTTTTCACTGAAACTGCAGTTTTCCACTAAAATAAAAGCTTTAGGGTTTAACTCTTACAAGTGAGGAAATTAAAGCCCCGTTCACACCGCCAGCGACAAAGCGACAAGATCCCATTCATTTCAATGGAACGCTGGCGACATCCGGCGACATGAGCGACAGTGACCGTTGGCGACAGAATGTGGGCGTGCGACAAGCGACAAAAGTTGAGAATTTTCAACTTTATGCAAATGAGAAGCGATTTTCGCGAGCGACAACCAATATGAAAGACGGCTTTTAGTGGAGCTCACGTCACCGTCTCGAGTGCAGATTTCACTGTTTTATATGATTTGACTGTAACCACATAACATGGATAATAAAATGATGCATGGAAAAGAAACTGTCGACAGTCTCAGTGAGTTTAATTCATACATTTAACGTTATAGTTCGAGCGTTGTAATTTTATGATGCATGTTTAGCACTGCTGCAGTACATTTTACAATTTCCCCTGCATTTTGTTGACTATTAGGGACAAGAAAATTGATTATTTGTCAAATTCGAATGACGTTTTTATAATTTGTGACAGTATGAGTGAGTTTAATTTGTTCATTCGATCGATCGTTGATCTAGTAAATGATTTAATCCACTGAAGACAGCTGTGGAGATATAAAAACACTCTCCCAACAGCATATGGTTTCTTTTTAGCCTTAAAAGGTCCCAGTCAAAGTAAAATTATATATCACTTGTGATGGTATTTTGTATAGATATGGCCAGACGTGCAGTCTACCAATAACATCAGAGCGACAGCACTACAAACGCCCACAAGCGGCATCACAGTACAGAGCCTAGCGACACACAGCGACAAAATCACTGGCGGTGTGAACAGGGCTTAAGACTGTTGTGTAAAGTAAAATAATTAGTGGTACTTTATTTTGATGGTCTACTTAAATGGTTTGCTCTTTGTTCTCTCTCTCTAACTGCACCAGATTGATATATTTACCTTTAAAATGTACAACATTTTCTTATGACTTCTGCTAGAGGAAGTGAGGTCCACCCCCCATAGTCTAGAGATAGTCATACTCATAAACTAGAGGAATATCTTTAAAGCTGAGGGCGCAGATTGCATGTGGGCCTGCTAATGTTTGTTATTGTTATTAATGTGCTGAAGCGTTATTGTAATACTGTAATCATGTGTTGCAGGCTCTTCACGAGCAGATGGCGGCGTCTGTGCATGAGATCAGCAACCTGATCGAACCGGTGGCCATCGCAGCCCGCGCCGATGCCTCTCAGCTGGGACACAAGGTCTAACTTCGAAATCATTTCTAAACGCGTCTCAGCGGTCTAGGTGTTTATGGGAAGCTCAATGTGTGCTGTCATCTCACAGGTGTCTCAGATGGTCAGCTACTTTGAGCCACTCATCATGGCTGCCATCGGGACGGCGTCTAAGATCCACAACAGCCAGCAGCAGATGAGCGTGCTGGATCAGACCAAGACCCTGGCCGAGTCTGCGCTACAGATGATCTACACGGCCAAAGAGGCCGGAGGAAACCACAAGGTCAGAGCCACGCACACAACAGACACTGATGCTGATAATTATCATGATGCTTTTGATTGTGTCTGTACTAGTAGTCGTTCATTTAAACCGTTAGTCGACTAATTGCAGGTTTATATTAATAAGCCATAAAACATAATAATGAGCCTTTAATTGCCTATGTATAGTACGAAGCCTAATCAGAGCTCAAACGCACACATAAAGCTTGCCACAGCGCACCGCCAAACGCAATCATTATGAGTGTCATGAAAACAGAAGGAGATTGTCTAAACATTTTAATAGTTCATTCACGATGCTGACTCGTCATCTCCACAGTAGTGGACGCGCCTATATGCATGTTTCACATGGATTGCATAATCTGAAAATAAGTATTTTCCATTTAATTTTCCATTAATTTGAATTGGTCAGTTTAAAGGCAGACATTTCAAGCTTTCTATAGATATATTTCTCATGTCTGTGAGGCAAGTGTACGCTAACTTTCGGTTCATTTTTGTGCCGTGCTCGAAGTTCACAAGATGCCAGAAAGCGCTTTCTGATTGTTTTCATTATTTTACAAAATCATGTTTTTCTTGTTATTGTGAGTTTACAGAAATAAAAGTAGACCCTTTACTCTTATCTGTATGAGTATTTTAAGTTCAGCAAGTGATTGCACCGGCACGTGTCATGCAGTGAGCGCACTCCAAACAAACACTAATTATAGTGCACATTTATCTAGGTTAACATTAGCGTGAGTAAACTTATAAAGTGTTGAGCCATATTTGATTGGCGAATCTTTGGATATCCTTAACGATCTGCGTGATTTTGAGTTTTATTTTTCTGTGACTATCTGAATAACAAAATCTTGATCGACTAAGCCTTTTCTTGTCGACTAACGGTTAGTGGACTATTTGGGGGCAGCTCTAGTACAGTGTGTGTGTGTTGTGTGTCCTCAGGCGGCTCACACACAGGAGGCTCTGGAGGAGTCGGTTCAGATGATGAAGGAGGCGGTGGACGATCTGGCTGCGACTCTGGCGGAGGCGGCCAGCGCTGCGGGAGCTGTGGGAGGAATGGTCAACTCCATCACTCAGGCCATCACTAAGATGGAGGACGAGCCTGGGTTCGAACCTGAAGGGACGTTTGTGGATTATCAGACCACCATGGTGAAGACGGCCAAAGCCATCGCTGTCACCGTTCAGGAGATGGTAAAGTCTGAGTGAATGCAGAATTGAGAATCAAAATATACACACATATGCACAAGCATGCATTAAAATCACATTTAAGGATTAGTACAGAATTCAGGAATATAAGATACTCTTGAAAATAAATAAAGTATCATTGTCATAATCACCTTTGAAACATCTTATTATTCAGTAATAAACATTATACATCATATTTGTATATACAAAGTAGTTTATGGATGTTCAAATACAAAAATACTTTAAAATATATTAATCATATTCAAATGATATTGGCAAAAAATTGGTTGATTAAAGCCAGTAATGTTTGTTACAAATACTACTTAGGTGAAGGGTTTTGCTCATGAATATTAATTATGTTTGTACTGTCTAATTAATAGTCATGCCTTGATTTTGCATTCTTTTACACAAAAGGAAAAAAGCATGCACAGGTTTACCGTTATGTCAACGGAAGAGAAGGACAGAGTAAAACATCCAAAAAACTTTTGCTGATAATTTACTCACCCCCATGTCATCCAAGATATCCATGTCATTCTTTCTTCAGTCGAAAAGAAATTAAGCTTTTTGATGAAAAAATTCCAGGATTTTACTCCATATAGTGGACTTCAATAGGAACCAAACGGTTCAAGGTCCAAAAGACAGTTTCAGTGCAAACTGCAAACTGTTCAAAGGGCTATCATTTCGCTTGATAAGACCCTTATTCATCTTCTGGAATCGTTTAAAGCCCTTTGAACAGTTTGCACTAAAAGTGTCTTTTGGACCTTGAACCGTTTGGTTCCCATTGAAGTCCATTATGTGGTAGAAAAATTCTGGAATGTTTTCATCAAAAACCTTCATTTATTTTCGACCGAAGAAAGAAAGACATGGACATCTTGAAAGATATGGGGGTGATTAAATAATCAGCAAAAGTTTTTTTTTTAAAGTGAACTACTCCTTTAAGAATGCTTGCTTGGAGCCCTGTATTTATTTGAAAGGTTTTTGATATTATGGTTTAAAATGATTCCCTTTTGGGAGAATATTGCTGTATTTATAGACAAGACAAGAGTCAAGACTGATAGTGTGTCTTTAAATGGCTGTGTTCCCAGGTTACCAAATCCAACGTCAACCCTGATGAGCTGGGCGGCCTGGCCAATCAGCTGACCACAGAGTTCGGTGACCTGGCGTCAGAGGCCAAGTGTGCCGCCATGACTGCTGAAAACCACGAGGTATCTGCTGTTCTTCTGGCTGGATTACGTGGCTTGCCCACTCAATTTGATTTAACGTGAACTTTCAATTTCAGAAGATTCAGTTCAGTTCATCTTTATTCATTTCCCAAATTGCCTTCGGTGATGAAATGAACTGAACATTTAGGTTCACATTAAATCGAATTGACCCGAATTTACTTATTACACATTATTGTGCTTATTGAAAGCAATTCATTACTGCATGTTAGTCCAAAGAAAATAAATGTTTGTATTCATGGTAAATGAACACTACTGTTCAAAAGGGGTCACTAAGATTTTTTTTGAATGCTTTAAAAACAATAATATTGTGAAATATTACTACAGTTATTACAAAGCTGAATATACTTCAAGGTTGAGTGATTTGTTCTTCAGATCGGTTCTCACATCAAGAAGCAGGTGACCGAGCTGGGTTACAGCTGCACAGGTCTGGTCAGTAAAGCAGGAGCGCTTCAGTGCAGTCCCAACGACTCCTACACCAAGAAGGAGCTCATCGACAGCGCTCGCAAAGTCTCCGAGAAGGTTTACAGCGGATCCTCTTCTCTTATGTGACATGGATGTTGTTCAGTCTTCCTCAGACTCCTGATACCTTCACTCTCTCTCTCTCTCAGGTGTCTCATGTGTTGGCGGCTCTTCAGGCAGGCAATCGGGGCACTCAGGCCTGCATCACCGCCGCCAGTGCCGTGTCTGGCATCATCGCGGATCTGGACACCACCATCATGTTTGCCACGGCAGGCTCGCTCAACCGAGAGAACGCAGAGACCTTTGCAGACCACAGGTACTCACAGGCAGCACACAGAATGCCCAGTGCACATTTGACCATTTCAATGGGCTTTATGCACAGCTTCACTACTTCCTGAACTTAAGCCAGCTCCTTGTTTCCTCTCTGCCATTATTGGTCAAATTGATTAATTCAGGTCTGTGTGATTATTGTTGCCATGACTACTGAGGTCAGGCACACCTGAATTAATTAATTTGGCCAATAATGGCAGACAGGAAACAAGGAAGTAGTGCAGCTGTGCATAAAGCCAATTGTAAAGGTCATGAAATATCACCGGTCGTTCACATCTCAGATTTGAAAAAGGCCCAGGATATTTTTGTGGATTGATAGGAAGCAGTTTGCAGATCAACACAGATGTTAAAGGAGAACTCCGGTCAATTTTAACATTGAGCTAATTTTTTTGTACATTAGAGGTGCTGTCAGTACAGACAAAAATGACAAAAATCAGTGTTGCCTACACCGTGTTATCGTCTTTTTAAAATTTGCACCCTGTTGACTTCAATGGGGCATGTTCTAAACCTGCTTTTAGCCTCCTAACATCCTTGATTTGTCATTACGAGTGCACAGCCATGTGAGTCGTGTTATTAAGAGTGAGCACGGTCAATCTGACTGCAGTAGATTTGTAAGATATTAATAAAATTGATGTTAATTCAGCCAGCTCACATACCTCTATTTGCTTCCTGTTTTCGGTCGTAGCCCACAATAGTCGATTGTCGATCTCCGCGCATGATATGTTCACCATCTGATTCGGATGAACTATCCATTTGAGCTGATAATCTCAGAACACCACACAGTGGTAGGTTGAAATGATATTCACCAATGATCGCGCGTGTGAACTCGACAATCGACTGCTGTGGACTTTGACCGAAAACAGGCTGAATTAACATCATTTTTATTCATATCTTTCACATCTGCTGCAGTCAGATTGACCGTGCTCACTCTTAACAACAGCACTCACCTTGCTGTGCACTCGTAATGACAAATCAAGGATGTTAAGAGGCTAAAAGCAGGTTTAGAACATGCCCCATTGAAGTCAACAGGGTGCGAATTTTAAAAAGACGATAACACGGTGTAGGCAACATCAGTTTTTGTAGTTTTTGTCTGTACTGACAGCACTCCAAATGTACAAAAAAAATTAGCTTAATGTTAAAATTGACCGGAGTTCTCTTTTAAAAGAGAACCATTAATGATCCAGAATCGGTCACTTAACAGGTGTATGTGACATTTAAGCTGTGGCTCCAATCAGCTCCCAAAGTTTTAGACCAGAATAAAACCATTATAATGTCAAATTGAACTGGACAGATAAAAGTTAATCAGAAACATTGATGTTGGCTTGACAGAGACTGGCTGGAAAGTAGGAAATAGTTTTAAAAGCTTTAAGTTTGTAGATTTTATTGTCAGATTGACTGAAGTAAAATCAGATGAAGAAAAACAAATACGTTTCTGACAGACCACCACTTTGACCATTACCCATTGGACCAAACCAGTTCAGCCCCCAGTGAATCTTTTCTGAGCCAATTAAACACAAAATCACAATCAGAAATCATTGTTGCATGTTACTTTGTTTTGCTAGCATGTTTTGTCAGGTTTGTTAACATATTTTACCAAATTGTCATTTCAAGTAAAAAATGATTACTCGTTATTTCTGATGATGAAACGCATTACTTGCTTATAGCGCATTATCCCCAATGTTCAAACTGTTGCTTCTGTATTGTAATATTGATGTGTTTGGACAGGGAGCACATCTTAAAGACGGCTAAAGTCCTGGTGGAGGACACCAAGATGCTGGTGTCCGGAGCCGGAGCGAGTCAGGAGAAGCTGGCTCAGGCCGCGCAGTCCTCTGTCAACACCATCACCAAACTGGCTGATGTGGTCAAACTGGGAGCTGCGAGTTTGGGCTCTGAAGACCCTGAGACACAGGTAGTGCGACACCCCCATTCTGACCCAATTATGAGCCTCTTCAGTTCACATGCTACAGCTCACCTACTGCCAAAACAATTGTGCGTGAGCGTGTGTGTCTTTACTTCTGTGCTTGGCAGCAATTCTTGGGTTTCTGCTGTTCCTATGGCAACACATAATAATTCATGGCATATTCTCGAAGCTTGTTGTGGCTGTATCTTTCAAGTAAAAGCAGACATTGAGGCTTAAAAATGTTTAATTATACTTCCATCAAGTTCATGAACGTGATAAACATCTCTGTTAGAGGGCAGGTGCCTATGTTGTGAGCACACTAGCTCATTATGTGTTTGTGGTCGTGTCTCAGGTGGTTCTGATCAATGCGGTGAAGGACGTGGCTAAAGCTCTGGGTGATCTCATCAGCGCCACCAAAGCAGCGGCCGGCAAACCTCACGATGACCCTGCCATGTTACAGCTCAAGAACTCTGCTAAGGTATAACACACACACACACACACACACACACACACACTGGGAGGACCTCAGTCTGATCTCAATGGTTGGTCTTTTTTGGTCAGTATCTGAATGAAAAAAAAGTCATGTTTCCAACTCTTTTTCTGTGTCTGGCTTCAGGCAAAGCAGTATAGATTTATAATATTGACTAAACTTAAACATTTCTGTGTTGGTGTGTCCCTATATTATTATTATTAGAACTGATTATGATGTTCTCCTTTGACGGAGTACTTTGAGCACAGTCTTCATTGCCAGAGCATAAGTCATCAGTGTTTGAGCAGTGTTGATGTTTGTGTGGCATCAGGTAATGGTGACGAACGTGACGTCTCTGCTGAAGACGGTGAAGGCCGTGGAGGACGAGGCCACTAAAGGCACGCGAGCACTAGAGGCCACCATAGAGCACATCAAACAAGAACTGGCTGTGAGACACACATTTAAATCACTGCATTCGACGGGGAAAACTAATTATTGTTATTATGAAACTTAAGTCGAAGGGCACTTGGATGAAGTAGAGCAAGTGAAGTGTAGCTCTCCACGTTAGTGTTGATCACATGTTCTTTGCCCGTCCTTCAGGTGTTCAGCAGTGCAGATCCTCCCCCAAAGACGGCCACCCCAGAGGAGTTCATCCGCATGACCAAAGGCATCACGCTGGCCACGGCTAAAGCAGTGGCTGCTGGGAACTCCTGCCGCCAGGAGGACGTGATCGCCACGGCGAACCTCAGCAGACGAGCCATCGCTGACATGCTGCACTCCTGCAAGGTGACACTGAGACGCATCGACCACGTCCTCTTCAACGCAGACTTACACTATTGACTTCCTGTTTGATTTCAGAGAATTATTGTAAAACTGGGCTCTTTTCAATGAAGCTTCATTAAGATCTTTCCGAACAATTAACCAGCATGAAAACTACTAGAGCCAGACCGATAAAGGATTTTGAAGGCCGATACCGATACAAATATTTGTTGGTTTTAAAATCCGATATTTCGATATATCGGCCGATATTATTATTTTTTTTTTATTTCAGAAACGCGCAACAAAATATTAACAGATTTCCTTAACATTAGTTATTTATTTATGAGTTTTAATTAAAATAATATGATAATGCATTTTAAAAAGAAATTTGTTTCTATTGTCACAACAGAACGGGGGAACATAAAAATATATTAAAGTTCTGATAAATAAAATAATAATTAGTCCCTACATTGCCTTATAGTTAGCTACCTCATAATTACAATATCAGCTTGCTTATCCCTTTACCTGTATCCCTTTTTGACAACACTCATGACATGGTTTAAGTGTGATTTGTCCGTTTTTATTTTATTTTTAAAATATTCATTTATCGGCCACTATAACTGCCGATACCGATATTTTAGAAAATGCCTAATATCGGCCGATAATATCTGCCTGCCGATATATCGGTCTGGCTCTAAAAACTACTATCGTATATTTTCCCTTAGGGAAAGACAACAAAGACATTGATATGTTTGTTATGGCGATGATGGCAATGATGCGGCCCATTAAAGGGATGGTTTTCCCAGAAATCATTTATCGCACTCAAGTTGTTTCAAACCTGTGTGAGTTTCTTTCTTCTGTTGAACACATAATATGAGTAACCAGACAGTTAATATGGACTCCGTTGACTTCTATAGTAGGAAAAAAATACTATGGAAGTCAACTGGGTCCATTAACTGTCCGGTTACCCATATTCTTCGCAATATCATACACGGTTGGAACAACTTGAGAGTGAGTAAATGATGACAGGATTTTCTTTTTTGGGTGAAAAACACTGTAAAAAAAAGTTTAGAATTTCCATGTCAGTTGTTTTAGACACTTTTCAAAGTTTGAACACTCATTTTATGTTACCATTTTACATATGTTTAAATAATAGTAAATTCATACTGTGTATGTGTGTGATGTGTTCAGCAAGCAGCCTTCCACCCGGAGGTGAAGCGCGATGTCCAGTCTCGAGCGCTGCGCTTCGGCTCGGAGTGTGCCACGGGTTACCTGGGCCTGCTGGAGCATGTGCTGGTGGTGAGTTACACACATCTGCCAGACCACCCTGCTACACCCTGTAAACACACACACACACTCAGTCACCTCTTGAGCTCCCTTATGGGGGGTCATTGGGGTTAAAACTGTGTGAAATAACTGACGCTGTTTGTTCCTGTTATTTCAGTGGCTGAACTCACAGTATGTTTGTCACTCAGTGGGTCTCACAGTGACTGAAAAATGTGTCTAAAGCTCTATTCCGACTGTAACTGTTACTCATGAGGACGTAATGTTTTTTTTTTAGCATTTACAGAGCTTAGTAGGGCTGGGAAAAAAATCGATTTGAAATAAAAATCGAGTTTTAGATATTTTTTTTTCTCCCCCTCTTCAGTATAGTGTAACTTACATTTTGCATTCGCCAAATCTTCCTTCAGGGTTTCTGCAGTTCGGTTAACACAGTCAATACGATGAAACTCTCTCAAAGATGATTCAATGTTACTATTATTATGCTTAATAGCATTTTTGTCAAAGATTATGATCATATTTTTTTGGGATTTGTTGTTTTTCTTTATAATAAAATTGTATCAAGTAGGGCTGGGCAAAAAAATCGATTTTTCGATTAATCGTTTTTTAAAATGTGTTCTATTCAAAATCGATTCTCAACGGCCACGAATCGATTTTTTCCATATAAAGGGCTCGCGGACGCGGTGCTGCATCTTCTCGTCTCTCTGCACTAGGCAAGCGCCAAGCGCTGCAGCTGTCGATACACACACGCGTTCAGGAGTCGGGACATGACGGAATATTCACTTAACAATCGGGCCAGCATTGCATCGTAAACCTATGATCGTAACTAACGTTTATCATTTTCACGTCTTTTTAAGTTTTACAAGCAATGTTAAACTATCCCGTGCTCGCGCACTAGAGATGTCTTTCACTGCGTGCACAGTAACGTTACAGCCTAAATCTGCCTCACAAACAGCTCGCCAGAAACAAAAGTTTTATCCCTGGATTATATCACTTTAACAGTTAAAACACGCAACATTATGTCAAAACTCTGGTCTTGGTGAGTAACCTCATAAAGACAGTCGGTAATGTCTTAAATTAGCATTAAACGCGTGTGACAGAAAGTTAATGAAACAGTAATGGATTCGCGCACTAGTTCTTAAAGTGAACGCAGCCATTTGTGTCAGTCATTAATTCTGTTGTCATAACAACAGAATATAGTATTAATTGTAAGCAATCAGAATTAATAGCCTTTGTATTTAATTCAGTCTGGACTAAAAAGACTATCCAGTGTTATTTTACATTGGATTACTTTATTCAGTTTCTGTAGTATTTCTGACATACCCAAAAACTACCCCAAAATGTCTCTTAATTTGTGTCTTTATTCTATTGTATTTATTTGTGCTACTTTTTTCAATTTAATTCAAAGATTGAAATCAAGCTTCCATACATAAACTCTTAAAACAAAAATAAAAAACAAAAATAAACAAAAAAATTACATTACCATTTAGGTAAGATCAATGTAAAAAAAATGTCTAAATATTTATATATTTATTTATCTATATCTATCTCAAACATAAAATAACATGATACTGTTTGATCAAGCTGTGCGACTGTTCTGACTCTTTTTGTATATTGCATCAAAATCCTGTTTATTCTTTGTATGCATTTAGTGTACCTAAAATAAAAAGAGTTTTATATGCAGGTTTATGGCTCTTAATTTCTTTGTATTAATTAACCACTAGTAAACTTATGTCCACTGTTCTTTTTTTTATAAATATAGGATTTGTATTACATCTTCATTATAGTCGAATCGAGAATCAAATCAGGAATCGAGAATCGAAATCGAAAATTGAATCGAGAATCGAAATTGAATCGAACTGAGAGCTTGTGAATCGAAATCGAATCGAAATTGAAATGTGAATCGATACCCAGCCCTAGTATTAAGTAGATTGTGTTTAACACACAAAAGAGTTATAGACCACAAATACAACACAGAGAGTTATAGAAATTTTACTTGATTAAAAAAAAATCCAATCGTAAATCGAGTTTTTTATAATAAAAAAATCGCAGATTTTTTAAGGGAAAAAATTGCCCAGCCCTAGAGCTTAGTTTGTGAGTTTATTGCCGTCCGAATCCAAAATGTCAGTGTTTTTTCCCAGCACCCCAGAATTACTTTTGTTTTCTGACAAACACAAGGTCATGTGTTAATTTAATAACGGTCTGAATCCACATCTGAGTTTATAAGACAGGATCACTCCAAAAGTCATTTTGTAAATCCTTTTTAACCTCTGCCAAGCATTGTATGGTAATTGTATGGAAGCTTTTGAAAATTGTTTGAAAAAGCTTTGGGGTGATTTGCATGCTTTATTTATGCAGCAAAAGGTATGCAATGCAATTTTGAAATATGCATTATATACAATTATATACATCATAAATATAAACCAAGTAGCCCTGTTAAATGTTTACCGTATGAAAATAAGTGGTTGCATTAATTTATTTCGGCTAATTTCCATATTTTTAAAAGGATGAATTTCGTTTGAGGATGAAAGCATCATTTTGAGAGATAAAATGCAACACAAGAAAACCATTTACATGTCCATTTTTCCTTTTATTAAATAGGATATTTAAGTAAATGTTGAACAAATGATTGACCCAATGAATAGTGCATTACTGGGTTGGTAGGATCACAAGCTCGCACCTCCACCGTGAATTTATCTACATCCGAATGCACAAGGTTTATCACGAGGAGCCACATGTCCTCACCAGAAACATTTACTGTCCAGATAGAGCTCAGATAAAATAGTAGGTAACATTACAGGTGGATAAATGGATTTTTTCTTTTTTTTTTAAGGTCCATATGAGTTGTTGAACAAAGGATTTTGTGATCAGTTGTAACAAAGCAGATCATTGCTATGCTGGTTTGCTATTTCCTCATTTATTTTCTGTTTTCTCTTCCTCTTTGTGTGTGTGTGCGCGTTTGTACGTGCGTGTGTGTGTGTGTGTGTGTGTGTGTGTGTGTGTGTGTGTGTGTGTGCACGTGTGTGTCTGTGTGTGTGTGTGTGTGTGTGTGCGTGCCTGCGTGTGGGTTCACTGATAGCCGGTGAGTTACAGGTGACTGCATGTGAATCTCTGCCCGTGTGTGTGTGTGTGTGTGTGTGTGTGTATTTGCACAATCTTTTAACATGAGACAACAGTTCTATAACAGTGGAAGCTGCAGTGCTTCTCAACTGGTGGGTGTCCTTTCTATATTTATTTTCATTTCCGTCTTTAAATTACCATTTGAACCAAATTTTTAAACATCTTCTTGGACATTTGTGTTTCAAGCTAAATTTTTCATGTTTCATCTATAGACTTTCATGACAAAAAAAACTTTTTTCTAACTACAGCTGGACATATTGACCATTAGCACTATATTTTGTGAAATCCTGCCCATAAGGGGGCGCTAAAAACAAAGCTGCAATAATTGGATGAAGGAAGCAAATATTTGACAGATATCAGGATGAATAGTTATTTTTATGCACTTTATACTCATTGTCTTTTTGAAGTGAAAGCCACTTGAGAAGCACCAGTGTGATTCCTCTGGTGAGGTCAGTTGTATCCATGTCTCCTGAAGCTGACGAGACTTTTAACTTGAAAATATGAATGGCATCTTGATTAGTCCGTGTTCTGTTACTGGTTTCAGATATACTGAATGAAACAACATTTGAATGGTGTGCAAAAGGATTTAACATTTTTCTTTCAGTGTATTTTGCACTTTATTATAATGTTTGAATATTGTGAGTGTGGGTGGGTGGGTGTAGGTGTGTGTGAATCATGTGCGTTTAAAGTGTTAGTACACCAAAAAATGAAATGACCCAGAAGCACTGCGCTGTTACACAACGTGAACTCACTCAGACCCACACAGAAGAACATGAATAATTGAATAAAGTTGTTGATTTTGTTTGTTTTTTGCACAAAAAGTATTCCCGTCGCTTCTCGATCCACTGTAGTCACCTGGACTATTTTAATAATGTCTTTACTAACTGCTGCGCCGGCAGATGAAATGACCTCTCAGCCTGTGGAGGAGTGAGACAGCTCTCAGATTTCTTCAAAAATATCTTCATTTGTGTTCTGAAGATGAGTTACTGGGTTGGAACAACATGAGGACAAGAAATTACTGACAGAGTTTTCATTTCTTTGGTGTACTAACACTTTAAATGTCCATAGTAACTGAAATATTTATCTCCAGTTTTACTGCCCTTAAATATTTTATGTATAATGCCAGTGTGAAACATTAGTCTGTCCATTGAGCATCGCATTGGAAACATTAGTGCTCTATTGATCATTTACTTTTATTTATTCCAAAAATAGTCACCTGATATTTAAAGGGAAATGCACATTATGCATCAATGACTGGACCAGTTATTAAAATCCATTGGTCAGAACCCTGAAGAGAGAGACAGACTGTCCTTTGTGATTTTTATAGGGTTTGTACAGACAGACAGATGGCATATGTTTGTGTATGTGTGTGTGTTTCTGGTATTGTCCATGTCATTCCCAGAATTCCTCCTGATGGCCAAGTCTTTTCTTAGCCGTCTGTTCCCAACGAACAGCTCTGCTAATGCCACACACCTGTTTCACTGTCACCACCACCACCCTGGAGGACACGCCGAGGACACACACACACACACACACTACAGACTGATCACACGAGTGTCTAACAGCGCTTGAATCAGTGTCAGATTGATCTAACAATCCCCGTTTTAATAATTTCATGTGTTTTAAGTGTTGTGCTCTCCATCCGCAGATCATCCATAAACCCACTCATGACCTCAAGCAGCAGCTGTCCAACTACTCCAAACGCGTGGCCGGTTCAGTGACCGAGCTCATACAGGCTGCGGAGGCCATGAAAGGTACAGTGTGTGTGTGTGTGTCATGTTTCTCCAGATCCTGGGCTTCTCCTGTCCTCTCCATCTGATCAGGTCAAGTGTCCACTTCCAGTTCTGCATCATGAGCAGGGCATCCAAGCTGGATTTATCAGGATAATCCCTGCCACCCATCACTGAAAGTGATCTGAGAGCTTGCGCTGATAATACCCACACCCTGATTTAACACATGATGAGAGACGGGGAGAATCTCTGGTGTGTCTGAGAGAGAGTTTAAAAGAGGGTGTTTAGGTGCCGATTCGCATAAAAGGGAACGAAATGAAGTTGAGGCTTTCCACCTATCTAAAACCCTTATAAATATATTTTTTAATAAAAGAGATATTGAAGAGAATAGGATAATTATGCTTTCTGCTTGTGGTTGTTGTCTTTGACTGTCAGCTTTATTGCACATGTGGAAAATGTGCTTTTAGAGTACCTTTCAAACGTTTGGGGTCAGTTCTTTCTTTAAAAAAAAAGTATTAATTGATAAAAAAAAAATACATCGATCAAAAGTGAGAGAGAAATCTATAAAGTTACAAAAAAAACTATTTTTCCATTAAATTCTGTTCTTTTGAACTTTCTGTTCATCAAAGAATCCTGAAAAAAAAGAATCCCGGTTTCCACAAAAATATGATGACAATCAGAAATGTTTCTTGAGCGTCAAATCCTTATAACAAAGTGATTTCTGAAGCATGATGTGACAGTGAAGATTGAAGTAATGATGCTGAAAACTCAGCTATGATCACAGGAATACATTACACTTTACTATATATTCACATTGAAAACAGCTGTTTAAAATTTTAATAATATTTCTCAATATTACTGTTTTTATTGTATTCTTGATTAAAAAAAAACGCAGAAGAGACATTCAAAAACATTTTTAAAAATCCAAACTTTTGACCTGTACTGTGTTCATTCTAATATCAATATAAGAGTGTTGTGTTTGTAGAGTAGTTTCTTTGAATAGTGTAGACACACCTACTGAGTACACCTTTATTTTTTAATTTCTTTATTTTATTTTTAAAGCGAAAAAAGCCTTGTAAACATGTAGAATATGTTGTAAAATTATTCACACATTTTTCAGAACCTGAGGATTTAAAAAAAAAAAAAAGATTGTAAAGATTTGTATGCAGAAAGTGCTCAAATCAGAGTTGTAACACAATAATACCCAGGAGATGGAGGAAAACCCAAACTTGGATTTTCTTTAAATCTGTTTGTGTATGAGTAAATGTGTTTAAAACTACAGTACAGTTTCAGTAAAGCAGTAGTTTGTGGCACAGATGACCTAGAGGTGCGTTTGATGCTGTGTTTAGGCACAGAGTGGGTGGACCCCGAGGACCCGACGGTCATCGCGGAGAACGAGCTGCTGGGAGCCGCAGCTGCCATTGAGGCTGCCGCCAAGAAACTGGAGCAGCTCAAACCCCGAGCCAAACCCAAGGTGAGGAAACGTTTACCCACGTCCCTCGGGGCTCAGCCGGCTTAACTGACACGCTATACTGCTTCACATCTCACATTTAGCTCGGAAAACCCTGCACTGTGTTCATATATTCGTAATCTAATGTCCCTGACCATCGTATGACATTTGTTTAACTCTTCCTGTTTGCTTTGCCCAGTTTGGATTTGGATTTAAGGTAACATGAATTATGAATGTAGCCGTGAACACAATCATTGAGCATGAATTACTATCACCATCATCATCGTCACCATCATGAAAAAAGCTTTGTGTTGTGCTCATACGCATGTGGAAAAAACCTTGTTTTAGTCTCGATGTTGAGACGGTGATGTAAATGAATGTTGGTTGTGTTTAACAGGAGGCTGATGAGAGTCTGAACTTTGAGGAGCAGATTCTGGAAGCAGCCAAATCCATCGCAGCCGCCACCAGCGCTCTGGTCAAAGCTGCATCTGCCGCTCAGAGAGAGCTGGTGGCCCAGGGGAAGGTACAACACACACACACACCCACTCAACCTCATACACAACACCTGCAAATCAGTACTGCCAATCTCTGTGTCTCTTTCAGGTCGGGGCGATTCCAGCAAACGCGGTGGATGATGGACAGTGGTCTCAGGGTCTCATTTCAGCTGTAAGTCTGGTTCACACTCGCTGATTTCTTGCTCAATTGAGCTTAATGGGTTAGTTCATCCAGAAATTAAAACTGTCATCATTTACGTACCCTCATACAGTTTTAAACTTAGGGTTTAATGGTTCGAATTGCTCACGGTACGGTTCATGTCACTGTTTTAGAGTCACGGTTTCGGGACCATTCAGTATGTGCTATTTTTAGGGGAAAAGGGACTACGGTCAAATACAAATAAGTAAAATAAGAACAAGTAATTAAACTACATATTAAAAGCACAAATAAACACAATAGTGCAAAGATCCAAGTAAAATAAACAATACTTCATATTTTTCAGATAGGTCTAACATTAGTTTTCAGGTACAGAAATTGAATAAAGTATTTAAGTGAAGATTAATTATTAATTAATTAAATCATTATAAACGCCATTAAATCAAAAGCAGTGAGTGATTTCCTTATCTTTTGTTGTTTGATTAACATTAAAACACAGCAGGAATATTAGGCTGCTGTCACTTTAAGATATAACACACTGATACTGTACACGTGTTGTCTTTCTCCACTGAAAGTGGACTCAATATTTGGATTATGTCAGACGTGGGTTTCTGTGAGCGTGCTTCCGATGAATACACACACTCAGTTGAGTACACACACAAACTTTCTCTCAGCGAAGTTTTCGTTCACGTCTTCTGGCTCTTTAACGTTTAGATTGGCAAGGCTTAATGAGTTCAGTTTAAACACAGATCGTGTGCTGGTCAGGTGTTGCCTGCACTCGCGCCCCATCGACACCCGGCCGGGTGATCATATTACAACATACGGCTCTCGCATTGAACACTTATCACAGAGGGACTGTTTTATCCACTTTTTTATATCATCACTGTTCCATCGTCAGGAACATACATTAGGAGATCTGTCCGTCTGTTTTACACGTTGTTATTTGTAACCATATGCGAGTTGAACGGCGGTGCAAGTGCGTGCCGAACCGTGGATGGAGAGCCGTATGATACGATTTTATACTGTTAAAAGCACAAAAGAACATATTTTTAAGAATGTTTGAGTTGTTTGGTCCAAAATGTTGTGATCAGTCATACGGGTTTGGAACGACATGAGGCAGTGTAAATGATGACATCATTTCCATTTTTTGGATGAACTTTAACTTTCTCAGTTTCTTGTGATGGATTTCAAAGGTCGCATGCTAATGCATATATACATGAAGTCGTTTTTGATGAGGTGGATGTTTAACACATATTTTGTTCCTGAATTCATCTACTCTAGGCCCGTATGGTGGCCGCAGCCACTAACAACCTGTGTGAGGCGGCCAACTCCGCGGTTCAGGGTCACGCCAGCGAGGAGAAGCTCATCTCCTCAGCCAAACAGGTGGCAGCATCTACAGCTCAGCTGCTCGTGGCCTGCAAGGTCAAGGCGGACCAGGACTCCCAGACCATGAAGAGACTACAGGTCAGTGTGTGTGTGTGTTTCAGTATGGCCGTACAGTTTTTGAGTTGCATGTTCGAATAGAATATTGAGTTAAAAAATATAGGTTACAAAGGGGTTTTTGCAGGGATGCCACTGAAGAACCATTTGGTGATCAGCTCTCAAAATAACCGTGTGTGTGTGTGTGGAACATTTCAATAATCTAAAGAATCTTTTTCCACCATAAAGAACCTTTCATGCAATGGAAAGATTCCATGGATGCTAAAGGTTTTTCATGTACGAGTGCATGATCCTAAAAGTGGGGTCAAATTAACTCTGTGGATTCAATTGGATTCAATACAGTTCACTTAACTTTTTCTATGAAAAACAAAAAAGGAATAAGGTAGAAACAGTAAACCTTTAATATTAATAGTTACTTCTCACACATTGGGGTAAAACAAGAACATGTATATAAATTGTAGAATTGTAAAAAAAGTTTTTTTTTTACTGTAAATTTCATGTCCGTATTGTATTATTTTAAAATAGAATTATACATTTTTAAACAGAAGAAAAGCACTTTTTCTGTGAACTCAACATGATGTGAACTGATTTATCCCTTCATACTTAAAATTATTTTCGGATAACAACATCTGACAAATGCATAATGCAAATGCCCTTAAATTGACCCGCAAATATCATAATCATAATATACATTTTGTACATTTTGTTCCACTGCACACGTTCCACTGCACATCAGTGTGTGGACTCTTTGCAGACATGTTAATGACAATAAATGATAAAAGGTCACTGAATTTCAAGGAGAATATCAGAGTTACCCGGTATTACAGAAAGTATAAAAAAAATTGAAATGTGTCAAATTTACCAGAATCCTAATATGAAAGATCATAATTTTCCTCTCATAATTTACACGAATAAGCAATGAAGAGACTGAGTTGTTTTGTGTCCGCCTCTCAACAAAGCCTTTAAATATTGAGTGACGCACCCCTCCTGCCTCCAGTGAGACAGCTGTCGTCCTGCACAGGGTTAAAGTTAAAGCCTGATCAACTCTGAGATCAATCTTAGTCATCACGACAGGCAGAGACACCATATTGTAGTTTTTCAAACAAATGAAATGACATTCAAACATTAAACATGGAGAAGTGATGTATAGTTTAGCTGTGTTAGCCGTGCAGCCGTGAGATGGGTGTAGTGCTGGAGCAGGAATAGACCCAGTGTCATCATCTTGTCTCACACAGTCCAGCTGTCGGGTTTGTAATATGCTCTGATGAGGGGTTGTGATAACAGCAATGCTGATGGCTGCTGGGAGATTTTTAATAAATAGTCCTCAGATATCTGCTTTAGGAATTGAACATTATTAGATCATTTGTCACTAGAGACACTGAGAGCAACACTTAAGTTGCTGTTGAACACACTCCTTAATGATTATTAATTTGCATTAATATTTAGATTACAACCAGTGGTGCATGGATCAGGAAATTTGAGAAATATTAATAGCTGATGTTTTGTTGGGACGAGTGCACAATTTTGAGGGATATGGAAAGTGTACATGACTCTCCAATTGTCAAACTTTCTACATCCCATCAAACAGATCTCATTCCCCATTGACTACCATAGTAGCAGAGGTGGGGGACTCGAGTCACATGACTTGACTCGAGTCTGACTCGAGTCACAATTTTCAGGACTTGTGACTTGCTTGATTAAAGTACAAAAATGACTTGACTTGACTTTGACTTGAGAACAAGTTACTTGAGACTTGACTTGACTTGAAGTGGAAGACTCGACAATGACTTGAACATATAATAAACAAACAGCAATATAGTTAATTAAAATATATATTATGACGTCAGCATCAATATATCGGCATCTGTGCCTTTACGCTGCTCAATTCAAACCGCGCCAAACGGAAGTTCCGGGAGTCTCACGCATATTGATAGCGTCTCCCTGATGCCCGCAAATGAGTTAAAATCTCCCGGAATCTAGAGCGAGATACTGCGCGTATAACATACATAGCGTGCGGCGTGTGCACGGCAGAGATATGGGAAGCCAAACAAACGAGACAGCGGGGCTTTACAGAGCTCGTGCCGCGCAGACATGTCATCTGCACGGTTCAATGATCCGAGCCGCGCAGCCGATTCGTCAGCACAGCGCGGACGTGTTTCCTAGCGACACTCAATAGTCAGCGCTGTACTGACCAATTTAAAGCAACGCAAACCATATGCTACATACTACATGCAAATAAATGTACAATAAAGAAACCCCTCCTTCCTTACAAAGAATTGTTCTCTACTGAAGTTTAGGAGTTAATTATGGAGAATTCCATAATTAAAACAATCATTTGTTAATATTTATGTAAATTTAATATATAATATACATAATATTATTTAATATGTAATATTTATTAAATATAAAATATGTTAATATAACATATTACCATTTTTATTTTATATTTATTTTAAACATATTTTAAATATGTTAATATAACATATATTACCCCCCCCCCCCCCCCCAACATTACATTCATTGAGATATACCTCCCTGAAATGAATTCTTGTAGGTTGGGATGTCTGTATATGCAGCATAGATATATACAGTACACGGCTGTGCAGCTGCAAATGCGTTTTACATATAGGTTTCAGTAAATCGAGGAAAAGGAGTTTCCGAAGACATTTGTTGGCTATGATAAGAAAAACTACTGAATTAAAAAAAAATTGCATTTTATATTCTCATACATTTCATACATTTTATATTTTACATTTATATAAGATATATATTACATTTTAGATTTCATACATTTTAGACCGTTTCAATTAAATTGAATTAGACAGGTTGGATTATACATCTTAGAATCGATACATCTTAGACTCTGAACGTTTTGTGTAAACAACACAATTATATTTTATTTTTAGATATTAATGTAGCACAGATATGCATATGATTAATATAGCAAATGTAAGATACATAATATATGTATAAAAGTTCATCTTTTCTGTGCAAAAATAAATATGTATCGAAAAAATTTACCTCTATTTATTTTAGTAGTGTGACTTGACTTTACTTGAAACTTATCAGGACTTGACTTGACTTGCTTAGGGTGAACCCTTGACTTGACTTGACTTGCTTGATTTATCTGAACTGCGACTTGAGACTTGACTCGAGACTTGATGGTTAAGACTTGAGACTTGCTTGGACTTGACCATGTGTGACTTGTCCCCACCTCTGCATAGTAGGATATGGTAGTCAATGGGGAATGAGATCTGTTTGATTCAAACATTCTTCCAAATATCTTCCTTTGTGTTCAGCAGAACAAATAAACACATAGAGGTTTGGAACAACAGGGTGGGTAAATACTGACAGAATTTTCATTTTTGGGTGAACTAACCCTTTAAGTGAAGTCAGATTTGTTTTTATTTGCATCTTTATCTATTGTTTAATTCATTATGTTGCGCACAGACGCATTCTGAGATTCACTCGACATTTTGTGGAATGGTGTGCATTTATTTGTGGATCTTTCTATTTGTGAATTTTTCAACATTATTTACAGCACCTCAGCACGACTCCATCCGCTTTTTACTCCAGCCAATCAGATTTTAGAGCCGCCTTTTACTAATGGCCACATCGATTCGGCCAATCATTCCTTTGTTGCCGCCCACACTACATTTTCAGAAATAGCAGGTCAAATTTTTTTTACCTGTGATATACTTCCCTCTCCGCTCCACCATCCTACTTCTGCTGACATGTGTCTGACCATGAGAAGCCTCCTCACCTGCTCAAAATAAGACCAAATCCTGCTTATGATGCAAGACCAATTGAAATTTGAGAGGTTTGTAAAATGGGTTTGTTTCACAGTTGAATAGTTTACTTGAAAGATTTATCAGCAGTGAATACCGTTATTCAGTGTCTAATATGTGCCTCTGTTCCTAGTACTAATAGAGCTGTGCGCAGTGATGTGAAATGTCTTCTGTGGCAGCAATGCAGAATCTCTTAGCTATTCCAGTGTGTGTGTATATAAAGTGCGGGCCAGTCCTTCCTCTTGCTGAGATAAATCAGACTACTGACAGCTGAACACACTCAACCCTAAATCACACCTTCAGCCATGCACAATGCCTCAAAAGGCATATAAAAGAAAAAAAGAATTCCTGGAGCGTTTGCCAGAAGAGCTCCGGGGATGTGTTTAGTTGAGGCTGCTCTCTCCACAGCTGCTTTTCCTTTTAAAGCCATCCCTGGAGTCCGGACACGGGCTAAGCCTTCCCTACACACACCAGATCCAGCAGAGACATTGGCTTTGACTACAAACCTCTTCTTGCTAAAAGCTTCTTTCATTGGGTTCACAAATTAAAGTCATTGTACTTGTAGTTTCACTGCTGCTAGCCTCTAATTTGTGGCTAGAAGTAAAACTACAAGTACAACGACTTTGATTTGTGGTTAGAAGTGAAACTACAAGTACAACGACTTTAATTTGTGGTTAGAAGTGAAACTACAAGTACAACGACTTTAATTTCTGGCTAGAAGTGAAACTACAAGTACAACAACTTTAATTTGAGGCTAGAAGTGAAACTACAAGTACAACGACTTTAATTTGTGGCTAGAAGTGAAACTACAAGTACAACGACTTTAATTTGTGGTTAGAAGTGAAACTACAAGTACAACGACTTTAATTTGAGGCTAGAAGTGAAACTACAAGTACAACGACTTTAATTTCTGGCTATAAGTGAAACTACAAGTACAATGACTTTAATTTCTGGCTAGAAGTGAAACTACAAGTACAATGACTTTAATTTCTGGCTAGAAGTGAAACTACAAGTACAACAACTTTCATTTGTGGTTAGAAGTGAAACTACAAGTACAACGACTTTCATTTATGGCTAGAAGTTAAACTACAAGTACAACGACTTTAATTTGTGGCTAGAGGTCAAACTACAAGTACAATGACTTTTTTATTTGTGGCTAGAAGTGAAACTACAAGTACAACAACTTTAATTTGTGGTTAGAAGTGAAACTACAAGTACAATGACTTTCATATATGGCTAGAAGTGAAACTACAACTACAAAAACTTTCATTTGTGTTTAGAAGTGAAACTACAAGTACAACGACTTTTATTTGTGGTTAGAAGCGAAACTACAAGTACAACGACTTTTATTTGTGGTTAGAAGCGAAACTACAAGTACAATGACTTTAATTTGTGGTCAGAAGTGAAACTACAACGACTTTAATGAAGTTGTACTTGTAGTTTCACTGCTAGCCACAAATTAAAGTCATTGTACTTGTAGCCACAAATTAAAGTAGTTTTATTTGTTGGCAAAAGTTGAAATGTCCACAGATTTGCCTCGTGACAAAACCATGTATATATGCGAATATACAATGATGAACACCAAGACGAGAACATTAAAAGAACGCTGCAGTAGCTGTGAATTTAGAGCTAGATGACAACTGTTAAATGTCAGTCAGTGTGTCTAGTGTTACTCTTGCATTGAACTATTGATTATTAATATTGAAGTATTGATATTCTAGGAATGGTGTCTGTAGTTCAGATGGAGTGAGTTTGATGAGGTGGATCTTAAAGCTTGATGTGTAATGTGTTATGTTGAATGCTCAGAAGAGGACTCTTATGTCTGCTTGTCTTTAGGCTGCCGGTAATGCGGTGAAGCGGGCATCAGATAACCTGGTGAAGGCGGCACAGAAGGCTGCGTTCGAGGCTCAAGATGACCAGGCTGTGATAGTGAAGAGCAAGATGGTGGGCGGCATTGCTCAGGTAAAGAAAACATCAGTGAAACCTCAGCGATAGCATGTTTAGACTGTGTGTTTTGTGAGTATTTCCAGCACAATGATTGAATGTTACAGTGCAGGTTTGCTTGTTAAGTAACCTGTACCTTTCTGTTTTTACGGTCCCACTTTATATCAAGTGGCTTTAACTACTATGTACTAACATTCCAATTAATAATTTGATACAATGGATTACTGATTTTACATTGTAATTATATATATATATACTGTATATATACACACACAACAAGTATTTTACAATACAACATAAACACAATAATTCTACATTGTACTTATTTTTCAATGCAAGTACATAGTAAGCCACTTAATATAAACTGGGACCATTTTTACTTGTTCACGTTGATGTAAGATATGTATGTTGATTAGGTAATGTGCTGCGATGTGTATGTTGATCTTGGATGTGTGTGTCCTCAGATCATCGCTGCTCAGGAGGAGATGCTGAGGAAGGAGAGAGAGCTGGAAGAGGCCCGGAAGAGGCTGGCCATGATCCGACAGCAACAGTACAAGTTCATGCCGTCGGAGCTCCGAGAGGACGGCCAGGAGCAGTGAGACTGATCCGGGACATTACACACCAGAGGATGAGGAAATCATTCATCATATGCAACGAGTAAAAAGTGAATCATGTATCAGGATGTCTATTTTAAAAGTCACTTTTATGAGAATTGCCATGCCAGCTTTATCGTTTTGTTGTATTTTGAAAATATGCCACATATGCAAGTTATTTTTCATTTCTATAAAAGATCTATTTTTTTGTTTTGTTCCAGTACTATATAGAGTAATTAGATCAGCAGTTGTGAACTATTGTGATCATGGCAGGGGCCAAACAGTGTTTGTAATGTCTGGTGAGCTTTCCGAGACTACATTTGGACTTCCTCGGTTCTCCTTTTAGAGAGAGTCTTCTGCTCTTCTGACAGTCGACAGCGTTTTCCATTTTTCTTTTTATTTCTTTTTGTGGCAATGTGGACCAGTGGTGCAATCACTAACTTTGCGTTGAAACAATTCATAGAGAAAACATATCAATTTTTTAAAGAAAAGAATAATAAAGCTTTGAAACGTTACAAATAGTATCTCCTTTTTTGAAGTGTTAATGTTTGCGATTGTGACAATTTGGTCTACTGGTATTTCTATCAAAAGTATATCTTTTATAAAGCATAAAAGCCATATTTCCATTTTTGCTTTTATAATGTTTTTTGTTTCTTTTGTTACAATTCACTGTTGATGTTAATCCCATCCAGATGTATACAGACATTATTAGATTCAAAATGATTTGCAGCAGAAGAATTGGTTTATTAAAATGGTTGTTTATCAAAGAAGAATTATAAAGAACTGTTTTAAAGAAATGATAGACTGTTATTAATGGATCAAATACAGAAACAGTTTGAGTTTTTGCCATTACTGCCTTTCTTGTCGCATTCAGTATATTCTGAATCTGTCCTGCTTTTATAATTTTATAATTGTGTATTTAACAGTTTCTCACCTAAAATAGGCAAACGCACTTAGTCATGTGTTTAACTCATAAATTCACTGTTTTTCAAATATCTCCTATTGCATTTGTGAGTTTTTGTTTTGTTTCTACAGAGGTGCTGTTGTTGGGTTTATCATTGACTTGTGTAGACCGATTATGAATAATTAATAGGTCATTAATGAACATTTTATAATGCTTAATCATATCAGTAGTTCATGTGCACTCAAATATCAAGGTAAATCATTTTTTGCCTGGCTAAAGAGATTTCATGTTTAATAAAATATTTCTAAAGCAGACGAATGTTTTCAAACTTTCAAAATGTGGTTTTCTAAAAACAAATGGCTGCCAAGCATGACATAACTAGATGACAACAGCAATCATCTTAATAAATCGTATTTTAACAGTGTATGTTTGAAGTTTTGGTCATGAATAATTCCTTCCTTTTTTTCAGAATTTAATTGCAAAATGATTAGACATCCATTCTTTAAATGTCATTAAAACACATCTGAACAACTGTGAAATTGCATCTGGGGATGCATGTAAAGCTAACGGTCATCAGCATAAAAATTTAAGTTTATAGTTTCATGATGAAATTATCTAAGGGGAGCATGTACAGTGTTTAAAAAAAGGACCGAGGACTGAGCCTTGTGGTTTTTCATTTACTTCACTTCGTCATTGACACACAATTATGCTAGTCTGACATGTGGAATCAGAGCATGGATAATCCTTGCCCACAAAAGTCATTGTAATTAATCTTATTAAAGACAACGTTATGATCTGTGGTGTCAAACGCAACACTAAGAGCTAACAATACTAGTGGCACCACTAGATGCGATCACGCTCATATGACAAAAGCCTGTTGTGTGCTGTGTGGACTGATGTGGCCTAAATCCTGATCCAATGCTTTATAAAAAAAAAAACATTTCTCAGAACAAACAGCATGGTGGACACAAATTATATTTAAATTGAAGATTTAGATGGATTTACATGAGCCGAGACTTCTTAACTGTAAGCCTATACATGTATATGCTTTATCTAATCACAAAAAATGTGGCAACAGATTACAAGCAATATTATTAATTACATTTAACAAATTAGAATTGAGTAATGATTAATCAAATTAATTCCTTAAAAGTTAACCATTTAAAATGAGTAAAACTTACAACAATAACCAAAAAAAAATCAAATTAAGTCACCATTATGGTGATCAGTGTTTTTTTGCGGGGGTTTGTTTTAAAATTACGGTTTTCTCCTTCAGTGATTCTGCTTGTTAACATCAGGTGTCTTCAATGTTGGCAATATAAAATAAAGAGTTCTTAATCAATCTTTGACGTCTACATTTTTTGGTGTAAACTTTACTCATTTTAAATGGTTAACTTTTAAGGAATAATTTGATGAATTATTACTCTATTCTAATTTGTTAAATTTTATTAATAATATTGCTTGTAATCTGTTGCCACAATTCTATTGATTAGATAAAGCATATTCATTTTTACAGTGTAGGACCAAGTATAGCCCAAGTTATAGTATTTGAATCAACATGCACCAATGCTACATTTATCATGTCTACATGTCATAATCATTTGTTAACAACTGTTGATCACTTCAATGAGCTCATTGTTTCTTCCTTAAATTTTAACATTGTTTAAATTAATACATTTGGTGAGACTTGAGTTATCATTAGTTAATGTAATGTCAAGTATGATAACATGAACTAACCATGAGCAATACCTTTGTTACTGCATTTGTCAATAAAAATACTGCTGTGCATTGTTTGTTCATGTTCGTTTACAGTGCATTCACTAATAACATGATTTTAATAATGTATTAGTAAATGTTGAAATGAACATTAATTAATAAATGCTGATTTACAGATTAGTGCAGTGCTAACTCATATAGTTAACTAATGTTAGCTAATGAACCTTATTGAAAAGTGTTACCATTTTTAGCTAACTGATTTATATATGTACATTTTTGAAATGCATAAATTGCCCGTCAACTTGCTGCTTTAAAACAATGTGTATTGTAAAAAAGTTCATTGAAATATTTCTCACTTTTTCTCAAAAAGAACTTTACACTGTGAATAAATTCAGCATTTTATGCAACGTGTTCATAAAGAAAGTACTAGCATTTAAAAAAAACACCATGTCAGGGGAGTGAATGTGGTGTTTGAATCATAAGAGACTATGAGAAAAAGATAAAGTTAAAGATGTGATGCACTGAATGCAGAGGGTAATGTATGATTACACCAGCTGTTTTTTTTTTCCCAGGGCACTCTGAATAATCCTGACCTCTTCTTGAGTATAACTGGAGAATGAGGATCCAGAGCCTCCCAAACATGGACAAAAGCTCAGGATCAAACGCTGAGCCCAATCAGAGCGAGGGGACGGCGCTGTCCCACACACTTCAGAGGAGTTCCCAAAGCAGCCCAGAGTTCCTCTGAGGGGTTTCCAGCCGTCTCTGTGAACACGCTCTCGTCTTCTCCTCGGCTGCTAGCAGAAACACTACACATCAACCATGGAGGCCATCAAGAAGAAAATGCAAATGTTGAAGCTGGACAAGGAGAACGCCATCGACCGCGCAGAGCAGGCTGAGATTGACAAGAAAGGTGCCGAGGACAAATGCAAACAGGTAAACCGCTTCACTTAGACTCTGTGTCCTGTGGGTCTGACTGTTCTCAATGAGAAGAAATCAGGAAAAGTGTGAAGAGGGGTTGTCTAAGCAGTGATTTAATGATTTATTGCCAAATAATTGATAGCCAGAATTGAAAAAAAGATAAGAAGTGTTTCCCTGGAGTGCACTCAGAAATCATCTAATTTGACCTTGCATGTATGATGATGAATGATCATGTGGTTATTGGCATCAACTTCCCTGCAAAAACCAATGATTAATCCCTGTTTATGCTCCAGCATTTGTGATGCGTTGAGCTATTATTAGTCTTGTTCCTGATGACCTGTCAATCGTGACTAACTGAAGTTACCGATGCCAAATATAGAAGTGTAAATATGTCAATATATTAAGGCAGGTTTACTTGATTACAGCCGGTTGATCAAGAGCAGGGCCGATGGTTTCATCGTTTGAGTGAACACGGCACACTATTTTAGTAAAAGCCATTTAAAGAAGGCTTTTCCCATCAAGGACACTGTCATTCTCCATAATGGAAGTCCAGCTGGGAGAGAGAAAAAAAAACATGGGAACGTTTTTGTTGGAGCACATGCTTTATATGTCCATTTGATTTTGAATCTCAAGTTTTTGTTTGAAGAAAGACTGTGATTTCCCGAAAGCCTTTGTCCCGATGGCACACCTCCCTCTATTCCTGTCCCAGGGCCTCATAACTGTGTTCCCGAGCCTGTCCCGCTCCATCAGGCGGCATCCATCACAAGGGCATTGTCTGGGTTTATGAGCTGTCCAATGCTCTTTAAAGCTGAGTCTATTTCTGCAGCATTATGGGCTGAGTCTCCATAAGCAGAAGCGGCTGAGAGCAATAAATAGAGGCTGGTGTCGGACTAATGATCCGGTGATGGTTCTGTCTGAGGCGTGAGTGAGCAGCTCCACCAATGGAGACGCGATTCAGAGATCATCCTTTATCTATCAGTTCAGACGGGGGACCCTTGATGGGGAATGATCTTCCAAAATGTGGAGAAACTCAAGTTCATTAATGAATAACTCTCTTGACCACCCCGTTTTACTGTGTTTTCAGTAACGGGACCGTAGTTTTAGTGTAGTTTAGGCAAATTTTGCTGTGTTTTAGGGGATCAATTGTCATTACAATTACTCTTTTCAAGTTCAATGAATTAATAAAGGCTGCAAAGGCTAATTGAGCATGAGTTTGTGTGTCTGTGTGAGTGTGTTTGTGGGTATGTGCTTGTGTGAATGTGTGTGTTTGTTTGTCTGTGTTTGAACAAATGAGTTTTTAAAAAATGTAAAAATGCAAAAAGTTTTGTGTGACGACTATGTTTACCGGTCGGGTTAGTGTAAGGGGTGAGAATATACAGTTTGTGCAGTATAAAAACTATTAAGCCTATGGAGAGTCCCCATAAAACATGAAAACCTAATGTGTGTGTGTGTGTGTGTAGCTGGAAGAGGAGCTCTTGGCCCTGCAGAAGAAGCTGAAGGGTGTGGAGGATGAGTTGGACAAATACTCAGAGTCACTGAAGGACGCTCAGGAGAAACTCGAGCAGGCCGAGAAGAAGGCCGCAGACGTGAGTGACACACACACACGCGATCATCATCACACATCACACATGTCACTCATTCAACCCGGCTGTAATTACACACTGCCTTTCAAAAGAATACACACCACTGACACCTCATTAGAAGGCTAAATATTTCGCATGAATCCCACAAATGCAAATTCAGGTCATATTTCATAGCATAATTAAAAGAAAAAAATATAAATTATGAAGCCTAATAGTATTTTAGAACCATTATGTGACCCTGGACCACAAAACCATGCAGACACAAGTCGCACTGGTATATTTGTGGCAATAGCCAACAATAGATTGTATGGGTCAAATTATTGATTGTTATTTTACGCCAAAAATCATTAGGATATTAAGTAAAGATCATGTTCCATGAAGATATTATGTAAATTTCCTACCATAGCCTAAAAATGATAGGCTATCAGATGATAAATAAAACTCAATTAAAAAACGACCTTTATGACTGTTTTTGTGGTCCGGGTTTCACATATATATGCTGATAATAATACATATGTATCTTAATGGTTCTCAAAATCTGTTTCAAAATCTCAATTGTCTTAAAAATAGGCCGGTGTTCAAAAACCATAACATCTAGATTAGAGCTCGTAATGTGGCTCATAGACGGTTCGGCTCGAGCGCGCGCGCCCTCGTGTGGCGGCTGTCAGAACAGCGCATGCGCAGCTCAGAGCTCGAGCTGTCAATCATCCTGTCAGCAGCTGGTCCTGAGAAGGTGTCGAGCTGGATCATATTCTCCAAACACTTCATAAACACTGTCAGCACCTCGCAGCAGATGCCGTACGCGCTGAGACTTCACCAATCACCACTTTTTGCATATGGAAACGTTTTTGTCCAGTTAAAACTTAAAAACTGAGTGAATGAAGTAATGACAGAATGAGACTCACAGAAGCAGTAAAGGGTTACAGCTGTCATGTTTCCAAAGCTTAACACTCAAACTAAAAGAGTGAAGGTGAATTCATATTAAATCTCAATACCCAGTAGGCCTTCTCTTCATAATGTTGACCAAAGTAAAAGTTACTTTCAAGTTATACAGTAGTATTCCACGGCAGTGCAATAGTTGCTATTCTGCACCACATCTGATACATGATATCTTTGTTCAGGTATAAATATCATTAGGTTTGCAGTGTTACTGTAAATATTAGTATTTTTTTGCAATTCAGACCCCCATTAGCATGCTGCAGTAAAATACATGTAGGCTACTCATGACAATTATTAACTAGTTACATCTGAAAAACAAGTCACGTGTTCATGAGTTAAAAGACTTTGGCAATCACGGTATATGTTTTTAATCCGGAGACTTTTATCAAATATATCTTTGCCTTGAGTTCTTCCATTAAAACATGAGGTGTTTGAGTGTGTTTCGGGAACTCTCAACTCTGTGTGTATTGTACTGTATGGCCAAAAAAGGAAAGACACCAGAGGAATGCAGTGATTTGTTTACAGTGAAGTGACGTCAGGCCTTCCAGTGCTTCTGTTCAGAGTTCATGGATCGGTCTGAGGACAGTTTGACTGAGACGTCCTGCTTTATGGCTGTAATTCGCTTTAAATTCATTTGATTTGACACAATGATGAAGATCAAATGCACAGTTTGAGTACATAAGATTTAGACAGCAGGTGACCAAGAATGCAGATACAGTAGTCTAAGTTGATTCAAATCGATGTATTCATAAGCCTCGCTATGACATAATTTTTTGTTCTTTGGACAAAATTTCCTAATTTCACAAGTTTGACATTGAGTCATTGTATCTCTGGTATCTAAACAGACAACAGACCCAGGAATACAGAGTTGCAAACAATCAGTAAATAGGAATGATCAAAATGATACCACCAATCAGTGTTGAAACAAGCAAAACTGGCAAAAGATCTCGTTAGCTCCGCCCACTCCCATAAAGCACTGCGAATGACCACTGACCAGCCGATGACTAAATATTACTTACTTAAAAGTTTTTTTAATTTGCATATGACCATTAACCACCAGTGAGACAATCGTGAATATGTGAAAGTGTCGTTAAATTATTGAAATATTAACGTTAAATATTGTAGGCTACTTAAAGTAAAATAAATAAATAAATAACATCAGGGGTTCAGCTCACAAAACGTTTGGGTAGGCTACTTGTAATGAAGGATTCATACAGCTGTCTCAATAAAACTGTTATGTATATTAATATAATACATTTGTGAAGGCACAAATCACATCGGTGCGATGAGCTCCTTCCTCCTTCCTCAGATTGAATTATTTAAAAAAATTGCCTCCTCACTTCAAAAAATTTGTTGTGCTTAATTTTGGTTTAAGATGTTCATTTTTTAAAAATATGCTATTTATAAACATTTTATGAATTATTACACCGTGATGAATGTGAGCAGGTCCCCTGATTGCACGCATCTCTGAGACACGTATTTGATCTGCATGTTTTTCTGCAAGATGAGTTTGAGTGTTTGCTCATCTCCCAGACAGCAGCCTAGATCTGGCCCACATCTGGCCCGAAGGAAGCCATGTGTAGGCCTACAGATGTGTTCCTGATCTTGCCTGTGTGGAAGCCATGTAGGCCTACCAGATGTGAGCCGGATCTGGGCCGTGTGGAAGCCATGTAGGCCTACCAGATGTGCGCCGGATCTGGGCTGACACGAGGCTGTTGTCTGGACTGCAATAAGTACCCAAACAGCAACATAGTGTCAGCCCAGATCTGTGCTGTGTGGAATCCATGTGTACCAGATCTGGGCCGACACTATATTGCTGTCTGGATAACATCTGAACATAAATAATATTTCCTGTCAGATGTTAAATAGACATTCAGAAACATCTTTAAGAGGTATACTGTATGTAAGCCTGATTTTTTATACATGTTTATCAAATATTTGTACACAATGAGGTCACTCTTCCGCTGGAACTAGACTCACGTACGGCCATTACCAGTGATTATAGTTTATAAAGTTATAAACATGGATATTTGTCTCACAAAATCACGTGGCTTTGCTTCAGAAGGCTTTTATTAAACCCCTGGAGTCGTGTATGACTTTTTATAATGGATGAACGTTCTTGGGCTTCAAAAAAAGAGCCAGGATATTTTTTAATATACCTCCAATTGTGTTCAGCTGAAAGAAGAAATTCATATACACCCAGGATGCCTTGAGGGTGAGTAAATCATGGGCTAATTTTCTTGTCTTTTGTGTGTGTGTGTGTGTGTGTGTGTGTGTGTGTGTGTGTGTGTGTGTGTGTGTGTGTGTGTGTGTGTGTGTGTGTGTGTGTGTGTGTGTGTGTGTGTGTGTGTGTGTGTGTGTGTGTGTGTGTGTGAGAGAGAGAGAGAGCTAAGCCTGTAATGAGTGCTGAGGAGAATGCCTGCATCTGACAGGAAGGGGCTTTTTATTGCAATAATATGGGGGAATACAGGGTCATACAAAACACTTGAATCTATAGAAAATTAAGATTTTTCTGCATCTTGTATAAAAAAATCATCTAAAATACATCTAATACATCAAGTAGCCTATCCTTTTCAACTGCTAAGATGTCTTAACAGCTTTACAATTGTTCTGTATTGAAGTCAGAGTCGTAAAAAAAAACTTTAAGTCGGTTGAAAAAAGTCTACCATTTGGTACATACATTTTGCTTTATGTAGCCTATATGATAGGCTATTTACCAAATAAAATTAGAATTTTAATTATAGCCTATCTATTCCCAATAAACCGGTATCGCAATCCAAAAACAAAACCATTAGGCTATATCAGTCAGTTATAGTGACAAATTTGTAAAACACACACACAAAAAAACAGAAACTTTAGAATGGATCGAAATAATTTGGCATTCAAAAATATTCTAAAGTGAGTTTCGTTGACTTATTTAGGAATTACATAGCTAATTATTCATATCCGACCACAAATTCTGAAAAAAGGGATTGAAAATTCTCTCTTGACTCTATTTCATCAGTGCGTTAGGTGAAACACTTCTTGAGTTGGTATGACAGGGAGGGTGTGCTAATCACCTGAGAGCTGCGCGCGCATCCGCTGCACCGGCGTCAATCCGCTTACGGGGTTTCTCCCGCTGTGGCTCGGGATAACACACACCACTCGTCGGCGATTTGTTTCGGTCTGAGCTAAACTTCACCGCTTCTGGATAAAAACACTGAAGGAAGAAGTAAACCAAGCCGTGTCGAACATGAACGCGTGATTATCGCCCTCGTCTCGTTGCTGTCCTGCCCGTGTCGCGGTGTGTATCGGCGCTGAGAGCACTGTCCGCGGGCATGGCCTCGGTCACCTCGATAGAGGCCGTGAAGAGGAAGATCCAGGGCCTCCAGCAGCAGGCGGATGATGCCGAGGACAGGGCAGAAACACTGCAGAGAGAGCTGGACCTGGAGCGGCAGGGCAGGGAGAGAGTGAGTGAGATAGAGACACACACACTGTGAAGCTCTTCATACACACCGTGTCCGTGCAAGAGCAACACCAGACTGCTGTGTGTAGGAAGGGGCCTTCATAGGCCTGGGGATTTCACGCTGGGGTCCGGGCCACAAGGGACTGACAGGGGAAAATCTATTTAAAAAAAAAAAAAAAAACTGTAAAAAATAATAGTATTTATTGATACGAGTACAATAAATATGGAAATAAATTAGATTAAAACATGATTGTAATAAAAAGATTAAGTTAATGATATATTAAATAATCTAGATTCAAATAAATGAATGACAATTTTGATTAATATAAATAAAACTAAATATTAAGTAACTACAATACTATAGTTGAGTGGCTTAATAGAATTATAGATTTAATTTTTTCTGTGTGTAAATTTGGTGTTTGTAAAAGATGCCTTTTCCATGTTAGGATGAGGGTCCCTCACATGAAGATGGTCATATGTGGGAGTCTGTGGCATCTAAACGATTGAAAACCCCTGTTGTATGACCTCAATATCTTTATTAGATACAGATGGCAAATGTAAAACCGATGTTCTGCAATGTAGTGTCATTGTATGCTCCAATTTTCTTAAACCAAATCAAAACATTAATTTCACTTAATAAACACATTATCCAGATATCAGTATCCATTTAGGTAAACCAAACAGTGAATGAAACGATATCAGCAAAAGATGTTTGTGCTCGAGGTTGAACAGATGAACAGAGGATTAGAGTTCATATTGAGGCCAGGGGTGACGCACAGACTCAAATCATCTCTCTCACATCAAACTTCAGCTCTTTCTAGTTTCTCTGGTGGACCTATTGATGATATCTGAAACAAGTGGTCAGTTAAAACAAGGGATTATGCAGTTTTCACCCCCTGAAGGTGGACACTTGCGTTCAACTGACCCAGAACAGGATAATCCTCTTGTGTTCTTGTCATCCTGTAAGAAAAGTGGTGGTTGTTTACATCAGGATAGACAGTCACAGGAATGAAAACAAGGGACAAAATCTCAGTAAAACAGTTGTGAAAATGACATGCGTGCCATTGTAAAGTCTACCAGGGTCTGAAATTAACGGGGTCTAAATGCCAAAATTAATAAATACATAAATACAATAAATAAAGGTCTAAATTAATAAATGCCCCCAAAGACCAAAATATGGTGGAAAAAAAAGTCTCTGTGCAAGTTCTTGTTTTTAAAATATCACACAGGCAAGAGTGCTGTTTGCCAGAATATCAGCGCGTTTGCATGTGATATTAATTTTATACAACAGTTTAACAAACAATTATGTTAATAGGCTATTATATGGTCTATTATATGGTCTGTTTTTGCTCTATTTAGCCAACAACAATAGATCCTAACATCAGGACACGATTTCAGTTTTGTTACTGGATGAATCAACGTTTATGAAAGAATCGTTGTAATGAATGACTCTGCGACTGGCTCACTTGAATCAGTCGCTTTGAACCAAACACTTGAGTGAATGATTCAATGACTAACTTAAAGGAGTAGTTCATTTTTAAAAAAAAAAAAACTTTTGCTGATAATTTACTCACCCCCATGTCATCCAAGATATCCATGTCATTCTTTCTTCAGTTCATTAAGAAATTAATGTTTTTGTTGAAAACATTCCAGGATTTTTTTCCATTTAATGGACTTCAATGGAAACCAAACAGTTCAATGTCCAAAAGACAGTTTCAGTGCAAACTGTTCAAAGGGCTTTAAACGATTCCAGATGATGAATAAGGGTCTTATCAAGCGAAACGATCGCTCATTTAAAAAAATAAATAACAAAGTTTAAGTTTTATAAGCTCAAATGGTCGCCTTGCTCTGTTCTGTGATGCACGATCGTGACTCTCCTATTCGAACTCGTTCATCAAAATGAACGAACTTTTCCCGAGTCAACTCTTTCATTTCGTTCGTTGAATGAACCAAATGACACGGAAAAAGATGCGTTCATTTTGATGAACGAGTTAGAAAACAGGAGAGTCTGGTTAAAGAAATATAATGTGTTTATAAGTAGACTATAAAGAACAAAATATGAGATAATATTGTAAATATAACAGAGATAAAGTAACAGCAGCCACGTTGCATCTCTCTTTTCTTCCTCTGTTAAAAATGAACTTTTATTACAAAAATGCATCATAAGTCAATGCTTTTCAAAGCTTTGTTTTGGTTGTGCTTTTGGCTCTGACCAGCTCTAAAATATAAATCATTATTCTTTGTTTATTAAAGTGTATTTGGGTAAATTAATAATACGTTATCTGAAAGTAGAGATTTAATTAAGTGAAGATAAAATTACATGTGCATAAATTACAGACAGTTACATGAATTATGTTGTTGGTAACGTCAAATTTGGACCCTGAGTTTAATAGCAATAGTTTTCAGTGTGTGACTGATCTGACTGAGCTAGACATGATTTACCTGCGAACATATGCTTTTCCAGTTGGCCAGAACAAAAGCGGCAGATATGTTGCTTAATTGTTTTATTTTTGGGTTTTGGATTTTGCAATAAAAATAGCTATTGATGGCAGGTAGGGCCCACAAAGAGTTAGGCCATCTTTGTACTGAGCACTGTTGTTTTGCTAGTACAACTGTTGTTGTAAGGATAGGATTTATCAGATCAGAAGGATGACAATGACATCAGGCTTGCCCTTTTGGAGTAGTGGTAAATCAGGCATGTTGTTTTTCTGCTTTCTTTAAAATAATAAACAGACCAAGCATTTATTCATGTTCAGTGCATGCCTTATTTAATGATGTGATCAATGTTTTCACATTTGGCATATTGCAGTGTTAGCGTGTAGTTAGCTATTAAAGAATTGGACAAACAGTTGACACAGTGACCCTCTTTACCTAGTGAACTTTGCCCTCGGTAATTGTATCCCTTAAAAAAGTTTCTTCATGGCTTGAATGTAACTCTACACTCTTGCCTCATTTAGTATACACAGTTCTGTGGATATGCAAATGAGCCCCGCCTCCACTCACTCACACAGCTCAGAGATCCACTCGTTGACGCTCACACGTTCATATGATTGGTAGTTTTTGATGTCAGAAACACCAGCAGTTTAAAACGATCAGCGATTTCGTGTTTTTGAGACTGTCAATGTGGAACAAGTGTGTCGCGGACATGCTGAAAAGTGAAGCTAACGCATTTGATCGCCCCCTGGTGGCTGTCTGCAGTATAGCTCATAAACTCTGCCCTCCATGTAATCGAATGGGATGTGAGACAATACAAAAATGATATGTGGTTGAAAGCAAAAAGAGGAGTCACAAAAATGTTCCACTTAATTTGACGTTCACGTCACCATCACCTCATCCAAACAGTTCATGGTGTACCCCATTTGCCCAGCATGTGTTGCATTGAGGTGTGTTGCTGTGCCGGCAGGCGGAGGCGGAGGTGGCGTCCCTGAACAGACGTATCCAGCTGGTGGAGGAGGAGTTAGACCGAGCCCAGGAGAGACTCGCCACTGCGCTGCAGAAGCTGGAGGAGGCGGAGAAAGCTGCCGATGAGAGCGAGAGGTGTGTCCACATTCATTCCCTAGATCACTGTGAAGATGCTTCGAAATGTTCTGTATTGTTAAAAGCACTATACAAGTGAAGGGGACTTGACAGCCGAAGTGTTTTATGTATTTGACTCTTGTGTAATTATTGTAATATGAACAAAATAGACGGCAAGATTCAAGCCAGATTTGTAGATGGTTTCAAGTAGCTTTTTGGTCATTTGAGATCCTGCCTTGATCCCGAGATACTGGGATCGACTCCAGCATTCCCAATGACCCCACATAGGACAAGCGGTTTGGAAAATGGATGTTTTTTTTTTATAATTTGAGTTTCAGGACAATAATTACAACAAACCAAAACAAAGACAAAATACCCACACAAAAAACAAGTGTAGCTCAACAAAACAATGAAAGCGCACAGTCTGCTTGATAAAATAAAATTTACTGAAAATGAATGCTGGAAATTAGATTCAATCTAGGTCATACAATGAAACATGAATTCATGTGTTTCCACAACACTAGCTGCTCTCATAGGTCTCTTGGTAATGTGGACAGTCAGTACTAAATATCTTCTGCATTGTGTGAACAAAGCCTTGGAGAACCATGAGGAAATACCTCACTCCACTTTAGGCCCCGTCCACACTACTGCGTTTTCGTTTAAAAACTGAGACCTTTTGCTACGTTTGCACCTCCCGTCCACACTAAAACGGGAAAAACAAAGACCTAAAACGGAGAAGCTTAGAAACGCTGCTGCTCCGTTTTTCGTTTTGAATCTCCGGAGGGCGTTTTAGTGAAGACGAGACAAAACGTAGGACTTCAGAAACGTTGACGCAGGGGCTGACACTCGGCTCCATGATTGGGTGTTATCAGTCATGACGTATCCTTCCCTGATTCGCCAACCACTAGCCATGTTACCATCGACACGTTTTTATCCGAATTAAGTGATATCGAATGAAAAAAGCCTTATGGAAACAGTAAAATTCAATGAAATTTCATGAAAATCGACTCAAATGAAATACGTTCGGTCTCATCGAATTTTCTCTTGATCGATATGCGGCTAATGCGACAAAAGCTGATGGAAACGTTATTTGCCGAATAAATAATGAATTGCGATTACGTTTTATGCCCTTTTATGGTTGCAACACGTCAGAAGACGAGTTCATTTCCGGCCAGTCTGTTTGCGCACACATGGCGGATGTCAACAAAGACAGATGTAAGTGGACAAAGCAAAAAGACGCTTCAACCAAAGGGTTTCCGTGAACCACGATCTCCCAGAACTGATGGAGCGCTGTCGTTCCCACACCACAGTCACCTCCGCTGTCGTCGGGCATACGTGCATCGTCATCATCATAGCAATGTTTAAAGCGTCGTTGTTTTCTTAGGTTAGTTTTGCTTGTTTTTACGTGGCTTGGTTGAATTGTAATGTAGAATGTGGTCTGTTATTTCTAGTTAACAGACTGCGGCGCTGCTAGTATAACACACCGTTGCCATGGACGCAGTTCAGAGACGGAACAGACTATTTTCTTTAGCAGAAGCAATACTCGTTTTCAAATCAATAAACTCATTTTTAGGTCAATATTTTGTGTCAAATTAATTATTTATTTATTTGGTTGATTTATATGTAATAAGCAGGATAATATATAGCGAGGCGGTTGATATAGCGAATACAACAACCGCCTCGCATACATTATCCCATTCATATGTCGCTATCAGCTGGCACATAAGCATTATTAGCCTTCAACTTGTGAAATATTGATCATTTTTTGGTAGATGGCGCGATCCGTTTTGTCTAACAAAACTTTGTTCGCAAAAGTTTGCTTGAATGTTGTTCGATTCAGTGCAAAAAAAAATGGAAACACCTTGAAATGTCTCAAATCAATTCGATAAACCAATTTGATCGCAAAACAGCATGTGACGTCATTACGTACAGGTTTTTATTCGCTTTAAAGCCGTTGGATGGAAACACACTTTCACCAGCTTTATCCGCATGAGTTTTTTAACCGAATTTCAGATAATTCGATTGACAAGTGGATGGAAACATGGCTACTGTTTACACCGGCACGCGCATGCCCAGTGTTGGTGAATGGTCATGTGATCCGCGTTTTCAGTCGTTTTAATGTGGACGGAGATCATTTCTAATACGCAGATAAAACGCTGGTGTGGACTGAGATTGTATTCGTTTTAATTCTCCGTTTTTAAACGAAAACGCAGTAGTGTGGACGGGGCCTTAGTCTGTTCATGCATTGCCTGACCCTGTGCTTTTCTCTGACAGAGGAATGAAGGTGATAGAGAACAGAGCAACGAAAGATGAGGAGAAGATGGAGATCCAGGAGATGCAGCTGAAGGAGGCCAAACACATCGCTGAGGAGGCGGACCGCAAATATGAGGAGGTGTGCATGGCACAGTGTTGAATGACTGCTCTTCACAAGTGAATGTATTTGCTGCTGGAATTTGAATGGCTGCTGATGGCCATGTATGCTTCTGTGTCTGAGTTCATATAGTCTTTAATTGTTGTTGTTTTAGTGCAGAAGATGGGTCATTATACCTAAACTTGAATGATTGTTTATTGGGGATTGACTTCCTTCTTAACTTGACTTTACAGATCTTTGAAATGTGCTATTTGACTGTAATATGGTGTTTGTTGGAGTGCAGGTGGCGCGTAAACTGGTGATTCTTGAGGGTGAGCTCGAGCGCTCTGAGGAACGAGCTGAAGTGGCTGAGGCGTGAGTACACACAACTCTTTCGTTGAGATTAGACTTGAATTATTATAAAACATCATTAAATAAAAACATCAGTAACCTTGTTAGTTAACACAGTGGTGTCTGTAGTCATTGATATTTCTGATACAATTAGTTTCTTACCAGCACTAACACGAACAGGCTTAATCTGCACTATAACTGATCTTTAAATTCCTTGCAAGAATACAGTGTGAACAAAAATGTATTGGTTTATTCAAAAATGTGTGGAATGTGTGTGTATGTGCCCACATTATGATGGTAACAAAAGTGCATTATAAATGTATTTGCATGAAAAACTGAGTTTAATATGCATGTCTGTGGTCCCTGAAACAAAAGACAAAGATGCATCCAGCAAAATTATATTATCAGTTTTCATTTTGAGTTGAGTTGACAGAGGTGATCTTTGTCAGAACTGGAAGGTAAAATTCTCCAGGAAGTAACAGAAGAGCTCTCAGGGTCATTGAACAACAGCAAGGTTTCTGATTGTCCTTTCTCCCCGTTTTCCAAATGCATGCTCCGTTGTTCCTCATCATGTGTCTGCCCCATTATTACCCCCCCCCCACTGGCCTGTTGTGGACTAACCCAGTCGAGTCAGGCAGCTGGAGGAGGAACTTAAAGTCATGGACCAGAATTTTAAATCCATGATGGCCGGAGAGGAAGAGGTACTGCTGAGAGACCGATGTAGCGCGCTTTATACTTGTCCTCTCTTTCTGAGATCTGTGACCTCCTCTGCTGCTCTTCTCGGCTTTATCCCTGTGCCAATGAAACGCATCTTTTGCAAAAAAGTAAAGGGGCCTCAACTAGAACCTTGGGGAATGCCACACTTTAATTTCTGCTGTTATGTAACAAATAGCTTGGAAAAGGATTGCTTTTGAATAAACATATTAAAGTAGCTTGTTTTGACCTCTCAAAACTCATTATATTCTACATTACATGGACTTCTTCTCCTATAAACAGTGGTTTGTGAACAACGGTCAGGAGTGTGAATGGTCCATTGATTGTTCCACCGAGGTTGGGGTCTCTTTAGCAAAAATGTCTGCCTTTCCTGTCTTCTCAAAGTGCTGTCTCTCTCCTCTCCTTTTCCCCTTCTTTTCCTGCATCTCTTGCTGCTGTATAGCAAATCTGGTGACCTTGAGGAAGAATTGAAAAATGTCACCAACAATTTGAAGTCCCTGGAGGCCCAGGCTGAGAAGGTAGGCCGAGCAATCGCAGCATTTGTCGGCGTTAAAGAGCCAAATGCCTCTCTGTGTATGTGGTTGTAGTGTTGTTTTTTGCACAACATAGAATTGTATCACATAAGTATTTTGTCTGAATTTTGAACCAAACTTAAAATGAGATTCCCCTTGTTAAAGAGTAAGATAAGCCAATGAAGTGAACTCTTTTTAATCGCTTCTGTCTGAAAGTCAAATATCTTTCTCACACTCTCAGTCTCCATAGACTTCACTGCCATCCCTTGCCTACGCTATGCATTATCCTTCTTCTGATTTCAGATGCAAAAATATATGTAGCCAATACAGAATTTTTTAAATATTGAATGACTATGGCATTGATTGATTTTTTTTTTTTTTAATTATTCCCCAGTACTCCACAAAGGAAGACAAATATGAAGAGGAAATCAGAGTACTCACTGACAAACTCAAAGAGGTGTGTATTCCTTTCACTATATTGAAATTACACTGGATCGTCACTTTGTGTCCATAATCCAAATAAAAGTACGGTTTACGCACATGGTTTTAGCAGTTTTTGGACGTCAGCTGCTCTGAAATCCAGACATGGACAGCTCATTATTAAGTCATAATCTTCCCTGCTTTCTCCCTACTATGGTTGGGATTAGGTTTCTGACCAATCAGGTTGCAGTCTCCCCAGTGTTTGAACCAATCAGGTTCAAAACACAAACAAACTCAACTGTGTATTGCTGGTGAACTTGCTCTGGGCTAGAGTGTTTCTATCCAGCGATAAACACAACGCAAGCCACTCTGAATTCGACACCGTTATATGTTATCTCCAAAACGTGTTTATTGCGTTTCATTGAGCACTCTGAGATGCAAGTCATTTATTATATATGAACATTATTTTATTCAGTGGCTTCTCCTCCTTTTCTTAGTGATATTTAGAGCCAGTTTATCATGAAGTGATGATTTTGTTCCCTTCGACTCACTTTGGATGGGAAAACCAGTTCCTAGCAGCTCCTTTGAAGGCATCTGGAGTAAAGCAGCTCTATAATTAACAAAACACCTGAACTGGCAGTCATGTGACCTGTTTAACAGGATACTTGCAGAAAACAGAAAAGTTTGTTTCGCATAACCCCCATAGCACTGTTGTTCATGCAATATTGTGATCATTTTGTCCACATCGGCTATATGGAAAAGAAAAACCGTGTCCAGAGTTCATGAGAATGTTGATTTGTCTTTCTCTAGGCTGAAACGCGTGCCGAGTTTGCTGAGAGGTCTGTGGCGAAGCTTGAGAAGACCATTGATGATTTAGAAGGTACATCTTCAACAGTTATTGCCTGTAAACAGTGACTAATGACAGAATAACAGCAATGCTTGGACGTTGTGTGTATTAGCAGTTTTGATGACTCGCACTCATAACCATTCCAGTTATAACTTCCCCTCCGTGTTTTGTCAACCATAATTAGTAATAGGAAAATGGAAAAACTGTTTGGCATGAGCTGCTTGAATACTAACATTGCTTGAAGCGGTGAAGGCGTTGTGTGTGTTGGTTTCGGCCGGTGGATCTGGTGTCGTTTTGATGTGCTGAAACTGCATGTCATCTGTTTTTTGGTGAGGTGACTGACACCTTAGATGTTCAGTGAATGAGTAGACGACACGCGAGAGCATATGCATCGTGGGTTTTGCGGATGGAGTTTCATGTCAGAGTGACTGATCAAGATGACTCTGAGTGAGGATTGCTGTGCCAAGGTTTTCTAACCAAGATCTCACACTGTTGTAGTTGAAACTGGCCTCTGTGGTTCTCCATCTGACGACATTGTTTTGTCTTTTCTGCTCATTGTGTGTGTGTGTTTTCTGCGGTCGTTCCTCTGGGATGATGCACAGATGAGGTGTACGCTCAGAAACTCAAGGGTAAAGCGCTCAGCGAGGAGCTGGATCTGGCTCTGAACGACATGACTACCCTCTAAACACGCTCTTCATCTCCTCCTCATCCTCCTCCTCTACAGTTTTCCCCTCTGTGGCTTCATTGTCCATTTGGCTAGTTGTGTTTTGTTTTCTTCTCCATGTGACTTAGAAACGGAGGCGGGTCTGATTCGATGGAGCTCAGGCTGCAGCTCAAGTCTTTCTCTCCTGATGTTGTCATGATCTGTAATGGAAAGGTCAACATTGTGTGTTGTTCCCTCTCAGGACTCGTCGATAAGCCTGATGTTTAGTGTCATCACAGTGTTGACTCTTCCACCGCAGCGTCTGTGTCGTATGTGCTGCTTTACGTTATCCTGCTGCTGTAATAAATGTCCTCAATGTCTTCTTTCAGTTTCCTTCTGTTTCTTGAGATTCATTTCTTTGCATCTGTTTTATGTTTGAGGGTAAATAATTCAGGTAGTGGTCATAGACGTTGGAACCCCTCCCCCGGCCGCGCCCTAAATTCACCTAAGCACGGGCGTCAGTTTGAAATTTGCTGGGCACAGAGACACATTCGAAAGTGCTGGGTACAAACTTGTCAAACTGTGCAGCCTTTCTACTCAACCCAGAAATAAATACATCGATCCGCCAGATTTCATTTGACCATTTCAATGGTCAAGTGGTAGCTCTTTTGCCCAGAGTGCCAGAGGTTACGGGTTCTAATCCGCCCTAGGTACAGTTTTTTTTCTCTCTCATCAAAACACAATATGTCCATCTGTGGTTACAGTCAAAATCAAGCATAGGACACATTTATTTTGTGATTTTACCGGAATGAATAGAGTCTCCGACGTAACGGCGATTGAAGTGCGCGTCCGAGTGAAGACTGCGCGCCACAGAGAACATAGCCTACAACTGACAGCAGCGGCAACAAGCGTTCCTCTTGATTTCAAAAACAAAACATTTTAGCGCTAGATATCTTATTTAAACGAACTAAATTAATGCTCTGCTTAACAGGATATGTTTTATTCATGTTTAAAACGTTTTATTTTCCGATATATGGTGACTCAAGACCAACGCCACTTTTGCGTCATCGAAGGGTAACGCCGCCTTTTGGGGGAAAACACCTCTATACTGTCTATGGGAAAACAAACGGATTCCCATGAGAACAGAACTCGGACTAGATCTGCAAAGTTTCTTGATAGCAAAAATGGCACAAACTTAAAGAAGCTAACGTTACTGAATACGGGGTTACAGAGGTGTCCCTTTGAAATGGTCGAAAACTGGATTAATGACCCCACACAGCGGCCAAATATGGACTATTCAGACATACCTGGAATCGCCAAGTAAGCACGTAGCCTTTTTTTTCATTAACACTCACAGTATGACAAACTAGACGATGAATGGATCATATTTAACTTGATTTAAGCTATTAACATAGTCTAATAAGGTAACGTTAGCTGCTAATAGCTTAGTCTTTGTAATAGCTAGTCGACAACAAAACTGTCAATAAATCAAGTTATGATCCAAGTGACATGGCCTCATCGTCTAGTAGTTTGTCATAGGCTACTGTGAGTGTGTAAATGATAAATAAATAAATAAATAAATAAAAAAGGCTACTTACTTGGTGATTCCACGAGATAGTGGTATCGTTAGATGTCTGAATAGTCCATATTTGGCCGCTGTGTGGGGTCATTAATCCAGTTTTCGACCATTTCAAAGGGACACCTCTGTAACCCCGTATTCAGTAACGTTAGCTTCTTTAAGTTTGTGCCATTTTTGCTATCAAGAAACTTTGCAGATCTAGTCCGAGTTCTGTTCTCATGGGAATCCGTTTGTTTTCCCATAGACAGTATAGAGGTGTTTTCCCCCAAAAGGGGGCGTTACCCTTCGATGACGCAAAAGTGGCGTTGGTCTATAGTCACCATATCGGAAAACATTTGGAATGGGTCAGACATAGCCCACAGTAATTTTGACTTATGTTTTTTAAAAGAATTTCGTTTTTATAAATTGTATTTCATTTTAATCAATGGTTTTAATCAACAAGTTGACTGATAAATTCTCAGAAAATGGATTTAATACCAATATTTTGAAACGGTGCGTAATTCCGACAGCGATCAATACTAGTGTGACTATTTTTTTCAGGAACGTTCAACCTCTTTGAGCCATGTCCATGATTTTATTTAAAATTATTATTATTATTTAGCAAGTTCCAAAACCTTAACCAAGTATCATAGCATTCCCATGATGTAAGAAAACAAAACAAACAAAACAAAACAAAACAAAAGCATAACTTTCGGGCAGCGCCCAGTCTACTAATATTAGTTGGGATGTAGTTACACATTGACTTGCAGTTAGTAGAATGTATAGTGTTACTGATTTGTGAATAAGTGCTGAAGAACATAGACTGTGGACAGCACTCAGAACACTGACAATAATATATATCCCTAAATGTCTTTAGGACCATAAGTCCCTATTGTAAGAAATCTCTGCCGCAATTTTTTGGGTTCATGCAGACTTAAAAAATATGGCCATTACTAGACGGCAAACTCCTAAGTGTCGTCCTAATGCTACGAGAGACATCACTAACACAACTAATGTAAACGAATCAAATAGGTCTTTGATAAACTGTATTTGTATAATAATAACAGCAGTAAAAATGCATTTTAAAATATCAGGACCTTGTCTGTAATTAAGAAAACTCATAGAATGAATCCCTTAAAGGGACAGTTCACCCAACAATATAAATTATATCATTAATTACTCGCCTTCATGTCTTTCCAAATCTGTAAGACATCACACAAATTTTTTAAAAGTAAAGTGATTGTGTTAGAAAATTTGGAATAAACCGCTCGATTCATGTGGATTTGTTTTACGATCTCTATTAACTTTTTGAAGTGTCGAAGTGGAAGTTGCATAGCTGTCAATGGAGGGAAAGAAACCTCTCAGATTTCATCAAAAAGATCTTAATTTGTGTTTCAAAGATGAACGAAAGTCTTTTTTGTTTGGAACAACATGAGCGAGAGAAATTAATAACATCATTTTAATTTTTGGGTGAACTAACCCTTTAAAAATCTTCTAAAGCCTGTATCTTTCGCTGTGTTTTTACTTGACACACAAAAGGTTAACACTTTGAAAACAGTCATGAGCTTAGTCTTCTTCTCTGTCCATTTGTTAATTTTTTTTTTAACAAGCCATTTTAAACATCAACCACATTATTGGAAGAAATCTATTTAGTTTGACACTTACATGTTTATGTGGAGAACAGTTCAACAGCTGAACTATGGCCAGAACAGGCTTGTATGGTTGGATATGAACCGTGATCCGCTTGACAAGTGTGTGTTGGAGCTGAGCGCAGTGTGTGTGCAGAAACTATGGGGCGAGTGTGTTTGAGTCCTCATCTGTGTTGTTAGTGTGTGCTCTTATATCGGGCAGCGCAGGGATTGGATGCAAACCTATCGAAGGGCTTTACAGGGTTAGTTCACCCAAAAATGAAAATTCTGTCAGTATTTACTCACCCTCATGTTGTTCCAACCCCGTAAGACCTTCGTTCATCTTCGGAACACAAATTAAGATATTTCTTATTAAATCTGAGAGCTGGATCACTCCTGCATACTAATCCATAGGCTTCTTGAGGAATTGAAACTTGCCGGCCTCGAAAAGTTATTAAAGACATCGTTAAAATAGTCCAAGTGACTACAGGGGCTCAAGTCAATCTTACGACGAGAACACTTTTTGTGCGCAAAAACAACAAAAATAACGACTTTATTTCAACTATTCACTTCCTTAAGATTGAGCCACTGTAGTCACTTGGACTAATTTAACGATGTCTTTAATAACTTTTCGAGGCCGGCAAGTTTCAATTCCTCAAGAAGCCTATGGATTAGTATGCAGGAGTGATCCAGCTCTCAGATTTAATAAAAAATATCTTATTTTGTGTTCCGAAGATGAACGAAGGAACAACGGTTGGAACAACATGAGGGTGAGTAAATACTGACAGAATTTTCATTTTGGGGTGAACTAACCCTTTAAGAAGTTAAAAAGTGTACATCAAAGCTTAATGACACATGTTCTTCTGAACGGTTTTTCATATTAATCACACTGAACACTACAGTCAGAAACAAAAGCAGGTTCTTCCTCCTCAACATCATTCTCAGGTCTGTAAAACTCTGGAGATGAAGATGTCTGTAAAACTCAGGCTTGATCTGCAGGATCCTCTGCAAACCGTTCTGCCATAACAAATAAACTGACCGGTAAAGAAGACCGTTCATGTTCATTTCAGCTATGCAAAGAATTCAAAATGTTCCTATGTTGTGTTATAAATTACAGTCGGACTCATTTCAGAACATAATGCATAGTTGTGTTCCAACAGAGAAGCGTCTCAAGTCTAACGCTACTCTCTGTGACCTAGAAGATTAAAATAATAAAATGCCTGATGTCATTTTTCTCTTCTCTGCTTGAGCTGTTCCAGAAAATAAGTCAGTTAGTAAGAACTAACTGAGAAACCAAGGTGTCCTTGTTACAGTTTAACACCTACCAAGGTGGGGTAGGTAGAAATTTTTTTTAAAACTTTTTCCCAAATTTGTTTAAACTGTCCATCTATACCAATACATAATTAAAATGTAAGTACTCTGAAAAAGAAAGTATACAAATCGAGTGTGTGTAGTCCTCTCAGTGCTGCAATAAACACAGCTCATTATTTCCAACTAGGACGAAAGAAATAATTGGCTGGGCGACTGTCACTCTCCTTCGCTACCATACCAGCACTGCTGCGTTAGAGGAGCCCACATGCGCACACGTTTGCTTGAGGAGTAGAAGAGGCACGGAAGCTAGGAAGAATCACAATTATGGCAGAGAAAGAGCAGTCAAAAGTCAGTTACCTGCATATACAGTCAGCGAAGGAAAACCAGGCAAAAAGGAAGACAGTATTTGAAAAGTCTATGACTAAAAAGTCTTTGGATAAAGCAAGAAGTCAGACGATAGTCAATATCGGCGGGGCTTTCCAGCCGTGGCGACAACTGACAACCAGGGGCTGAAAAGTGACGCAAACAGTGCTTTCGTGGAGGCGCTTACATGTAAAACACCGTATATGTGATGAATCTTACACAAAATTCACCTTCATCACAGTGTAACTTATGGTCACGGGAAAATGTGTATCAATGCAACCTGTTTTGCTGTTTTTAGTTTTTATGTTACTAGCTCGTTAGCGAATCAAACTCAATATATTTCAAACTTTACCATTACCAGTATCGATATACTAGCTTGATAGTGAGTACTACCAGCCATGTTAGTTTTTTATATTAATAATGATAAAGTTTATTACATGTGATTCTGACATGATGCTCCTCTCCGCGGCGCTGGTAAACGCGTCCTCCAGCTGAGCGCGGTCGGCAGCGCGCGTTGATGTGTTTTGGGGGCGTGGCTTTGTAAGGATCCCAGACGGGAGGGGGTGGGAGTGAATGAAATAATGAGCTGTGTTTATTGCAGCACTGAGAGGACTACAGACACTCGATTTGTATACTTTCTTTTTCAGAGTACTTACATTTTAATTATGTATTGGTATAGATAGACAGTTTAAACAAATTGTTTTAGAAAATTTCTACCTACCCCACCTTTAAGTACGAAGTAATATTAATTAACTATCTGTTCTGTTAATCCTTCTGTTAACATCTCAAATGCACTTTAGGATTTCTTGACTCGTTTAAGTGCGTAAATCAGTTCAGTTGCCTAAACCGGCAGATGTTATTACGCCTGTCTCTAATATCAGCTTAACATCCATGTTTTTTGTTTGCAGCCTCCAAACTAATGTTATTTTTATGCTCACTTCTGCCATCATTAAGGCCAGGGTGAATTCTGTTTCTCATGCAAAGGTGAAAGCGTAGTTTAGAGGATTCATGTAAATAGGAACTCCACTAACTGTTATATATTACAGGTTTTGGTGCAATTCTTTACAGTGTGTTTTCTCAGAGAATGATCAACCGTTCCTCTCATTGTTATCATAATTGTCAAGATTTGATTGCCTGCTGATTCTATGTGATACTACATTTCCATTATCAAGGCTGTCTCACCGAGTGTGTTTTTGTTCTCACATCACCAGAGAAACTATCCCAGGCCAAAGAGGAGAACCTGAACATGCACCAAGTGCTTGACCAGACTCTTCTAGAGCTCAACAATCTGTAAAGGTGAAGTCCTGATGAAGCGACGGGCCTGGCGCAGATCTGTCAATGTCTTATAGTCACACACTTGCTTTTTGCTTTACAAACAATGTCTCGTACCAGTAGCAAAGCCAGCAGTAGCCTACTTTAAACAGATCATTTACTTGGATTTTTAATATTTGTAATAGATTCATTGCGACTGTCTAATTTGGTTTGATTTATTCTAAGCATCATGTTTACTACAAATGTTGTTTCCTCCAAAGTCAACTTTTTTGACCTCAACTGATAAATGCTGTAATTCACCACTTTGGACTTTGGACCATACCAACTATTTAAAAAATCGTTTTTGCACTTTTGAGGTTACGACTTTTTAAGCTTTTTCATCGATTTGTACCAAAAATGCGTAACGAATGTGTCTCAAATCACCTGTAAAATGAAGGAATGCTCATGCAGTGCTGCAAACTTGTGGCCTTTTTGTGAAATTTGCTGTTTCGAACGCCGCAGAAAATGTTTTTTTGATGTGATTTGTATGGATCTCATGAGGGGGAGGGTCCAAAAATTCAATTGTGCTGATGTACCCTTGCTTGTACAGGCCTAAATTAATTTAAAAGCATTAGGTGACAATAAAGCATTAATCATAATGATATCAAATTGGGCCTGTATGACATGGCTTATGTTTTTGACTATAATAACTACTGCAAATGTTTGCAGACTGTCTTTTGTGGATTTGACTGATCTGACCAAATCTGCGAAGAGTCCTGTAACAGCACATTGAATAACACACACTAATCGTGGTGATGGTCATATAATACTAATGATGGGTCACTTTATGTGATGGAATGCAATGGATTTGATTAATTGTGGGACATTATTTTTTACATAGTTTAAAAGAGTCTCATTGTTTAAAACTCAAAATCACTATATAGTAAATACTACAATCGATGGAAATATTTGGTATGTAAAAGGGATATAGTTTAAGAATAAACTTCTGGGTCATTCAATGAAAATGTAACCGATTATTCTTACACGCCTTTTTAAATAATTCCTTCAGTTTTAAGAAGCCGCACCCATTGATGTATCCTATGCAATTGTTTGAGCTGTTTGATTAAAATGATTAAAGTAATGAACATAGAACTTTGCCTTTCGACGATTTTTTGCATGCCAATGTTTTTATTGTAAAGTTAATAAGTCTGACACAGTGGTGACGGATGAAAAGACGGAATTAAAACACAGTTTATGGAGCGATTAACGAATTAGCGATTGTTTCTTGCCATAGTAAGTGTTTATGCACAGCTTTAGTGAGGAAACAGATTCACACTTAATGAATGAATGAGGCATTTATATAGCACTTTATGTACTACTGTACACCCAAAGCACTTTACAATCATATCAGGGAATCTCCTCAACACCAGTCAGAGCATATAAACACACTGTTGTGCCTTTGCTGTCATATAATGTAAGAGAACCCCTTAAAACCCTCAACACTAACGCAGTTGCTGGAACTCAGACCTCCATTTCAGTTTTTATTCTGAATAAATTTGCAAAGTTAGCTCAAATCTGGTTTCTGCTTTGACATTATGGGGTATGGTGTGTACAGGTGAAACTGGAAAAATTAGAATATCGTGCAAAAGTTCATTTATTTCAGTAATTTAACTTTAAGAGTAAAACTAATATAAAGATTCAATCAAAGTGAGATATCTCGAGACTTTGTTATAATTGTGATGATTATGGGTTACAGCTTATGAAAACCCCAAATTCAAAATTAGAATATTGTGAAAAGGTTTTCATAAGCTGTAAGCCATAATCATCACAATTATAACAAATAAAGGCTTGTAATAGCTCGCTTTGCATTTAATGAGTCTATATAATAAGTTAAATTACTGAAATAAATGAACTTGTGCATGATATTCTCATTTTTCGAGTTTCACCTTTATGTTGATGTGAAGGAAAAAAAAAAAAGGCATTTTAACATAAGGCTGCAACAAAAAATGTGAAAGATAAAGAGGTCTAAATGCTTTCTGAATGCTGGGCACATTTTCTCTAGCTGTGGCCATGATGAGTAATCCAGGTTTTTGATAACTATTACATGTGACACGTTTGTCCAAGGCAGCCTGCATTGTATTTAAAGGAGCATTTCACCCATTTCAACATTAATCTTTATTGAAAGTGGATCATATATGTAGTCGAAATGTAAAATAATTTTTGAATTTGATGCCGTCTTGACCGAGAAAAGACCGAAGGGTGCATTTGTATGAAAAACTACAACCCCCACAATGCACCACTTTGCACAGCTCTGGAAGCCACACCCACTAATCCGGAATTGCATGCACATCGGCAGTTCGAGAGAGAAACACGCCTGATTTTATGTTGTGTGTGGACATTAGTCGTCAATGAGGGGCTGCTGGCTTACACGGTGTCCTAACTACACGCGACGCGATAAAATTCCAGCGACTGCAAGTGTGTCTGTCCACACTAGACGCGACGCGACTGTGAGACGCCACACATTCAGAACAGCGTGCACTCGCATTGGAAATGGGTGAGGACAATCAAATCAAGAAATAACATTATTAAAATCTAAACAATAACAAAGTACTCATTACTCAAAATACTACTGTAACAAAATACCCTACTCATTGACTAATTTTGTTATGAAGTACAGTTGTCTGTTTGCATAGAATTCATTTTGAACGCTATATTATACGCTTTCAAAATCTGAGGTAAATTATCTGTTATCGCTTGTGGCACAGTGACCTATTTTTAACTAAAAATAAATAATTTATATAAATAACCAGTGTCATTTCTTCATTCTGTCAGCCGCGACGTCGAAGAAATAGGAACCGTTTCTAAATTAGAAACTTCACGTGTCGCCATCGCATCTGGTTAGGACAAAAACTCTGATTAACATGGAAAAGATACCATTTATCGCGTGTCGCGGCATCGCGTTGCGTGTAGTTAGGACACGGTGTTATACTTTCGTTTTGTATTTGTTCATTTTACAATTAAAATGTTTAAATGTTCACCGGTTCCCGCCGCCTCCTTCCCACAACAAACCCTGTTAACGTTACATTGGCAAACTCATTAGTGAATTACTTCTAGTTTGTATTTCTTTCTAAATATGGTGTATTACTGCATGATACCTGGATGTTCAGTCAGGCAAAACTAGGATGGATCACAACCCAACACAAACGTCCGTGTGCTCGTCTGATTCAGAGATTTCGTCCAGGAGAAATTGCCATCGTTGAAATTCTCTGCAGCAGACGGACTCTATCTGTGTTTATAGTTCACAGCGAGAGCACATGCACAGCAGTCCGTCCAGCTCGAGTCAGTCAGGGCTCCTCGACCGCGACAGGCAGCCGCCTCCGGTTCCTCCATCAGCCGCAGCTGCTCTTCACTACACTGCGACTCGTAAAGATAGCCAAGAACATCGGATTCAAGCAGCAGACTTTCAAAATCCTCTTCTTCCATATCATGTTTATTTTCTTCTGTCATTGTCATACTTCCTATCTCCACAGCGCTTGTTAGCTTAGCTTCCAAAAACAAGATGGCGGATATTGATTCAGTATCTTCAAGTGAAGTCCCACCCACTGATCTGTAATAGGCCTGTAGGGTGAGTGGGTCCCGCACCCTTGAATAATGAGGAGGTAAGTTTGTAATCTCTACACTTTTCAATGAAATGCGACTTCCCGCTTATTATCACGCAAAATGACGATATTTATGTCATAATAAGCAGGAAGTAAAACACTTAAATCCTTATTTCTCCCATCTCAGGGGAAAAATAAGGGAATAAACCATGACCATTCAAAAATATGACTGGGTTTCTAAAGATACAAAGCTTAATGCAAATGGGTGAAGTGTCCCTTTAAGGTGTAGCCTATATGTTGCAATCCATGTTAACCTTGGCAGTGTTAACACCCTTTGCTCTACTGTTGCATTATTGATAACAGGACTCCAGAGAATCTTCCTGAACTCCAGACTTGATATGGGTATGTTACAAATGCCTGAACAAGTTTTCAGAAAAGCCCAACGTTGAGATAAAGACAGACACACACACACACACACACACAAGCACAAATCACCTACTTTACCTTCAGTTGCTGCCCTAAGTAATCATCTTGGTGGGTTATATAAGTAATTTCAGCATAAATATTAAAGTGACGTTAAAAATCGAGTTTTAATCTCGTATAACTTTTTTTAAAGAAAAAAAGTTGCTTAATTATTTTGATAAGTTATAGTAGTGTAAAAACATACATTGTCATGACCTACTGATCATGTCATTTTATACAACTGTTGTTGTATAGATAATATTTACTTGTTCTATTCATGAGATTTAATCCAATGATGCATTCCTCCATTAACCCTTAAACAGGGAGCAGGATACACACTTTATCTCTTGTTGGAGGCATGAGAAAAATTCTTGTTTTAATTCTGTGATCATTATCATAATTGATTAAAAAGTTTGCTGTATGTGGGTCACATGACTTGGTTCAAATGTTCTGTGCTAGTCTTGACAGTTTGACCAAAAACCAACATCTCCGCCCATAGTGCTGGACATTCCGACTGTAGAAAGTAATAGGGCAGCTCATCATGGGAGATACAATCCAAACTATATCAAATATTTCAAAAATGATATTTGATCAAACTCTTCAGAACTTAATCTTTTCTCTTTATTCGCATATTACAGTCCTCTTTCCACCAAGGTACAATCTTGTCTTTCCTCCCTTTACTGGAATATTAATGACATTTTGTGTGACTGACACACTGCAAGTTTATAATTTAATGCCATAAACTCATAAAAAAAGTTTTCTTAATTCACTTTTTCACTTTTACACCAGCCAGTTCTTTGGTACAATTTTTCATACTCCTTGCCATTAATAAACTACTGTAACTAAATGGTGACTGCTGATCATGTTTTCCCTTATTCTTCCCACAGAGAGACGAGGGTTTGATCAGATGCGGTATCCGAGCCGGTGTTCACATCCACACATGCATCTCACCCTCATTAATGCTCAACACCTTCTTAACGTCGCCGTCCTACAGCATCATTGTTCCTCCCCCATTACATACAGTGTTTTGTGAATTAATATTCCCACCCCAAACTCTTTCTTCATCTAAGCACTCAGTAATCGCTCAGCACCAAACTTATATGTGGATTTTAGACGTTTGGGTAACACTTTACTTGAAGGGGTGTGGATAAGACTGAAATGACATATGTCATCATGAATATGAAGGATGTTTCATGCATGTTTATAACAGCTGTCATTAAGTGTCATTCGCTCAATTATGACATCTTTAATGCAAATATGACATTGTTTGAGATGTCTTTGTTATAACACCTTGATATAAACCAATACGTCATAACCTGTCAGTTATGAGCAGATTAATTATCAAACTTAAGAAACCACTTAGCTTTATGGGTTAACATTACATTAAACTGTCAGGTGGTTGGTTTGGACATTGGCTGTCATGAGGCCATTATATCATTTCAATGACAAATTCAATCTGTACCACTGTAGTTATGAGATCAAAATATTCATGACACAGTTATAGTGCCTCATGACAACCAATTTGAAAACCAACCACATGACAGTTTAATATAAGGTGAGGTGGTTTTTCGGGCAATTTGAAAAAGGAATATTTCGCAAAACTGCAATGGAAACAGTTTTTGCGCATTTACAGTCACCTGATGTAGAAGGCACGGTGTGTTTGGACAGAAGAGTTCTTTATTAAATTCATACAAGAAACAATAATTACAGGAATACTGGATTCTAAACCTCAGTGAGATGCCACAACCAAGACTTCGGAGCAGAAATGATGAAGAAACACAGAGAAACACTCATCTGTATTACAGGATAAGGGTCTTTCCCTGCCATTAAAACTTGGATAACACACACAAACGTCTCCTTTCATTAATAATAATAATGTCTAGTGCGGTGGCTGTAATATACACTCACCTAAAGGATTATTAGGAACACCTATTCAATTTCTCATTAATGCAATTATTTAATCAACCAATCATATGGCAGATGCTTCAATGCATTTAGGGGTGCGGTCCTGGTCAAGACAATCTCCTGAACTCCAAACTGAATGTCAGAATGGGAAAGAAAGGTGATTTAAGCAATTTTGAGTGTGGCGTGGTTGTTGGTGCCAGACGGGCCGGTCTGAGTATTTTCACGCACAACCATTTCTAGGGTTTACAAAGAAAGTTGTGAAAAGGGAAAAACATCCAGTATGCAGCAGTCCTGTGGGCGAAAATGCCTTGTTGATGCTAGAGGTCAGAGGAGAATGGGCCGACTGATTCAAGCTGATAGAAGAGCAACTTTGACTGAAATAACCACTCGTTACAATCGAGGTATGCAGCAAAGCGTTTGAGAAACCACAACACACACAACCTTGAGGCGGATGGGCTACAACAGCAGAAGATCCCACCGGGTCCCACCCATCTCTACTACAAAAAGGAAAAAGAGGCTTCAATTTGCAAGAGCTCACCAACATTGGACAGTTGAAGACTCTAAAAATGTTGCCTGGTCTGATGAGTCTCGATTTCTGTTGAGACATTCAGATGGTAGAGTCAGAATTTGGCGTAAACAGAATGAGAATATCATCATGCCTTGTTACCACTGTGCAGGCTGGTGGTGTGTTTTCTTGGCATACTTTAAGCCCCTTAGTGCCAATTGGGCATTGTTTAAATGCCAGGGCCTACCTGAGCATCCCAAAATGTGCCCATCCTCTGATGGCTAATTCCAGCAGGATAATGCACCATGTCACAAAGCTCAAATGATTTCAAATTGGTTTCTTGAACATGACAATAAGTTCACTGTACAAAAATGGCCAAATGGAAATTGTGTCATTTTGCAATCTTTTTTTTTTTTAATTGATATTTAGAAAAAAAATCGCGTTTTGTGCAAATCTGTAATGGCAACGCACCTACTGATGACGTGCTGCGCCTTTCCCGGCGGAATGGAGATACACACACTGACAGACAGGACAGTGAAGAGTTCAGATGCAAAAGCCTCTAAATGCCATTTGAAATTTTCTTCTTTAATGATGATTTTTTATCAAACTTGTATATTTAAGTTCAGTAATTTCACTTAAATAACAATTAATAGGTAATTATCATTGCCATTGAAGTGAAATTACTGAACTTAAATATACAAGCTTGATAAAAATCATCATTAAAGAAGAAAATTTCAAATGGCATTTAGAGGCTTTTGCATCTGAACTCTTCGTATATAGCATTCGGAGCGAATGCAAGGATTGGACAAACAATTTATGTTCCTGAGACTTCCACTGAAAATATATGGACATGCTTTAATATCCCCTATTATTGATTGTTATCAGGATGTGAAGAGACTTTCAACCAGTACAACAAAAAGTGTTTATAAAACAAATACCCTGCTTAGTTTGAAATATGTAATACATGACTTTGATTTCAAAACTATAAAATGTTTGTCGTTTTCTTTGAATTATGATGGTGAATTTTTGTTTAACAGTATTGTGCTGTTGGCCAATTATTTCATTCAAAAATGCAGATTCTCCTGAGAAAGAGTCATCCCGCATTGATTTAATGATCTTCTTCAAATCTTTAAAACTCGTGCGATTTAAAAAAAAGAAGCCCTTAAATAATGTACTATTTTGAACGTATTTTTTGATAATAACCTTATTTGTGTAACCTTATATTTTATGATTTAAATTAATTTTTTTTTATTTGTCATGTTTAAGGCTTTTTTTTTTTTTTTAGCCTACTTATTCTGTTTGCTGCTATTTGGACTTTATGGAATTGTTTTGCGCTTTGTGTGTGATTTTATTTAATTTTTTAAGCTTTGTTTGGTGTCTTGTATCTTCAATCAACCAATAATATACATGATAATAATTAATAAAAAAAAAAGCCTTGCCTGAATTACTAGAGACAGTGGCACTCAGCGGCGGGAGCGCGCGGCGCAGGCACATGAACCCGGAAGTGCAAGCCAATCATTTAAACGAAACAAAAGCCCTCGGAAGTGTCGCGTGTGTTTTTCTTTATTCGGGAAAGAGAAACTGAAGATTAAGTTTAAAAATGTTACCGGACAAAGCGCTGACTGAAGAACGATCTAAACCGCGCCACTGTTATCGGATTTATTAGTTTTTGATGTCTTTGATTGACCGATTCCATACATGTGTCAGTGTAGGGGAATTCTGTGATTAGTATTGTATTGTAACGCAGTTTAAACGATTTCTGATAGATGGAGAATTAAGGGAATCTGTCTCTTAGGCATTGTTCGTGTTTGGTGTGTTTGTGTTCGACTGTTGACTGTGAAGGAGAAGCTGCTCGTCCAGAATGACTCTGGCAGTGTTTTTTGGCTGTGCGTTCATAGCGTTTGGTCCAGCTTTCTCCCTGTTTGTGTTCACTATCATCAAAGATCCGCTAAGAATCATCATTCTGATCGCAGGGTGAGTCACGTGATCACACCAAACTCACACCATCCACAGTCAAACACTTTAATGCTTTTAACAAAAGCTTGTTATTTTATTATTCAGTGACATGGAGAAGAGACTCAGTTTTTGGACTGAGTTGGACACAGTTTCTTTTGATAATATATTTTTCCTTAAACATTATAATGTTCAACAAGTCAGCAGTTTATGAACATTCATATGTTAAAACAAGTGTTTTCCAAGACATGAATGAAGATCTGCATGTTTGTGAGGAGGCAGCAGTGGAGAGCTGGATCATGATGTATGTGTGTGTGTGTGTGTGTTTCAGGGCGTTCTTCTGGCTGCTGTCTCTGCTGCTGTCCTCTCTGGTGTGGTTCATCGCCGTGAAGGCCAGTAACGGGGCGCAGGACCCCACCCTGCACAGGGCACTGCTGATTTTTGGGGTTTTCTTCTCGGTCTTGCTCCAGGAAGTGTTTCGCTTTGCCTACTACAGACTGCTTAGGTAAGACTCATTATGGTGTGCCATAAATGATAAGAAATCCTCAGTGCCAAACATGACATAGTTCCAGATAGTTTCTATATGAACAGCTCAGATTCCAGAACTGTTTAAGGCTAAGGATTATAACTATCAGATATCATCACCATACACTTCCCCACTTGATTAATCACAGTACAGTAATAAAACTGGGGAACATTTTATTTTAGGTGACGTAGGTACACGTTACTTGAACAAATGCTGTCAAATCGATTAGTCGTGATTAATCACGTCTAACAGAAAAGTTTGTGTTTATACAGTATATGTGTGTGTACAAACAGTAGTCAAAGAGAAGACAAGAAACGGGTATTGTTCAAAATTCATGTATAACTTTGATAAATCCACTTCAAATGTTGACTACTGTAGATTGTGTATATTATATATATATATGTGTGTGTATATTTTTCGTTGTTCCATCAGGAAAGCCAACGAGGGTCTGGCAGCCATTAGTGATGAGGACGGTTTGGACATCTCGGTCCGGCAGATGGCTTACGGTAAACGGTGTTCCTGTCACACTTGCTGCCTGTGGAAGGTCACTAGAAGGCACCCGTGGCAGGTTTATCATCAGGTGCTCTGTGTGTTTTGTGTGCAGTGGCTGGACTGGGCTTTGGTATCATGAGTGGTGCGTTCTCCATGATCAACATCCTATCCGACTCTCTGGGTCCCGGGACAGTCGGCATCTTCGGAGACTCTCAGTATTACTTCATTACAGCAGGTGAGCTCATGCAAAGCCTCATGGGCCGTCCAGAGTATTCAACAGCTTCAACCATGAGGTTTTTACACCTGACCAATGTATAAAAGCTGTTTTATTCTGTAATGATAATCATACTGGGAGCTAGTGATGTGACACATGGGTCACTCATAGAAAAATATCTGAAACATTTGTTTTGTTTATATTTCTATTCCTCTGTGGAAAAAAAAAATATTCTGACATCCTTGAAATGGGTTTTAAAAAAATCTGTCTTATAAAAAATGAAATCTTAAGCTATATAAAAATGTTTTAAGTTGTTTATCATCTATTGTAACCTGGATT
>NW_024121210.1:29031052-29222068 GCF_016745375.1 Pimephales promelas | reverse complement strand
ACAGCAGCCTAGATCTGGCCCACATCTGGCCCGAAGGAAGCCATGTGTAGGCCTACAGATGTGTTCCTGATCTTGCCTGTGTGGAAGCCATGTAGGCCTACCAGATGTGAGCCGGATCTGGGCCGTGTGGAAGCCATGTAGGCCTACCAGATGTGCGCCGGATGGGGCTGACACGAGGCTGTTGTCTGGACTGCAATAAGTACCCAAACAGCAACATAGTGTCAGCCCAGATCTGTGCTGTGTGGAATCCATGTGTACCAGATCTGGGCCGACACTATATTGCTGTCTGGATAACATCTGAACATAAATAATATTTCCTGTCAGATGTTAAATAGACATTCAGAAACATCTTTAAGAGGTATACTGTATGTAAGCCTGATTTTTTATACATGTTTATCAAATATTTGTAACAATGAGGTCACTCTTTCCGCTGGAACTAGACTCACGTACGGCCATTACCAGTGATTATAGTTTATAAAGTTATAAACATGGATATTTGTCTCACAAAATCACGTGGCTTTGCTTCAGAAGGCTTTTATTAAACCCCTGGAGTCGTGTATGACTTTTTATAATGGATGAACGTTCTTGGGCTTCAAAAAAAGAGCCAGGATATTTTTTAATATACCTCCAATTGTGTTCAGCTGAAAGAAGAAATTCATATACACCAGGATGCCTTGAGGGTGAGTAAATCATGGGCTAATTTTCTTGTCTTTTGTGTGTGTGTGTGTGTGTGTGTGTGCGTGTGTGTGTGTGTGTGTGTGTGTGGTGTGTGTGTGTGGTGTGTGTGTGTGTGTGTGTGTGTGTGTGTGTGTGTGTGTGTGTGTGTGTGTGTGTGTGAGAGAGAGAGAGAGAGCTAAGCCTGTAATGAGTGCTGAGGAGAATGCCTGCATCTGACAGGAAGGGGCTTTTTATTGCAATAATATGGGGGAATACAGGGTCATACAAAACACTTGAATCTATAGAAAATTAAGATTTTTCTGCATCTTGTATAAAAAAATCATCTAAAATACATCTAATACATCAAGTAGCCTATCCTTTTCAACTGCTAAGATGTCTTAACAGCTTTACAATTGTTCTGTATTGAAGTCAGAGTCGTAAAAAAAAACTTTAAGTCGGTTGAAAAAAGTCTACCATTTGGTACATACATTTTGCTTTATGTAGCCTATATGATAGGCTATTTACCAAATAAAATTAGAATTTTAATTATAGCCTATCTATTCCCAATAAACCGGTATCGCAATCCAAAAACAAAACCATTAGGCTATATCAGTCAGTTATAGTGACAAATTTGTAAAACACACACACAAAAAAACAGAAACTTTAGAATGGATCGAAATAATTTGGCATTCAAAAATATTCTAAAGTGAGTTTCGTTGACTTATTTAGGAATTACATAGCTAATTATTCATATCCGACCACAAATTCTGAAAAAAGGGATTGAAAATTCTCTCTTGACTCTATTTCATCAGTGCGTTAGGTGAAACACTTCTTGAGTTGGTATGACAGGGAGGGTGTGCTAATCACCTGAGAGCTGCGCGCGCATCCGCTGCACCGGCGTCAATCCGCTTACGGGGTTTCTCCCGCTGTGGCTCGGGATAACACACACCACTCGTCGGCGATTTGTTTCGGTCTGAGCTAAACTTCACCGCTTCTGGATAAAAACACTGAAGGAAGAAGTAAACCAAGCCGTGTCGAACATGAACGCGTGATTATCGCCCTCGTCTCGTTGCTGTCCTGCCCGTGTCGCGGTGTGTATCGGCGCTGAGAGCACTGTCCGCGGGCATGGCCTCGGTCACCTCGATAGAGGCCGTGAAGAGGAAGATCCAGGGCCTCCAGCAGCAGGCGGATGATGCCGAGGACAGGGCAGAAACACTGCAGAGAGAGCTGGACCTGGAGCGGCAGGGCAGGGAGAGAGTGAGTGAGATAGAGACACACACACTGTGAAGCTCTTCATACACACCGTGTCCGTGCAAGAGCAACACCAGACTGCTGTGTGTAGGAAGGGGCCTTCATAGGCCTGGGGATTTCACGCTGGGGTCCGGGGCCACAAGGGACTGACAGGGGAAAATCTATTTAAAAAAAAAAAAAAAAACTGTAAAAAATAATAGTATTTATTGATACGAGTACAATAAATATGGAAATAAATTAGATTAAAACATGATTGTAATAAAAAGATTAAGTTAATGATATATTAAATAATCTAGATTCAAATAAATGAATGACAATTTTGATTAATATAAATAAAACTAAATATTAAGTAACTACAATACTATAGTTGAGTGGCTTAATAGAATTATAGATTTAATTTTTTCTGTGTGTAAATTTGGTGTTTGTAAAAGATGCCTTTTCCATGTTAGGATGAGGGTCCCTCACATGAAGATGGTCATATGTGGGAGTCTGTGGCATCTAAACGATTGAAAACCCCTGTTGTATGACCTCAATATCTTTATTAGATACAGATGGCAAATGTAAAACCGATGTTCTGCAATGTAGTGTCATTGTATGCTCCAATTTTCTTAAACCAAATCAAAACATTAATTTCACTTAATAAACACATTATCCAGATATCAGTATCCATTTAGGTAAACCAAACAGTGAATGAAACGATATCAGCAAAAGATGTTTGTGCTCGAGGTTGAACAGATGAACAGAGGATTAGAGTTCATATTGAGGCCAGGGGTGACGCACAGACTCAAATCATCTCTCTCACATCAAACTTCAGCTCTTTCTAGTTTCTCTGGTGGACCTATTGATGATATCTGAAACAAGTGGTCAGTTAAAACAAGGGATTATGCAGTTTTCACCCCCTGAAGGTGGACACTTGCGTTCAACTGACCCAGAACAGGATAATCCTCTTGTGTTCTTGTCATCCTGTAAGAAAAGTGGTGGTTGTTTACATCAGGATAGACAGTCACAGGAATGAAAACAAGGGACAAAATCTCAGTAAAACAGTTGTGAAAATGACATGCGTGCCATTGTAAAGTCTACCAGGGTCTGAAATTAACGGGGTCTAAATGCCAAAATTAATAAATACATAAATACAATAAATAAAGGTCTAAATTAATAAATGCCCCCAAAGACCAAAATATGGTGGAAAAAAAAGTCTCTGTGCAAGTTCTTGTTTTTAAAATATCACACAGGCAAGAGTGCTGTTTGCCAGAATATCAGCGCGTTTGCATGTGATATTAATTTTATACAACAGTTTAACAAACAATTATGTTAATAGGCTATTATATGGTCTATTATATGGTCTGTTTTTGCTCTATTTAGCCAACAACAATAGATCCTAACATCAGGACACGATTTCAGTTTTGTTACTGGATGAATCAACGTTTATGAAAGAATCGTTGTAATGAATGACTCTGCGACTGGCTCACTTGAATCAGTCGCTTTGAACCAAACACTTGAGTGAATGATTCAATGACTAACTTAAAGGAGTAGTTCATTTTTAAAAAAAAAAAAACTTTTGCTGATAATTTACTCACCCCCATGTCATCCAAGATATCCATGTCATTCTTTCTTCAGTTCATTAAGAAATTAATGTTTTTGTTGAAAACATTCCAGGATTTTTTTCCATTTAATGGACTTCAATGGAAACCAAACAGTTCAATGTCCAAAAGACAGTTTCAGTGCAAACTGTTCAAAGGGCTTTAAACGATTCCAGATGATGAATAAGGGTCTTATCAAGCGAAACGATCGCTCATTTAAAAAAATAAATAACAAAGTTTAAGTTTTATAAGCTCAAATGGTCGCCTTGCTCTGTTCTGTGATGCACGATCGTGACTCTCCTATTCGAACTCGTTCATCAAAATGAACGAACTTTTCCCGAGTCAACTCTTTCATTTCGTTCGTTGAATGAACCAAATGACACGGAAAAAGATGCGTTCATTTTGATGAACGAGTTAGAAAACAGGAGAGTCTGGTTAAAGAAATATAATGTGTTTATAAGTAGACTATAAAGAACAAAATATGAGATAATATTGTAAATATAACAGAGATAAAGTAACAGCAGCCACGTTGCATCTCTCTTTTCTTCCTCTGTTAAAAATGAACTTTTATTACAAAAATGCATCATAAGTCAATGCTTTTCAAAGCTTTGTTTTGGTTGTGCTTTTGGCTCTGACCAGCTCTAAAATATAAATCATTATTCTTTGTTTATTAAAGTGTATTTGGGTAAATTAATAATACGTTATCTGAAAGTAGAGATTTAATTAAGTGAAGATAAAATTACATGTGCATAAATTACAGACAGTTACATGAATTATGTTGTTGGTAACGTCAAATTTGGACCCTGAGTTTAATAGCAATAGTTTTCAGTGTGTGACTGATCTGACTGAGCTAGACATGATTTACCTGCGAACATATGCTTTTCCAGTTGGCCAGAACAAAAGCGGCAGATATGTTGCTTAATTGTTTTATTTTTGGGTTTTGGATTTTGCAATAAAAATAGCTATTGATGGCAGGTAGGGCCCACAAAGAGTTAGGCCATCTTTGTACTGAGCACTGTTGTTTTGCTAGTACAACTGTTGTTGTAAGGATAGGATTTATCAGATCAGAAGGATGACAATGACATCAGGCTTGCCCTTTTGGAGTAGTGGTAAATCAGGCATGTTGTTTTTCTGCTTTCTTTAAAATAATAAACAGACCAAGCATTTATTCATGTTCAGTGCATGCCTTATTTAATGATGTGATCAATGTTTTCACATTTGGCATATTGCAGTGTTAGCGTGTAGTTAGCTATTAAAGAATTGGACAAACAGTTGACACAGTGACCCTCTTTACCTAGTGAACTTTGCCCTCGGTAATTGTATCCCTTAAAAAAGTTTCTTCATGGCTTGAATGTAACTCTACACTCTTGCCTCATTTAGTATACACAGTTCTGTGGATATGCAAATGAGCCCCGCCTCCACTCACTCACACAGCTCAGAGATCCACTCGTTGACGCTCACACGTTCATATGATTGGTAGTTTTTGATGTCAGAAACACCAGCAGTTTAAAACGATCAGCGATTTCGTGTTTTTGAGACTGTCAATGTGGAACAAGTGTGTCGCGGACATGCTGAAAAGTGAAGCTAACGCATTTGATCGCCCCCTGGTGGCTGTCTGCAGTATAGCTCATAAACTCTGCCCTCCATGTAATCGAATGGGATGTGAGACAATACAAAAATGATATGTGGTTGAAAGCAAAAAGAGGAGTCACAAAAATGTTCCACTTAATTTGACGTTCACGTCACCATCACCTCATCCAAACAGTTCATGGTGTACCCCATTTGCCCAGCATGTGTTGCATTGAGGTGTGTTGCTGTGCCGGCAGGCGGAGGCGGAGGTGGCGTCCCTGAACAGACGTATCCAGCTGGTGGAGGAGGAGTTAGACCGAGCCCAGGAGAGACTCGCCACTGCGCTGCAGAAGCTGGAGGAGGCGGAGAAAGCTGCCGATGAGAGCGAGAGGTGTGTCCACATTCATTCCCTAGATCACTGTGAAGATGCTTCGAAATGTTCTGTATTGTTAAAAGCACTATACAAGTGAAGGGGACTTGACAGCCGAAGTGTTTTATGTATTTGACTCTTGTGTAATTATTGTAATATGAACAAAATAGACGGCAAGATTCAAGCCAGATTTGTAGATGGTTTCAAGTAGCTTTTTGGTCATTTGAGATCCTGCCTTGATCCCGAGATACTGGGATCGACTCCAGCATTCCCAATGACCCCACATAGGACAAGCGGTTTGGAAAATGGATGTTTTTTTTTTATAATTTGAGTTTCAGGACAATAATTACAACAAACCAAAACAAAGACAAAATACCCACACAAAAAACAAGTGTAGCTCAACAAAACAATGAAAGCGCACAGTCTGCTTGATAAAATAAAATTTACTGAAAATGAATGCTGGAAATTAGATTCAATCTAGGTCATACAATGAAACATGAATTCATGTGTTTCCACAACACTAGCTGCTCTCATAGGTCTCTTGGTAATGTGGACAGTCAGTACTAAATATCTTCTGCATTGTGTGAACAAAGCCTTGGAGAACCATGAGGAAATACCTCACTCCACTTTAGGCCCCGTCCACACTACTGCGTTTTCGTTTAAAAACTGAGACCTTTTGCTACGTTTGCACCTCCCGTCCACACTAAAACGGGAAAAACAAAGACCTAAAACGGAGAAGCTTAGAAACGCTGCTGCTCCGTTTTTCGTTTTGAATCTCCGGAGGGCGTTTTAGTGAAGACGAGACAAAACGTAGGACTTCAGAAACGTTGACGCAGGGGCTGACACTCGGCTCCATGATTGGGTGTTATCAGTCATGACGTATCCTTCCCTGATTCGCCAACCACTAGCCATGTTACCATCGACACGTTTTTATCCGAATTAAGTGATATCGAATGAAAAAAGCCTTATGGAAACAGTAAAATTCAATGAAATTTCATGAAAATCGACTCAAATGAAATACGTTCGGTCTCATCGAATTTTCTCTTGATCGATATGCGGCTAATGCGACAAAAGCTGATGGAAACGTTATTTGCCGAATAAATAATGAATTGCGATTACGTTTTATGCCCTTTTATGGTTGCAACACGTCAGAAGACGAGTTCATTTCCGGCCAGTCTGTTTGCGCACACATGGCGGATGTCAACAAAGACAGATGTAAGTGGACAAAGCAAAAAGACGCTTCAACCAAAGGGTTTCCGTGAACCACGATCTCCCAGAACTGATGGAGCGCTGTCGTTCCCACACCACAGTCACCTCCGCTGTCGTCGGGCATACGTGCATCGTCATCATCATAGCAATGTTTAAAGCGTCGTTGTTTTCTTAGGTTAGTTTTGCTTGTTTTTACGTGGCTTGGTTGAATTGTAATGTAGAATGTGGTCTGTTATTTCTAGTTAACAGACTGCGGCGCTGCTAGTATAACACACCGTTGCCATGGACGCAGTTCAGAGACGGAACAGACTATTTTCTTTAGCAGAAGCAATACTCGTTTTCAAATCAATAAACTCATTTTTAGGTCAATATTTTGTGTCAAATTAATTATTTATTTATTTGGTTGATTTATATGTAATAAGCAGGATAATATATAGCGAGGCGGTTAATATAGCGAATACAACAACCGCCTCGCATACATTATCCCATTCATATGTCGCTATCAGCTGGCACATAAGCATTATTAGCCTTCAACTTGTGAAATATTGATCATTTTTTGGTAGATGGCGCGATCCGTTTTGTCTAACAAAACTTTGTTCGCAAAAGTTTGCTTGAATGTTGTTCGATTCAGTGCAAAAAAAAATGGAAACACCTTGAAATGTCTCAAATCAATTCGATAAACCAATTTGATCGCAAAACAGCATGTGACGTCATTACGTACAGGTTTTTATTCGCTTTAAAGCCGTTGGATGGAAACACACTTTCACCAGCTTTATCCGCATGAGTTTTTTAACCGAATTTCAGATAATTCGATTGACAAGTGGATGGAAACATGGCTACTGTTTACACCGGCACGCGCATGCCTAGTGTTGGTGAATGGTCATGTGATCCGCGTTTTCAGTCGTTTTAATGTGGACGGAGATCATTTCTAATACGCAGATAAAACGCTGGTGTGGACTGAGATTGTATTCGTTTTAATTCTCCGTTTTTAAACGAAAACGCAGTAGTGTGGACGGGGCCTTAGTCTGTTCATGCATTGCCTGACCCTGTGCTTTTCTCTGACAGAGGAATGAAGGTGATAGAGAACAGAGCAACGAAAGATGAGGAGAAGATGGAGATCCAGGAGATGCAGCTGAAGGAGGCCAAACACATCGCTGAGGAGGCGGACCGCAAATATGAGGAGGTGTGCATGGCACAGTGTTGAATGACTGCTCTTCACAAGTGAATGTATTTGCTGTTAGAATTTTTAATGGCTGCTGATGGCCATGTATGCTGTTGTGTCCGAGTTCATATAGTCTTTAATTGTTGTTGTTTTAGTGCAGAAGATGGGTCATTATACCTAACTTGAATGATTGTTTATTGGGGATTGACTTCCTTCTTAACTTGACTTTACAGATCTTTGATATGTGCTATTTGACTGTAATATGGTGTTTGTTGGAGTGCAGGTGGCGCGAAAACTGGTGATTCTTGAGGGTGAGCTCGAGCGCTCTGAGGAACGAGCTGAAGTGGCTGAGGCGTGAGTACACAACTCTTTCATTAAGATTAGACTTGAATTATTATAAAACATCATTAAATAAAAACATCAGTAACCTTGTTAGTTAACACAGTGGTGTCTGTAGTCATTGATATTTCTGATACAATTAGTTTCTTACCAGCACTAACACGAACAGGCTTAATCTGCATTTGGATAACTGATCTTTAAATTCCTTGCTAGAATACAGTGTGAACAAAAATGTATTGGTTTATTCAAAAATGTGTGGAATGTGTGTGTATGTGCCCACATTATGATGGTAACAAAAGTGCATTATAAATGTATTTGCATGAATAACTGAGTTTAATATGCATGTCTGTGGTCCCTGAAACAAAAGACAAAGATGCATCCAGCAAAATTGTATTATCAGTTTTCATTTTGAGTTGAGTTGACAGAGGTGATCTTTGTCAGAACTGGAAGGTAAAATTCTCCAGGAAGTAACAGAAGAGCTCTCAGGGTCATTGAGCAACAGCAAGGTTTCTGATTGTCCTTTCTCCCCGTTTTCCAAATGCATGCTCCGTTGTTCCTCATCATGTGTCTCCCCCATTATTACCCCCCCACTGGCCTGTTGTGGACTAACCCAGTCGAGTCAGGCAGCTGGAGGAGGAACTTAAAGTCATGGACCAGAATTTTAAATCCATGATGGCCGGAGAGGAAGAGGTACTGCTGAGAGACCGATGTAGCGCGCTTTATACTTGTCCTCTCTTTCTGAGATCTGTGACCTCCTCTGCTGCTCTTCTCGGCTTTATCCCTGTGCCAATGAAACGCATCTTTTGCAAAAAAGTAAAGGGGCCTCAACTAGAACCTTGGGGAATGCCACACTTTAATTTCTGCTGTTATGCAACAAATAGCTTGGAAAAGGATTGCTTTTGAATAAACATATTAAAGTAGCTTGTTTTGACCTCTCAAAACTCATTATATTCTACATTACATGGACTTCTTCTCCTATAAACAGTGGTTTGTGAGCAACGGTCAGGAGTGTGAATGGTCCATTGATTGTTCCACCGAGGTTGGGGTCTCTTTAGCAAAAATGTCTGCCTTTCCTGTCTTCTCAAAGTGCTGTCTCTCTCCTCTCCTTTTCCACTTCTTTTCCTGCATCTCTTGCTGCTGTATAGCAAATCTGGTGACCTTGAGGAAGAATTGAAAAATGTCACCAACAATTTGAAGTCCCTGGAGGCCCAGGCTGAGAAGGTAGGCAGAGCAATCGCAGCATTTGTCAGCGTTAAAGAGCCAAATGCCTCTCTGTGTATGTGGTTGTAGTGTTGTTTTTTGTACAACATATTATTGTATCACATGAGTAATTTGTCTGAATTTTGAACCAAACTTAAAATGAGATTCCCCTTGTTAAAGAGTAAGATAAGCCAATGAAGTGAACTCTTATTAATCGCTTCTATCTGAAAGTCAAATATCTTTCTCACACTCTCAGTCTCCATAGACTTCACTGCCATCCCTTGCCTACGCTATGCATTGTCCTTCTTCTGATTTCAGATGCAAAAATATATGTAGCCAATACAGAATTTTTTAAATATTGAATGACTATGGCATTGATTGATTTTTTTTTTTTTTTTAATTATTCCCCAGTACTCCACAAAGGAAGACAAATATGAAGAGGAAATCAGAGTACTCACTGACAAACTCAAAGAGGTGTGTATTCCTTTCACTATATTGAAATTACACTGGATCGTCACTTTGTGTCCATAATCCAAATAAAAGTACGGTTTACGCACATGGTTTTAGCAGTTTTTGGACGTCAGCTGCTCTGAAATCCAGACATGGACAGCTCATTATTAAGTCATAATCTTCCCTGCTTTCTCCCTACTATGGTTGGGATTAGGTTTCTGACCAATCGGGTTGCAGTCTCCCCAGTGTTTGAACCAATCAGGTTCAAAACACAAACAAACTCAACTGTGTATTGCTGGTGAACTTGCTCTGGGCTAGAGTGTTTCTATCCAGCGATAAACACAACGCAAGCCACTCTGAATTCGACACCGTTATATGTTATCTCCAAAACGTGTTTATTGCGTTTCATTGAGCACTCTGAGATGCAAGTCATTTATTATATATGAACATTATTTTATTCAGTGGCTTCTCCTCCTTTTCTTAGTGATATTTAGAGCCAGTTTATCATGAAGTGATGATTTTGTTCCCTTCGACTCACTTTGGATGGGAAAACCAGTTCCTAGCAGCTCCTTTGAAGGCATCTGGAGTAAAGCAGCTCTATAATTAACAAAACACCTGAACTGGCAGTCATGTGACCTGTTTAACAGGATACTTGCAGAAAACAGAAAAGTTTGTTTCGCATAACCCCCATAGCACTGTTGTTCATGCAATATTGTGATCATTTTGTCCACATCGGCTATATGGAAAAGAAAAACCGTGTCCAGAGTTCATGAGAATGTTGATTTGTCTTTCTCTAGGCTGAAACGCGTGCCGAGTTTGCTGAGAGGTCTGTGGCGAAGCTTGAGAAGACCATTGATGATTTAGAAGGTACATCTTCAACAGTTATTGCCTGTAAACAGTGACTAATGACAGAATAACAGCAATGCTTGGACGTTGTGTGTATTAGCAGTTTTGATGACTCGCACTCATAACCATTCCAGTTATAACTTCCCCTCCGTGTTTTGTCAACCATAATTAGTAATAGGAAAATGGAAAAACTGTTTGGCATGAGCTGCTTGAATACTAACAGTGCTTGAAGCGGTGAAGGCGTTGTGTGTGTTGGTTTCGGCCGGTGGATCTGGTGTCGTTTTGATGTGCTGAAACTGCATGTCATCTGTTTTTTGGTGAGGTGACTGACACCTTAGATGTTCAGTGAATGAGTAGACGACACGCGAGAGCATATGCATCGTGGGTTTTGCGGATGGAGTTTCATGTCAGAGTGACTGATCAAGATGACTCTGAGTGAGGATTGCTGTGCCAAGGTTTTCTAACCAAGATCTCACACTGTTGTAGTTGAAACTGGCCTCTGTGGTTCTCCATCTGACGACATTGTTTTGTCTTTTCTGCTCATTGTGTGTGTGTTTTCTGCGGTCGTTCCTCTGGGATGATGCACAGATGAGGTGTACGCTCAGAAACTCAAGGGTAAAGCGCTCAGCGAGGAGCTGGATCTGGCTCTGAACGACATGACTACCCTCTAAACACGCTCTTCATCTCCTCCTCATCCTCCTCCTCTACAGTTTTCCCCTCTGTGGCTTCATTGTCCATTTGGCTAGTTGTGTTTTGTTTTCCTCTCCATGTGACTTTGAAACGGAGGCGGGTCTGATTCGATGGAGCTCAGGCTGCAGCTCAAGTCTTTCTCTCCTGATGTTGTCATGATCTGTAATGGAAAGGTCAACATTGTGTGTTGTTCCCTCTCAGGACTCGTCGATAAGCCTGATGTTTAGTGTCATCACAGTGTTGACTCTTCCACCGCAGCGTCTGTGTCGTATGTGCTGCTTTACGTTATCCTGCTGCTGTAATAAATGTCCTCAATGTCTTCTTTCAGTTTCCTTCTGTTTCTTGAGATTCATTTCTTTGCATCTGTTTTATGTTTGAGGGTAAATAATTCAGGTAGTGGTCATAGACGTTGGAACCCCTCCCCCGGCCGCCCCCTAAATTCACCTAAGCACGGGCGTCAGTTTGAAATTTGCTGGGCACAGAGACACATTCGGAAGTGCTGGGTACAAACTTGTCAAACTGTGCAGCCTTTCTACTCAACCCAGAAATAAATACATCGATCCGCCAGTATTCATTTGACCGTTTCAATGGTCTAGTGGTAGCTCTTTTGCCCTGAGTGCCAGAGGTTACGGGTTCTAATCCGCCCTAGGTACAGTTTTTTTTCTCTCTCATCAAAACACAATATGTCCATCTGTGGTTACAGTCAATATCAAGCATAGGACACATTTGAAGAGCTCTTTTCCAAAACGCTATAAATCCATTTCAATAGTTTTCAGGAAAACTACATTTTTTACCTAGACCCACACATTTTGTGAATATTCAAATTATCCTGTTTAAATGTTTTATTGGTTCAGTCTGAACATTTTGAACAATAATTATTAAATCAAACAACAATATTGTTAATGATAATTTAAAAGTTAATTTTATTTTTTCCCAAAACGCTATAAATCGAAATAAACCTCAAACAAATAGTACCAATTTCAACATATGCATGAAAAAAAACAAATTATTAATACCAATTTCAACATATGCATGAAAAAAACGAATTATTAAAAATGATCAATATATGATAACGATATTCAAAAAAGGGATGGGCACCCCTCCAGCACATGCACACACACACAGGCTACATAACATGTGAGCAAAGCGGAGCAGCATGACGCTTAAATATAAGTTAAAAAAAAAACAAAAAAACAAAATAAACATTTCACATTTGTTTTTAATAATATTACATTACTTATTTTTATTATTTCATCTATGTTGAGTAGGCTATGAAAAGGGAACCGCATGAGATGAGTAAGATAGGATCAAAATTCAAAAGCTGCCCAATATCGGAAAATATTTGGAGTGCGTCAGACATGATTTTGACCACTTATTAAGTTTTGTTTTGTAGAAAGCTTGTAAATTTCGTTTCATATAAATTGTATCTTCATTTTAATAAATGTTTCATCGACAAATTGACTGGATTAATACATTAGAAGTAAATATCAGACAATATAATCAGGACACAGAGGCGCGCAGGTGAACCGGAGCGCGTCTCATAATATGAACCGAAACACTGCGATGCTTGCCTCACACAGGCCTGAGAACTAAGCTACAGAAAGCTTTAAATATCTACTTTTAAACAAAACAATTAAAAACTAAAATAAATTGGCAACTCTCTGCGTATGTAGGCTAATTCGAAGTATGCGTTTCTCTGCGCGTTCACTGCGAAGATGGCGAGTAAGCATCATCAACTTTATCTTTGTTGCTGACACTGACAGAAAACACTAGTTTATTAATAAACAATTCAAATGTTTCATGCATAATCATTACTTTTGCCGGTTCTTTGTGGCAAGCTTTATGCATACGTTGAGATGCGGAATAGGCAATTAAAAACGCTCATATGGTTTCTCTCCCATTTAATTAAATCAATATATGTGATTACTGATAATACAAATGGCTTAAATGATCTACTACTAGTCGACTAGAAAACTAGGACTCATTTTGAGGAATGAATGAACATAATAAACCTCTGTTCAGAGTGCCGCCGTGCTGGATTGTGTAGAGCGCTCATTGAATTTGAGGATTTATCGTGTTTAGGCTAAAAACAGGGCTGGCGCTTATCGTGGTTTGGAAAGAAACTGTATCTTGCAGTACATTTTAAACAAGGAAATATAGCGATTCGGCATGAAACGTTGATAGAGCAGTGAAAGGGTTCTGTCCGCAGCAGAATGACACGACAAACTCATTTTTTAAAAAAATGTCGTTTAACGCGTTTTGGAAAAGAGCTCTTCATTTATTTTGTGATTTTACTGGAATGAATAGAGTCTCCTACGTAACGGCGATTGAAGTGCGCGTCCGAGTGAAGACTGCGCACCACAGAGAACGTAGCCTACAACTGACAGCAGCGGCAACAAGCGTTCCTCTTGATTTCAAAAACAAAACATTTTAGCGCTAGATATCTTATTTAAACGAACTAAATTAATGCTCTGCTTAACAGGATATGTTTTATTCATGTTTAAAACGTTTTATTTTCCGCTATATGGTGACTCAAGCACTGATGGATCAAGGAGCGGTCCATCAATATAGTCACCATATCGGAAAACATTTGGAATGGGTCAGACATAGCCCACAGTAATTCTGACTTATGTTTTTTAAAAGAATTTCGTTTTTATAAATTGTATTTCATTTTAATCAATGGTTTTAATCAACAAGTTGACTGATAAATTCTCAGAAAATGGATTTAATACCAATATTTTGAAACGGTGCGTAATTCCTTACCGGGAATCCCGCCCCCCCCTCTCACAAAATAGTTCCAACGTCCCTGGTAGTGGTGAATCATGGGTTACACTTCATTTTGATGGTCCACTTTAGACATTCAGCTAATTATAAGTTACTTTGCAAGTACATGTCGACTAAATAGTAGAGTGTCAGGTTAGGTGTTAGTAGAATAAGCTAACATTAAGTTGTAAAGTTACTTATAGACAGTATAATGTCTGCTGGAGCATCAGAATAAAGTGTTCGTAGATATTAACCCTTCGCTCTTCGTGTTGCTGTCAGTCAAAAATGACAAAAAATAATATTATTTCAATGAAATGATTGTACTATTTAGTTACGATACTGTTTTTTACTTGTATATTATTTTGTATTTTTAGGGGATTTGATAGTACTAGATTATAGTTATACTTATACACTTTTTGAGCATGGACCTGAAAAAGAAATGACCAACTTAAACGGTCATAAATCTTCAATGCTTTGGATCACAGACTTCAGTATTGCTGAAGTGAAAGGAGATTTAAAAAAGTGAAAAAGTTATTAAATTTTTCATTTATAGTTATGGAAAATAAAGCACAAAAATAACTTGATTGTTTTTCTCTTAAACTGTGATTTTTTTTTGCAATATTGTGCAGTACCAAACATTTCCAATAGATGAAATTTGTCTCCCATTCATTTCCAATGCGCTCATTTATGACTGCGATCAATACTAGTGTGACTATTTTTTTCAGGAACGTTCAACCTCTTTGAGCCATGTCCATGATTTTATTTAAAATTATTATTATTATTTAGCAAGTTCCAAAACCTTAACCAAGTATCATAGCATTCCCATGATGTAAGAAAACAAAACAAACAAAACAAAACAAAACAAAAGCATAACTTTCGGGCAGCGCCCAGTCTACTAATATTAGTTGGGATGTAGTTACACATTGACTTGCAGTTAGTAGAATGTATAGTGTTACTGATTTGTGAATAAGTGCTGAAGTAATAACAATAATATATATCCCTAAATGTCTTTAGGACCATAAGTCCCTATTGTAAGAAATCTCTGCAGCAATTTTTTGGGTTCATGCAGACTTAAAAAATATGGCCATTACTAGACGGCAAACTCCTAAGTGTCGTCCTAATGCTACGAGAGACATTACTAACACAACTAATGTAAACGAATCAAATAGGTCTTTGATAAACTGTATTTGTATAATAATAACAGCAGTAAAAGTGCATTTTAAAATATCAGGACCTTGTCTGTAATTAAGAAAACTCATAGAATGAATCCCTTAAAGGGACAGTTCACCCAAAAATATAAATTATATCATTAATTACTCGCCTTCATGTCTTTCCAAACCTGTAAGACATCACACAAACTTTTTGAAAGTAAAGTGATTCTGTTAGAAAATTTGGAATAAACCGCTCTATTCATGTGGATTTGTTTTACGATCTCTATTAACTTTTTGAAGTGTCGAAGTGGAAGTTGCATAGCTGTCAATGGAGGGAAAGAAACCTCTCAGATTTCATCAAAAAGATCTTCATTTGTGTTTCGAAGATGAACGAAAGTCTTTTTTGTTTGGAACAACATGAGCGAGAGAAATTAATAACATAATTTTAATTTTTGGGTGAACTAACCCTTTAAAGATCTTCTAAAGCCTGTATCTTTCGCTGTGTTTTTACTTGACACACAAAAGGTTAACACTTTGAAAACGGTCATGAGCTCAGTCTTCTTCTCTGTCCATTTGTTAATTTTTTTTTTAACAAGCCATTTTAAACATCAACCCCATTATTGGAAGAAATCTATTTAGTTTGACACTTACATGTTTATGTGGAGAACAGTTCAACAGCTGAACTATGGCCAGAACAGGCTTGTATGGTTGGATATGAACCGTGATCCGCTTGACAAGTGTGTGTTGGAGCTGAGCGCAGTGTGTGTGCAGAAACTGTGGGGTGAGTGTGTTTGAGTCCTCATCTGTGTTGTTAGTGTGTGCTCTTATATCGGGCAGCGCAGGGATTGGATGCAAACCTATCATAGGGCTTTACAGGGTTAGTTCACCCAAAAATAAAAATTCTGTCAGTATTTACTTACCCTCATGTTGTTCCAACCCCGTAAGACCTTCGTTCATCTTCGGAACACAAATTAAGATATTTCTTATTAAATCTGAGAGCTGGATCACTCCTGCATACTAATCCATAGGCTTCTTGAGGAATTGAAACTTGCCGGCCTCAAAGTTATTAAAGACATCGTTAAAATAGTCCAAGTGACTACAGTGGCTCAATCTTAAGTCAATCTTACGACGAGAACACTTTTTGTGCGCAAAAACAACAAAAATAACGAATTTATTTCAACTATTCACTTTCTTAAGATTGAGCCACTGTAGTCACTTGGACTATTTTAACGGTGTCTTTAATAACTTTTCGAGGCCGGCAAGTTTCAATTCCTCAAGAAGCCTATGGACTAGTATCCAGCTCTCAGATTTAATAAAAAATATCTTAATTTGTGTTCCGAAGATGAACGAAGGTCTTACGGGGTTGTAAAAACATGAGGGTGAGTAAATACTGACAGAATTTTCATTTTTGGGTGAACTAACCCTTTAAGAAAAGTGTACTTGTTGGAACCACTCAAAGCTTAATGACGCATGTTCTTCTGAACGGTTTTTCATATTAATCACACTGAACACTGCAGTCAGAAACAAAAGCAGGTTCTTCCTCCTCAACATAATTCTCGGGTCTGTAAAACTCTGGAGATGAAGATGTCTGTAAAACTCAGGCTTGATCTGCTGGATCCTCTGCAAACCGTTCTGCCATAACAAATAAACTGACCGGTAAAGAAGACCGTTTATGTTCATTTCAGCTATGCAAAGAATTCAAAATGTTCCTATGTTGTGTTATAAATTACAGTCGGACTCATTTCAGAACATAATGCACAGTTGTGTTCTTGCAGAGAAGCGTCTCAAGTCTAACGCTACTCTCTGTGACCTAGAAGATTGAAATAATAAAATGCCTGATGTCATTTTTCTCTTCTCTGCTTGAGCTGTTCCAGAAAGTAAGTCAGTTAGTAAGAACTAACTGAGAAACCAAGGTGTCCTTGTTACAGTTTAACATTTAAAGGTGGGGTAGGTAGAAATTAAAAAAAAAAATCTTTTTCCCAAATTTGTTTAAACTGTCCATCCATACCAATACATAATTAAAATGTAAGTACTCTGAAAAAGAAAGTATACAAATCGAGTGTGTGTAGTCCTTTCAGTGCTGCAATAAACACAGCTCATTATTTTCAACTAGGACGAAAGAAATGATTGGCTGGGCGACTGTCACTCTCCCTCTCTACCATACCAGCACTGCTGCGTTAGAGGAGCCCACATGCGCGCACACGTTTGCTCGAGGAGTAGAAGAGGCACGGAAGCTAGGAAGAATCACAATTATGGCAGAGAAAGAGCAGTCAAAATTCCCAGTTAACTGCATATACAGTCAGCGAAGGATAAACAGGCAAAAAAGGAAGACAGTATTTGAAAAGGCTATGACTAAAAAGTCTTTCGATAAAGCAAGAAGTCAGACGATAGTCAATATCGGCGGGGTTTTCCAGCCGTGGCGACAACTGACAACCATGGGCTGAAAAGTGACGCCAACAGTGCTTTCGTGGAGGCTCTTACATGTAAAACAACGTATATGTGATGAATCTTACACGAAATTCACCTTCATCACAGTGTAACTGATGGTAACAGGAAAACGTGTATCAATGCAACCTGTTTTGCTGTTTTTAGTTTTTATGTTACTAGCTCATTACCGAATCAAACTCAATATATTTTAAACTTTACCATTACCTACCTGTATTGATATACTACCTTGATAGTGAGTACTACCAGCCATGTTAGTTGTTTATATTAATAATCAGCCCATTCTCACTCCCAAGGCGTCACCTAACTGACTCCTTGGGAAGCATTTGACCATGCTTCAATATCTGACGCTTTAGGCGCCCTTTAGCGTCAGTTAGATGACGCCCTAGGATCGCGTGTACCCTACCCCCACCCCACACCCAGGGATGGCCATAAATACATGGAAATGTATTTAAATACAAATACAAAATACTGTGTGGAAAAATGTATTTAAATACAAATACAGTATTTTGTATTTTGAAAATACAGAAAATACATGTGAAATTGGCAATTCAGTGCAGGCATCCCTATTAGGCTGAAATCTATCTGGGCCTATTCTGAATGCCAACAATTATTCAGATGTGTGCAACTACTTAGAAACTTTCGTTTTCATTTTATATACCTCTTCCCTTCCCCAGCCCTGTAGGAACACAAAACAAAAAAAAAAAACTAATTTCAAACATTTTTTATTATGTTTTATCACCACCATTACCTCGCACTCAGTAACAAGAACTCAATAACACAGTCAATTATATTTTAAATAACTGATGGTACTGATGTAACTGATGTACTCCTCCAGGTGATGTACCTATGTGTTTCAGACATCCATCTATTCGATTCCCTTTAGCACCACCAGCTTTTCAAAAAGTTTGGGTTTAAGACGTCGTCTGTGTGGCCTATTGATTAAACGGTAACACTTTATTTGAAGGGGTGTGCATAAGACTGACATGACACTGTCATAAACATGACACTTTTAATGCAAAGTTGACATTGTTTAAAATGTCTTTGTTATGACAACTTGACATTAACCAAGAAATCATAACCTGTCACAAATATGTCATAACAGGTCTAATTATCAAACTTAAAGAAGTTATTTAGCTTTGCGTTAACATTACATTACCTTGTCATATGTGGTTGGTTTTGACTTTGGCCGTCATGACACCATTATAACTGTGACATGAATATTTTACTTCAAGTAAAGTGGAACACATTGTACCAGTTATAAAGATGTCATTAAGGGTTGTTACACTGTCAAATGCTTTAACAACAGTGTCATTAATATTTCCCCTTACCTCAAGTAAAGTGGAACACGTTGGACTATTTATAAACATGGCAGGTTGACAGGTTATGATTTCTTGGTCAATGTCAAGTTGTCAAAACAAAGACATTTCTGTCTTTGTTAATGTCAAGTAAGTTGTCATAATCAAGACATTTTTTGTCTTTGTTAATGTCAAGTTGTCATAACAAAGACATTTTAAACAATGTCAACTTTGCATTAAAATTGTCATCATTTACCGAATGACACTTGATGACAAAAATCATAAACATTCATAAAGACTCCTTCATGTTCATGACAGGTGTTATGTCATGTTTATGACAGTGTCATGTCAGTCTTATGCACACGCCTTCAAATAAAGTGTACGGATTAGACCCGCAAAGGAAAATAAGTGTGTGATTGTGTTGAACCTCACAAACAGCTGTCTAATAAGTGGATACTGGTTCAAGATGTCCAAATCCTTCCTCTGATCTTCTAGGATTCTGGCTCAAAGTATTTTGAGTATTTTGAAAATACAAAAATACTCATCTTAAATGTATTTAAATACAAATTACATTTGATTTTTTCCAAAGGCTTTAAAATACAAAATAGTATTTTGTATTTCAAATACGTATTTTAAATGCATGTATCTGAAATACTGCCCATCCCTGCCCATACCTAAACCTAACCGCGTCCTCTATGTGACGCTTTCCTTTAGCGTCAGTTAGATGACGCCGTAGGATCGCGTCATGTAAGTGACGCTAAAGGGCGCCTAAAACGTCAAATATTGAATCATGGTCAAAGGTGACGCCTTGGGGTGAGAATGTGTTGTAATAATGATAAAGTTTATTACACGTGATTCTGACATGATGCTCCTCTCCGCGGCGCTGGTAAACGCGTCCTCCAGCTGAGCGCAGTCGGCAGCGCGTTGATGTGTTTTGGGGGCGTGGCTTTGTAAGGATCCCAGACGGGAGGGGGTGGGAGTGAATGTGTTTATTGCAGCACTGAGAGGACTACAGACACTCGATTTGTATACTTTCTTTTTCAGAGTACTTACATTTTAATTATGTATTGGTATAGATAGACAGTTTAAACAAATTGTTTTAGAAAATTTCTACCTACCCCACCTTTAAGTATGAAGTAATATTAATTAACTATCTGTTCTGTTAATCCTTCTGTTAACATCTCAAATGCACTTTAGGATTTCTTGACTCGTTTAAGTGCGTAAATCAGTTCAGTTGCCTAAACCGGCAGATGTTATTACGCCTGTCTCTAATATCAGCTTAACATCCATATTTTTTGTTTGCAGCCTCCAAACTAATGTTATATTTATGCTCACTTCTGCCATCATTAAGGCCAGGGTGACTTCTGTTTCTCATGCAAAGGTGAAAGCGTAGTTTAGAGGATTCATGTAAATATGATATAATGATATATTACAGGTTTTGGTGCAATTCTTTACAGTGTGTTTTCTCAGAGAATGATCAACCGTTCCTCTCATTGTTATCATAATTGTCAAGATTTGATTGCCTGCTGATTCTATGTGATACTGCATTTCCATTATCAAGGCTGTCTCACCGAGTGTGTTTTTGCTCTCACATCACCAGAGAAACTATCCCAGGCCAAAGAGGAGAACCTGAACATGCACCAAGTGCTTGACCAGACTCTTCTAGAGCTCAACAATCTGTAAAGGTGAAGTCCTGATGAAGCGACGGGCCTGGCGCAGATCTGTCAATGTCTTATAGTCACACACTTGCTTTTTGCTTTACAAACAATGTCTCGTACCAGTAACAAAGCCAGCAGTAGCCTACTTTAAACAGATCATTTACTTGGATTTTTAATATTTGTAATAGATTCATTGCGACTGTCTAATTTGGTTTGATTTATTCTAAGCATCATGTTTACTACAAATGTTGTTTCCTTCAAAGTCAACTTTTTGACCTCAACTGATAAATGCTGTAATTCACCACTTTGGACTTTGGACCATACCAACTATTTAAAAGATCGTTTTTGCACTTTTGAGGTTACGACTTTTTAAGCTTTTTCATCGATTTGTACCAAAAATGCGTAACGATGTGTCTCAAATCACCTGTAAAATGAAGGAATGCTCATGCAGTGCTGCAAACTTGTGGCCTTTTTGTGAAATTTGCTGTTTCGAACGCCGCAGAATATGTTTTTTTGATGTGATTTGTATGGATCTCATGAGGGGGAGGGTCCAAAAATTCAATTGTGCTGATGTACCCTTGCTTGTACAGGCCTAAATTAATTTAAAAGCATTAGGTGACAATAAAGCATTAATCATAATGATATCAAATTGGGCCTGTATGACATGGCTTATGTTTTTGACTATAATAACTACTGCAAATGTTTGCAGACTGTCTTTTGTGAATTTGACAGATCTGACCAAATCTGCGAAGAGTCCTGTAACAGCACATTGAATAACACACACTAATCGTGGTGATGGTCATATAATACTAATGATGGATCACTTTATGTGGTAGAATGCAATGGATTTGATTAATTGTGGGACATTATTTTTTACATAGTTTAAAAGAGTTTCATTGTTTAAAACTCCTCTAATGCAAAATCACTATATAGTAAATACAACAATCGATGGAAATATTTGGTATGTAAAAGGGATATAGTTTAAGAATAAACTTCTGGGTCATTCAATGAAAATGTAACCGATTATTCTTACACGCCTTTTTAAATAATTCCGTCAGTTTTAAGAAGCCGCACCCATTGATGTATCCTATGCAATTGTTTGAGCTGTTTGATTAAAATGATTAAAGTAATGAACATAGAACTTTGCCTTTCGACGATTTTTTGCATGCCAATGTTTTTATTGTAAAGTTAATAAGTCTGACACGGTGGTGACGGATGAAAAGACGGAATTAAAACACAGTTTATGGAGCGATTAACGAATTAGCGATTGTTTCTTGCCATAGTAAGTGTTTATGCACAGCTTTAGTGAGGAAACAGATTCACACTTAATGAATGAATGAGGCATTTATATAGCACTTTATGTACTACTGTACACCCAAAGCACTTTACAATCATATCAGGGAATCTCCTCAACACCAGTCAGAGCATATAAACACACTGTTGTGCCTTTGCTGTCATATAATGTAAGAGAACCCCTTAAAACCCTCAACACTAACACAGTTGCTGGAACTCAGACCTCCATTTCAGTTTTTATTCTGAATAAATTTGCAAAGTTAGCTCAAATCTGGTTTCTGCTTTGACATTATGGGGTATGGTGTGTACAGGTGAAACTGGAAAAATTAGAATATCGTGCAAAAGTTCATTTATTTCAGTAATTTAACTTTAAGAGTAAAACTAATATAAAGATTCAATCAAAGTGAGATATCTCGAGACTTTGTTATAATTGTGATGATTATGGGTTACAGCTTATGAAAACCCCAAATTCAAAATTAGAATATTGTGAAAAGGTTTTCATAAGCTGTAAGCCATAATCATCACAATTATAACAAAATAAGGCTTGTAATATCTCGCTTTGCATTTAATGAGTCTATATAATAAGTTAAATTACTGAAATGAATGAACTTGTGCATGATATTCTCATTTTTCGAGTTTCACCTTTATGTTGATGTGAAGTAAAAAAAAAAAAAGGCATTTTAACATAAGGCTGCAACAAAAAATGTGAAAGATAAAGAGGTCTAAATGCTTTCTGAATGCTGGGCACATTTTATCTAGCTGTGGCCATGATGAGTAATCCAGGTTTTTGATAACTATTACATGTGACGCGTTTGTCCAAGGCAGCCTGCATTGTATTTAAAGGAGCATTTCACCCATTTCAACATTAATCTTTATTGAAAGTGGATCATATATGTAGTCGAAATGTAAAATAATTTTTGAATTTGATGCCGTCTTGACCGAGAAAAGACAGAAAAAAACCGAAGGGTGCATTTGTATGAAAAACTACAACCCCCACAATGCACCACTTTGCACAGCTCTGGAAGCCACACCCACTAATCCGGAATTGCATGCACATCGGCAGTTCGAGAGAGAAACACGCCTGATTTTATGTTGTGTGTGGACATTAGTCGTCAATGAGGGGCTGCTGGCTTACACGGTGTCCTAACTACACGCGACGCGCTAAAATTCCAGCGACTGCAAGTGTGTCTGTCCACACTAGACGCGACGCGACTGTGAGACGCCACACATTCAGAACAGCGTGTGGGCGGAGTCTCTCTGTGAAAGCGCACTGTTGGCCCGCACTCGCATTGGAAATGGGTGAGGACAATCAAATCAAGAAATAACATTATTAAAAATCAAAACAATAACAAAATAAAGCCTACTCATTGACTAATTTTGTTATGAAGTAGCCTACAGTTGTCTGTTTGCATAGAATTCATTTTGAACGCTATATTATACGCTTTCAAAATCTGAGGTAAATTATCTGTTATCGCTTGTGGCACAGTGACCTATTTTTAACTAAAAATAAATAATGTATATGCTCATAACCAGTGTCATTTCCTCATTCTGTCAGCCGCGACGTCGCAGAAATAGGAACCGTTTCTAAATTAGAAACTTTGCGTGTCGTCGTCGCATCTGGTTAGGACAAAAACTCTGATTAATATGGAAAAGATACCTTTTATCGCGTGTCGCGGCATCGCGTGTAGTTAGGACACGGTGTTATACTTTCGCTTTTTTATTTGTTCATTTTACAATTAAAATGTTTAAATGTTCGCCGGTTCCCGCCTCCTCCTTCCCACAACAAACCCTGTTAACGTTACATTGGCGAACTCATTAGTGAATTACTTCTAGTTTGTATTTCTTTCTAAATATGGTGTATTACTGCATGATACCTGGATGTTCAGTCAGGCAAAACTAGGATGGATCACATCACAACACAAACGTCCGTGTGCTCATCTGATTCAGAGATTTCGTTCAGGAGAAATTGCCATTGTTGAAATTCTCTGCAGCAGACGGACTCGATCTGTGTTCGTAGTTCGTAGCGAGAGCACATGCGCAGTAGTCCGCCCAGCTCGAGCTAGTCTGGGCCCCTCGATCGACAGGCAGCCGCCTCCGGTTCCTCCATCAGCCGCAGCTGCTCTTCACTACACTGTGACTCGTAAAGATAGCCACGAACATCAGATTCGAGCAGCAGAACTTCAAAATCCTCTTCTTCCATATCATGTTTATTTTCTTCTGTCATTGTCATACTTCCTATCTCCACAGCGCTTGTTAGCTTAGCTTCCAAAAACAAGATGGCGGATATTGATTCAGTATCTGCAAGTGAAGTCCAATCCCACTGATCTGTAATAGGCCTGTAGGGTGAGTGGGTCCCGCACCCTTGAATAATGAGGAGGTAAGTTTGTAATCTCTACACTTTTCAATGAAATGTGACTTCCCGCTTATTATCACGCAAAATGACGATATTTATGTCATAATAAGCAGGAAGTAAAACACTTAAAACCTTATTTCTCCCATCTCAGGGGAAAAATAAGGGAATAAACCATGACCATTCAAAAATATGACTGGGTTTCTAAAGATACAAAGCTTAATGCAAATGGGTGAAGAGTCCCTTTAAGGTGTAGCCTATATGTTGCAATCCATGTTAACCTTGGCAGTGTTAACACCCTTTGCTCTACTGTTGCATTATTGATAACAGGACTCCAGAGAATCTTCCTGAACTCCAGACTTGATATGGGTATGTTACAAATGCCTGAAAAAGTTTTCAGAAAAGCCCAACGTTGAGATAAAGACACACACACACACACACACACACAAGCACAAATCACCTACTTTACCTTCAGTTGCTGCCCTAAGTAATCATCTTGGTGGGTTATACAAGTAATTTCAGCATAAATATTAAAGTGACTTTAAAAATCGAGTTTTAATCTCGTATAACTTTTTTAAAGAAAAAAAGTTGCTTAATTATTTTGATAAGTTATAGTAGCGTAAAAACATACATTGTCATGACCTACTGATCATGTCATTTTATCAAACTGTTGTTGTATAGATAATATTTACTTGTTCTATTCATGAGATTTAATCCAATGATGCATTCCTCCATTAACCCTTAAACAGGGAGCAGGATACACACTTTATCTCTTGTTGGAGGCATGAGAAAAATTCTTGTTTTAATTCTGTGATCATTATCATAATTGATTAAAAAGTTTGCTGTATGTGGGTCACATGACTTGGTTCAAATGTTCTGTGCTAGTCTTGACAGTTTGACCAAAAACCAACATCTCCGCCCATAGTGCTGGACATTCCGACTGTAGAAAGTAATAGGGCAGCTCATCATGGGAGATACAATCCAAACTATATCAAATATTTCAAAAATGATATTTGATCAAACTCTTCAGAACTTAATCTTTTCTCTTTATTCGCATATTACAGTCCTCTTTCCACCAAGGTACAATCTTGTCTTTCCTCCCTTTACTGGAATATTAATGACATTTTGTGTGACTGACACACTGCAAGTTTATAATTTAATGCCATAAACTCATAAAAAAAGTTTTCTTAATTCACTTTTTCACTTTTACACCAGCCAGTTCTTTGGTACAATTTTTCATACTCCTTGCCATTAATAAACTACTGTAACTAAATGGTGACTGCTGATCATGTTTTCCCTTATTCTTCCCACAGAGAGACGAGGGTTTGATCAGATGCGGTATCCGAGCCGGTGTTCACATCCACACATGCATCTCACCCTCATTAATGCTCAACACCTTCTTAACGTCGCCGTCCTACAGCATCATTGTTCCTCCCCCATTACATACAGTGTTTTGTGAATTAATATTCCCACCCCAAACTCTTTCTTCATCTAAGCACTCAGTAATCGCTCAGCACCAAACTTATATGTGGATTTTAGACGTTTGGGTAACACTTTACTTGAAGGGGTGTGGATAAGACTGAAATGACATATGTCATCATGAATATGAAGGATGTTTCATGCATGTTTATAACAGCTGTCATTAAGTGTCATTCGCTCAATTATGACATCTTTAATGCAAATATGACATTGTTTGAGATGTCTTTGTTATAACACCTTGATATAAACCAATACGTCATAACCTGTCAGTTATGAGCAGATTAATTATCAAACTTAAGAAACCACTTAGCTTTATGGGTTAACATTACATTAAACTGTCAGGTGGTTGGTTTGGACATTGGCTGTCATGAGGCCATTATATCATTTCAATGACAAATTCAATCTGTACCACTGTAGTTATGAGATCAAAATATTCATGACACAGTTATAGTGCCTCATGACAACCAATTTGAAAACCAACCACATGACAGTTTAATATAAGGTGAGGTGGTTTTTCGGGCAATTTGAAAAAGGAATATTTCGCAAAACTGCAATGGAAACAGTTTTTGCGCATTTACAGTCACCTGATGTAGAAGGCACGGTGTGTTTGGACAGAAGAGTTCTTTATTAAATTCATACAAGAAACAATAATTACAGGAATACTGGATTCTAAACCTCAGTGAGATGCCACAACCAAGACTTCGGAGCAGAAATGATGAAGAAACACAGAGAAACACTCATCTGTATTACAGGATAAGGGTCTTTCCCTGCCATTAAAACTTGGATAACACACACAAACGTCTCCTTTCATTAATAATAATAATGTCTAGTGCGGTGGCTGTAATATACACTCACCTAAAGGATTATTAGGAACACCTATTCAATTTCTCATTAATGCAATTATTTAATCAACCAATCATATGGCAGATGCTTCAATGCATTTAGGGGTGCGGTCCTGGTCAAGACAATCTCCTGAACTCCAAACTGAATGTCAGAATGGGAAAGAAAGGTGATTTAAGCAATTTTGAGTGTGGCGTGGTTGTTGGTGCCAGACGGGCCGGTCTGAGTATTTTCACGCACAACCATTTCTAGGGTTTACAAAGAAAGTTGTGAAAAGGGAAAAACATCCAGTATGCAGCAGTCCTGTGGGCGAAAATGCCTTGTTGATGCTAGAGGTCAGAGGAGAATGGGCCGACTGATTCAAGCTGATAGAAGAGCAACTTTGACTGAAATAACCACTCGTTACAATCGAGGTATGCAGCAAAGCGTTTGAGAAACCACAACACACACAACCTTGAGGCGGATGGGCTACAACAGCAGAAGATCCCACCGGGTCCCACCCATCTCTACTACAAAAAGGAAAAAGAGGCTTCAATTTGCAAGAGCTCACCAACATTGGACAGTTGAAGACTCTAAAAATGTTGCCTGGTCTGATGAGTCTCGATTTCTGTTGAGACATTCAGATGGTAGAGTCAGAATTTGGCGTAAACAGAATGAGAATATCATCATGCCTTGTTACCACTGTGCAGGCTGGTGGTGTGTTTTCTTGGCACACTTTAAGCCCCTTAGTGCCAATTGGGCATTGTTTAAATGCCAGGGCCTACCTGAGCATCCCAAAATGTGCCCATCCTCTGATGGCTAATTCCAGCAGGATAATGCACCATGTCACAAAGCTCAAATGATTTCAAATTGGTTTCTTGAACATGACAATGAGTTCACTGTACTAAAATGGCCAAATGGAAATGGCTAATGGAAATGGTGTCATTTTGCAATCTTTTTTTTTTATTGATATTTGGAAAAAAATCGCGTTTTCTGCAAATCTGTAATGGCAACGCACCTACTGATGACATGTGCTGCGCCTTTCCCGGCGGAATGGAGATACACACACTCACTGACAGACAGGACAGTGAAGAGTTCAGATGCAAAAGCCTCTAAATACCATTTGAAATTTTCTTCTTTAATGATGATTTTTATCAAGCTTGTATATTTAAGTTCAGTAATTTCACTTAAATAACAATTAATAGGTAATTATCATTGCCATTGAAGTGAAATTACTGAACTTAAATATACAAGTTTGATAAAAATCATCATTAAAGAAGAAAATTTCAAATGGCATTTATGGCTTTTGCATCTGAACAGACTTTCAACCAGTACAACAAAAAGTGTTTATAAAACAAATACCCTGCTTTTAAGTTTGAAATATGTAATACATGACTTTGATTTCAAAACTATAAAATGTTTGTCGTTTTCTTTGAATTATGATGGTGAATTTTTGTTTAACAGTATTGTGCTGTTGGCCAATTACTTCATTCAAAAATGCAGATTCTCCTGAGAAAGAGTCATCCCGCATTGATTTAATGATCTTCTTCAAATCTTTAAAACTCGTGCGATTTAAAAAAGAAGCCCTTAAACAATGTAATATTTTGAACGTATTTTTTGATAATAACCTTATTTGTGTAACCTTATATTTTATGATTTAAATTAAAAAAAATTTATTTGTCATGTTTAAGGCTTTTTTTTTTTGTTTAGCCTACTTATTCTGTTTGCTGCTATTTGGACTTTATGGAATTGTATTGCGCTTTGTGTGTGATTTTATTTAATTTTTTAAGCTTTGTTTGGTGTCTTGTATCTTCAATCAACCAATAATATACATGATAATAATTAATAAAAAAAAAGCCTTGCCTGAATTACTAGAGACAGTGGCACTCAGCGGCGGGAGCGCGCGGCGCAGGCACATGAACCCGGAAGTGCAAGCCAATCATTTAAACGAAACAAAAGCCCTCGGAAGTGTCGCGTGTGTTTTTCTTTATTCGGGAAAGAGAAACTGAAGATTAAGTTTAAAAATGTTACCGGACAAAGCGCTGACTGAAGAACGATCTAAACCGCGCCACTGTTATCGGATTTATTAGTTTTTGATGTCTTTGATTGACCGATTCCATACATGTGTCAGTGTAGGGGAATTCTGTGATTAGTATTGTATTGTAACGCAGTTTAAACGATTTCTGATAGATGGAGAATTAAGGGAATCTGTCTCTTAGGCATTGTTCGTGTTTGGTGTGTTTGTGTTCGACTGTTGACTGTGAAGGAGAAGTTGCTCGTCCAGAATGACTCTGGCAGTGTTTTTTGGCTGTGCGTTCATAGCGTTTGGTCCAGCTTTCTCCCTGTTTGTGTTCACTATCATCAAAGATCCGCTAAGAATCATCATTCTGATCGCAGGGTGAGTCACGTGATCACACCAAACTCACACCATCCACAGTCAAACACTTTAATGCTTTTAACAAAAGCTTGTTATTTTATTATTCAGTGACATGGAGAAGAGACTCAGTTTTTGGACTGAGTTGGACACAGTTTCTTTTGATAATATATTTTTCCTTAAACATTATAATGTTCAACAAGTCAGCAGTTTATGAACATTCATATGTTAAAACAAGTGTTTTCCAAGACATGAATGAAGATCTGCATGTTTGTGAGGAGGCAGCAGTGGAGAGCTGGATCATGATGTATGTGTGTGTGTGTGTTTCAGGGCGTTCTTCTGGCTGCTGTCTCTGCTGCTGTCCTCTCTGGTGTGGTTCATCGCCGTGAAGGCCAGTAACGGGGCGCAGGACCCCACCCTGCACAGGGCACTGCTGATTTTTGGGGTTTTCTTCTCGGTCTTGCTCCAGGAAGTGTTTCGCTTTGCCTACTACAGACTGCTTAGGTAAGACTCATTATGGTGTGCCATAAATGATAAGAAATCCTCAGTGCCAAACATGACATAGTTCCAGATAGTTTCTATATGAACAGCTCAGATTCCAGAACTGTTTAAGGCTAAGGATTATAACTATCAGATATCATCACCATACACTTCCCCACTTGATTAATCACAGTACAGTAATAAAACTGGGGAACATTTTATTTTAGGTGACGTAGGTACACGTTACTTGAACTAATGCTGTCAAATCGATTAGTCGTGATTAATCACGTCTAACAGAAAAGTTTGTGTTTATACAGTATATGTGTGTGTACAAACAGTAGTCAAAGAGAAGACAAGAAACGGGTATTGTTCAAAATTCATGTATAACTTTGATAAATCCACTTCAAATGTTGACTACTGTAGATTGTGTATATTATATATATATATATATGTGTGTGTGTATATTTTTCGTTGTTCCATCAGGAAAGCCAACGAGGGTCTGGCAGCCATTAGTGATGAGGACGGTTTGGACATCTCGGTCCGGCAGATGGCTTACGGTAAACGGTGTTCCTGTCACACTTGCTGCCTGTGGAAGGTCACTAGAAGGCACCCGTGGCAGGTTTATCATCAGGTGCTCTGTGTGTTTTGTGTGCAGTGGCTGGACTGGGCTTTGGTATCATGAGTGGTGCGTTCTCCATGATCAACATCCTATCCGACTCTCTGGGTCCCGGGACGGTCGGCATCTTCGGAGACTCTCAGTATTACTTCATTACAGCAGGTGAGCTCATGCAAAGCCTCATGGGCCGTCCAGAGTATTCAACAGCTTCAACCATGAGGTTTTTACACCTGACCAATGTATAAAAGCTGTTTTATTCTGTAATGATAATCATACTGGGAGCTAGTGATGTGACACATGGGTCACTCATAGAAAATATCTGAAACATTTGTTTTGTTATATTTCTATTCCTCTGTGGAAAAAAAAATATTCTGACATCCTTGAAATGGGTTTTAAAAAAATCTGTCTTATAAATGAATCTTAAGCTTATAAAATGTTTTAAGTTGTTTATCATCTATTGTAACCTGGATTTGGTCGTGAAATCTAGAAGCACAGCTTCCTTTAATGTGTCGCATGGTAAAGGTCGTGTTGTCAGGTTAAACAACCATGTAGGAACACACGTCATGGCCGTACTACAAGATGACAGTGGCTTGAGAGGAGCTTGAAGAATCATTTTCACGCATGAATCCAGAGCTTAAATCCACTGGAAGTGTTTGGGATGTGCTGGAGGAGGCTTTACAGAGAGCTGGACTCTTGCATGGACTATACCAGATCTTGAGCAAACATTGATGCACCTCTTAAATTACATCAACATTTATATTTGGCCATGACGTGTGTTCCTACATGGTGGTTTAAGGAATGAAAAGCTACACACTCCATCAATTAGTGTTAGAAGAACTGTTGCCAAACATGCTGGAAACATAATGTACAGTAACATCCTTGGGTAACACTTTACTTGAAGGGGTGTGCATAAGACTAACATGACACCTTCATAATCATGACACCTTCAAGTTGTCATGACAAAGACACTGACAGGTCATGATGTTATGGTTTATGTCAAGGTGTCATAACAAAGACATCTCAAACAATGTCATATTTGCATTCAAAATGTCATTATTGAGCGAAAGACACTTAATGACAGTTGTCATAAACATGTATAAACCCTACTTCGTATTCGAGACACATCGTCCCCTTGGAATTATAAGGTTCTATCTGCGTTCTGAACAGTTTTGAGATATTGAGCTTCAAAGTTTTTGCATTCCAAATAGGAAAATGTGTATGGGGAACAAGTTTCTTTCAAACATGAAAATAACAGGGACCCTAAATGTACAAAACACATCACATAATCTAAATAAATTGTCACAGAATAAGAATATGTGAATAACTCAATTTTGACAAAAATCTCAGATAGAACCTTATAATTCCAAGGGGACGATATGTCATGGTTATGAAGGTGTTATGTTAGTCTAATGCACAGCCCTTCAAGTAAAGTGTTACCCATCCTTGCTTCACCCAAGGTTATTATTGTTAACTCAAATGAAAGCCATCTAAAAACATTCCTTGACATGACAAACATTTATTTTATTTCTGCTAGTTGCCAATGAATGTAGTATTTCTCATTTTCATGTACATTAAGTTACTAAAATAACTATACGGAAATAAAAGCGATTATTATTGTGACCTGGTGTGAAGCCCTGTGTGTGTGTGTGTGTAGCGCTGATGACCCTGGCGCTGACGCTGCTGCACACGTTTTGGGGTGTTGTGTTCTTCGAGGGCTGTGAGAAGAGCCGCTGGTGGGTCATCGCTGCTGTCGTCGCTCTACACCTGCTCGTCGCTGGCCTGGTGAGCTTCTCACGCACACACTGTTCTGAACATGTGACCCGATCTCTGATGTGAGGTCAAAGCCTTTCAAGGCCACAAGTTCCATATTCCTTTAGCAATAGATTTCTATATAATGCAGGTTAATTTAAATAAATCCAACTAAAAGTGACAGTAAAGATATTTATAATGTTACAAAAGCTTTCTATTCAAATAAAGTGTTCTTTTTGAACTCTCTATTCATCAAACCTGAAAAATAAAATGCATCACGGTTTTCACAAAAATATAAAACAACTGATAATAATCAGAAATGTTTCTTGAGCATCAAATCATTATATCAGAATGATTTCTGAAGGATCATGTGACACTGAATACTGGAGTAATGATGCTGAATATTCAGCTTTGATCACAGGAATACATTACATTTTACTATATATATTCATTGAAAGAATGAATTTTACATTTTCACAATATTTTACTGTTTTTAATGTATTTTTAATGAAATAAATGCAGCCTTGGTGAGCAGAAGAGACTTCGGCTTGATGTGCGATATATAAAGTGTGACACCAGACATTTGATATGCACATACATGCTGATTCATGATAATGCTCTTGCTCAGATGTCTAATGTTTCTCTGGAGGTTCACTTTACCTGAAACCCTCATGATGTCACAGGAGCGGGATCGTGTGCTTTACTCATACGCACAGCTGGGATTATCCTTGACCCTCGCTAAATAAGCTTTCCCCTGAAAGTGTAATTGCTCAGATTGTTTTATTATGTAGCTTGGCAGACTTTGACCCTGTTTATGCCTTATAATAACATGCATCTCAAATAATGAACGTCAAGTCACCTTTATTTATACAGCGTTTCATAGAATACAGAGATAAACAGGAAAATAATGGTCAATGATGCAAACAAAGCTCAGTTCAGCTGTAAAGCAGCTCTAATAAGACAATAGTGTCATTGTTCAGTTCAATGTTGATTCAGTATATTTGTAAAGATCATCAATTATGAAAATAGTTAATTTAATCTATAAAGCAGCTCTGCAGAATACAGCTCAGTTCAGTTCTCACCCAACAGTCGGATCAATAATACTGTTGTATATTAGCGAGAACCCAAACTCCATTAGTGACTGAAGTCTCTCTCTCTCTCTCTCTCTCTTTCAGTCGCTGTTGAACCCGCTGTATGAAGGCAGTCTTCCTCCAGTGTACGGCATCACGCTCCTGATGGCCGTCTGGGCCTTCTTCTCATCTGGAGGATCTCTACACAACCTCAAAGCACTCTGCACACGTAAGACCGACGTGAATTTATACACGCTACGTCACACTTCTTGTGTGCCTCACTTTCTGGATTTGACTGGATCTTAATGGGTTTATGGTGTCATTCTGAAGTGTGACCTCTGTATTAGTGTTCCTTAATCCGGGCTTTGAGGACCTGAGGTCTGTTATATGAAGCCCAGGTAAGATTAGTTTGAGGAAACTAGTTTTTTCTGGAACAAGAAGGTGGATTGTTTTTTTAGCGGTGTTCATCACAAGGCTAACTTGCGCTACATGGCTAACCTGCTCCAGAATAACTGGGTTCGAGATCACCAACCAGAACTAGACATATATCATATGTCTAGTTCTGGTTGGTGACATATCTAGACAGATGCAATTATTCCACTCCCCATGTTTCACTCACTCAAATCTTTCACTATAAACTGCTTTAATTTGGAGAGTTAAAGGGATACTCCACCGTTTTTTCATATTAAACTATGTTATTCTCTCAACTAAGACGAGTTGATGCACACCTCTGTCGTCTAATCGCTCTGCCGCCCGAGACATTTTGATCGCACTTCACTAGCCCAGTTCATTCAATATGGGCCAAGCAGAGAAGCGACCAAACACCTCCACATTTTCCCTATTTAAATACAGTTACACGAGTAGAGTAACTCGACCAAGAATAGGTGACACAAAATAAAACGGTGCTCTTTTCTAATTGTGTAAAGTGGATAACTATAATGTATGGCGGAATACCACAGCAAGTGATTGGGAGCACTTCGAATCGGCGTAGTAATATCATCACTCGTGAAAAATCCTCTCCCTCTCCGGAGTGATGATATTACTGTGCCAAGTCCATAGATATATATGCGCTGAGTCGAAGTGCTGTGGTATTCCGCCATACAATTTAGTTATGTACTTTACAGGCTTAGAAAAGCGCAACCTTTTATTTTGTGTCACCATTCTTGGTCGATATACACTGCTCGAGTAACTGTATTTAAATACATGGAGGTGTTTGGTCGCTTCTCTACTTGGCATGTATTTAATGAACTGGGGTAGTTAAGCGCGATCAAAGTGTCTCACACGTACTGAGATGAGAGAGGTATGTATCAACTTGTCTTAGTTAAGGGAATAACATAGTTTAATATGAAAAAGCGGTGGAGTATCCCTTTAATTGCCCGTCTTTTGCTGCTAAATATATTTGTTTTGTGGATTATAATTGTATTTCAGATTATATACAGTATATTCATAATTATTATGAATTGACAATTAAAGGGATAGTTCACCCAAAAATGAAAATGAACCCATGATTTACTCTTCCTCAAGCCATCCTAGGTGTATACGACCTTCTTCGGCAACACTTTATTTGAAGGGGTGTGCATAAGACTGACATGACACTGTCCTAAACATGACATGAAGTATTCTTTATGAATGTTTATGACTGTTGTCATTAAGTGTCATTCGGTAAATTATGACACTTTTAATGCAAAGTTGACATTGTTTAAAATGTCTTTGTTATGACAACTTGACATTAACCAAGAAATCATAACCTGTCAACCTGACATCTTTATAACTAGTCCAACGTGTTCCACTTTACTTGAGGTAAGGGGAAATATTAATGGCACTGTTTGATAGTGTAATAACCCTTAATGACATCTTTATAACTAGTACAGTAAGTAAAATATTTATGACAGAGTTATGGTGTCATGACGGCCAAAGTGAAAACCAACCATATATGACAGGGTAATGAAAAAAAACCAACCATATATGACAGGGTAATGAAAAAAAACCAACCATATATGACAGGGTAATGTAATGTTAAAGGCACACTATGCACTCTCTGGTTTTTTTGTAAAACAGTGACCTCTAGAGCCGCTGTGGTGTACTTGCACTGTCGTAAATAACCGTTATTCCCCTGTTACTGCATATCTACTGAACTACTGTCAAGTGCTAGACTGCTTTTTAATAATAAAGTTGCCTATCGCGTTTGCTGGCTTATAGCGTTTTTACATGATTTCTGCAAAATCAGAAGTAAATAGCCTATAGTGTATAGGCTACTGTATAATTTCATTCATGTTTTTTGATTGTAATGTTAAAATTACAAAATGTCAGATGACATCAATCAAGTTAAATGTACGTCGCATTATTTCATAACATTGGACGTTATGATTTAGACATGATTACAATTTATCATAATAGCAAATTGTGTTCAATTATTTACAACCTCTAGGCTTATATATGTCCTAATAATTATGTGAGATATTGACTATGTCCTCATGGTAATCGCAAGAATCAACATCAACAGCGTCAAGATTTGATTGATTCATAATCAACACAATTTGAAGTTACAGTCGGGAAGTGTACTGTTATAGTCAGATAAACTTGATATAACAGTAACTTACACACGTCATAAGAAATCCGAACCAGACACAGGACTAAAGATACGTGATAAATGCACATTACAACACCTGAGTTCAGCTGGCAAACTAGCTCTTGTGGCAAGCTCGGCAATAAAACATAACGGAAAAAACAACAAGACTAAGAGAAACGACTGTTTTTAGGAAGTCTGCTTAAAGCTCTGGTAATCGAAAGCTATAGACATGTGAGAATTATTGAACTGGTCTTATTATCAACAACGGATGAATGAACAGCACCGTAAAAAATTACATACCACAAGCCAGTGCAGCAACATACAATATAGAAACAACTAGTATACAAATACAAACAAGTTTATAAATAAGAGATTTACTTACAAGTCCATCAACAAGATCGCCTGGTCAGCATCGCAGTTACAATCCAGTGCAGCTTTTAAGCTCGCGCCAACGAGTGAAAGCCCGACCGAGTGGACTCTTGTCCGGTTTCTAGCACGGTCCGATTCTCTTTCCCTTTTTCGAAAGTAGCTTCATACAGTATGATGTTGTTGATGCGTGTGACGTCGTTGCCGTAAACCATTTCGTGATTCTCACGCGCTGTGTCAGGGGCGCCACTCTCAAACTTGCATGGCTGGTTTTTCCGGCGGCGTCCCCCCCAAGCTTTCCTACCAGGATGATTCGCCCTACTATGACTTTGTTAACCACCAAAACGACTTTGAAGCTGTTATATTAAGGTACAGATCTTGCATAGAGTGCCTTTAACGCAAAGCTAAATAACTTCTTTAAGTTTGATAATTAGACCTGTTGATTTCTTGGTTAATGTCAAGTTGTCATAACAAATAGATTTCTGTCTGTGTTAATGTCAAGTTGTCATAACAAAGACATTTCTTTCTTGGTTAATGTCAAGTTGTCATAATTAAGACATTTTTGTCTTTGTTAATGTCAAGTTGTCATAACAAAGACATTTTAAACAATGTCAACTTTGCATTAGAAGTGTCATAATTTACCGAATCACACTTAATGACAAAAGTCATAAACATTCATAAAGACTCCTTCATGTTCATGACAAATGTTATGTCATGTTTATGACAGTGTCATGTCAGTCTTATGCACACCCCTTCAAATAAGGTGTTACTACCCTTTCTTCTTTCAGAAAAATATAATCCGAGTTATTTAAAAAAAAATATGTCTGGGCTCTTGCCAGCTTTATAATGGCAGTGAATTGGGGAGGAGATTTTAAAGCCCACAAAAGTGTATCTATCCATGATTGAAGTGCTCCACACGGCTCTGCGGGGTTAATAAAGGCCTTCTGAAGTGAAGCCATGTGTTTGTGTAAGAAAAATATTCATATTTCAAACTTTAACTAAAATAACGAGCTTCCGGCAGACGGCCTATGCAAGTCGACTTATGCCACGAGAGTAACACTTGACGTAGATGTATGACTAGCATAAGTTTACACGCCTCTTGCGGTTCAAACAAACAGGGCTGGGCCACAAACTCGTGCTCCTCCCACATTTCTCTTTAAAAATTCTCGTTTTAGACGTCCAATTCATTACTGGTGTTTTGTTTTCCTCTGCGCTTCTGCGTTCGTCATTACGTCATGCGTCGGGTCAGGGGTTACTCTTCCACCGTAAATCGATGCGGACGGCCGCCTGCCGGAAGCTAGTTATTTTAGTTGATAAAGTTATGAATCTGGATATTTTTCTTAAACAATCGCATGGCTTCGCTTCAGAAGGCTTTTATTAACCCTCGTAGAGCTGTCTTTTATGATGGATGAATGCGTTTGTTTGGGTTTCAAATTCTCATCTTCCATTCACTCTGATTATAAAGCTGAGAAAAGCCAGGATATATTTTTTTATATATCTCAAATTATATTTATTTTATATATTATATTTATATATTATATATAGCAGCAAATCAAGTCAAGTCCCTTTTATTTATACAGCGCTTTTACAATACAGAGTGTTTCAAAGCAGCTTTACAGAGACAACAGGAAAATAATTCAACAAAGCGTGTTTTTGGCTAGATCTAGAAGAAAATAGCGTCATAGTCTAGCTTAGGTGAGTTCAGTGATGGTTCATTTCTGTAGTAAAAAAAGTTATTCATTTAGTTATAAAACAGTGATGTCATCGTCCAGCTCAGTTCAGTTCTCATATAATGGTGTCAATGCAGGCAGATCAATAATAAAGTGTCCCCAACTAAGCAAGCCAAAAGCCAATATAATCATGATCAGCGTTCACCCCATCCCAAGCCCTTGATGCATCCCGTTTGTCTAATGGTGTCTGCGTGCGTGTGTGTGTTTAGGCAGGAAAGCTGAAGGGGAATCTACACAGTGAGATCCAGGCTCGACCGAACGACAGGAGTGTGTGTGAAGAGCACATCAGCGGATCCGAACCCTGAGGAGACCCGGACACACACCAGCATCTCAGACGGGACACGGACTCTCACGCAAACACTGTATATAGCTTGATCTCCATGCAAATCAATCAGACTGATCTTTAATATTATTTTGTTTTAAACGCAACATTCTCTGGCTCTTCTTGTGAATGTTTGTGGTTTTGAGTTTTCTCAAGTGATGTCCTTTACATTTTGAATGAAGCCTTATTGCAGAGCCACTGTTAGAAGTGGTCGAAACAGCTCCTCTTTCACTCGTATCATCATTATTAGTATTAGTCAAGATCATTTCCATTGATTGGCATTGAAGGCTTTTCATATTTGCACTGTACATTCTGGAACACGTTCTTCGTGATAAATGAATGCACAAGAATATTTAACTTTTAAACCGTTCTCAAACTAAACAAATGTCGCTGTGTAATTATGCAGTTTTTGAACAGATCGATGCCTATCATCATTTTCTAAAGTCGTTCTGGTGGTGTTTGAATACAACCAACCCTCAACCAAATCCGTCAGCACTTCATTTTACAATTCTGCTCCCCATGTACATACAGTAATTACACTAGCATTTACAATAAGCTTCATTAGTTACTAATGAAGGAACTAACAATGAGCAATACTCTTGTTACAGTATTTATTCATATTTGTAAAATCCAGCTGTTCATTGTTAGTTCACAGTGCATTAAGTAATGTTAACAAATACAGCCTTTGATTTTAATAATGTATTAGTAAATGTTGAAGCTAATATTAACTAAGATTATTTAAAAAAAAAACAATAATAGAAGTATTGTTCATTCTTAGTTCATGTTAACTAGGTAGTCAACTAATGAACCTTGTTGTAAAGTGTTACCGTAATTACAATAACTAAGTACTAACTCTGTCCCTAACCTTACCCGTATAGTTTCCTTAAACACGGACCACATCATTTTTCATCAATCTTGAATAAGTCATTTGGATAACATTATATTTTACCGTGTCCTTGTTACACACATTGCATAGTAATCAACGATAGTAAATTATGCATAAGTACACACAACTAACCCTATAGTAAGAACATGTTAAGTATTATTACTCAGTACCTACAGTGACGAGGACACGCTAAAATAAAGTGTAACCGCCATTTGTTTGTAGCTAAACCTCATTTTCAATCTATTTCTGACAATTGAATGCAACCTTCACACTCATGGGCGGGAAGCAGTGTCTGGATATTCCCGGGTCTTTCCTGTTCATTTGGATGAAGGTCTCACACTCGTCATCTCAGAGACTCACGCACAGCTTTAATTCCTAACCCAGCACTCTAACATCATCACAGTATTAGACACACACACATGGCGCTCAGTGTGTTTTTCTGGATGCTGGACTCCTGGAACCAACACTCACTGTGTGTATTACTTTCTGTAGTCATCCTCTGTGTGTGTGTGTGTGTGTGCGTGTCTGTTCAGACCTGTGCAGATGCATCTCTCTTCGTGCTCTGTTCTGTATATTGAGACACAATAACTCGGTGCTTTCCTGAATTTCAATTACAAAAGGACTTCTTGTAATTATGTAACATTTTAATGCTGCTTTATAATGTTTCTAAGAATATGATGTGCCAAACAGGGAATCAGAATGGTTGATTGATTGGTTATAAAAATACAAAAAGATTAAAAATGACCCTGTTAATCATTTCATGGAGTCTCAGTTATTTTTTGGGAAGTGAAATATGTACTCATGTAGATATGATGCACATTTATGGTGTGTGGTGTTACACTGTGTTTGGGTGACACTTTACTTCAATTCATTAACATTAGTGTATGCCTCCGGTAACATGACCGCACACGGCGTAAATCTAATTTATTGTTAATGTTTAAATATTTTATTAATTTCATGTTCATTCCTAAAATGTTACAAATGTACAGAAGTGGCCAAAGTGATGTCTTTCTTGGAAAAAATACAACTTATTCAAATATGATAAATGTCAATATTAAAGATTTTGTAAGTCAATAGTTTTATATATGAAAACACTAATGAAACATGACAAATTATTCAGCAAAATTTTGTCAGCAAAAACAACGGAAACAACTAAATATTGATTTAACTTATTAACTTAGTAATATTGATAACTTATTATGTTGTAGTCAATGGATGTTTTTTTTTCTCTTTCCAGTAAGCTTTTGTGTTGTAGTTTGGCTTTTTGAACTTAAACTTAACCTAACCTTGAACTTAACTTTAGTGTTCCTCGTATTTTATATCTTATATATATATATATATATATATATATATATATAATATAAGATATATATATACACTAAACTAAACTTGGTTAAGTTCTTATATATAAGTTCTAGTTCTTATGTTCTTATATATATATATCTTAACCAAGCTTTTAGGATAATTAAGAGCAACTATCCCTGCCGGACATCACTTTTGGCAACTCTGTTTATGTAGAAATTACATTAACCAAGATTAGTAAATGCAAAGCACTGCTGTTTCATGGTAGCTGCTGCATTAAAGTGTTACTGATATTTGCTGCTTTGACACGTTAGGCTCTCAGGGTCATGTGACCTCTGCCCTTCTGTCAATGTGTAACTGACCCTGTGACCTCCCTAGTGCTTTAGATTGCAAAATTCTTTACTCTTCACCAGAGTTGTGTTGAAACACACACAATCCTTTATATGACCAGGCATAACTTTCTATACATTTAACATAATGGAACTCATGGACTTTAAATGAGAAACAGTAAGAGCTTTCCGATTTCAAAGTTTAATCACCTTAAGCAATACCGGTGCTTACAGGATTCGTCACACAGCTTCACATTAAGACTGTGTGGAAATCGTCAGCATAAAATGAGTGAATCATGTTTGTGGTCCACTCTCAGAAGGCAGTCGTCACTGTCTGGGTTGTGGGAATGTAGGCTGGGAGTTTTTCAGAACTAATTTTAGAAACTTAAAATATCACAATACATTTTGTGGGTGGATGAATGAAATATTACTTGATATTATGATCTGAATAATTTTGGAAGAAAAAGCTAAAATAGTTTTACAAACTTCAATATTAGACACCTTTACATTCTTAAAATGAAGGTTCTTTATTGGCATCTGTAGTTCAATAAAGAACCTTCATCATCCATGGAATATTTCCATTCTATTAGTTCTTCTTTGACTGTGAAAACCCCTTTTGGAACCTTTATTTTAAGAATGTATGTTAACACATAAAGTGACACAACATACCAGAACATACAACTACACAACATAATAAGATTGATCACTTCTACTAGTTTGCAAACCATATTTTGTTTGGAAAATTCATTCCAAAATCTCACTTTCAAGACTCGTCCCTCAAACAAACAAACAAGACAAAAGTTTCAGAATAACCGTGGCTCATGTTACGGTAACAGAGGTTGGATCTGTGTCTTTGGCTGCTGGTTTATAAATAACATTTTGCTTGGAGTCTTTTTTAAACCTGTAGAGAGAGACAGAGAGAGAAGCATGTGAAGTCCAAAAATCGGAGAGCAGTAAAAGTTACAAACACAAGCTGTCTTAAATCAAGAGGTGATGAATAAGACGGGCATGAACATACTTTGAGTACTTTTTCTTCTGTCGATATGTGTACATGGAGAAGACCAGCAATGTGACGGCGAAGAGAACCCCAAACGTTATGGCCAGGATGTGCCCTGTCAACACACATCACATTGTCTCCAGTCCACTTGTAGTCAGGTTTGCATTACACATTACAGTAAATGAGAGATTCTTACATTTGGCGCCACTAGTTTTCATTACACCGCTGCCGTGTGTTTCAAGCCGTGGAGCTTCTCTGGCTTCTGTGGAAAGCAACACTTAATCTACATACACTGATAAATGTGAATTACGCATCATATGTGTTATCAGCCAAATACAGCACAATGTATGTTGCATGATTTCTTATCTACTGGCTTTAGGGTTTCTAGTTAGGGCCGGATCTACCATATAGATAATCTGGGCACGTGCTCAGGGGCCCTTGCGCAGAGAGGGGCCCTCAGTGATCGGAGTTTTTTTGTTGTTGTGCGCTACACAAAAATAGTATTCACAAGGCTTGGCCTTGAACTTGAAAATCATCCAATCAGAATTTTTTTTAAAAGCCCAGCAGGGCGGCAAAGAGAAAAAAAAAAGGAAAATGAAGAGAAAGAAGCGCCTGCTATTAAAAATATCTAAATAGCTTTTTTTAAAAGAGCTTTTTAAAAGAATTGCTGCCCTCTACCACCTACGCTCAGCCTCTGCTAACGGTAGCAAAGGTTAGCTTTAACGAAGAAGTTGTGGAAAAAGGCAGATGAGGCCGAAACGATCGCTCATTTAAAACAAATAATGATAACAAAGTTTTATAAGCTCAAATGCTCACCTTGCTCTGTTCTGTGATATGCGTTCGTGACTCTCCTGTTCGAACTCGTTCATCAAAATGAACAAATCTTTTTTTTGAGTCATTTGGTTCATTCAAGGAACAAAATGAACGAATTGACTCGGGAAAAAATATTCAGTTTGTGAACAGGAGAGTCACAAACGTGCATAACAGAACAGAGCAAGGCAACCAAGATGATACTCTTCCAGGGGCCACTGAAAGTTGTGAAGAAAGCAGTTGCATAAACATATAGCCGTTAAGTGTCTTAAGAACTGCTCACCCACTGGCGATTAACACGTGCTAATAATCAGTCGCATTTATATTAGACTATTCTACAATTTTAATGTTACACAGATCTAAAAGAGACCTAATGTACATACTTCCCGTAGTGGATGCCGTGCGGAAAGATGTCAGCACTTTTCTCCCGTGCAGAAGTTGTGGCGCTCTGAAGTTTTTGGACAGAAGCTTGTTGTGTTCAGTCTTCAGCGAGTCCTCCAATGCCGCTAGCTAGCAGAAGAAAGAAGAACGCAGTGAGTTAAGCAAGATAATGCCATATAAATGTACATGTTTTTCGGACCAGGTTGAAGATGAGGTTGTGAGACAGCCTGACCTGTCTTCTTGACACTCTGATCGAGTCATTGAACAGAGTCCAGCTGACCGTTTGAAAGCAGGGAGGGGTCGTCAGGGACCCGGCGTACCTGTAAAACCCCTCCAGGCTGTTTGGCAGAAGATGGCGCACATTAAAACCAGGAATCTCAGTGTTTGACTCTGACAAAAAGACCATTAGAACAGGTTAGACGATAAGACATCTCCACTTGGTTCAGAAACATCAGCTATGCTTTTTTTAGTGGACAGATATTAAAGCATCTTCACACAGTCGAGTTAAGGCTGGTCAGATACACACACACACACACAGATCAGTTGGAGACTGGCTAGTTGAGCTAGCCTAGAAATCTAGACGCACCCTAGTGGCAGCAAAAATGATTTTGCAGCCCATTGTGGTCTAGCAATTCTCCGTTGGCTTTCGAAGTAAACCAAACTCTGGTCAGGCCAATCACATTGTTTATAGAGTTGGTGGGCGGGCTTAACACAATGACAGCAGAGTTGTGACGGTTCTGTGCCGTGATTTTCCATAGGTGATTTCCCTGCTACTTGAAAACAAACAAGATGCTGCTGTCTTTCGAATCGGCTTTGGCACGCGACTCTGGACGACTTGGAGTCATTCTTAAAAAAGATATGTTCGAAGTTTTGATGAACGGATACGGAAAAAGTGTAATATATCAACTAGCTCCGCTGGTGGGAAAATGCATGGGACTCACTCAGCCACAGCCGTTCATTTCACTTGTTGGTTGTAGCGCTAACCTATTGCGTGCAGAGGGATATTGAAGACAACCATTTATCCCGCCCCTCGGACTGAGGTATGCCAATTGTGAATTCCCAGACCTAAAATCTTGATGTAGGTCTGGCTTGCCAGGCTATAGTTGAGCCACAAAATCCAACTAAATTTTAAAAATAAATATAATCTAAGCTGTAACAGAAAGCAGTCTTTGATAATGTCTAAATATATATCCAAACAACCCTGTTTATAAATAGACCTTAATAAGTATCACATTTGATTTGATTTATTTATTTTAACCAAATGGCATGTAATCTGCATATTTTTAACCTCCATATCAAGCAGTAATAATAAACAGTATTGGATATAAAAAATAATAAAATGTGTTTTTTACTTTCTATTTGTATTTTTTTATATATAAATAAATGGTGTTTCATTTATTATTTAGAGGAAATTACTGTTTGCAATACTGGCATCATGTTGAGAAAGTTTGGTGTGAATTGTGTGAAGCCTTTCGGAGCAGTCATTCAAAATACACATTATAAAATGTACAGGATATCTGACTTCCAGTTGGTCAGAGATAATGACTGTAAATTAGAAAGTTGTCTGACTTGTTGAAAACAATATACAGTATGTACCGAGTTTGGCGACTATTGGTAAAATTAACTTTAGTCAAAAGGTGGCGCTACTGAGTGCCTCCAACATGCCTGTTTTTAAGGCTTTGTCCATGTCTACAGGCTGACAACTCTGTGTCAAGTTTCATGAAATTTGAAGAACGCTAAGAGTCTCAAAAACACGCAAAAATAATAAAGTTCGACACATAATTCAAGATATCAGGAATCCTTTCAATGCTGTACATCTGCTGTGTCTGGACTTTACTCTGACAGAGGTTAAAAAATAAGAGGGTGATTTCAAAGCATTCAGAAAGTGGCGGTGCCGCTATAACTTTGACTCAAAATAATCAATACTAGAGGGTGCGCTGCAGAGCCAATGTGTGTGCAGTTTTACCTGTTTTTTGAGCATGTTAAGGACTCCAAAAGTGCTCTAAATGCCTGCTCTGAATACCTTTGTAGTTTAAGTGTGATTTGTGCCTCTTCTGATCAGCATTAAACAGTCCAGAATATTTTCTATGACAGATTTTCATTGTAAATCTGGCATTAGTTCCAGTTCTTACCCTCTTTGCTGATGTCTTTTAAAGCAGACAGGATCTTTTCATAGTTGTCATTTTCATGCAGGCCAATCTGTTGAGGAAAAAGTCAAAAGAAAATATTAACAAACGCATTGCAAAGATGTTATTGGTATCAATAAAACCCCATTCTGCTGCTTAGAAAACTTTACTGTAGCCAGAAAGAATTTTGGTCAAAAGACTTACACCTATAAATCCTCCTAACACTGCCAATCCATCAGCTTTACTAGCAGCCTCGATCAGATTTGCATATTTGGAGTTATAATGAACCACGTGGATCTGAGGAAATGAGGAAATGGGGAAATTGTCGTAACATAGTATTTTGCAATATGTTACACATTATTTGCAATGTTTGTAATCACTTATGATTAGGAAAGAAAGAATCTGCAGACTTTTTCATTGTTGACTCTTAGGGAAAAATTGACTTAATGATGGAATCGTTTGTTAAAGAAAGCTGAGATGAAGTAGCCTGGTTAAAACCAGACCATTCTCAGTTGTAACTTTCAGAGCAAATCTAAATTTGCCGGAAGTTGTCTGGATTTTCCCAGGCTAGAGATGAAGGGGAGATGTGGAAAATTTTTCTGCCAGTCAGTGTTTTGTTTTGTTTTTTAACATTTTAAACAAAATTTCAAACTCCAGGCAAAAGAATGCATTTGCTAGATGTATGGCCTGTACCTGTAAGTATGCTGGTTTGAAAACTATAGAAAATATGGAATTCAGTTTAGATTTTGTACATGCATTTAATTTGTTAATCAAAATTACTTGATCAAAATTAGTTTTACACCAATCTGCATCAACTTATTTTCCTAACTTTTTATTCAAAAATGAAATGTAAAACATTTTATTCTAAAACAGCAAACAAGTTGTAAAAATTGTTGAACAAATATATAGGCTACATATTTAAAACACAAAACAATACACAGTGGGCACAATCTCATGGCAGTTCATAACTGTTTTGAGTTTTGGTGAGTTGATGGCTAATCCACACAAATTCATCTTCCCATTTGCATGTTTTTGCATGATCTACATACAGCTCATTGATGGTTATAGGGCTGGAGCTTCATGCTTACATTTATGAAGAAAAAAAAAAACAAATTTTCTTACGGATCACATCATATGAATTCGTATCTTATCGTCACCTCGTTCAATAGTTATGGTTTCTGGTTTGATCAGTTTGGGAATGCCATGATATTTGCTCTTATTGCCTGTTGCCTTACATTAGCCACTTCAACTTTGTCTTTGATCTTTGAACATGATCTCTAAACGATAAAAGGTCATTACCTTTTATCGTTTAGAGATCATGTTCCAAGATAAAAGACAATCCTGCAATTTTAAGGCGTGAATTTTAATGCGTTTTCCAGAAAAGACTGCATGGCTCTAGTTTTATAAACGGCCTCCATCTCTGCCCACCTCAGCAGGGAAATGTACTTTATCCACGGTGTGCTCTGAGCCAGGGTCCGCTGTAGTTCCCCAGTGAAAGTGAAGCTGGGCTGCGACGTACACATGGTCAAAGCCCGTCACGATGCGCATGCTGCTCGGCAGGCTCAGCTGCACTGACAGGAGAACAGCAAACATGCACTTCAGGTTTAGTACAATGATCAACATATGCCAGCCAAACGGTGGACCTTTCACACCGGAACAATAGAAAGAGTGAAACAAATCAGAAGAATAGTCTGGTTTCAACCGAGGGCAAAAGTGTTACACTTCATATCATTGTTCACTTTCCTTTTTGAACACAAAATTAAATGAAAAGGACATTTTTTTTATAATATATATATATATATATATATATATATATATATATTAAATAAAAGATTGCTTGATTGCTTGAACGTATCATAAAATAATTCCAAGGGACTTTTTTTGAATTATCCCCATTTGACAGCTTTTTATTTGGTGAAATTTAATCTTTCAAAATCAACAGCAAAACAATTGGTCAATAAATAAAGTAAAATTAAGTCAAAATTAATAATTTTGTATTTAAAGCTACTCTTTTAAACTTTACACTTTTGGTCCTCTAGCGGTAAAAATATTAAACTGGCAACAAGTGACCTTGTTTATGAGTGAATTTATTAAGACTAAGGCTGAATCCCAATTCTCTGTCTTACCCCTTCCCCTTAGTTTTGCGTGTTCACGTGAGAGGAAGGGCTATCCCAATTCTCATTTTGATCTAGGGGTAGGGGTAAGGTGAAGGGGTATATAGCCCTTAAGACCAAGAATTTTCACGAGCTTACTTGAAACCAAGGGGTAAGAAATGCACAAGTTTTTTCGCTTAAATGATTGATAAAAAAAATATGACCGTCTTGTTTTTTTTAGCTCTACACAATTATGTACATATATATTTGCAACTATGTTGTTTATTGAAACGTTTTTAAGTTTTTAAAAATCGCTACTTTGCTACGCTAGGCTATGCTAACGTTACATTTCTGATTTGCACAATCAGTCCCACCTTTCAAGATCAAGATCCCACATTTCAATACATTCAGATTCCTTCAACACCTTGTGCATGTAAACATACTGAATAGTGAAGACGGAAAGCAAAAGCCCAATCCCGGACATTTTGACGGCATCTTGAAAGTTTCGAGAAGTTTGTGATCAACACTTGTTGCCCCGGGTGACACAGACGGCAGTTAAGGATGATGCAAGATGACGTAACCGAGTGGTGTCTCATTTTATAGGGATATGTTTGCACTAGCGCTTACCACTCGGTTTCAAGGGACAAGGGCTAGGGGTAAGACGAAGGGGAAAAGGGTAAGACAGAAAATTGGCATTCAGCCTAAATCCTACACTCAACAAATTTGATCAACACTGATTCAGGACCGAAACATGTGACAGTCATTGAAACATTCACTCAACTGTGTTTTCAAAAACTGATTCATTTGGAAACGAAACACTGCTATTGCGTGTTGCTCGGAGATGTAACAATTGCTTTGACTTAATTTTAAAGTTTTGTTGAAGCAAAAATACACAAAATAACTTACAGTATATTAAGTGTCCTAAACTTTAAACACAATATTGCAACTTTTTGTTTGTTAAACAGCAATTTACTTATAACACTTTTGTAATTCCAGAGATGTTTTGTTCTGGTGTGCAGACGCTACATTCATCCGTGCTGGAAATCTTGCGTTTGGCCTTGACTTACGTGTGTGTCCGTTGTTGAAGAGTGTGAGAGCGGGCGAGCCGGTGAGATCATAACCCTCCAGCTGAATGGCAGGGAGTCTGGGCTCATAGAAAACCTTACGAGTGTCTATGTTGATTGGAGACTGAGACTTTCCCCTGCAGTGCTCAAATGCAGATAGCCATCGTTCCTGATCTGAGACAGTGAAAATCATTAATAACAGCCTGAACAATATCACTTTATTCAAAAGTTCACAGCCTGGTGACAAATAGCAGTATTCTTCAAATGTATTGGACTAAATACAAAAAAGCACTAGCATATATAAATCTTCTTCAGGACACAGTTGAATTTCTTTGCTAAGATTAGCATTTATGGTTAAAAAGTATACAAATGTTTATTTGTTTAGAAAATGGCCACTGGTTGGTCTAGAGACTTTGCACTGAAACTCACATTTGGACCTCAAAACTCACTGTTTTCCTCAAAAACCTTCAGTTCTTTTCGACCTCAGAAACAAAGACATGAACTTCTTGGATGGCGTGGGGAATAGTACATTATCAGGAAATGTTAAAACTGAAGTGAATTAAGGTTCTCATTCATGTGGTTCATTTAGGCTACAAAACACTAACTATGGAAAATTGCTCCTTGGTTCGCTTTATGAGTGACACAGGTGACGAGGCCCATGAAGTGCTCTATAAACAAGCAGTTCATATGAAACTGACAAGGGACAAAGAAACATGAATAAAAGCAGCAAAGAGTATTGGCATAATATATTGTTTAGAACGTGAGTACTGCAAGCTTTATCTGGAACACCTCACGTATACCGCATATAGTGCTCACATTCAACACACATGCAGGACACCATTACCTGAAACGCTTCGGTGTATGGAAACATATGCTCATGATCGAAACACAGATTGTGAAAGGACACAGTTTACTGTGTTTCTGACAACATAACATGACATTTTTTACAGATGTTTTGTCATTTCAAACTAATGTGTTGCAGCGTGAACAAGGACACGTCTTCAGCAGGACAGAGGGACACATCCCATGGCCAGTCTATTAGCAAGATTTCATGTTGACCTGATTTGATTGTAATTACATTCATATGTTATTAAATGACTTGCACAAAAAAATCTAGTCTTTTAACGAAATACTGTAAGTGTTTCAAAATTTCTAAACTAAATGGTAACACTTTACAGTAAGGTTACATGAATTATGCATTAATTCATGCATTAATATCTCGTTAATCATCAGGAACTAACATGAGTTCCACGTTTTTCATTCATAACTTCATGGATGACCAACACCGTAATTAAAACATTAACTAAGATGAGCACATCATGAATTATGATTTATTACCCATGATCATTATGTTTTCTTCATTCACAGTTATGCCACCTAATAGCACATTGTTCATCAGTGTTTCCATCGAGGGGCCACACACACAATGAAGTCATTGATAGATATTGATATAGTTAATGATGACTTCTGCATTGGACAGACCCCAAAATAGACCAATCACAGCTCACAGCACACAAATTCTGTTGACATTTAAATACAGTAGCATTAACATTAAAATAACAGTAACATTAACTAAGCATATCTATCAATGACTTCATTGTGTGTGTGGCATGTATTAATGCACGAATGAATGCATAATTTATGCATGAATTTATACATGAATTCATGATAGAGTATCCTTACCGTAAAGTGTTACCAACCAGATAATATGAATTACGATTCCCTTCACTCACTGTCTATTATACTACAGTGTTACTAGGACATGACTCATTAAAGTACTTTAACTAGTAAGACTGTCTGCTAGTAAGTTTGCAATTCAGTAAAATCATAAGGAAAAAGTTATTTAAAGGAAAAGGAAAGGAAAAAAGTTATTGTGGGCATATAGTATATATATATATATATATATATATTTACCATGGTAACCCCACTGGTGCTGATGAGAAGAACCTGTGAAGAATGGAAAGAGATTATGTCAGGAAAAAAAGACTTTCTTGCAAAGCTTGACTGTTAAAAATGTTTGTGTGTGCATGCGTGTGAAATATTTTTTGTCTTATTTAGTAATTTTTAGTAATCAGTTTTGCACATATTTTTCATCACTTAAGATAAGTCATAGTAGCACTACTAGCACAACACAAATAATATCCTGCAACAGAGCAGAGTTTAGATGAAAAACACGTACGTAAATTCATGAATTAAATTCTAAATACTAAATATTAAAGTGATGAGATGTGTGAAACTAAAGTAAGAAAATTCTGATGCTTGTAATGGACATCAATAATATCTTTATAACAGTGTAGCCGAGTAGCCGATACTAAATGCATATAAATATCAATGTCTAAGTAAGATGATATTTAAATGCTTAGTTTAATAATCTAAGCTCTAATTTTGAAACAAATAAAACAATGCAATCCAATGATGATTGAGAGATGAACAAATAAACCTTTATCAAAAGCCTGATGATCATATTTTTGCTCTTGATTTTTCTATAAAATGTTTCTTGGACAATCAAGTAAACCTGAGTTGCTTCAGTCCAGTAAATGTTCATCTTGAAATACAATCAAAAATCTTTTGATAACCGTTAATAAAGCTCTAATAACTTTGGTCACTGCAAATACATGAAGTCGACGACTCGGAAGAACTCGTTTTGCTGCTTTTACCTCTAATGACTGAGTGTTTCCAAATTTTCAACACACTTTTAGTGTATATAATTACTTTGAGAAACAGTAATAATATCAGCTATAACTGTAATATACTAATGCACTACTAGAAATGAGTAGTCCTTAGACTATTATTTCAGCAATCCAGGCTCAGGTAGAAGAAAAACTGTGAGAACAGGTTTGGTCATTCTGAGCAGGACTGAGAAAGACAGTATCTTTTCCTTATTCACACACATCAGCACACACACACAATCCCTCCTTCATTCAGCACAGTCAATGTGAGCATTATGTGCTCCAGGACAGACGCCTGATGCTAAGATGACCGCTGAACCTGATACGCATTAACCAAATTCAACGCTCAGGCAAAAGCAAGAAGAGGCCACACCGCGCGTCTCAAACATCTGATGCACTTTCTGCAGATGCAGAGGTGTCAGAACACGCATGGCCGTGTTTCACTGAGTCAGTGTGAAAGATTGCTCATCATAGAGTAAGTCATAAGGATGACTTTATGTGCCGTGTGTTTTGTGGTCATTGTTTGTGGTCAGCACTAGATCAAACTCCTGTGAGCTTTACTTAAAAGGCAAATCCGCGGCTATGTGCGCAATAAACACACAACACAAACAACCATCCGACGTGATGCTGATGTTCAGAACAACATCACGCTCGCATGATCGCATTAAATATATGCCATTTGCTGTCATTCATTTTGAAACTGGCACATTAAAGTCACCATGAAATCAAAATTCAAAAATCTTTGTAATTGTAATTGTAATTGTGATTTTTTTAAGTTCTTTATTATTCATGTGGAATCTTCTTAATTCCTGACTGCCTCCAGGACCACTGACGCAGATTTAATAAAGTGGAGATTTCACTCATGTGACCACCACACATTACACATTCTTTCTCACGCACATGTTTACGCACACCTATCCTTCCAGGGATTATCCAGCAGTTAGACACTTTTAAACAGGATCAAACACAAAAATATCCTACTTATTTTGGATTGTTCCAGTTTGTCAGGTTTGTGTCAGAATGTGTGTATGGGAAGCGATGAGTTGGAGACGCTGGACGCTCTGAGAGGCACGTAGACCCAACGCTCTCCAACCACAAGAAACCACAAACCATCCAGGAATATGTGATGAATGTCTAACACTGACACTCACAAAACTCACACCAGGAAAGGTTAGCTTTAGACATCTTCTCTCTTCATTCATTACTGCATCTTTGTTTGTTTTCTGTAGGACTTTAAACATTTGCAGTGTTCTGACTTACTGTATCAATGTGATCATGGTAGAAGGACTTTCCTCTTGTCATGAATTATCACTTTTCATTTTTCCATTATCAATGACACCTTGCTTCATCAGCTATTTCACAATACGCTAACAACAATCAAACATTAACTGGGAACATACCATAGTAAACACACACCCTTCATTTGATAATCGCTGGTTAACAAAGTAATAAAAATCTCCAGATACAACTGACATCAAATCTGCTAAAAAAAAAATATATCATATGTTCATACTGGTGTTGAGGTGATAATTACTCATTGGTGACATTTTATATCAGTCTATGTCCCAGAATGCACCTGTTATGTAAAATCAGAGAGATTAAAGCCAGTAACCACCCAAAGCCAACAGTCATGATGAAGTCAGCAGGAGAAAACATTCATTATCTCACTTTCATAATTTGTGGTTTTTGCTAATTTCGCATAACAGGTTTTCTCAGTAATAATTGCTACTTCTGTGGCTTTAAATACCACATTTTTCTGCAATCAACCTGACTATGATCAAGCATTTCATTGACATGCATGTCTTAGCTCTTCGTTTTTATTTACTTCCCTGACTTTGCAATAAAAAGCCGGAGAAAACCAGGAAAATGAACAAACTTAAATATAGATCAGGAGAATTTAGATGACACACAATGACAATGATGAATGCATAACTGATTTTACACTCAAATGCTGATTTACTCACCTTTACTGTGTTCCCCATCATCCCTCTCGCTGCTCCCATCTTCCTCAGAGGAGGATGAAGATGCAGTGACGAGCACCTGTAGATAAAGATGAAGGATGAGGAACATAAGCAGCAGCATGTTAACCTCACAGGTCCAGTCTAACTCACACACTCATATACAGAACCGGTCTCAGCCTGTGCTGGAGGGACTCACAGGAGCCTGGGACTGGGGCCGGGCTTCACACAGTAAACCAATCACAATGCTCAAGCTGCTCAAGGTGCCTGGACATCTCTCTCTCTCTCTCTCTCTCTCTCTCTCTCTCTCTCTCTCTCTCTCTCTCTCTCTCTCTCTCTCTCTCTCTCTCTCTCTCAGAGTTAGAATGTAACCAAGTCTCTCACTCTCTCATAAACCACATCTCTCCCTCTTTCCTTGATCAAAGTTCAGTGTGAATGAGCTTTAAACTGAGTAGTTAATTCTTTTAAAGGCTATTTTTCAGATACAATTTGCTCTCAAATTTAGTCCTAAATTTGCAGTCTAAAGTTTAAGTATTTAAACAAACTTGGAAAAAGAGAAATTTTCTTCTTTTGTGGATTACAGTTTTTCTAAATTACTTAAACACTAAACCTCATTCTCTGAAAAAAATTCTCAATAGCCTAAACCAATTCGTCAAATAAATCACTGTTTTTGTTTTCACACTCATCTTTTTGTTTCTGTAAAATATTAAAGGAGTAGTTCACTTTTAAAAAAAATTTTTTGCTGATAATTTAATCACCCCCATGTCATCCAAGATATCCATGTCATTCTTTCTTCAGTCGAAAAGAAATTAAGGTTTTTGATAGTTTAGTTTAGTTTTATTGAAGTTGCATCTCATATCATATTTACATACAATGCAAGAGCAAGGTCTCCCCTCCCCTCCCGGCCAGCAGCAACTTAAGTGCCTATATCCATAAGTTAAGAACACACACAGACACACACACACGCACGCACACACTCACACACCATCACTAACAACAATAAATTTACTGTAAATTTAAAAAACTGCTCACAATGATTAAAAACACAGTACATTACTGTGGCAAAATAAATAAGGTCTATCTACTGTTAAGAAGCCTAATAGCTTGATGAAAAAATGAGTCTACAAGTTTTTGCTTTCAAACTGCAGTAGCGTTTGCCAGAGGGAAGCCGCTGGAAAAGGTTACTGTTGGGGTGACTGGGGTCCTTGACAATCTTTTGGGCCTCCTTCTTGCACCTCTCCTGGTACAGGTCTGCTATAGATGTAAGCTCACAGCCGCATATTTTCTAAGCAGTTTTGACCACTCTTTGTATTGCTCTGCGGCTGTTTTAGTGCAGCTGCCATACCAGGAGGTGATGGCCCCTGTGAGGACACTCTCGATTGTGCCCCGATAGAATGCACAGAGAACATTGGGGGCCATTCCAAATTTCCTCAGACGCCTAAGATGGAACAGGCGTTGCTGGGCCTTCCCCACTATTCCTGTAGTGTGTAGGTCCCAGGTGAGGTTATTGGTGATGTTGATCCCAAGGAACTTAAAACTGCTCACCCTTTCCACAGCATTCCCCTGAATCATCAAAGTCATCGAGTCAGATCAGCTCTTTTCTTCTTCCTGAAGTCCACCACCAGCTCTTACGTTTTTGCCACATTTAGTGACAAATTGTTATCCTGACACCATTGTACCTCCTGTCACCTCATCAGAGTACTTGATAATGAGGTTAGACGAGTGTAATGGTTTGCAATGATATGTGTACAGTGAATAAAGAAGAGGACTTAGCACACAGGATGAAAACATTCCAGGATTTTTCTCCATATAATGGACTTCAATAGGAAACGGTTCAAGGTCCAAAAGACAGTTTCAGTACAAACTGTAATGAATCTTTTCCAGAGTCAACTCGTTCAATTCATTCGTTGAATGAACCAATTGACTTGAAGATTTGTTCATTTTGATGAACGAGTTCACGAACGTGCATCACAGAACAGAGCAAGGTGACCATTTGAGCTTATAAAATTTAAACTTTTTTTTTTTTAAAGCCACACCGTGGAACTCTTCAACCTTTATAATATATTACCAAAACCCATTGAGATGGTAGATCGACTTGCAATAGGTTGAATGACGCGTCTGCCGTCTCCTGAAGGTGTCTGTATCGCTTTTACTTGCACTTTGTAACTTCGGGTTTCGGGTAGGAACCCGAGCACAAAAAGAACTACAAAATTCGACCGCTTTGCGGCATACGTCACTTCCCCCACCACTCACAACTTCCTCAGAATCTAACGTTAGCGCTCAACTCGCGTTTGATTGCCGTCTATATGTTTTCGTCATGCCGAACAACAGCTACAAGGAAGAAGGCAACGGTTTTATCAGAGGAAACTAAAAAAGAAAAGGGGAGAGTGACAAATTAAAAGCCAGGACTACGATTAACACATTGGTCCAGCTTTCGCTTTGCTCGCTAGCGTGAGCTAACGGAGGAGAAAGAGTGCTCGACCGATGCGGACGCTTGCCTGCACAAAAATGCTGTTTCTAAGGTAACCCAGATAAATTCATATAAGCAGTGTAGTATTTTCTGGTATTCGACCACAGCCGATGGTGTTATGAGTGTAATAAAATGCCCACAGCCCAGTGTTCATTTCTACAAACACAGCCCGCCTCAGTGCAGGGCTCGCACTAATAAAATCGGCTCATGTCAAATATAACGTTAAGGTTACATTAAATGTAGTGAAAGTCCCCACGACTCAGTAGTACCCACAAACACTAACATTACACACCACATGTCCCACGGTTTCTGTAAAAATAAACCAAAACACATAACGTTACAGTCAGCTCTGGCCGACGGTGTTTTCAGTGCAGTGAATGTGTCCGCGGTCCCGCGCCCACATTCACTCACAGACATGATAATCCCCACGGGGATCACCCCGCTCGCTCTATCAGCCGACTGCTATAAGGGAATCAAGCGCGACAAGCTTGCCCGGCCCGCCTCATACACTGCAAGCACCATAGACAGTAAAAGCACAAGCACACACAATCTAAAGACACGGGAGGCTGACCGGTTGACTGTTTGTTGACTTTAATTTGCGACAGTGCTGTGGAGCTTGTGGCCTCTAGGGACGCTGGACGTGAAAATTACATGTCAAGCACCATCTAGTGGCCAAAAAGTTCCGCAGTGTGGCTTTAAATGAGCGATCGTTTTGTTTGGTAAGACCCTTATTCAACATCTGGAATCGTTTAAAGCCCTTTTGCACTGAAACACACTTTTGGACCTTGAACCGTTTGGTTACCATTAATGTCCATTATATGGAGAAAAATCCTGGAATGTTTTCATAAAAAACCCTAATTTCTTTTCGACTGAAGAAAGAATGACATGGATATCTTGGATGACATGAGTAAATTATCAGCAAAATTTTTTTAAACAGTGAACTACTCCTTTAAACCAGTTTAGATAGTTAAAACACTGTTTGCAAATCTCATGTACTCTTTTTTTCGAAACTCTAAACACATTCTCACTCACAACACATTTCACACTTTTATGCACTTATGTTTCAAAATGCTAAACACAGGCAGGCGAAAGTTAAACACAACTGCAACACAGTTGTCATTGTTTACACACAACGACTCAAAATAGAGTGCCGAAGTTACGAAGTTGCGGAAGTGAGTTAGCATTTTAGCACTACGGTTCCCTGGCTCTAAAGCCTATGGGATTTTTAAATGGGTTTTTGCTAAATCGCCTGAAATAAGGAATCGCCTGAAATATTTTCACATTTTGATCTATGACATGGAACACACAGTTATAACCTGCTTGTGGTTTTTTAAACTTTATCGTGTTTGATTGTGTTTTTTAAAATCTTTATATAGGCTTCAAAATGTATACATTTTGGATTAACTTGTAATTATCTTGGTAGACAAAAAACGTGTAAGGGTCACAACTCTTTGTTAAACACAGATCTTATTTTTGGCGATTTTCCAAAAGTCTATGGGGAAAATGCATTGCTTTTCGACTGAGGGAACCCATGCGACGCTAGCTTCCGAGTTGTCCTACAAAGTGACGTCATCACTTCGGCACTCTATTGTTCACTATATTGTGAGTAGCCTATAGTGTTGTCAAGGCTGACTCTGCTTTAGGGTTTTCCCCTTCGCCTGCAGAAATGACAGTGTGTGTGATGTAGAGAAACTCCTCAAGACGGACCAACATGAAGACGTGATGCTGAAGCAGAATCAAGAATCAATCTCTCACTGACCGTAATACTGCAGTTGCACAACTCTTCTGAGTGCATGTTACTTTACTCTAACATGCTTTCATTTAGAGTTTTATACCTTTTTGGCTTTTGGGTAACTGTATTTTTACAGTATGCAAGAGCTGAATATACAGAGATTCATTCAATAGGCTTATATTCAACATTCAATACTACACTTGCAGTGGATACAGTATACAATTTATTCACCTTACCACTGTAATTTGTCATTACTATACATTACATTTGTACGTAATTGGAAAAATTGTTCCATTTTTGATGTCTAATGAATGATCTGTATAGTGTTTAGAATACTGACTGATGTGTGTATGATCTGAAAGCATTGTGTGATTTTGAGCACAGATTAAATAGCTTTGAAGCAATTGTATGATTTTGGAGTCAGAGTCTCTGAATATGGTTTGAAAATTTGGTTTTGTGTTTAAGGTTTTGTGAGTGAAAAAGTGAGTGAAGGTTTCAATAAACCATGTTTATTTTACCATGTTTTAGCAATTCAGATAAACTATAACATGGCACTCATTTTTTATCTGAAAATATTACTGGTATTGTGTTTTTTGTGCTTTTATTAATAATTTTTCAAACTCTTTACACAATTGTGTATTACAACATGCAGATGGCACTTGGATTTTTGTTATATTTTGTCAAAAAAAAGAATTGACAAGAGTAAATCACAGATTTGGTAATATGCTTCAATTTGCTTTGCTGTATTTGTCTTTTCACATGGAAATTCAACATAGCAATTTTTTATCTCAAAGAAAACAACAATCACCCATTTTAATAACTAATATCTGACTTTTAATCAAATTATTTGTTGACAATTTATTACGAAGGTCCACTTTAGACATTCTTGTACTGACTAACTTTACAAGTACGTCAACTTATTACCCTAACCTTATAGTTTACTAACAGTCAACTGATACGCTAATGACAGTTAGTTGGCAGTTACAAAGTTACTTATAGTTAGAAGAGAGTCTAAGTGGACCATCAAAACCAATTGCTGTGTCAACCAGTTTCAAGCGGGAACAGTCACTTTCCCAAACGAGTGCTTTAAAACTTTTTTCTCCTCTTCTCTTCTAATCAGTAAGCGTGAAGAGCATTAAATGAGTAACACTGCAATGAGCATCTACTTCTAAACCCTATTAACATTGTTTACTGAGTTTGTGTTGTAATGAAATTAAAGAAAGGATAAAGCATTTAGAATTATCCATCATTGTGCAATTGTTATAGTTGAAGGGGATTTGACTCTTAAGTGCAGTATCCTAGCCTGGATGCCAGCCCGAACTCCGCCCACAACATTTTTTGGTCGGGAAGTCCGGTCTGGACTCGATCCATTAAGGAGAAATTATGATCAGGCAAAAAATGATCAGGCCAATCAGATTGCCAGGGCGGGCTTTATACGATGATGGACAGATGATCTGCAGGGAAGTAATCATCACGTTAACAAAGAGCGCTTAACTGGTTTCCCTCAGGGATGACTGCAGCTGGAGAATTGAGATGTATAGATTCCGCTGTCGCGTCTGTTTTTAAAATTAATTGACAGCGCATTCATTTTAATAGACAAACAGAAAACTGACATCAAGGCATTTGTCGATCGGAAAGATATTCGGCAAAAGTGTAACTTATCAGCTGGCTCTGACGGTCGCTAAGTTAAGAAGATGGGACGTAATGAAAAGCATGTGGTCGTTGTGGTTTCTCCTTTGGTCGCACTCATGAAGGACCAAGTGAAAGAAGCAACACTCGTTATTTTACTTCTAAAATAAGTAAGTTCTGTTGTTGACAACTATGCTATGCAAAGTATTTGACTTACTGCGTTGCTCTGATTGGTTGTAGGTCTGTCCGACTATCCAATTGAGTGCAGAGGTTGTTTTTTTTTCCTGGTTCGGTTAAGACATGCCTCATAATTTAAGCCAGACTCATTTTCTCATTAGAATACGAGTATGACGAAGTCAGGCTAGCAGTATGCACTTGTCTAAAACAAAAACAGTTTTTGTTCAAGAATGGTGTGTCTTTACCAGTCAGGGTATAAAGAACTGCCAATAAGGATGTGATTTTTTTATTTTTTTTATTATTTTTTTTTTTTTGGATGGGGAGAAAGGTTTACTGGTTTCCAACCAAACATGTACTTCTTATTAGTCATCGGTTCAAAGATTTAGCTATGTCAAAAAGAGTGAGTGATGCCTCGTTCAATGCGTTGGGAAACCAGAAAGGAGGAACTTGAATGTTTCCCCATCAGACACACCCAGCTCAGGTCATTCGAACCGATGAGTTGAATCAGGTGTGTTTGATTAGGACCAGGGTTGGGAAATGTGTGTCCCAACATAAAAAAGGAGCACACATTTGTCATGACTAAACAGTCAAGGTGATGGATCCTACTAAAGACTCATTTGTTTTCCACTTTAAGTGTGGTGTCACAGATAGTTCACTTTAAATGAACCAAATCCAGTTTGGTTGAAGTTAACTGGTAACCAGTGGCCTCAGACCACTTGTTGTTCTCTCCACCACACCTCAAGAACTCAAACCCCAGGTTTCTGTTTACTATTGTGTTAACAATAGTAAACACAATACAATAGCTGGTTTATTAATTGTGCACAAGCTCACAGCAATGCTAATAGCCAGTATAACTGCTATTACAGTGAGAACCGCATTGTATTATTCATGTTAGTCAATGAAGCGTGACAGTAAAGTATCAAATTTACTACGACTCTTTAGTCGTAGTAAGTTTGACTCTTTGAGGGGCTTTCACACAGGACGTGGAATGTGCTGCGCTGGCCGCTGGGTTGAGCGTTGCCCTTCAGATACAAAGTGATTGTGTGTGTATACACATAAAACGTCAAAATCACCACACGAATCATGAGCTCCGTTCTTTTTTAGAAAAAAACATTTATTCAAACATTAAAGCTGACAACAAAGGAACAAATTATACATATATATATATATATATATATTAAAACACACCTGACAAGCCAACTTTAATGGATATGTCTCCATGACAGCTTTTCTGACGATGTCAAAATTGTATCGTACAGCTCAGGAATTTTGATTTATATGTTTGTTTCTATGTCCCGTTTCTATTGGTGGCGCTGATAAACGTCAGAGAGCAGCGGCAAAAGTTAAACTATTTTGAAATTTGAGCGCAGTGTGCGCGCGAGCAAGTCAATGGTGCGCACCGCTGCGCTTGCGCTTTGGTCGACGCAACAAAACATCTTCACGCGGTGCAAGCCATTCAAATGATTGTGTTTCAAAATTCAAAGTGCAGCGCATTCCACATCCTGTGTGAAAGGCCCTTTAGACTCTTCAGTGTTTAGTCAAAGTTTCAACACGAGAACACGATTTGTTCACCCCTAGCTTATGCTGATGACAGTTTATTATTCTATACTGCGTCGTAGCCTACAAGTCAATTGTTATCATCTTGCAGTCTACATATTATGGTGAAGTGGATCAGTGGATAAGACACGTCTTTGGTGTGAGAGACCCAGGTTCAAATCCACTGTGAGACACCAATGTGTCCTAAACAAGACACTTAACCCCTAGTTGCTCCAGAGGCGTGCAACCTCTGACATGTATAGCAATTGTAAGTTGCTTTGGATAAATGCGACTTATTAGATCCATGTCGTACAGTGTGATCTGTATTAATCTTATAGAATTGCTGAAACTATACAGTTTATAGAAGGCTTTAGGGGGTCTAAGATCATTTGGGGAACTGACAATTGGGCAGACCGCTTAAAGTCCTCAAATAAACTAGGAGTGAAAAAACCCTAAATGGAGGGAAGCCGTTCTTAAATATGTCATACGGACAGATGATATCAAATAAGATATCAGGCTTGATTGACGTTTTTGCTGAAAAAAAAACAAATTCTGACAGGGATTTCAATTCTCAATTCTGACAGGGATTTGCTGGATAGGCTGCAAAAACGGACAAAAAAAGAGTAAATAGAGAGTAATCCCACATGGAAAGTTCAACAAACAGTCTAAAATGGTAACCAGAGAGGGCGGACAGACCGGTTAACAGGTGAGTTTAAAGCGAGCAAGTCAAACTGTGCACCACTGCACAGGCAGGAGTCAAAACTGAGGGAAGCAGAACACAGGAGACATGATTGAAAGACAGAGCTGACCCATGCGAGAGAGGATGAATCGCTGCACAATCAGGAATAAACATACACACTCTTACAAATATAGCATCATAGAACAACCTTTCCCAACCTTGATCCTTGAGGAACAAAAACTCTTACTATCAAACACAACAGATTCAAAACATCAGCTCCAAGACCAGGGCTGTGTCCGAAATCACCCTGAACAGCCATTTGTAGTGGTGTCCAAAACCATAGTGGACATTATCTAGTACACTCATTTAATCCCACAATGCACCACAATAACAAGTGTACAACTGATATATACTCTATGGCTAGAGAATACCCACAATGCACTGTGAGAGTCGCACACGCAGCTGAATCATCCATCCATCCATCCGTTTTCCAATCCGCTGGTCCAATGTAGGTACAGCGTATTATCGTAAATGTATAAACTCCTTTTTACTTGATCATTAAGTTAATTACGGTCTATACATGCTAGTTTCCATAACATATGATAAATCTTTTCATTACTACTGGAGTTGTCAGTTTCATATGATTATTAAACAGCACAAACTATGTTAAAGAAGCACTCAGTGTTCAAAACACTGGTGGAGAACAGAACAGAACCTTTTGTCTAAGAATGGGGTTATATCAGATGAATATATTACATTGTTACGGGTTCTTGTTACATGTTACAAGGGACTAAAGCAAGCATGGGTTGAACCACACAAATGCATTCCTTGAGGCAAGTGCCTGTAGTGAAGTTTTTCTTCCAAAGTAGAGAAGCAACAGAACAGAACTTTCACGTAGAAGTTCTTTATTGCGTTGCTGTAGTCATCTCAGGAAATAGTCTGACTAAGGGAACTTTTACATTGCAATTTATACATGTGGGGTTGAGGGAGTGGGGCGGGGGTTACATAGAGTTGGAGCAAACTCGTATACAGGTTTAGGAAACCTGTATTGAAACTGAGAGTGATAACTTATTCAAACACTGAGACTCAAGAACAGGAATGCCAGGACTCTCTCTTGCTGAGACAAAAGCTCACGATTCCCCAAGAGTTTCAGTAATCTGATTAATTTAATATACAAGAGAGAAACAGATCTGGCAGCTGTAACAGTTACAGGACAGGAATCTCGTGCTCAACAGCTGGATCCTAAATTCAATCTACAGAACTTTCTCAGTTTATACTATTGTATTGGAACCTAAATTATACTTTTAATAAATTTGTATTCCTTCAATTCCCCCTTTGGGAGTTCTAAAAGAAAAACTCCCATGTTGCATACAAATTTAAACACTTACAAATTCATTCTGTAGCTTATGTTTGTTAGCATAAGCCACACGTCCATTCATGTAATTGAAAAAGTTACAGGCCCATTGTTCTGTTTTGATGTTTCTGCAATTGCATGCTGACACAGAAACAAAGCATGCAATTAGGGTCCATGAAATTCTTACGGAAGAATTCACTTCAGTCATCTGGTGTAATTTTGCTAAAAGATCAAGACTGTCTTGTTGGGCCACCATGTTTGTGCACAAGTGAGTCATGGAATACAGCCATCTTTGAACGTGGCCTGCAACGTTTCCAGCAAACAAGGATTCTAGAGTCTACACTTTGTACGATGTCCTGATGTATAGTAGTAGTATGACAATCCCTCTCTTCAGTTTGTTTTTGATATTCACCAGACATTCATTGAAAAATGGCAATTACCTCCTAAACGACTTAGCCAAATATGACTTCGCTCTATATAATAAGCACTGACCTTCAAAAGCCTCCGCAATGTGAGTTTCGCCGGGAAAGCTCGCTCTTGACGGAGACGCGAGTAAGGGACCGTGTGGAAAGTGCACTTTTTCTGACACGTTTGTTCAAACACTATATACAATTTAACACTTGAGTTGACAAGCTTTAATCCTGGTTATGGCCAGCAGCCATATCACCCTGTAGCCCAAGACTGGTTACCCACTGAAGCTAAGCAGGGCTGAGCCTGGTTAGTACCTGGATGGGAGACCTTCTGAGAAGGCCAGGTTGCTGCTGGAAGAGGTGTTAGTGAGGCCAGCAGGGGGTGCTCACCCTGTGGTCTGTGTGGGTCCTAACGCCCCAGTATAGTAATGGGGATACTATACTGTCAAAGAGCACCGTCCTTCGGATGAGACGTTAAACCGAGGTCCTGACTCTCTGTGGTCATTAAAAATCCCAGGATGTCTTTCGAAAGAGTAGGGGTTTAACCCCGGCATCCTGGCCAAATTTGCCCAGTGGCCTCTTTCCATCACGGCCTCCTAATCATCCCCATCTATACCAATTGGCTTCATCACTGTCTCCTCTCCACCAGTAAGCTGGTGTGTGGTGAGCGTTCTGGCGCACTATGGCAGCCGTCGCATCATCCAGGTGGATGCTGCACACTTGTGGTGGTTGAGGAGATTCCCCTCTCTATGTAAAGCGCTTTGAGTGTCGAGAAAAGCGCTATATAAATGTAATGAATTATTATTATTATTATTATTGGTTATTCCGTTGCTGACAGTCTCTGCCTATGGTTTACCAATAACAAATGACTGGGTCATTTGACCAATCGCCGCAAATTTGCGTCACTCAAAGGAGGTGTTTGGGAAAATGAATCGTCGAGCGAATCATTTGGGAGTCGTTGAGCAAATCGGTTAAAAATAAATGCATATTATAAGACAAATAAAGTGTTTATCCTTGCATGCGCGTTAAACTGTTTTTGGGAACTCCCAAAACAAAAATAGGAACATTTCAAATGCTATGATAGGGGCACTTTAATGTGGCAGGTGATGAACACAAAGGACAAGAGGGATCCTCTCCTACCCAGAGGTTTAGGTTCTGCGGTGATAGGAGAACATCACATGCTGACATGATGAGGAAACTGATCCTATTCTCTTCCATTGACCAAAGGTCAAGCCAGCCCATCTTGCGTTGTTCCACACTCTCCAATCTCATCCACTCTCCCTGCTTGGCCTGGGAAATGGCCTTTATTCTAGGGATGGGCAACGATTAATCGTGATTAATCGCATCCAAAATAAAAGTTTGTATTTACATGATATATGTGTGTGTGGGTGTATAATTATTTTGTATATATAAATACTAAAACATGCATGTATATATTTAAGAAAAATGTGTTCTTAATATATCAAATATTTATATTTATACATAATATTAATTATGTATAAATATATATAAAGTATATACATGCAAATATTTCTTAAATATATATATGCAAGTGTATGTATTTATATATACAAAATAATTATACACACCACACACACATACAGTATATTACATAAACACAAACTTTTATTTTGGATGCGATTAATCGTTGCCCATCCCTACTTTATACACCTCATCCTCTCCTCCTGCTATCCCACCTCGTTGACAACCAGCTTCCTCCTTTGAGCTGGGCCTGCCTTGTGCCATTTAGGAGGAGCTAAACTGAGCCCAAACCCCTCTCTTCCTTGCAGCCTTTGCCTCTACTACAGATTTCTTTGCTGACCACTTTCTACCAGATTTTAACACAGGGGCTGCCTCCTTTACACATGTCGTCACGTGACCTAAGGTCATTTCCATCCTGACCTTGGTACACTTAAACACAAAACTTAAACTTATAGTTAGTGAAGAGTCTAAAGTGGACCATCAAAACCAATTATTGTGTCAACCAGTTTCAAACGGGAGCAATCACTTTCCCAAACGAGAGCTTTAAAACTTTTTTCTCCTCTTCTACATGTTTTGGCGCTTTTCTACTACACAGTACCAGCTCGAGTCGGATTGGCTTTGTTTGGTTTTCCACTGTGTAAAAGTTTTACCTGTACCTGCTACTTTTTTTTGTATCACCTCCGGCGAGGTTCTGAGCGAGCTAAGGCGAGCTGAGCCGATACTAAAATGTAACGTGAAAACAAGGCCGACTACTGACTGGTCAGAGAGAATCGTCACCAATCACTGCGTCATCATTGCATGCGCCAAATGGAGTAACCAGAATAACCCCGCCATTTTTAAATATTTTCGCCAGAGATTGTAACTAAACTTACTACAATTATTATGGCAACTCGGAAGAATATACCATGGTCAAACGAGGGGTAACACTTTATTTTGATAGTCCACTTTAGACATTCTACTAACTATAAGTAACTTTTCAACTACATGTCAACTAACTGTCATTAGAGTGTTAGTAGACTGTCAGCATAATATCTGCTAACACTTTATTTTGTTGGTCCCCCAATAGACATTCAACTGACTATAAGTAACTTGGCGACTACAAGTAAACTTATTCTCCTAACCCAAAGCCTAACACCTAACCATAACCTAACACTCCACTGACAGTCTACTATAATATACTAATACACTAATGAGAGTTAGTTGACATGTAGTTGAAAAAGTTACTTATAATTAGTAGAACGTCTGAAGTGACTATCGAAAAAAAGTGTAACCAAACGAGGCGGCGCAGACTTTCCTTTGTTTGCTTTGGTTTGGCGAAGAGAGGATCCAGTGAGAGCTTGGAACAAGGAGCAACGAGGAACGAAAGACGTCGCTATGACGACCGGGTACTATTTGTGGCGGTACTGTCTGCAATGGAAAACGGAGCGAAAAGTCGATGCGAGCCGAGTCGAGTTGGTGACGGAGAAGCGCCATTAGTCATGTTTGAGCTTTAAGACTATAGGCCCTATTTTAACGATCTGAAACACAAGTATCAAGCACGAAGCGCAAGTAACTTTGTGTGCGGGTCTTGGGCACTGTTGCAATTTTACCGGCGGGATAAATGACTCTTGCGCCCGACGCAAGTTTAAAAGGGGTTGGTCTGAAATTGCTTCATTATTCATAGGTGTGGTTTGGGCATAACATGAAATAAACCAGGCCATCATCCAACTTTAAGAACAGGTGCGCATGTTGCATGGCAGATTGTTATTATTATGGCGAATTTATCAGGCGCCCGCAAGGAGCGTTCACAGCCGAGGGGACCGACGTTCTTGTCAGGGCAGTGAAAGACAGAGAATGGATGTTGTATGGGGATGGACAGACAAACTAATTTGTCAGATGACCTTTAAATGCATGTGTGTCTTCCCACTATTGGGGCAAAAGGTCTGATCCGTCATTCCTACAATTAGCTTGGAAATTTGCATGATTTCCCTCATGTGTTAATATTTTCCTTGTTATAATGTATGATTTGCAAAAATAAAAACTACTGCATCTGTGTTGATGAGAGAATCAAAGTGTATGCATGTTGTGCAACCGCTACATTATGGCCAAGCATTATGGCCAAGCATGAACGCTTAAAATAGGTTCTTAGTTATCAGGGTTTACTTGGTCATGACAAACTGAAAGACTAGACACAACTTTGGCAAGTGTTTCTATCCGGTGGCTCAGTGGGTCACGTGTCACCTCACAGCAAGAAGGATTCCAGTGACCTGACAAGCTGTTGGAGAATGGATGGATGGACATTTCTTGAAAAACAGCATGTATCACATATACTTGATTACTTACCGCAGGTACAGTATTATCAATAGATTGCACACTTAAGCTCAAAATGCTCATGTTCAACAGAAATACATTCAAATTGGTGTGCTTAAAATGATATATTATTCCCTTCTTTATATATGTTACAAATTCTCATTTGCCATTAAGTGCAATAGATGAAGTAAAATAATATTTTTAAGTGGATTTGAAGCCGTCACAAAGCACGACCTGCATTGTAATCCTCTTTAAAAAAGCTCTTCTGAGAAATTTTAATGAGTAACTTCTGTCATGTCAATTACAAATGTAATTCCATGAGGATGAAGATTTCCACCAACAAATTCAGTCTAATGAGCTGGAATGTGGTATTACAATTCGCACAGTCATTAACTCAAATTATTTTTAACTATTACTTCATTTTTTGACATGCTCGCTGGACGGGAGAGAGTAGAAATAACACTGCATTCTATTGTCAACAAACCGATTTTTGTCAACGAAACTATTTGGCCCTAAAAATGACGTCACTTCTACACTTCAAGCATTCTAGTTTGTTTTGAATGTTGTTAAGAAACATAGATGCATGCAAGTTCCGCTGGGAGACCAATGCTCGCTGGATGTAGAAAATCATCAATTAGAGGTTTTGATGGGAAAATTAAATCTGAATAGTGAGGTACTGGACAGAAGACATCACTGCTGCAGCAGTGGAGAAACTTACCTGGAGAAATTGAGCTCCTGCGGGAGCAGAGGAGACATCACTGACATTTACATGCGGCCAATAACCTGTTTAAAGGTCCTATATGTAACTTTTTTTTATAAAATGAATCCTTTTTTTATTCCCTGTGTTTGAAGGGGATCTACATCTTCTCTCTCGCTCTCTCTCGCTCTCTCTCTCTCTCTCTGAGTCAGTAACACTAAAAACTCACACAAGAATATGGTTTTAATGTGAATGTGATAATCTTTAAGGAGTGTTTAGAATCATTTTGAAAGTCTCAGGGTAACTGGTGTCATTCCCAAAGAAATAAATCAAAATGTAACAAGGTTTTTAAGAATATAGAAATATCTTGCACAAAGAAGAATGTGCCTTTGACTTCACATGTCTGGCCCTTTTGTCTGAATGCAATTTACAACCAAGCAAATGGTCTGCTCCCAATAAGCATTTTGGGGGAAATTCAGTAACTTTCCACTGTAACCTGGTGATTAACATATCAGGTAAGGTCTGGCTCTATTTAAGGAAAATGCAACAAGAGTTTGGGGCAGCCTTTCTCTATTCAGTCCCTCCAGGATTTCACGATTTTTTTTTTTGTGATTTTTGTGATCAAAATGAATTTTGTGGTGGTAATTTCCAAAAATTTGTGAAAAAATTTGCGATTTATATTTAACATTTACCATAAAGGTATTCAGTCCTTCCAGAAAAACGCTGAGTTTTTTTTGTGATTGTTGCGGGCAAAAATTGATTGATTATGCGGCCAGTTTTCTTTAAAAATTCGATGGAATATGTGTGATTATTTATGCAATTTTATGCGATGAAATTGCTGGAATTTGCAAAAATTGAGGGAACTTGCAAAAATTGCGGTTTGATGAAAAAGAGAAAAAAAGTGATTTCCCCAACATCCTGTTAATATAAGAGTCATTTCTTATTACTTCCTTTGATAAGCAAGCATACTACATCATAGAAAGTGCTGGGAAAACATCTTGTTTTATTTCAGACTGTAAGAGTGTAAATAAGGTGTGGCCCCTTTAAGAGCTGCGCGCTCCCTGTTGAACTCTCTGCAGTGTTATATGTGCGCATCGAACACCCCATGTGTGCGTGTAATTTCTGTTTGATGCTACTTCTTTTATCTTATGTTGTTTATTAAGTAACGATGTGACAGTAGAACGTGTGACAGACAGTTATACGAGTTCGATTTGTGAGATGTCAATCGTGAGTCTGTCTGGCGTCGCGTAATTGCATCACTTCATAACGTTCCCATGGAAACAGGGGGAAATGGCTGCTCTTGTGTGAAGCAAACGCAAAATTTTTCAACTTTCTGCTAAGATACATGTGACTTTTTTTGCAACGAAAATGCGAGGATTATGAAATTATGCCAACCCCGCATATTTTGCACGGAAATCGGCAATTTATGCGGCGAAAGTGCGGCGTATTTGAAAAAATGCGGCCCCCGCATAAATATGCGGACTTTGGCTGATTTTGCATTGAATTCAGCGATCGCATAATCGCGTTTTTCTGGAGGGACTGTCTATTCAGATCAGCCCATCATGTTGTGTCTCAGCACATGTAATATGTTGGGTAAAGTTCTTTGAAACATTTGATGGTTCGCATTGATTATCTTGTGGAATTGTAATAATACCTGACATTATAAATTGTTATACTTGACTATTCTAACAGACTTTGACTTTATTTTCATTAGAGTTAAAAGGAATAGTCGAGCATTAACGTATTAAATGATGCACAGATATCATTGATAAACCCTTTTCATTTTATGGAGTCAGATGAAACGAGTTAATACATAAGATTAAATGTGTTGCATTTTATTAAACATCACTTTGCAATGGAAAAGACGGAACACACATGAAACCTTCACCACGAATCGAACTCCGCCATTGGATCGATTTCGTGCCGATTTTACACAGTCTATGCAGCAACGGCACTTCAGCTGATATATATATATAAAAAGTTTGATCTGCTGAAGCTCGTCAGGCAAAACAAGAATCTGATCGACTCCGGACGAAAACGTGGATCAACATCGGCAACATATTAATACAACATAATAGTAAACTCTAGTGAAATAGCAAGGTAAACTACATGAAACATGAACTGAATACAATAGACTGTTCCAGGATAACAAAAAGTCGGTGCTTTAGGATGTAACTTATTTTATTTACTAGATCTACTGACTAACGTCGTCATCCCACTACTATCATATTGTACACATTTCCAGACACGTTCAGTACAGTAATGTTACTTCAAATGATCTTACTGTTACACTAAAATTGTTCACTAGTTCACTAACCGTTTTCATTATCATATTATACATTCACCATGTTGACATTGCTGATTGTGAAAGATACACGAATAGTTAGTAAAATGGCTCATGCTATGTAACATCACATATGTCGGCTAAATGCTGTTTATTGTAACATTATCATGGTACAAGCACAGAGCATTAGTCCAACGTCAAGCTGATAAAAGTAGGCTATTATTGTAACTGCAGTGGGAGTTTACATTAGTTTCCAGCATGTTGTGATGCTTTCTCCGTTGTGTTGAAAGTCTCCGTGTGGCCGGTAGTGAATGCTCGCTCTTGAGATCGTACACGCACAAGCACACAAGCACGAGCACTCTTGTTGCACTCATCACCCCTAGAGGCCGCTAAAAAACGCATAGAGCACCTTTAAAACTGGGATATTAGCAATAACCCGGTCGCGAACAGCCATGTAAACACCGGCAAAAACCCGAATATGCTCATATCCTGGATTTTAAAAACCGGGATGTTATACCTGTGGTACCCCTTTTCTAACCCAAAACTACGGGAGCAGAGGAGACATCACTGCTGCAGCAGTGGAGAAAACAGCCAGAGAACCAGAGCTCCTATGGGAACAGAGGAGACAGAACACACAATCGCAATCTGTATGAAGTCAACTCATCTTGGCCTCGTGAAAACAGCTAGAGAAGCAGAGCCTCTACGGGAGCAGAGGAGACATCACTGTGGTGGCAGTGGAGAAAACACCATCGGCAAGCCAACCAATCTGAAAATGCAGTTGGTCTGCCAGCTTTTTTAGGTGGCATGCCACCAGCGGTTGGTCCTCCGTTGGCACATCGCCATCATGCCGATTGTTGAGCAACTATTGAGAATGAGGAGTCACGTGCCGATTTGGGCATGGTCGGTCGGCCATGATGGTAGGAGACGCTATCGGTTGCCAGAGGCAAGGCCTTCACATAGGCGCAACTAAACATTACAGTGCTCTTTAAATTTCTAGCATTTCGCACATCGAATACGAGAAAGAAAAGGAAGAAAGTAAAGCAAAAAAAAATAAGGCGAATGAAAAGGGACCTTACATGAACAAGCTCACACCAAGCGCAAAACAGCAGTATTAGGAGAGGCTTTCAGGCATCCAAAATATCAACCCATATGAGCTTGCTGCGGCGGAATGGCACAGAGACCTGGACCATTTACCTCCATGCACATTTATGGAGATGGTTAATTATCTTGTTTTTGCTGTATGTTACTACAAAATGCAGGATTTTAAAAGCCACAAGTCTTTGGAAAGTTGTGAGGCTTTCTGCTGTGACTGGGCAGCAATTTAAGCTGCACTTCAGGGTTTTCAACAACATTAGGTAACCTACAATTCGTAGCTTTAAGAGACAACAAAATAAAGACTTTTTTTTTTTGAGAACTTCAACTTACCCTAGGGAAAATGCAGAGAACACACTCTCATCGACTGGGGGGGTGAGATCGAAAGTAAAGTCCTTTCCAACCAAGCAATCCGGAGTCTCCTCGTCGGGTCAGAGACTTGCTCTCCCTGATGCTGTGTCCATTTTGGTAACCTAAAAAACTGTGTTCCATTGCTTCTATGTTTTCCATTTGTATCGTGTGAGGTACTGTAGCAGTTTTTAACGCAGCAGTGACTTCCAGGCATGGTTAAACAGTGCGGAATTGAGATAACCTCCTCTACTACCGAGTTAACAACACAGTAAACAATCAAGTTTTGCCGCTGGAATCCTACCAACATGGCGGAGAGGGGAGGGGCTCTGTACCATGACGTCAACTCCTCACTCAATTTACTCATAAACACATAACTACCGTAAATTTGTGTGTATTTGTAAATGTGAATGAAATGGAACCTATTTTATTGATTTAAAATGAATGTGTGAAGCACTCAAGTTATGGAGTAAAACTTTTTAAAAGTCTAAATAACTTGGTAATTTTATGACTTTGGCAACGAACTGCAACGTCACGCGGGCCCAGCCAATATAAAATACAAGGTGTCCTGAAAGTGCTTTTACCACACCAGCGCTTACAGTGCGTATATATCAGTTCTGTGAACAATCTGCCACATATGGAAATCTGCTGGATTGCTCACATCATTTCAGATGTCATATGACTCATATCAGCACTTTTGAATTGCGCCTGCTCCAATTTTTTTTCTTCATTTCCTGTATAAAATATAAAAAGTCAACTCATCTTGACCTTGCTGTGATTTTTTGATTTTTTTAAAGACTGGATAAATTAGCTGTTAAAAAAAGTAGGTTATCCTTCCAAAGAAGATAAATTAAAATTGTTATTAAGAATCACTAAAAAAGTGAGACATTGTGGCTTGATTTCTATTAATATTCATTTTCAGGAACAAAATACATTCTGCACAGTGAGAAGCCTACAGTTTACAAGCTTCACATATTAGAAAAATAGCTTCAATAATAATAAAAACATTTTAATGGCTCATTGTCACGGTTGTTTTAGATCAATACCTGCAAGCGACCACTAGGTGTCGCCGTTGAGACGGGTTTCGAATTGATTCGAAGCCTCGACACAATATGGCACATTTGATTCAACAGTTTCATTGCTTCACGAAGCCTCGATCTGCCCACCACTACTGTCAGGTTGTTAAACCAACAGATAAAAGAAAAACTTAAGGGACTCTCAATCTTCTCAAACGCGAAAAAACGCGGTAAAATCAGTCATAGAAGGAAGGAGTCATAGAAGTTGAGAGAACCACTGGCATTGAGTGAGCAGCGCCCTCTACTGTTTGTCTTTTTAACAAGATGTGAGATTTGTTCAGGTATATTCTCATAAATGGCAATTGACACTATAGTATGAAAAAAGTATATGTGTAAGTTCACAGCACAGACCTTGAGTTACGCAACAGCTAATGATTTAAAAAGACAATTTAATTATTAGTAGTTTTATTACTAGTAATTATTATTTGTGTGAAGAAGAAAAGGTCAATAGACCCAAAATATCTGTTAGTGAAAGACAATGGCCAAACATCAAAATGCTGATCAGTCTTCATAAGGTAATGAAAAAGTAAAAATAGAAAACTTTATAAAGAATTTGCAAAAAAAAAATGATGACAATTTTCTTTATGCAGCACCACATGTACACAAACACATACATACATACATACATACATACTACATATACATATTCTGTTTGCTTTAAAAGCTTTCAGTGCTTGGGGCTATATGTGGAATACAATTTTTTTCTATAAAAAAATATAGAATAAAATCATCCTTTTTATCAGATTATGTGAAGGAATAATCAACAGATTGTAATGGATTATCGTTAGTTGCAGCCCTAGATATTATAAATTATTATATTAACTTGCCAACAATGATATTAGTGGATGCAGACAGTAAATATGTATTGATTTGCAATTTAGCAAAGATAAATAAACAAAGCATACTTGCTTGCTTTAAAATAAATCCAAATTATTTGTTCATTTTCTTTTGTCATAGGAGAAAAGTCAAAAGGCAGAAATGATTGGCAATCACTACATAGAAATAAAATTTAAGTTTCTTTTCATCCTTGGAATCTGCAATTACAAAATCAAGACAGGTTACCGAGCTAGAAAAATAACAAGAAAAGGATGAAAAATAAAACAAATAAGAATGTAAACAACTATATGTGCATCTGAATATTCATTCTCCAACCGGATTTAATCAGATTCCAAACAGAGTTATTTAGTAGATTCACAACCAACCAAATGCTTCTTCACAGGCCGCTCCCCAATAAAACTGACTTGTGCTCTACTCTGTGGAGGAAGGAAAAGCCACCAAAGCAGTTGAGCACTTCAAAAATAAAAGAAATGAGTCAATGGAAGAATGGTATGTTCACTTTAAAGGTGAATTTCAACACAGATTCATTCATGAACCCAGTCCCTAACAGTGATGCTGGCCTTGACAAACACATACACACAAAGATGAGTGATGGGTAATATATAGATAGAGGAATAAATGAAGATGAAAATGATAATTGGAGAATTATATAATACATGTAACATAGAGCTCTAACTAACTTCTGCTGATATCAAGAGTTGTTTACATTTAAATGATCCTCAACCTTATGTCAGTCCAGTGGCTTTTGTTGATTTTTGAAATCATCACAACTCTTTCTGAAGCCTTGAAGCCTGAACACACTTGCTGCAAGCTCTTCACAACTCGACAATTTGGTAAGTCTTAGTGATTTGTCCAGTCTTTGTTGATTCATTATCATGAAGCAGCGTCGGTCAAGGAGATCCAGGGCTCTTCCCGAGGACGTCTCTTCCAGTCCAGACCCCTGTGAGCTTTCACAGTTTGCAGCCAGGCTGGATCACTCTGCCAAAGCTCAAAGACCCACCGTTTTGGAAGAGCGCTACTTGAAGAACGCTGCTGTCCTTCCAGACATCTGTCAAGCCGCCTCAGTCTCTTCAGTGGACGCTTGTCAAGAGGACGATCCTGTCACCATCCACGGCTACAGCATACAGGCCTACCAGGACATCTACCGCTCTGTGGTGGAGCCCATGCTGAAGACACGGAGTGGTCGGCGGCGTCGCTACAGCCTTCAACTAGGACTGAAGATCAAGAAGAGACTGTGGGAGGCACTCAACTGCCCATCACTGGTGGAGACGGAGCAGCCTGACGGACGTGTCCTGGTCACGGAGAGCTTCTCCACACCCAGCAGAAGCCTCGCTCCTCGATTCGACGTGGACGTCAGCGAAGAGCCCCTGCCTGAGGAACCCCGGAGAAAGAAGCCCAGACACTGAGTCATCACAGTGTCACATGGAGCCCGGAGTATCACATAGCGGGACCAAGAATGTAAATAATGTATATAGTTACTATAGAGTAAGTTTATAATTTTATGAGTAAGTTTTATTTTGTAGAGTAAGTTTAGAGTTTTATGAGTAACGTTAAGTTTTATTTTCTAGTGTTGTGTGGTTGTTAGGATGTTTTTGGTCATTGTCAATGCGTTGAGATGCGGTTCACAGGTTGTTCTAAGTGGTTTTTGGTGCTTTGGATGTTTTGGACGGTTTCCTGTGTGTTGGCATGCGTTTGTCAAGGATTTTTGTGCGGTTGTTGGCGTGTTGTTTTACGGTTGCTGGGCTTTTCTGTGTAGTTTTCCGTGCTTTGATGGAACGTTAGTTGTCAGGATGTTTAGAGTGGTTGGTTTGATATGCGGTTCACAGGTTGTTCTAAGTGGTTTTTGGTGCTTTGCTATGTAGGCGTCGGGATGTTTTGGACGGTTTCCTGTGTTGGCATGCGTTTGTCAAGGATTTTTGTGCGGTTGTTGGCGTGTTGTTTTACGGTTGCTGGCCTTTTCTGCGTAGTTTTTCATGCTTTGATGTTAGTTGTCGGGATGTTTAGAGTAGTTGGTTGGTTTTAAGCAGTTGCTGTTGTTGGTTAGGGTAGGTTAGGTTAGGGCCCCTCACTCGGTTTGCAGCTTGACGTGCTGTGAGGGCTTGTGTGCATCAGTGATGCTGAGAGCTACGCCTCTGGTACTTCACAACTACTGGTAGGGTCACCCATAGAGGACAGGTCTCAGCTGAGATGCCAGACGAAGACAAACCACCTGATTCTGGACAAGAGCAGGTTAACATGATGTTTCTGGCAGAAGATCACAGTCTTGTTGCTGGATGAATGGCTGACACTGTTCACACAATTACAACGACAACAACATCAGAATTAACTGAATGGAAGAAAATTCATGATTCAGGAAAAACTGATTGTTTGTGGAAGTCATCAATGGATTGATGGAAGCAACCGATCGAGTGAAGCTACCGATTAAGTGTAATTTTTAATAACTATTTCAGAGTAACTAACCCAACTGTTCTAATATCAGAGGTGAAATGGGAAGAACAGGTTGTTATTCAAACTAAGTTTAATTTTCAAGGTGCAATCCTGCAGGCATTAAACGAATGTGGCAGCAGCTGAAAATTAAATATAAAAATTTAATTCAATCAGGTAAGGCTTGAGCATATCCTGAATGTAGGCTACATGACTTTACATAACATAACATTTGACATATTAAGTAAATAGCATCCAGTGTCTAGCACTGATGGAGATGGAGATGCAAAGGAGATGAAGATGCAGAGGAGATGGAGATGCAGAGGATATAGGGATGCAGAGGAGATGGAGATGCAGAGGATATAGGGATGCAGAGGAGATGGAGATGGAGATGCAAAGGAGATGGAGATGGAGATGCAAAGGAGATGGAGATGGAGATGCAAAGGAGATGAAGATGCAGAGGAGATGGAGATGCAGAGGAGATGGAGATGGAGATGCAGAGGATATAGGGATGCAGAGGAGATGGAGATGGAGATGCAGAGGAGATGGAGATGCAAAGGAGATGAAGATGCAGAGGAGATGGAGAGGAGATGGAGATGCAAAGGAGATGGAGATGCAGAGGAGATGAAGATTCGTGGGAGATGGAGATGGAGGTGCAGAAGAGATAAAGATGCAGAGGACATGGAGATGGAGTTGGAGATGCAAAGGAGATGAAGATGGAGAGGAGATGGAGATGGAAATGGAGATGCAGAGGATATGGAGATGGAAATGCAGGGGATATAGAGATGGAGATGGAGATGCAGAGGAGATGGAGATGCAGAGGAGATGGAAATGGAGATGCAGAGGAGATGAAGTTGCATAGGAGATGGAGATGGAGAGGTGATGGAGATGGAGATGCAGGGGAGATGAAGTTGCAGAGGAGATGGAGATGGAGAGGTGATGGAGATGGAGATGCAGGGGAGATGAAGTTGCAGAGGAGATGGAGATGGAGAGGTGATGGAGATGGAGATGCAGAGGAGATGAAGTTGCATAGGAGATGGAGATGGAGAGGTGATGGAGATGGAGATGCAGGGGAGATGAAGTTGCAGAGGAGATGGAGATGGAGAGGTGATGGAGATGGCGATGCAGAGGAGATGGAGATGGAGAGGAGCTGGAGATGCAGAGGAGATGAAGATGCAGAGGAGATGGAAATGGAGTTGGAGATGCAAAGGAGACGGAGATGCAGAGGAGATGCAGATGCAGAGGAGACGGAGATGCAGAGGAGATGGAGATGCAGAGGAGATGGAAATGGAGTTGGAGATGCAAAGGAGACGGAGATGCAGAGGAGATGGAGATGCAGAGGAGATGGAGATGGAGAGGAGATGCAGATGCAGAGGAGATGGAGATGGAGATGGAGAGGAGATGGAGATGCAGAGGAGATGAAGATGGAGAGGAGATGGAGATGCAGAGGAGATGGAGAGGAGATGCAGATGCAGAGGAGATGGAGATGGAGATGGAGAGGAGATGGAGATGCAGAGGAGATGGAGAGGAGATGCAGATGCAGAGGAGATGGAGATGGAGATGGAGAGGAGATGGAGATGCAGAGGAGATGAAGATGGAGAGGAGATGGAGATGCAGAGGAGATGGAGAGGAGATGCAGATGCAGAGGAGATGGAGATGGAGATGGAGAGGAGATGGAGATGCAGAGGAGATGAAGATGGAGAGGAGATGGAGATGCAGAGGAGATGGAGATTCAGAGGCCCTGAATACTGGAAGGCCAATGGCTGAGGGAATTCCTGGAGGGACTTCATCAGAGCCAGTCACTGCCGAAGATTCAAGTGCCTTCATAAAATGTAAGATGTCCACATGTGTTATTTTTTAAATAGGCTGTTTTCGATATTTCCATATATTTTACTTTTTTTCTTGCTTCCATATATTTTACTTTTTTTTTTGTTTGTTTGCAAGATCATGATGGTCTCCCGATTCTGATGGTTATAACTGTCTTTTGGAGCCTCCTGTCCCAACAGAACCCCAGACTGTTGTAATTAGCCTACTCAATACACCAGAAATTTTGACAAATTGTGCCTTGGTAATAATTCGATCACACAGAACGTGAAAATAGAGACACCACCAGCCACCAAGTCACATGTTAGCCGGGAGCCAGAGCACCTGACATCACAGCAAACTTAAAAGTGCTGACTAATACTAATTGTAAATTCTCCAAGATCATAATTCATGTCGGCACTAATGATGTTCGACTCCGCCAGTCGGAGATCACCTAAATTAATATTAAAGAGGTGTGTGAACTCGCAAGTACGATGTCAGGCACTGTAATTTGCTCTGGCCCCCCTTCCTGCTCGTAGGAGTGATGAGATAGTCAGTAGACTGTCCTCACTTAAACGCTGGTTGTCTGAGTGTCAGCAAAATAATATAAGAATTCATAGATATAAGATCATGACCTGTTGAAAAGAGAAGGTATTCATCCCTCCTAGGCTGGTGCTGCTCTTCTCTTTAAGTCTTGAGCTAAAACATGACAAATTAATTTGGCACCAGGTCAGGAAGCAGACAGACTGGCTAAACCGACCGCCTGCTAAAGCAATGTTAGGAACATTTGAAATAAAGCGGTTAAAAGAGTTGCTACTGAAGCCGGACTCAATATGGTTTGACATTCCAAAAAAGTATTTTCAAGATTGGTATTGTGTTGTTGAATCGTGATGTTCTAAGATCTATTACATCTATTCTTCATCTATTATTTTTGGGATTAAGTACTTGCCTAATTGGAAAAAGTTCTGTGTATACTGCAGCTATTTTTGAGTTTTCATGCAGGCCATTTAAAATGCTGATTAGTTCTTTCCCATTAGACAATGTTTGAGGCCCATTTTGATGTGAAGACCACTGATGGCTATTTTGCATGGGCTTCACCAAGAAGCGCACCAACCAGATCAGAAAGACCTCCTATGCTCAGCAGGTCCGTCAGATCCACAAGAAGATGATGGAAATCAAGACTCATGATGTCCAGACCAATAACCACAAGGAGGTGGTCACAAGGAGGTGGTCAACTAAATTTATGTATAAAGTAGTTTTCCATCTCTTTTATGGCATTACAATTTTGTTTTAGAGGAGTCGGACCCTCTTCTTGTGTAATTCAACAGCAGCTCTTATTTAACACTCATAGAACCAGCGACTTATGGTCTTCAGTATAAGTGGGAGATTTACTCTGGTTCAAATACTTGATTGAAAATTGTATAGGTTGTGGTCAAATGATTTCTTAATGTTTTTAAGTTGTGAAATGTGACTATATTATATAGGAACTTACCCATAGCATAACTTTTGATTACCGAGGTCATGAATATTAAGCAGGGGTTGGAGTAACTCTCTTTACCTGCATGGGTTTTTAACCTGAAAGTTGTCTTGGACTGTTAACTGTTAAGCAGCTGTGTGTAAGTAATGGTTCTCTCTTCTGTTGTTGCACAGGATTCCTGACAGTGTTGGCAAAGACATTGAAAAGGCCTGCCAATCCATCTACCCTCTACATGACATCTATATCAAGAAAGTTAAGCTGCTTAAAATGCCCAAGTTTGAACGTAAGTGAATATGAACAACTTAATTTGGACACTTATGCTCATGACTGACACTGTAGTTGTCTGATGTAGCACAACTTCATGGTTAGGGTTCCATGCATTCATGCTTTTAAAGGGTTAGTTCACCCAAAAAATGAAAATTCTGTCAGTATTTACTCACCCTCATGTTGTTCCAACCCCGTAAGACCGTCGTTCATCTTCGGAACACAAATTAAGATATTTAAGATATTAAGATCGCTCCTGCATACTAGTCCATAGGCTTCTTGAGGGAATGACTCTTGGCATCGACAAGTCATTAAAGACATCGTTAAAATAGTCCAAGTGACTACAGTGGCTCAATTTTAACTTTATCAAACGACTAAAATACTTTTTGTGCGCAAAAACAAACAAAAATAACGACTTTATTTCAATTATTCACTTCCTTCTCTATGGGCCTGTAGTCAGTTAGCGTAGTGTGATTGCGTAAAGCTACGTCACACGTAGGCTCACCATTGGCCGACGCTGGTCATGTGTGTGATGCGTGTGACGTACAATAACAGAAGCTTACGCTATTAAACTAGAAACCTGACTCGCGCAGAGGGAGAAATAAACGAATAGTTGAAATAAAGTCGTTATTTTTGCTGTTTTTTTTTTGCGCACAAAAGTGTTCTCGTCATTTGATAAAGTTAATATTGAGCCACTGTAGTCACTTGGACTATTTTAACGATGTCTTTAATGACTTGTCGATGCCAGCAAGAGTCATTCCCTCAAGAAGCCTATGGACTAATATGCAGGAGCGATCTTAAATTTTAAATATCTTAATATATCTTAAATATTTTAAATATCTTAATTTGTGTTCCGAAGATGAACGAGGTCTTACGGGGTTGGAACAACATGAGGGTGAGTAAATACTGAGTAAATAATATATTTTTGGGTGAACTAACCCTTTAAGAGCAATATGTGGTTCATTGGTTGTTGGACATGACAAACTTCCCCTCCTAAACTGACCAAATTAATTTAGCATAAATCTTCCAATCTTTGGACTTCGTACAAAATATTATCCACTTGTGAATGTAGTATGAGTGTGTTAATGTATTTATTATTGTACAGTTTGCAAGCTGATGGAGCTGCGCGGTGAGGCGGGTGGAACCAGCAGTACTGCTGCTAAACCAGCAGAGGGTGACAGAGAGAGCCGACGGATATGAGCCACCCCCCCCCAATCCAGGAATCTGTCTAGAACTTCCAACAAAAGCAGATGGTGTCAATAAACATGTAAATTTGACTGAGTACTGTTATTTTTTTAATTTTTTTTTTTCCAGTAGATCACATCAAACCTGCTGAACATCATGGTCATGCTTTTATATGTCCAATTATGAGACAGGGGTGCCACTGCACCACAACTTTGGGTTTCCAGGTCTGGTATGGGGGGTAAAAACAATGAAACTGCACTGAGTAGAAGAGAAAACACCGGTGGTGCCATCATGCATCAACATGACTTGCACACTGTTCAAACTACCGTTATCCTCAGCATGATTACGCTCATTGATTTGCTTTAGTAAAAGTTGAAGTTGCATATAAAATCTAAAAGAAGAATCTATTAAACAGCGATTATTTTATTTATACATAAACACATACAGTTCCAAACTGACCCTGCTGAAAAATCCAGCTAAACCAGCCTAGGCTGGTTGGCTGGTCTTAGCTGGTTTAAGCTGGAAGTAGCTGGTTTTAGTTGGTCACCCAGCCTGGCTTAGCTGGTCAAGCTGGTCTCCCAGCCTGACTTAGCTGGTTAAGCTGGTCTCCCAGCCTGGCTACCAACTTGACCAGCTAAGACCAGCCTGACCAGCTGAACAAGTGTTCAAAACCCCTCTAAAACCAGCCTGATAAACCAACTAACCAGGCTGGGAGACCAGCCAAAACCAGCCAACCAGCCTTGGCTGGTTTTAGCTGGATTTTTCACCAGGGGAATCACTGTGTATACTGTGATTAATATATTAAATATTGTTGTCTGGGACACAGTATACCATGCGTCACAATTTCAGCAAATAGCCCTGTCAGAAATTTGCATAGACAAAAATCCTAATGCTTGGTTTTGATTCCATGTTTGTTACATTAAAACCAACATTCAAACCACCATAGCTGAAACCAAGCCAACTCATAATAAAGGACATTTTGACTCCAGAGGAACGTTGGTTGATGTCAAGTGATTTTTAAATATGACATCTTCAAGGTACTCCCCTTCCCCTTTACCTGTAAATATGTTCATACCGTAAAACTTCAAATAATAGCCGAGTCCCAAATAGACGCCTGTCTATTTTACGTGCCCAGGGTCTGTTTCAGAAAGGAGGTTAAGTGAAAACACTGAATATGTTAACTCTGAGTAAGTCAAACCTTACTAAATATGTTAACTCTGAGTAAGTCAAACCTGAGAAAGCAGAGTATTACGCAGCATGTTTGAGCTTCAGCATGAACCAATGAGGTTCATTCTCCTGTTACACAGCATGATTTAGCTTCAGAAATAAGAATCAATAAGGTTTATTCTCATGTTAAACTACATGTTTGAGCTTCAGCAATAAAAAATTATCTATGTTGCAAGGTGTACATATTTGATAGCTTATGAACTATAATCAGTACACAGTGTACAATACTGCACTATACTCACCTTTTTATAAAATTAGAAAAGAGATATTTAGACAGAATGTTTCTGACAAAATAATCCTTGCTTCACTCTGAAAAATAAACATTTTTCTAAATGTGTAAAAGGCAAAACAGACCATCACTCTTTAAGAAAGTGTCTTTATTTACCAAAAAATGATAAGGAAAAAAATAAAACCCAATACAAACCATGGATACTGTGGTTAAGTAAATCATGTTGCATAATTGTAAAGTGACTTACTACAAATTTCAGTGCCATTTCATAGAGAAAATGTTAATATTGTTTCGTAAACATGAAGGGCGGGGAAACCGGGAAGAAGTTGAAGCATAATAAAAATATACAAGAACAGAAAAATGACTTCATGGCACAGGAAACTAAACTACAGAAGAACACATGGATGAAATGTGATTCATCAAAAAGCAAAAATCAAATACGCATCAATGTCAAGCCAAGCAAACATTTGCTGACTGGACTTGATAAAGTATATAGTGCTTGAATGGTTTTCACTGCTTTTTCACAAGGAGAAACATCAACCCTATCTGTATCTGTACAGTACCAGTCATGTGACGTTCTAAAAGCATGCTTTCTGAACAGCTTCTTATAACTGCAAGGTTGTAAGAAAAACACAGCAAACAATGAATACCGAGATGAGTTCAGCCATAGAAATTAAACACACAGCTGGACTGAGTATTGTAGTAACATTTGTTAACAATGAAACAAGAGTACATGTACTTTAAGGGCTCTGAACCAAATTATTGACAAATGTGTTTTAGACAAACCAGTTTCATAACAGATCACTAAGAGCAAGTTGACCAAGAACAACTACTTTAGGGATACAATGTTCGATGCCCTCATGATAGGGCACAAGTTTTAGCATAAAATATTAAGTCTACAAAGAACTCAAGCAAACAGCATTCCAGATCCAGATTAATAGGAACTGACATTAGGTGACATTTGTGTAAAAAAGGAATATTTTGATACATCTTTAATGTTGGTCCAACACACATGCCTCTCCAATAACAGCTTTCACAGGGCAGAAGATCCAAAGCACAATCTTTTGGATCACATCTTTTAAAAACCAGGAACTTCAGGACTCAAAGCAGGATTTCATAATGGCCTCCCTGTCGAATTTGAAGCTGAGAAAGGAGCGTGAGGAGAGGATGTGTTCGTATTCTTCACAACACAAGTCTGCCTGTCCATTATAGCCATCAGCAGCTGCGTCTGGGAAAACAGTTGGAGATGTTCAACATTCAGATTGACACAACTTTTTTAATTCATGCAGTTAATATGCTATTTGATGAATGACTTAAATGTGCATCACATTTCTTGTCTAAAAGTTCACTGTCATTAGTAGGGGTGTAACAATATATCGCAATACAAAAATACAACAATACGTATCGTGGATAGTGACAATATGTATTGTGGATAGTTCCCCCAAAATAAAAAATTACTCTGTGAGAAAAAAAATCAGGTTTTCAGAGTTTGTATAATATTGGTTATAATGTATAATAATGCAATGTGGGAACATTTGTAGGTGCTGATGATGCCAAATGTCTGATGTTTCCAGTAAAAAGTGGCCGACATTATTTTAAATATATCTATTCAATGGAAGCGTGCAAGCATATTCATCTAAAATAATTCTGTATTTTCAGCTTCAGAATCATGAATATTGTTATTCTGGTGTCACCATTGTCCTTGGGTTACAAGGCACCAAGTCCAAGCCTATTCATTTAAACCCACAATGTAATATCAAATTTAGCATTTTAATCAACAGTACATTTTTGGTTAACCCTATGTCTTGGAGTATCGCAATAATATCGTATCGTGAGATGTATCGAATCGTGACATGAGAGTATCGTTACACCCCTAGTCATTAGTGTAGTGATTCAAACTGAAGTCACTTTCAAAGCAAGCATCTTTCTGCTGGTCAACAGGGCGAATCCAAGTCTTCAACCATTCGTAAGTTCTAATCCCATACTGGATATGCGTGAGGATTTTGCTTGTGATGAAGTACAATTAATTTGATTTAGCAATATAACTACACCCCAATTCATCACTGTTTAAAAGGCTTATTTAAATACCTGTGTCAAAGTTATCCTGCAGTCGCCTTGGCTGAAGTTTCTTGTCATCTTTCTACAAGACAATATATTGTTACACAATAGTGATAAAGACTACTCTAATGTTGAGGAATAGTATGTATAGCAAAAGGAGGAACTCGCCTGCTGCTGACTGACACCATTAACTCGTTTCTTCAGGGTTGGAGACTCTTGGTGTTTCTTGCCGTTGCCTTTCACATTATTCTGCAATGAAATACCAGAACCAATCAGTAAATCAGCAATAATAAACAAACTGATGATGATTCAGTGACTGTGTGTGAAATAGAGCAGTTTATCTGAGCTGTAAAAAAACGTTTCTACAGAAAATGTCCTCCAAACAATGAAAGAAGCCCATGAGATTTCACAACAGCAAAATAAAGTGTCAGTCAATAGAGTGCAACGGTCGGGTTCCAGAAGCAAAAACTACATTTTTTTTCTCTCTTTGGGATTTTGAACGATAACTTATAAACTAGGGATGCACAATATAATTGCCATCATATCGGTATCGGCCAATATATGTTCATTTCTAATGATAAGAAAATTAAGCCGATATATTTAAGCTGATAAATAGTGTATTGTTTTCTTCAGCTGAGACACGCAACTGTTTGCCATGATGTTGCTTGAAATAAGATTGGAATCACTTCAAAGAAAAATACAGTTAATAATACATTTGCTCACACAAACACAACACAACTCACAAACTCAAATTGTACCTTTGTATTTTGTGCGTTTTTTATGAACTTTTTTGCTTCAAGTCACCTTTGAAATGCTTTCAAATCAAACTTGATTCAGCTCGTAGCTGGTTGGCTTGGTTCATGGCTTATAACACTTTAACGAAATAATAAAGGTAATATAAAAGGTGATATAAAAAAGGTAATTAAAAGTGCAATAACTGAATAAGATCAAAATTTTGTCCTTGCAATCTGACATCACTCTTTATAAGCTTTATTTTCTCTGTGCTATACAAGTTGGTTATACTGTTCACAGACTTCTACCTATTATAGCATCTTTATTTTTGCCCACGAGTTATTTTATGATGTGAACACCTACCTTGGGTTTAAGCATGTCTACAAGCTCACTCTGGGGGGTATGTCCAGCAGTTTTCTGTGGTTTCTGCTTTGCCCAGCTGTCAGCCGACACTGGAGATGCTTCCACCAACATCTGAGATTTTCTGGGCTTTGAGCTGAGCAGAGGAGCGACAACAAAATTAGTGCATGTCATCCTTTCAACACTCATCTGACTGCGCATTCAACAGCATGAGGTAAGTCAAGTCTTTATTCCTATAGTTTCAAAGCAGCTTCACAGGGATAAACTGGAAAATAATGATGCAAACAAAGTTCAATTCTGCTGTCAGTCAGTCCAGTGTTGATTCAGTTCAGTTCAATAACTGTGTAAAGTTCATTAATTATGAAATGAGTTCAATTCATCCATAAAGCAGTTCGGCAGAAAACAGTGAAGTCGATAAAAACTCCACAGAAAATTAGTTTTTGCCGATGTAGTTCAATTTCATATCATAATCAGTAAAAAGTTACTCTTAAAAAGTAATTAATTACATATTCAACAGTGTAATTAGATTACAGTACTAATTACTCTCTATAAAAAAGTATTACATTACTTATATTACGAATCACTTTCTAAATCCCATTTCAATACCAAGCAATATAAGGATAGACATGAAACGGATCGTTTAATTTTTTTTTTTATAAATTTAATAAAAATCTAAAAAATTGGATAAATTATTCTTGAACTGACTAAAGTATTTAAAGACAGAAGTTTATATTAATAAAATACATTTTAACATTAGACGTTACATTTTAATGTAGAATTGTTCTATAATTTAATGCAATGATATTGATATTGTACTGTATCTATATTTAATGCAATTACATCAGAAATAAGGGAAAGGTAATTAAAGTGCTGTAATAAACTACACCCAACACCGATAATACATATTTCATAGTTGATAATTTTCATGTTATTTATCTTATGTAATTTATCTTTTCATAAAAGTCAGTGGGCTTTCTAAACAACTATTCAGTCTTAAGGCACTCCAGATAATGAGCGCAGCCTACAGTAGGTTTATCTGACACATATTTCACAAATAAATAGGTGAAATAACTAAAAATAGGTTTCTGTCTCTTATTTGACAATTGTGTGCCTCTTTAAATACACAGCCACTACAATATTAAACTGCACTATAAGCTCTTTATGCAAAATATAAAATCTTTGCAAGCATGAAAGCATGATGGCGAAAGCCTTCTATAGCAAGAATCAACGCACCGGAATGGTTTGCATGGTGTGCTGCCATTGGACGCAAAATCCTCATCGCTGCTCGTCGACTCTCCTTTGTGTTTGGCAATCCACTCTCTGAGCTGCCTGCAAATCAGCACAACACACCTCAATCACAGCTTCAGTCATACCGCAGCACCCCTATGGTCCACTTCAGATGATCATTTATGATGCAAAAGGAGAAGCAGTACCTCATAAACGGAATAGCCATAAAAAACTTGTTGGGAGCCAGTCCAAGCTTGGATTTAGGAGTCATATCGTTCCTGTGGCAAGGCAGTTTATCCACCGGGAACCATTCAATGTTCTATCAGAAATCAAAAGGACAGAAATTCAGTGGATGCGTTGCACAATCAAACACATATGCTTGTATTTATAGGCAAAACAAAAGCATCCAAATGTATATACACCCTTATTTCTTTTCTGGTCTTGGGGTTAAACTTGGTGTCTTTAGGAACTCCCGGGATAATGTACAATCTGGCCAACTGATCTAAAATTCTCTGCTCGATATACGTCTTTTTGCATATCCGATCTCGGATATCAAAGCCCGTCTCCTCTAAAACCTGCAGAGAAAACAGAACAACAATGACATCTGACCTCTAAATGCATCAGACCAACATTTGTATTTTCACAGCCAAGAAAAGACGTACTTCTCTTACGGCGCAGTCATGGAAAGCCTCGTCTTCATTGACTTTCCCTTTAGGAAAACCCCAGCCAGACTTGGCCAGATAACCCTGGACCATTAACACCTTCAGGTACACATAAAGCTACAATAAGCACTCTTAGAAACACACGAAGGTCATCGCAACCCTCTTTCAAAATCACATAGCATAGATAATGATGCTTCTAGCGGCTGTGGACTTACATGGTCAAGTGTTTCATCAAGAATAATGGCCCCAAATGTCGGCACACCCATCTTATACTCTTTCCACTGCTCTAAAACCTTCTGAACATCCTCTCCGTGGGGCAGCAGGAATGGACAGTGATTAAAAAGTGATCATAATGTTAAGGAAACACACAGGCAGAAACAAACCACAAAAAGAAAACAGGAATTGATCCGCCATATTGCTCTTTGCACTTCATCTTCATGATTTGAGCATCTTCATTATACAGTTGATCATAAGCTTGATAAACAGCTTTGGAGAATTTGATGTTTCCCCATTCAAGGAGATGAGAGTTGCACAACTGAAACATCAGTCCGAGAGGCATTTCAAAGATGGCCCCCAAGTGAAAGGACTTGCCTAAAAGAGACTGCTATGATGTCATGAGAGGTAGTAGTAATGCCACCACGGCTTGAGAATGAGGAAATGATGTGTCTCTGCTGCGAGTGTGTGTGTATTTTGACACGGCCTCTGCAACAAACAGGGTATTATTAAAGAGCTGGTAAGTCCCGCCCCTTCCTCTAGCCCCACTGGACCTCTAGGTTGAAAAATCGTCAATGCAAGTGAATGAGAGAAAATAATTATTTTCTAATCCCGTTTGAATTTTGCAATGATTGTGAACATATGTTGTCTGTGAATTTTTTATATAATGTTTCAAGTAAAGAATGCTACAATTTAGCGGGTAGAATTTTCATACGGTTAGACTTTGTGTGAGAGCACTTTGTGGACTACAACTCTTTCGACGTGTTTGATATACATCACACCCACTAGCACACGGATCCCGCTAAACATGCCTGTGTCTTTGGTGCACTTCACCGTCTTCTTTCAGGGAGAGGACAAACTAGGTGAGCGTGGTGAAAACCGTGATTTGTGGAGAGAAAATGTGTTATGCAGCGACGTCACATACGCGACGTGTAGTCTTTCTCGTTATGTCTATTCCACAACTGCTAGCCAAAGAATCATACAATATACTGTCAAACTCATTACATGATAAATTATATTTCAAAAAAAAAAATCACAGACAACATATGTTACATTCATGGCACAATTCAAACGGGATCAGAAAACAATTATTTTCTCTCATTCACTTGCATTGACGCTTTTTCAACCTAGAGGTCCACTTGGAGTTTTACGGATGGGCGGGACTTACCAGCTCTATAGTCATCCTATTCCTAATCGATTATTAAATTCTGTAAACTAGTCAATTGTACATATTTTCAGGGGTCAAAAACCAAATATGAGTCACAGCATACTGCTGACACTTATTTTCTTTTAAAGAACTAATGTTGAAACTAGAAATGTATCTTGTTTCCCTCTATCAAAATACAAAGCATAACATACCTTTTTAAACATATTTTTTAACGGTCAATGTTGGCATATAAGGCAACAAAGATAGCTAAATTAAACCGATTTAACTACCAATCACCATGCCGTTTTGACGTCGTTTTTTACACCCCTGTATTTTGGCTCCAAATCTCAGGTAAAATTGTCTTTTGATCCCCCTCTACAAATATTCATCCATAACATTTAATATTTCAGCTTTCATCACTATTTATGTTTGTCTTCTCTAATTGTTGTCCTATTCCGACACTGCTTTTTTGGCATTAGAGGTGCAGGGATATTTTTTATGACAATTTTTGTTCCTTCCGGCATCACCTACTCCCTCCCATTAAGGCGCAGCTGGATTTGAATCCAGGACTCATTTATCGCATATATAATCTTACAAGCACCACAGATCTGAGGATCCTAAATTATATAAAAAATTTACCCGATGATTGACCCGATCAGACCAGCTACAGATTATGCACTCTCTCATCTTTTTGCTTTGTTTTTCTGGATTTTGCAGCACTTCTGCTGCATTTACATGAGCTACAAATGTATTTGTGTGTTGGGATTTGTGGATCTCCAGTGTGATATTCGGCTCAAGGAAACATGTAATAAGCCACTCTGTGTTCAATCGGCTCGTGCGGTTTAGTGTGAGAGCAATTATTTCATCACTCAATTTTGATCAAACAACAATTCATCCCCATTTATCATTAATACTTAGCATGCTTCAAGATTTTCTGATGCCCGATTATAATACTTTACATTTGATCAAGAAGGCACCTGCACCACAGTTAAAAAAAGATTTAAGAAAATTTAAATCCTAATCACACTTAGAACGATTACCGTAAAGAACGATAACAATAAATATATTTGCATACATACCAACGCATTTATTCGTTTAAATGAGCCAATTGACTGGGTTTTGGAAGTAGATTCTGAATGGCTGTCAATGTCTTTTTTTATCATTCTGAAAATTATTTAACTGATATCGCTCCTCTCTGTGGTTATGGTTAAAGCTGTGCTGTGGACTTCCCTATTCTCATGGTAATAGAACAATTATTATGTAGTTATCATCCTTGTTGTGAACAGGCCTTTAGTCTATGTTTTAATGAATGTTCACCAAGTCTTCCAGCAGCGCCCAAACCCCTTTTCTAAGACTCAAAACAGGCAAACTAATACACTCTCTTTGAGAAACATTACACAAAGATCTCTTTAGGATATCAGCCTTGGCAAAGTCTCTTATCCCACACTGAGGTAATCCTGGTGAATTCTGCATGCAGAAGTCCAGGTAAAACCAATGGGCAAGCTCGATCTGGAAGCAGACTCTGATGGCATTGTCCCTCTCCTCGCTGGGGATGTGAAGAATGAAGCGACTACAGGACACAAAACAAAATCATCACACGCACCGAAAATACTGAAAACATGAAGCCCACATCATAAGCCAACAGCACATTTAATGATGAAATATGTTCAACAAAATGGACTACTTGTCTTGCACTGAGCTTTGTGACATACTCATAAATAATATAGCATGATACTTTTCTGAAGAACCAACAGGTGGAAAGCGAAGATAACCTTAAAAGTCACTATTGGAATTACTGTACATACGAGTTTTCTAGTTAAAAATTGGACATGAACGCCCTCTTAAGTCGTATTTACCAATGGGAAGCTCTGGGATAGTGTTGATACTCGTGTTGGATGGGCCACAAACTTTAAGCAAGGCGGCGGGGAGAATCATTGCTGCTGTGACTGCTATTCTTTATTAGGTTTTTCACAACAGCTACATCATCGTGTCTTGTAATTAAAGTAATGCATGTTTACACAAGAATAATCATTTGATCTTCAAATGATTATTTAAGTGGTCAAATACAGGCTATTTTTCGCTTCAAATTTTGAAGCATTTTGTACAGTGAAAATAGTCTGTATTTGACAAAATATCCACAATTGTCAGCAAAACGACTATCTAGATCAGTGGTCTCAAACACAATTCCTGGAAAGCCACACTTTGCACAGTTTTGCTCCGACCTTAATCCAACACACCTGATCCAGCTAATCAAAGTCTTCAAGACTACTAGAAGCTTCAGGGGGTCAGCTGTGGCTCTCCAGAAATTGAGTTTGAGACCATTGATTAAGATAAGCATGGTAAATATGCATGTTGTGTCAATTAATGGGACACTAAATATCATTTTGGCTTTAATAAGATTTACCCAAAAACAGGCAGGACTAAACCAGGTCCCCTCCATGATTCCTGTTCTTTCCAATAACGGAACACTTGAATGCAACAAGCTCGTAATGAAGACTTCAAGAAATTTTGATGCACATTAAGTTCACTCAAAATCTGTCATCATTTATTTACCTATTTCCCCCTCAAGTTGTTCCAAGCCTGTATACATTCCTTTCTTCTACTGAACACAAAATAAGATATTTTGAAGAATATGGGTAAACACATTGATGTACCCCATTGACTTCCATTGTAGGAAAAAAAAACCATTTAAGTCATGGGGTCTTGGGCCTGTTTGGTTAACCATATTATTCAAAATATCTACTTTTATGATCAAAAGAAGAAAAAATACATGTTTAAAACAGATCGAGGGTGCGTAAATGATGGCAAATTTTTCATTCTCTTTCATCACTTGTCAGCACTAGGATCTACCTTTCGCTAGCATGTTCCCTCACTCATTAGCTGATTTTCCCTCATGTTGTTGTTGTTGTATCAATTAGAACCGAACCCGGAAGTAGTTCTACGTAGTTAGTCAATTGTCCATTTAGTTCAAATCTTTAGAATATATCAGCAACAATAACCATTAGCAGCATCATCTTCATCAGATTTTGGAAACAGTTGCTGTTACTCGCATTTGGAGTCAAAACACAGCTGACCTGGCACGCGCCCAGAGCTGACAGGAGCGCGCACCTGAAATACAAATATGCGCTGCAGACTCATACACTCTCGACGGGCAAAACTGCACTGCACTCGAGTCGGGACGGGGATGCCCACGACACCCCGAACACTGCTTGCCGCAGGAGTTTAATACCGATTGCAACACAGCCTTCGATCAAACAGCGCTGAGTCCATTAGATGACCACGTAACAAAGACTGCTATTCGACCGCCTTAAACTGATATAAGTCCATATTAAACGTACAGGTACTTTTATTAAACACACCGTATGGTGTGAATAAGCTATTGGTTTACCTGCAAAGGTCATCCAGTAAGCCGTTAGGAATCTCCCATCTCTTTGCCTCCATGTTAAGGGTAAAAACATCCCGAACAAGCAAAACTAATGCGTTAAAAACTGCGCAGGCACCAACACTTGCGTGCTTCACATTTATAATATGTGGCTAAATAACATGGTTCTGTACTATTCAAATACTACCCATAAAAGGGCACGAAGTGCTGTGAATTTATTACGACGACACTGATGCTAACATGCTAACTAGCTAAAAATACAAATTCATGAACAACTCTTGCGTTCAGGAGGCGGGATCGAAAGCCCGTGAACGGAAACTCCTGACCAATCACAGTCACTCTTTTACACGATTGACATCATCAAGCCAATCACGAAGAAGTTCATTGAACAATGAAACGATTGGAACCTGCAGTTTGTATGTGAAGTGCAACGCTATGAATGTATTTTTTTTTTTTGCAAAAAAAATAAATAATAATAAATAAATGTAATTAAATTTAAACACCTGTCTAATTTGTGAAAAGGATATCTTCTATGTATTCGACCTCACCTCTCTTGCAGTCAAAGCCATTATGAATATATTTCTACACATATTTTCAGTTTAAAATTTAATTTTACATTTACAGGGCGTTCTTCCTTACAGCTGTCATTTTACACCGTTATATGAAGGGTGTGGTCGCGGAAGTGCCGTCGTGACGTCACAACCTCGGCGTGCAAGTCACACTGAACTGAGAACAGCAGGAGTTGAGCTGCTGTTCATACTATATTAAACAATCACCAATCCAGACAAATCATGGCGTTCGCGCTAAAAGAGCGTTTCGACAAGTTCCTCCGGGAGAAAAATGTCATGACGGACGTGCTCTCGAAGATAGAGGCGAGAACTGGCGTGGACAGGTCCTATATCGCTTATGGTGAGTATTAATCAGGAACACATGTGTCGTGTTGGACACGTCAGATCAGGAGAAAAACAACCGCTTCAACGGTTTACTCTGTAGCTACAATGCTGTTTAACCAAGAATAGGGTTTTTGTATTGGATCAGAGTGATAGTAGGCTGATGTTGTCTTTTGTCTTGCAGCTGTCATCGCGTTCCTTGCAGTCTATCTGGTGATCGGATACGGCGCTTCTCTTCTTTGTAATCTCATTGGATTCGTCTACCCTGCGTATATATCGTGAGTTAAAACTGTAATCGATCTTTTTGTTTGTTCTGGCGTCACGCCGCGGGTAGTTGCGTCATCGACGTCGCGGTTACGGACCGCTGACGTCATCGTAACGGCGCGCACTCTTTAGTAGTACGCAGCAGGAAGTGTACACGGCAAAACATGTACATTTCCTTCAAAACCTTATGTTTATCGTCGAATATCTGATTACAACTGATTATAAAAAGGAGTAGGCAGAAGATATTGCTTATTAGGTCAAATTTATGTTAAAGGGATAGCTGCTATTTCACCTGAAAAATGAAAATCGTCATCATTTGCTCACCCTCATGTTCTATCCTTCCTGTGTACATTTCTTTGTTCTACTGAACACAAAAGAAGATATTTTGAATTATGCTGGGAACCGAACAGTTAATAGACCCCATTGTATATTTTCCCCCATTATGTCAATGGCCACCGTTTGTGATGTATTACTGAATGATTATATTACTGAATTAAATTGCAGAAATGTATTACTGCTGTACCGTAGAATTTAGCAATGTAGTTAAATATAATAATATTATTAAAACTTGCTAATAATTATCAACATTTTATTCACAGGGCACCATAGCATTTAGTGCAGATTCAAGGAAGTACATATTTCAATGATTAGAATGTTGAATACATAAAACGCAATGTTATGAATGTATTTGTAAACAGGATTGATCTTGTGTGATGGTGCGATAGGCAGTTCGGGGTTGAAGACGCTAGACCACAGAAGGCCTCGTGACTCCAGCCTCAGTTCCTCTTACCTCAATGAAGCCTGTGTAGCATATTCGACACGCACGTCTCTAAACGATCAAAACTTGCTGAAAAGCCTGTTTTACTCAACCCTCTACATTTCCTCTGTCATCTGATTGGTAGCTCCTCCTTCATATCTTTCTGCTGTCAAATCTGACCTAATTTTATCAAGTTAATGTAATAATAACTTTTAAATTGTAAGTAATATTTCAAACTTAACATTAACTGGACTGAAGCAACTTTGGTTTACTTGATTATTATTTTATAGTAAAATCATGAGTCGCAAATATGATCATCAGGCTTTTGATGAAGGTTTCATTACATTGCATTGCATTAAATACATAAAACTAAGCATTGAAATATCATCTTACTAAGACATTATTGTCAGGTATAGAGTGATTGATATTTATATGCTTGTATGTCAGTATTCTGCTATTCTGTTAAGATCTCATCGCATTACACATTACATCTTTGTGAATATAAGCATCACCATTTGCACTTTTCTTCCTCGAGCTCCATATTCTCACGTTATCATACTATATGAGCCATAAATGCCTGATGTGTCAAATTTGATTATAAACTGAGTTCTTTTTTCGTCTAAAGTTTCAATAAAAATAGAAAACTGACTATGATCTCATAAATGTCAGGCTTTACAGGGTTAAAATAGCAGTTATGAGTTTCACTGGTCTACCCTCAGATCCCTTCTCCTCTGCCCGTTATCTGACATTAGTAGACGAAACATCTTTTGTCCGACTGTGTGTGTGACTTTTGATGTGTCCGCAGAATCAAAGCCATCGAGAGCGCCACTAAAGAGGACGACACCAAATGGCTGACCTACTGGGTGGTGTACGGTGTGTTCAGCGTCGCCGAGTTCTTCGCTGACATCTTCCTCTCCTGGTTCCCCTTCTACTTCTTGGGAAAGGTATTGGACCGCGCATGATATTGTTGTTCGCAATGCATGTATTTCTTTAGTAATGAGAACCTGTAGTCTTGTCACATCAGTTGCTGATATAGATTTATCACAGGTTTCTGCAGAGCTTTTGTACAGGGATTAGTCGCCATATTTGATTTCTTTGATTTCATGCCACTGATTACTGTAAGCTTACAGCAGATGTTCACAATTAATAAAAAAAATAGCTAGGTACTTGAGCCATATTTCTACAATCACATATTTTACTATATTTCACCTATTTATTATTATTACTTAAAGGGATAGTTCACCCTAAAATGATAATTAAGTCATCATTTACTCACCCTGGTGTTGTTGTAATGCTGTATGTTATTCTTTTTGTTTTGGACCGCAAAGAGATATATATATATATATATATATTTATTTTTTAATGCCGCGCTCGTCCATATAATGGCAGCAGGGTTCTTACAATGTGTTTAAAGTGCTGGAGTTTTACTTTTTTAAATTTAAGTCTTGGAAAACCCTTGAAAATAGTGTTTAAATTTATCGATAAAATAAAGCAATAAGCACCTAAAAAACCCTTACCGGTGTGTGTGTGTGCGCGTGTGTGTGCGCACGTGCGTGCATGTAACACTAATGTAATGCGCTAACAGGTGTGTGTAACACTAATGTAATGCGCTGACAGGTGTCTGAGTCATTTACAACGGCTGCGAACACAGCTCAACCAATCAGAATCAAGGACTGGAACTATCCGTTTTATGACAATCTTTTTACACTCATCTGATATTGATGTAGATGTATCATTGTTTGATAAGTGATATCTCTGATTGTTGTCCTTGAAAACCCTAAAAGTAGTGTTTGGAAAGTCTTGGAATTTCATTTTACAATGTTTGTACGACAAACCCTGTGGCAGTGAATAGTGACCCGTGTCGCGCTTTAGAGAAGAGTATCACAGAATGATGCGACCCGATGCCAAGTGTTAGGGGTTTAAAATAGGTTTGGTGAAAAACAGACTGAGATTTAATGTTATTTAATGAAAATTCTTGACCTCAGCCGTTGGGCTTTTGTGTGTTCATGAGACTCTGTAAGCGCAACAGTTCACTCCGTCTCGCACAGAAAAACACACAAGTTGTGGGAAATCAAGACTAAGAAGAACTCGACATGACACAAATTAAGGTGAATATTGGTGTTTTGTTTTGATTCTTTTGGATAAACCCCTTAAGACGCATCTTGTTTTCAAAGGGGTCCGTCCTAGTACACAAAGTGAATTTCATGTGGCGTTCTTCTTGCGAGTCTCATGAACGCTGAAGACCAGTGGAGTAGTTGAGGTCAGTATGAAGACGCTCAACAAATACCAAGATGGCGTCCATTGCCAAAATGTAACTAATTTAAAAGTACACTTAAGATTCAAAAAAGTATTTTGTTTCTCTACACCAAATGGTGCACAGGTTATAGAAGTTAAAATAAGAGAGTAACTCATGAAGTTATAAGAGGAAAGGCAGTGTTTGAACTGGTGTGAGTTTACTGTTGAGCTCCAGCCCAATACATCTGCCAGAAGCTTCCTATTAACCTATTTATATCTTTTCCTATTCCTATATTTGACTAATAATAGTCCTGGGAAAGTTGTGCTTAGTTTTTTGGATCATCAGTGACATTATTAATTTGGCAAACTTCTTGTACGTCTTCAGATTGAAATATTTAGGTGTACTGAAAATATCACAGTAGCTTGTAGGGGTGTAGCTATATATCGCAATACAAAAATTAAACCATATGTGTAGTGGATAATGACAATATGTATTCTGTATAGTTCAGGCAAAATGTGTAGGGAAAATATTCTCGTTTTCAGAGTTTTACTGTCAGAACTACATTAAACTACCATATATCATTTATAATAATGCAATGGGGGAATATTTGTGGGTCCTGATAATACCAAATGTCTTGTTATCAGTAAAAGTGTCCTACATTATTATAAATATATCGAGTGACAGAGATCAAGCATATTCGTCTGAAATAATTCAGTATTTTCAGCTCCAGAATCTTGAATATTGCTATTCTGGTGTCTCTATTGTCCTGTGCTTTGGGTTTCCATCATCAAGTCCATCCTATTCACTTACACACACATAATGTAACACCAAATTTAGCTTTTTAATCAACAGTACCTTTTATCATGTCTTGGAGTATCGCAATAATAATATCATATCGTGAGTTCAGTATCTTGTTCTGTATCGAATCGTGACATGAGGGCATCGCTACACCCCTAATAGCTAGTCATGACCAGCTGAATAACAATTCAACCTGATTTTGATAAGTTTTGACTCCAGTTTCAATAAGGTGATACAGGCCAAACGTGTTTAGCTGTGTGCTTGATCCCTAAAAGAACACATATCATCAAAACACAGTATTCAGGTAGAAAAGCACCTGTGTGAATGGACTGAGGTGGACACAGAAGACTTGTTATCTTATGTGTATTATAATGTGTGTGTTCTGGTCTCTCTAGTGTGTGTTCTTGGTCTGGTGCATGGCTCCCACCCCCTCCAACGGCTCCGTTCTGCTCTACACAAAAATCATCCTCCCCTTCTTCTTAAAGCATGAAGTCAAGATTGACAGTGTGATGAAAGACGTCAAGGATAAAGCATCAGATGCTGCGGACAAGATTAAAGAAGAAGGTGAAAACAAGATGCATTTCATGTGTTTTGCCAGTAGAGTTTGTTTCTGATTTGAGGAATAGATAAATCATCATGATGTTTCATCAATGATTTGACTGATGTAATATGTCCAAACTCTGCATGTTGTTTCAGAATGACTTGCATGCGTCTTTAGTTTGTAAAAGCAGTTATGCACTGATTGCTAATCTTATCATCTTCTCTCTGTCACCAGCCAAGAAAGCCACTGCCAATCTTATTTTTGAGGAGAAAAAGAACTACTAAAAGCCACAGCCATTTCAACTGCGTCTTATCCCACAGGACGACACCTGCCTGAATAAATGTTGCCTTTATATGCTCTTATTTTTAATTTTTGAAAACTGGAAGTGGCTGATTATTGTCTAACTGTCTTTATACTGTGGTAGCCATATTAGATGACATCAATCCTGAGTTAAGATGGTTATGGTTAAGCAGGTAAGGCATTTATCATGAATCACGTTAGAGAAATTGAGTGACGCTCCCCCCGCAATGCTTCAGTCTCAGTAAACATCCGCATCTTTCCTGTAGACGTCCTTGGCTTCTATATAGGTCATCAAATGATTTATCTTGCTTCTTATTTAACATATTCATTCTAAGATGTATTTATGCGTGACAAGGTTTTTTGTTTGTAGAAAATGTCTATTCTGAGGATATCAGTGGAACTGTAAACATATGTATCATGCATTTGACATCAATTAAACCATTGAAATCCACAACTGATTGTGACGTGTACGCTGCTTCATTTCTTCTTCCTTTAGCAGCATTCTGTGGTTTTATGGTTTGCTGGTGTTAAAGCAGAGTTTTCACTGCACAAACAGCACATCTGTTGGCACGCAAGCAATGTGAGGAGGGAAGGAGAGAGAGTACTCGAGTACGAAAGCCAATAAAGAGTAGGTCAGAGCAAACGTCATGTTGCTCGTCGTTGTAGTTCACCTACATCACATGGTCAGGGTCAAAGGAGTGAATGACAATACATCGCTGACAAACCAAGGCTGCGTCTGAAATCGCATACCGCGTGACAAAAGATGTCTGAATTCACAGTACTCAGTACTTCTGGTGAGATTCTGAAATATATATTGGACATTTTACTATCCCATGAGGCCACAGGAGAGGATTTGTGATTGACAGTAAGTGACAACTGACACTGGTAGGTCACATGGTTAGTGTAGTGCATCCAGATTACGTTCATACTATAATGGAATATACGTTAGCACACTCAAAGTATTTTTAAGACAAGTACCTACACAAAAGTATGTGATTTCAGACGCAGCCCAAATCTAATCTGATTGGATGGCTTCTACTCAATGTCCTGGAATTACAACATATTGAGGTGACGAGCAACACATACGAGTTTACTCTAGTTGCTGCTGGTGCCAAACCTCGTTTGACGCAAGGCACGTTTATGAAAGATACTTAAATGTCCTAATTGAACTAAGACTTAATCTAAACGTGGTCTGGTTGAATAAATATAGCATTATGTTGAGACTATCTTAAGAATTCAAATGACCAACTAGTAGTTATTAGACAAACTGAGTGCAAAAGTTATGAACAGTCTAACAACTCACATGTAAGACGGTTTATGCAACCGGCCCCAGGCCAAACCGGTTATCCACAAACCAACCCGTTTTAAAATGGATTCATAGACGAATACCAGCCAACCTCAATGTGAAATGCTTCTGAGGAACGATGCAAATGAAAATGTTCTGAAAAATGAGTGAGAACTGCTAGAAATCACACTAAATTACATTAAAGCCAGATTACAGGTGGAAACAGTGATTTGAGTTTAATGACTTTATAAACAATTATATAAAACAATTACTTTAAAAATCCATGCATTTTCAGTGTAAATTTGGATTTGAAATATAGAAGGAGATCTATATACATCAGTATGTCCTGTAACAGCATTCTGACTTACTCGGGCCAGTCAGCAGAAAAAACACTCGGGCTGCATAGAAAAGAGTACATTATTGCCAACATTTATAGAAAACAAGAGGAAAGATTATCATGGAAATGTTCTAATGAGAGCTCATAAGTGCCTCTAGCTAGGATCGACCCTTTCATGTCCTTTTTTTATTACACAGTTTGTATTCTATGACATGATGCCATTATAAAGTGAGGCTAATTCACTTACAAATACAGATAAACTAAAGAGATCAACAAACAAAACGTTCCTACAGAATGAATACAAATGGAATATTTACCCAAATTCATGATTCAAACTACTTACATAAAAAAAAGGAGAGGAAATAGCCTGAGTCGATGGGGAAATAGTTAAAAAAATACCAGCCTGAGAAAAGCCCATTTGATTTACTTTATACAATAATTTACAGTAGTACAATGTGAAAAAGTGACATTATCTGATGCGCACTAAAAACAGTCCAGATTATTTTACAGCCGAGACAGATTTAAATAATTCAAGCATGATGGAAAGAAAAATTACAGATAAAAATTGGCAAAATTGTCACAAAACACTGTAAACGAGGTACTTTGGAAGGTGAACCCCAGTCCTTCACAACAGAAACCCTTGATAAAGACGACACGCCGGTGTAGCGTCCGTTCACTCAACACTTCTTAAATAAGCTGCGGTCGTTTACGGGTGTGTGTCGGTATCCAGTGTCGCACATGAGAGTGAAACATGGATTCGTCTGTTTCAAAGTATAAACAAACAAAAACAAAAAGGAAAGTAGTCAATTTATAAAAATAATAATTAAAAAAAAAATTATTCTGCAGCACCTACGAAAGAATGCAGCCAACTCTTAAATACAAAAATAAGTGTAAATCTGTGTGTCCTCCGAGGTGAGTAGGAAAGGGCGGCACTCCCAGAGTCCCAGCGGCCAACAGTCCCCTAAGGCATTTCCTGTGTGTGTGAGAGTGTGTGTGTGTCTGTTTGAATGTATGGCTGATCAGGACCAGTGCGTTGAGAGCGCTATGTCTTGCGGCCGCTCCAGACCTGTTCGGGTGTGCTCTTGTGGTCGGATGAGTACTCGAAGGGCGAGCGCTGGTCCCGGGGCGAGCGCGGGCCGGTCCTCTGCTCTGCCTGCCAGTCCGAGTGGTAGCGGTATTCCCGGGAGGATTTGTGATGCGTGTAATCGGAGCCGGGCCGGTGCTCAGAGTGGAAGCGGTGGTCGGAGTGCGTTCGGTCCTTGGAGTTGCTCTCGGATCGGTGCTCTCGACTGGAGCGGTGCTCGTCCAGCTTCCGGTGCTTGCTGTCGCTGTAGTATCTGCAGAACCACACACACACACACACACGTTACCATATCAGCATCATGATGATAATGATGACACAACAAAGACCTTTTACTGATACCACACAAAAAAAACAGAAATTCTCACACTAATTTAAAGATATGAAACACACAACAATTGCTGAAATAAAACGTGTATTTATTTGAATAAACATTTACTAAATTAGAAATAATTAGATAATTAATAATATGAAAAATCCTCTGTAAAAGCAGTGTCAAACTAAAAGTTTCAATTCCAGCACATCAGCCAAAAAGAAAAACTGATGTAGATAAAACAAACGGCACGTTTAGGCGTCTGCGATATATCGGTCATCTACAGCAGTGGACCTCTCACTTCAAGGCCTCCCCGTCGTCAACTCATACATTTGACAGTTTTAAAGGGGATGTCTAATGCGATTTCATGCATTCTGACTTATTCACACTGTCCATGTTTAGCATGAGAACCCAACTCTTTAACAAAGTAGTAGCAAAAAACAAAATGGACGTATGAACTCCTTCAGGATTCGTAAGTTTCGGAAGGTATTTCAGTGGTTAATGTTTTATTAGCACGGCTCAGTTCCACGCAGGATTTGCAGATCGTTTGAAACTGAAAGATGGAGCAGTCCCAGAGATAAAAGATCCCGGTCATGAGTCGGCACCACAGGCAGTGATTGAAACTGCATCAAATGTCTGTTTTGTTGGCAATCGACGTGCAAGTGCATATAATCTAAACAACACGTATAGTGAATGAGAAGTTATGCAGTGATCATGCAATGATGTATTGTGCTTGACTTTAGCTCCGCCCACGGCTCGCCTCCGGGAGTGTGGCTGTTTTCAGGAAGAATCGGTACTGTCTTTTATAAGTCTGATAAAACTAAAGACTCTTCAGAAATATGAAGGATGCAACACTCAACATTATTAGATAATTAGAAACTGTGTGTGTGTGTGTCATGTACCCTTTAAGTAAATCAAGGCCACATTGAACTAATTCGTTCCATCATTTTAATTTGACCTCATTCTAAGATGCACCTAAAATGAAGGAACAGGTCAAGTCATGTGATTCTTCAGCTGTGGCCATGATATGCACGTCATGTACTCATAAATCACCCCATTCACACAATGGAGAAAGATGCATCTGCAAACAAACGCTTGTTCCCTGACCTGCTGTCCTGTCGCTCTGCTCTGTCTGTGTACGGGTCTCGCTCGCGCTCGCGGTGGTCTTTGCCGTTGCTGAAGGACGAGTAGGGCCTCTTCCGGGAGTCCGAGCTCTTGCGGTACATGTCTGCAGGGTGGCGGTCTTTGCTGTGCTCATGGTAGCGGGACGAGTGGTGTCTGTCAGAGCTGTAGCTGTCTCTGCTGCTGTCGTCTTGTTGTGACTCCTTGATCCGCTCGACATCTGCAACACAGCGCACGCAACGTCACGCACGTTCACAGAGAGCGGTTATGCAACAGACAGGGTTCGTACACCTTTTCCAAGGTCAAATTTGAGCACTTTTCAAGCACTTTCAAGGTCCATTTTAAAGTTTTTTCCAGGACCTTATTCACCGTAAATTACAAACCAATACATAGTAAAAAAATATTATTTTGCGGTTTTTCCACATTAAAAGAGATAGAATGAAATAAACAGGCAAAATTGTGTTTCGTATTAGCAGAAGGATCAGATATTGAAGCAAAACACAGGTTTTATTTTTCAAAATGTTGTTAGAGGATTTGATCCAAATGACATGCAGTAGGGGTGGGCGGTATGACCAAAATTCTGTTTCACGGTATGACTAATTTTATTTTACGGTAACGATATATTTCACGTTATAGTTATTTATACATGTAGTTATTCTCCAAAAATCATCATAAAGGGCTTTGTATACTAAATAAACCCAAATACTTCAGAAATGAAAAGTTCTTTTCCTTGTTTGACTCTTATTTGGCAAATAATTTATTTGGCAAACTATTTTGATAGCTAAATATAGTGAAAAAAACATATTAACTTTTAGAAGAACTTCCCCCAACTGACTGATATTAAATACAACTCATAGGTGCAATTAAACTTTAAATAAAGTGTTGCTGAATCATTTTTCAATCTCATGTTATTGCTTTTTCCTTATCAATCAGTTTATAATATCTAAATATTTTATTTTGAACTATTCTATTCATAATAATTTAGTAACTTCCTTTTAATTTGGTAGGATAATATTAGCAATACTATTATGTTTAAATGTGTTCCCCGGTACATTTTTTGCCATGTCTGCTTATTATACTTCGTTTTTTAAGGGGCTTGTTCTGCTCTTTTTGTACCTGGAGCTTTCAAGAGACGTTCAGAATCAGTTGTGTCAAGTTCAGAAGTGACTAGAAGGATAGCAGCAGTATGAAAACCGTACAGCAGCTACTGTTAATGTTGACTAAGCAGTTATACACACCTACTGTTTATTATACACACCTTGTAACTGCGTCATTATTTAATATGTTACCACAGCCGCGGTACACACTGAAACACCGAGATCCCTCTCAGTGTGTGCACGCGCGTCCTTTGCATCAGTAAAATGCGATCGGTTCATTTGAGCGTCAGGTTGTATCACGGATCGAATCAAATGAAGATTTTATCAGCTGGTTCAGAGGCCAATTGTTTAGAGTTAGAAATTTATAATTCGCGCTGCATATTTAGTAATTTTGCCTCAGGTACCGAATCCGAGACTACCTGGAGGAGGTGCTCCGAGTTCGGCTGCTCCCGAACCATGTTGCGGTTCGCGTGAATGTGAAAGAATCACGGACAGGACTCGGATGCGCACTTAGTAAAGTGACCTGTGCATGCGTTTTACTTTTAGCTGATTATGATGTAAAATAAAAACACATGTATAAGGGATGATAGTGTTATACGAGAGTAAGTCTACAGTGTATTCGCACACACATATAGCGTGTGGACTCAGGCTAACAAATTATTAGAAGTCCACTGTCTCCTGCGTTTGCAATCAGCAGAGAGCCAAATGCGATACACAGTAAACCTGTTGTTCACTCAGCTGTGCATAATAACACCACAATATATTGACCCGTGTTCTGTTTTCTATCATGCGTCGTGCACGTTTGTGATGACGTAAGATGCACGCAAACGCACCAGGATTTGATAGAATCAAGTTGAGTGTGAAACCAGGCCAACGCTGCGGGGGGCGCCGGTAACAAACGCGCTCGGGCCGCAGCAAACGATTTATTTCGCCATTTAATAAACAAAATATTCAGTCAGATAGGTATTTGTTGTGAAAGAAACAGTTACAATTTCAAGCACTTTCAAGCATTTTATCCAAAATTTAAGCACTTTTCAAACCTTGAAAACACAACATCAAAATTCAAGCATTTTCAAGGATTTCAAGCACCCGTACGAACCCTGAACAGAAGTAGTGACACATCCCATTTAAAAGACTGTCAAATAAATGGACATACCTGCGTGTTTCAAGCTTTGTGTATTTACAGTGCTAGTGTTCTGTTCCACTGCCTGAAATTAAACAAGCATCAACTTCAATCAAAAGATTACGAAGATAATGAGATCTATTACAAGCGTTACAGCATATGACACTGATTCAGCAAAAACATTCAAACATGAGTGAATTTTTCAAAGATGTTGTGTTCATACCTGAGCATTTTCCTGTCGTTTCTTAATGGCGTGCTTATACAGTTTATGCAGTTTCCTGGCATCAAACTCAGTGAATTTCGAAACAAATATCCACAGATTTCTGGAAAATAGGAACAATCAAGATATTGATAAACTCAAAATGATCTTCATTTATATACTGTGAATTAGAGCTGCACGATTCTGGATCAACTAAGAATTACAAATGTTCTTGTTGGTTTAAAATAGATCATGATTCTCCCTTGATTCAGAATAAACAATGGGCTTTATGCACAGCTGCACTACTTCCTGAACTTAAGCCAGCTCCTTGTTTCCGGTCTGTCATTATTGTCCAAATTGATTAATTCAGGTTTGCTTGACCTCAGTAGTCACGGCAACAATAATCAGACACACCTGAATTAATCAATTTGGCCAATAATGGCAGACAGGAAACAAGGAGCTGGCTGAAATTCACGAAGTAGTGCAGCTGTGCATAAAGCCCATTGAACAAAATAACGTGCAATTTAATAGAGGTTCTGGACAAATGTTAATTGCTGCCGTCTATTTAAAAGATTGTACATATATTTGTAAAGTTTAAAAAAAAACAAATAATTCAATATGGTAACACTTTATAATAACTACACGCTAATAACCATTAGTTAATCATGAGTAAACAGTTAATTCATCATAAAGGATTAATAGACATTAATAATCAGTTTATAAATGCTTTCTTCTTGATTTAAAAGCATATCTATAATTTGCTAAATAATTGTATTTTCATCCTCTATTAATGATCAATTTATCATTTCTAAATGAAGAATTGCATTTTTTTATAAACCAGTTATTTAAGAGTTGTCAGTGGTTCATTAGATTACTTAGTGTGTAAGTAAATGATTAATAAAGTGTTTAAATGTACATTCATACATCTTATTATTCAGACATATAGTGATGGTTACTTAGTGTGTTAATAAATTCTTCTAACATGTATTTATGCTGTAATTCAGGGTTAATTTGGGTAGTTATAAAGAATATAGTAGTGGTCAGTTAACCATGTTTGTGAGGACTATTCATGCCTTGTAAAGCATTTATAAAGGAGATTTAAAGGCTGTTAAATATTTCTACGTTCTGTATCACTGTGTTGTGTTTGTTACCTGTTTAGAAGATTGATGAGCCTTTAAATCGCCTTTCTTTACAAGGCATGAATAGTCCTCACTTTAGATGAGCTCACAAACTGACCACTACTAAATGCTTTATAACTACATTTACTTAAACTTTCTAATAGGGGTGTAACGGTACATGTATTTGTATTGAACCGTTTCGGTTCGAGGCTTCCGGTTCGGTACGCATACAAACCGAACGATTGCTTGGACCATTTTTCCTGCCGGCAAAATTCGTGCTGACGCGGCCAACACAACGTTGCGCAACATCAAATGGCAAGCATAATGAAAGCGAAACGAAACTGCGCTCCTCGTTATGTGCTTCACGGATCGTTTATCAGTTCGGACCAGCAACATCTGTGCAGCGCGAGCCGATCTCGATCAAGCAACACTATTAACACACAGCGCTAAGAGATCCGGTAAAGAAAACATTTGAATTCGCCACTGAGGTATTAACATCGCTGCGAGATCTAGTGAGAAGAATTCACATTTCTCCGTTATTAACCGTAGATCTCTATTAGATCAAACAGCGCTGTCGTGGAAACCAGGAGAAACATTGTGCCGTGATTGAACTAGTGTAATACTTTACGTCCACAGACCAGCAACATTCACCATGGATTTAATATAGTAACACTAACTGGAACCAGTTTGGCTGGAATGGTGAAATGCTTTCAAGTACTTCACACATCTTTTTCCAGCACTTCAAAATTCAAATATTATATAAATAAATATATATTTAAATGTTATTTTTAATGTGATGACCAAAACATTATTTGTTCATCCTTCAAAGATGACCCCCATTTATAAACCTGAAAGTTTCAAGATCTACTGTAGGAAAACTCACTTATTCAAAAATAGGACATTTCTCTGGCATTTCTTTCTTTTTGCTGTATCGAAAACGTACCGAACCGTGACTTTAAAACCGAGGTACGTACCGAACCGTGATTTTTGTGTACCGTTACACCCCTACTTTCTAAGTGATCTTATAAATGACCGACAACTTTTAAATAACTGGTTTGTAAATAAGGCTATACTTTATTTAGAAATTATTAACTGATCATTAACAAAGTATGAAAATACAATTATTAAACGCATTATCGATATGCTTAAATCAAGAAAAAAAGCATTTATAGCTCTATTTACAAGTTGCTTATTAATGTCTATTAATACTTTATAAATGATGAATTAACTGTTTACTCATACTTAACAAATGATTAATAGTGTGCAGTTATTATAAAGTGTTACTTTTAATGTTTAAATAATTCAATGACTCACTCATAAATAGTTCACTTGTTTCTTACTGGATGAATGACTGCTTTTGAATGAATCTCTTAAATGATTTGAATGATTCAATGACAAATAAATGTAACGGTCTCTCATCGTACCTACTGGTGTAAAGCTCCAATAAAAAGTTCAAAAGGTGATTTACTCTATTTCAATCGCTACAGTAGACATCAGTGTTTATGTCTCAACTATACAATTTTACTCCAGTACTTCTGTGACATGAGTATTTTTAAGAAATAATCCTGTGTTGTTGAAAAGACTGTTTATGAAGTGGTTTCATACCTATACTGTACATGACCAACTGCTCAGCACAATCGTACTTGTGAAAGGATTAATAGAGCCGAATCGTTCTCATTTAGGAGCAAGATCGAGTGGTCGTTTGAAACGAGTTGGCCATGTTTTAACGCTGAATCGCGCAGCTCTACTAGGCTCATGAGAAATGACGTACTTCCTCCACTGCTTGATCTGTTCGGGGTTGGTGTATTCTCTCAGACACTCCGTGATGTGATCTCCTATTTTGATCAGGCACTGCCGCGTGTGTTCCAGCTGCTCTCGCTCAGACAGACCCTTCTCTGGACGGTCCAGCTGCTTCAGTGCTGCCTTCACGGGCCTCATCCTCTCCTTACACTGACAAACACACACAATTCAGTACAGTACAATCATCTACATCAGTATCACTCACAAAACAGGAAATCAGCTTCTGTTCTAAACCTAGTTTTGTCGACTTGCCAAACAAACAGGAAATGTTGCCTAGAGGTGAGCAGTTACTAGATCCACCCTAATTAGGGTGTGCTCACACTCAGCAGGTTTGCTTGGATTTAAAACTAACTATGGTATGATTGCTATGTTTGTGAACGAGAGTGTGAACCGTGTATGAGAGTCCAAAGCAAAATGTTATCTTGCACAACTTGCATACGATGAGTAGAAGGAGAATATTATATTGACACATTTATGACACTATATTCAGCTTGTTCGATGCATCATGCATTATTATCAGGGGTGCATGCAACTTTTTTTTGGTCTGGTTCTCAAGGGAGCAGCTGGAGACGCTGCCTGGTAGTCACACTTTACATGGCACACTTATCCTATTAGTGTTTTAAAAACCATTAATGACACAGACAACAGCAGGACTATTATGCTGCGTCACTAGGACCGAATGCACAGACCCAATACACTGACATATCCGATTTGTTTCTCAACTTTTATAACTTACTTATACACACACACAATTGTCAAAATACCTGTCTCAAGTATGCGTCCTTTCAAGTACAACGTAAACGCCAAAGAGGAATCATTTCAGTGTTTAAGCACTCTGAAACCCCGCCTCTCTCTCTCTATGTGTGCACAGCCTCACACACCCGAAGCGCACACAAACAGTGCACAAGCGCCGATTTCTACTTTTTCCGCGTTTAAAATCATTAAAATTTGTTAATTGGCAAAACAAAACATGTCCAAATGGCAAACTTTCACTCTCCTGGAATAACTGCCAAGATTAACCATCAGTTACATGATTTCCGAACTGTGGGTCCATACGCATCAATTGCTATTAGGCAACCCCTAATAATTGAACACGCTTATGATGCTATCTTACCAGGGATGGAGAAAATCCTACTCAAGTAACTGAACGTGTCCCTGTCCCTAAAAATGTTGGTACTTAAAAGCACTTGCCTCCACGTGTTCTGGTGCGCATGCGCGGCAAAAAGGGAACATACGTCATTGCGCATTTATAGAATGCTCCAGTTTCGGGTTTCAAACGGATTAAAGGTTTAAACCACCCCTTACTAGTGTTCAATACTCAACACTTCGATGTGTATGGATTAGGGCTGTCAGTTAAACCTGTTATTAATGGTGTTAACGCAAACCCATTTTAACGCGATTAATTTTTTTATCACGAGATTAACGTTTTTTTTTTTTTTTGGCCTAGCAAACTTTGCAGGTTTTTTTTCACATGCTTTTGCAACAGGACGCGGTATGCTGCGCTATGAAACCCATTCATTTCAATGGACGTTTTTGTTGCTTTGTTGAACAAAAAAGTGCAAGAGCAGCGGCGCGCACACCGCGGTCAAAATTTTAAATAGTTCAACTTTTGCCACTGTGACGATTACCAGCGCGGCCAATAGAAACTTTTTAGCATCTAAAATTTTTGAAAACTGGCGTAGTGCCGCGTATTCCGCATCCTGACTGAAAGCACCGGATCTAGCTAGACTGGAAACACAATTGTTGCGAGCCGGTCAAATAGTAAGTTCACGTTACGTTTTGAGTGGATGACGAGCGCAAGATGCCGAAATGGATGCCGATAAGATTCTGAATCGAAAGTTTACTTTAAAAAAAGTTGCAAAAAAAAGATTTTTTTTTGTTTTTGTCGTTGTAAACTGAGCTATCATCGCAGCACGTCCAGTCAGAAATACCACTTGATGATGGCCAAGCACGCACACAGCTAATGTCAATTCTCTGCCCCTTCGTCAATATCAGGACCTCGTCAGTATTTCTTTCACCCTTTCATTGATGAACAGTGTTACATTATTTACTCCAAGTGAGAATGTTTTAGTGTGAAATTGAACAGTATTGTCAATGTTTTCAATAAAAACATTTGCACAAAGCAAGCCAATCCACTTTTTCATGTTGATTAGAGCATTAAAATAATAAGAAAAAAAATAATGGGAAAAAAAAAAAGACATTTAGAAGAGATAAAAATGTGTGTTTAATCACAAGTCAACCATAGCATTAATGCAATTAATCATGATTAAATTTCATCATTTGACAGCACTAACATGGATACACCAAAACCAGCTGCACGTTTTCACGCACTCTCTCTCCTCACCTTTTGAAACACATTGCGTCCCCTCACCCACTCGTTCCGGTTGAATAGTGCTTGTATTGTGCATAATTTAAGTCATTCACACGCACCACTGACCTACACAAGTGCAGCGCACAAAGCCGCCTCTCAGAAGGCCCGAGTACCATTTTTTTCGTGGCTTATTGCCCTTAAAACAAATCAAATTCATACAAAATTATGTAAAATTGTACATCTTGGCGAGTATTCAGGTAAATTTGGTCAGTTTTGGAATGTAAATGTTATATTGGATCTGTGCATGAGCTCTTAAAGTGACAGCAGCCTAATAAACCCGCTTCTGTCTGCCATGTTAATCAAAGAACAGAAAAATCACTCACAGCTCTTGACTGAATATCTTTTGTTACTTAAATTTAAGTATTAATCGGTATTTAAAGATTAATCTAAATCAAATGTAGAACAATCATTTTCACTTTTATTTCTTACCTGGATACTGTTAGTCCAACCTAAAAAGCTTAAATCCAGGTTTATGTTAATTATCTTTTTATTTGAATGTATTTATTTGTGCTATATATTACAGTTTCCCCCCTGATATCTAATTTAGATATTTTTCAAGGTATCGTATTGAAATTGGAAATTCCAGTATCGTGACAACACCACCCCTTACGATCCTAATGAAATTTCAATCGGAATTGACCAATTCATTACAAATGACGTGGTTACACATGCCTTTATTCCCGCTGTGCTACTAGTCCGATTGCAATTGGATCATTAGGGTCCATGTAATCGCAGCTAGTGTTTATGATTTGGCTTTGGATCTCCTGGGAAAAGGTTTGGATCAGATGAATGGCTTCTCGGTTCTTCAAACTCACCACACTGAAGGTTTTCTGGTCCAGTTCTTCAGACTCCTCAGACAAATGAATGGCATCTCCTCCTGAGGGCGTGTGCACGGGGGTGTCGGCCTTCACCTCTACAGCCTGAGAACACAGTCAACCGCTGGTTGAGTAATTCATACACACGTTGGACCAATATTATAGTTTGATACAAAGATAAAAATGACACATGGATGTCTTAAACCCTAGCGAGCCGCATGAAAACAGCGGATTTGAACATCACCATGCATGTGGATGCTGAAGGACCACTAGCGGTGAAACTATTGGCCTGTTCTTAACTAAATCTGTCAGACTCAAGTCTCCTCACCAATTGACATGAAAAGGTCATAAATCTAAATGATGATTATAAACCAGAACTGTCACAGAATAACACTATGAAAAGCAACTAAAAGAGATCACGTGAGTTTGAACGAGCGAGCTAAAGAGCGTATAAAAAGGACATGCCATCAAAATAAATAAATAAATAAAAATTGACTTTCAAAAATGTTTACAAGTTTTAAAATAAGGCATAGTTAAGAGGTGTGACCTTCTCTGCTGGAGTCTCTTCCTGCACAGGTTCAGGCTTTATCTCCTTCTCCTTTGGTTCCCTCTCTTTGCTGTCACGGCCTTCCTCTTTCTTCTCCTTCTTAATCTCTTTTTTAACCACTTTCTCGGTTACGTCCTTCTCAACTGGCTCTTTATCCTCAAACTCGTCCTCGGAGTCTTCTTCCTCCTCCTCTTCCTCATCCTCCTCCTCTTCCTCCTCCTTCACTGCCCGCTCTGACACTCGTGGTCTTCTGTTGGCCGGCTTCACTGGAGCAGTTTCCTGCAAGAAGACAGAAAACACATTAGTACTGGTAATGCATTTAACTTCCAGAATGTGATGCATTTCCAAAAGGAACAGAATATACTATTGCAAATAATGCTTTTCCAAGCTTGGTTACATCATTAGAACAGTTGTTTCAGAGACAGAGGACATTTAATTATCCAAGTATTATCCATGGCCAATTTGGATTTTTTGTTGTTGTTAAATGTTCAGAATAAGTACCACACTGATGAATCTGTGAAAGAAAGCAGGACGTAAAAATATGGACATCATTTATAATGTCTCCAGTCTCCACCTCTTTTAACCAAAGGCCGATTTTGTCCCATTAGCTTTATGAAATGTCTAACAATAGGATGAATCAGGCATTATTTTCACTATATTGCACATCATCCAGAAAAAGTCCCAGATTGTTCAAGACAAAGTTGCTTTTCTTCAAATTTTTTGTTAATAAATTACAATAAATAATGTAATTTTAAAAATTATATTACATTAAAATAAAAATAATAACATTCTATATTTTCAGATTCAAGAATGTTCTTCAAAGTTCAATGTATTTTCAACTTTCCTACTTGTTTGTGATTATGGGATAAGGCTTTTACAATTAAATCCCAAACACAATTTCTCAATTAAAATGTGTATTCTAGAAATTTTCATTTTATTATTGTCTATTACAAAAATTACATAATATATCCAGGTTTTCCGAGACAGAACCCTGGTACCTAAACATAAATCAATCTCGATAGCTGATGAAGCTAGCTAGCATTAGCAGTTTTAGCTTGCTTAATCTCCTGTCTTGTCTGGAGTTAATGGCCTCACGCCGCCTTCACACTGGCAGTTTAAATCAGCTCCGTAATACGTTCCCAACGGACGTCGTACTACACAGTGAAAAGCGTCGGACACGGGTAGAACAAAAATGGCAGAGAGAGAGATTAAAGTTTGATTATGTTTTTTTTTTAATTATTATTAAAGTTTGATTCGGTCAGTTCTGTATGATCTCTCTGATGATGCGTTGACATGTCAGGTCGGCTAAAATATGTGATATAGTGGTCAATAGTTCAATGTCTACCTTCAATTTAATTGTATTAACTGCCCTTATAAACGTTAGAAAGTCATGAAAATAAAAATGACATGACAACTTATCATTATAAAATCATAATTTATTTTATTAAAAGTTAATAATTCAGGTTTGTTTATCAGTACCATAGCAACGCTCAACTTCCGCTGGAATTGTCGGATAGGAACCGTCCGTAGCTTTTCGCACGAGTTCAAATTTTTGAACGCATCCGGATGACCAACGGACACGATTTTCTTCGCACCGCACTCGGTCGGACCCGTTTCGGGCCCATTCGCATGCGGTCTGCGAATCTCCATAGGAAATGAATGACTTCCGGTCGTTTCTGCCAGTATGAAGGCGGCGTCATGGGCAGCGCTTGGAAATGTCTTCACTTCAGGCTCCCTGGTTGAGAAGCGTTTGCGGTAAGAGTCTGACATGGTAGGTTTTTAAAATAAAAACTCAAAAAAACTACTGGGTAGAACTCTAAAGTTTACAGTTATTAGCATTACCATCTTTAGTTGATGCTAATGGATTAGAGATAAGTTCAGGCTGTCTTCAAAGGGCTGTTTTACTGTACACAGTTGCACATTGTTGATAGTGAAACCATACACAAGCAGATTTCCATATTAATGTGCTCTGCACACATACACAAACAACAGCAGCCTGTTCCATCAGACATGTCATTTTGACTTGCTGTGCACATCAACCCTCACACATGGTATACCAGCTCAACACAAACCTTCTCCTCTTCCTCCTTCTCATCCTCTTCTTCAGAGCTCTTATCCGATGGCGGCGCAGAGGACAGACTGTTCGTCACATCATCCATCTTCGGTTTTACAGCTTTATTCTTCTTGCCCCGTGGTTTTCTCTTGCGTGAATTTGCCTATGGAGCAGAATCGAAGGGCAAATGAAGGAGCTGTTTACCGACATTGTTATTGCATATTTCACTTTCATTTTTACAAGAAAATCTTATGCTTTAGCTAAAAGGGGTGACATTGATTTTTAAAAAGTTTGGGAACAATTGCAATAAACAGAGTTGGTTGCAACTATTCTGAATGATTACCTGGTAAATTTCAGAGCTTTTATGATCTCGCAAAAACAGTCATTTGTGAAAAGTCATGGTTCAGTGTAGTCTATCTGGTGATAGATCAACTAACTCAGTGGATTTCTTCACTTTGAAATGAATGCATGTTAACCCTTAAAGACCTAGGCCATTTTTGGAGCACCTGCACCGCCTGGTCTTTTCTTTGTTTTTCTAACCCATTATAGCAGTCAGCATCAAGTGCCATATATAATTTTAAATGGGAGAACTTGAAGTTTCAATCCATCTCATTCAAATAATCCAATTTTACATTTATTTTGTCTTAGAATTAGGGATGGGTACCGAAACCCGGTATTAAACGGGCCCCGGTACTGAATTTTGAAAGACCGCTGTATCGATAAGCTCGGACGTTACCGGTTCTGCTGTCGGTACTGGAGAAATTAAGTAAATACACGCAAGTTGGGCTACTATTTATTATTCCTATAAAGACGTTATCTCGAACATGTTTATATCACCAGCCATTTCTATATATAAACTATATTTTAATTAAACCATATGTCTGTGATGCAAATTTGCAATTCGCAGTTCAGAAGAGAGAGAGAGCGATCTCTCACGCAAAGCCACAGCACGCGCAACACGACAGCCCTTGCTTAATGAGTGACAATGAGGACAGAACTAAACATCCAACGTGGTTACACTTTAGATCTGGGGTATTATTCTAATATATTTTGTATTTCGGCTTCCAAAGATTATAAAAAGAAGATATTTGAGATAAAACCGTTAAAAAACGAAACGATCTGTCCAGCTTAACTTCCTTTACTTCACAGCACTGCGAAGCGCTGTCAGTTCTTCCTAAAACCCAAACGTAACCGTCAGAATCAGCACGATCGGCGATTGTTGCAAAGTGCTGTCTTCTACTGTTGCAAGATCAAGAAAATGGCTATTAAAAACACAAAAACCTGCGCAAGAGACGCTGTTCACAAGGCGGTGCACGCTCCGAAACGGACTGCAACGAGACATGAAAAGTAACCTATATACTTGGGCTTTGTGCGTCCTTAACTATCAAATATACATACAAATGTCAAAATGACCAGCTCTGAGATTCACTTAAACACAGTTTATTCACTTAAACACAATTATGTCTTAAACCAAACTGACGTAAATAATAGGGAGAAAATGATGGTGCATCAGTCCCCATTATCTGCACTCGGTCTTAAAGGGGCAGCAGTCTAATAGCCTAAACCTGCTGACGATTCAGCCATTAATGCAAATCAAACAACAAAAGGCAGAGAAAATCACTCACAGCCTTTGAATGAGTAACTTTAGATTTAATAAGCATTATTCTATCTATGATAAACTACAGTGCTATTTTATATTTGATGAATAGGTTTCTTTTCAGACAGAAACAATTACCTGACAAGATATGTTAGTAGACCTTCCTGAAATTAAAGCACTTTGTATATAATTTGTACCTTTGATTAATTGTATTCTTGTGTTTGTACTTGTTTTTTTTTCTTATGTGTCCTTTTTGTATAAACAAAAAAAGCCTGCACATTGCTGCATAACAAAAATATATTTTTCTTCGTTTTGCTTTTTATATTTTACATTTCAAAATATAAAGTTTAATTATGTTCTTAATTCTTAAAAAAAAAAAAAAAAAACACCAAAAAGAACCGATAAGAATACCGTTAAAGTACCGGATCGATAAGCGGTATCGGTAAGAGTAGTAATACCGATAAAACCTTAACGATACCCATCCCTACTTAGAATGAACAAATTCACCAGATTTAAGAAAAACGGAAGCATATTTTTAGTGATTTTTTTTTCACTCAACTCAGAGAATTTTTTTTTTCTTTAGAAAGCTATAATTGGATATTCTAAATTTCCAGATGTTATTTTGACTACATGTCCCTACATGCTTATGGATTGTTGACTACAATCCCTAAGCAAGTTGTAGCCATTTATTACAACATTATTATAGGCGATTTTTAGTGAAAAGCTGGTAATTTTTATTTACTGACAACTTGGATAGGTCCAAAAAATTTAAATAAGTAAAATTAACAGAAGGATAGTAATAAAAACACTGAAGCAAAATATTTTTTTAATAAATATAAACACACCTCTCTGTGCCTCAGTTCAAATTCCCAAAGAAAGAAGCTAATTGGATGCCAAAAACTATGTTTATTGGTTGAGTAGATGATAGTTTCAACCAATCTGGGCATGGGGTGGGAGAAGGGACTAAGCATCAATCCTCATTGATGATTGGCTCAGAGGAACAAATCGCACAGGTTTCTTTGACAAATCAATGTGGAGCAAAACTTGACACAATCACAATCGCTATGGAGCTTCTGAATGTCCAAACACGATTAAAGCCAAAATCACAGAAAAGCCATGACACTCCTCTTTATGGGACTTTTGAAAGCATACGGATTGGAGTAGCGGTTCAGAAGTTCTTAAACACTTAAGAACAACCGTTATTTTTTGCCACCAGTGGCCATATAGGAGACGGAGACTCTAATAGATTGATATTGAGCTCTGAAGCTTGTCGCTTTACAGAATGCCAATCTCCTTTAAGTGAACCAAATTAAATTTTGTAGTATGTGTGGATTGTGTTAAATCTGCGTGAGTCACTCACAGTGCCGGCCTGTTTCTGTGCTTCTTTCTTGGCGAGGTCTTTGCTCAGTAATTTGATGAGGTAGTCAGCTCGTGTCTGCAGCTGTTTGGCCTGTGGCTTCTTGTCAGGATCATCTGGAAGGAGCTGCAACAAATTTTGTAACCAGTTATCATTTAAATGCGTCATACATAATCACTTAAACAACAAGAACACAACAGCATAACAGGGCATGTTGGTCAAACACTGTGTTTCTGTACCTTATGCGTGAGGTTGAGGTCTGGGTCCATCTTGATCATCTCCCAGCTGCCATATCCGTACTCATAGATCCCAATAAGCAGACTGGAGTCGTCCTCTTTACCCCACTCAATGTCAAAATGAGCTGCCTTTGAGTGGCATGGGATTATATACCTTTACATACAAGGAAAAAAAAAATTAACATATAGACAAATCCGGCAAAACTACCGGAAGTAAGCGGGCGCCATTACTGAGCTGTTGCTGGGTAGCGTTGCGCCATTGCCTCCTATTGTTTTAGTTGCAACTTGCGTCCACTGGAATAAATAGCCCGCGATTTACGACTGTCACTAACGTTTCAACGTTACCCCTTGTATAATGTCGAGTGGGTAAACAGTTTCCGTTATAAATTGTTTCAATGGTGGCAGTAAAATTTAAATTTTGAAGAGAAAACATTGTGAATACCCCGGGTCAACTGCCCCTGTCTGGTGCCGTACGGTTTACAGATTTCCTGGGCGAGTACAAGACGTGGACATTCGCGTATAATAACAATTATTTAATGACATGAGTAAAAAAAAAATATAATAAATATGTGATAGCCTATAGTGATCAGCAAAATCTCCTCTCTTGCTATTTTTTCTATTCAATTAACATGCTATGGTCATTAAATGGCTTTCCTGAGCTAAATGTAACGTTATGTGACATAATTGTTTTCCTGCTGTTATCTCTTTCCATGGTTTAAAAACACTAATTGGTCGATATTATGTATACTTTCTAGCTGTAACGTTACCCTACCCTTGCCTGTTGCAATGTGAAAATGAGATAAATAATGGACACAAATGAAAAACATGAATTTGTTTATTTGATTTCATTAATTTATTTATTTATTGTTGCCAAATGGACAGATCTTTTTATAGTTTCCTCGTTAGCAAACGTTAGCCTAGCTAGCTTGCCAAGCTATTTTCATAAATAACGTTAATCTGTAAGATCGTTTGTACCTTCATCTGTGACTGGAGGCCACTGCAGTCACAGATCAAACCAACAAGTCATTCTGCCTGTCTGTAGCTGCCATCGAGGGTGAGTTCGCGTTATCACAGAGGTTTGTTTACATACCGGTGCATATGTCTGTATGCCTGTGTAACAGCTCAGTAATGGCGTCGCCACAAGATGGCAGCCTACACAGAACGCTCGTCGGATTCGTCTATATTGTCTAACAAATCATTTTCCAGCCCTCACAAAGCAAGCAACCAAAAGAAAAGAAGACGGGAGGGTCTCTTATTAACAACTACTTTTAAACATTTAACTTGAAATCTGGTCAAAAATAAAAAATAAAAGTGAAAAATACTGTGTTTGTGCATAGTCCTGGTTGTGCCAATCATAATGAGCACCAAAACACTCTTAGCCAATCAGCAGCTCATGTTGGGGGAGGAGAGAGAGTGAACATTTGTAGAAAGACTAGAAAGAGAGAAGGCTTAGGAAAAGTCAGGAGGAATATATTTTGGAAAAAAGGGGTTACATTCAGGCAAGAACTTTAAGACCCTCGTCCATTTCAGAAAATTTTTCCAGTGCTGGAGAGACATTAGAAAGCAGGAGGGCCTGAACATGGATGCTGAGATTGCTTTGCTTCATTTCTGCCAGATACACAAGTAAAATTGTTTTTTTTTTTTTCACATTTCACAGAGCCAAGATGTGCTGTTATTGAACCACAGCTGGTTCAACCATACTTTTGTGAGCTACCCAATATACCAGCTGTTAATAATCATCTGATGCAGTGTGTTTTTGTTATTCTGTGGGCGGAGCAATGAAGGGAGGGGTGGGTGTCCTTTTTTTTAGATATCAAATTTACTGCACCTTTCATGACATGTCATATTCAAAACACAACGCTGGCTGCTGAACTCTAGTCAAGCAAACCGTGACAAACAGTGCCACACTTTATGATAACTATGGTAATCAGCAGGTTTTCTGAGGGGTTTGACATTTAAAAATGGTATGACATTAACATGAACCCTAGCCTGGTTGTGACACAGTTTTGCTCTTACCTCTTCCTCTCCTCCGGGTCAGATGGAATGGCCTTGTGTAATGGTGCCAGCTCCTCCTCATGAGAGATCACCAGCTTAGCATTGACTTGAACCCCTGAGATCCTGAAGGTGGGTCCCTTCACCTTCCCTCGCCTGCCTCCTGATATGAACCAGCACATATGGGGAACATTTATTGACTCTTACTCATTTACAACATCCAAAATGTTAACTAACTCTCCCAAACACAAACTCATCAGGTGGTGTGAAAAAGGTGACAAAGAACCCAGAGACATGATTTTTTTTTTTCACATTATGACTGAAATGGCATAATTCACAATTTCCACAGAGGCTTTAGTGATCAGTGCTCTTGCCTGAGGTTCGCTCAGGTCCACAGGGGTTCTCCCGTAGCGTTCTCATACAGCCGTTGTGTACGGTCTCAGCCAGCCGCCGCAGATCATTCTCAGATTTATCCACCAACTCCGCATCCCGAGCGATAGCATCCAGCCTGTGACACACATCAATCAGAGAGGCCCAACTGCTAACACATGAAGTGATTGAAAAAAATAAATAAATAAACTTCTTACCTTTCTAAAGGCCCACCAAATTTTTTGTAACTTTTGATAAATCTGTATGGGAAACAAAACACATTGGTCACATAAAATTAAGTAATCTCAAACTAAATGATTACCTCTAATTATTGGATTAACAAAATAATTAATATAATATGCTTGAATTTCAGGAGTTAAATTATAACTTTATATTTTTATAGCACAAAGAAAATTACGAGCAAGCTGAAAATGAATTAATTTACAGCAAATTCTCACTGTATTGTCCATTACAAAAAACTGATGTTTTTTTCACTGATGTCAAAGAATGCTCTATATTGTAATATACACTATCATTAGCACAATATCAAACTGATAAACAGAGCATCAGCAGCTTATTTTTGGATCAATAAAAAATATACATAATTTAATATGCTAGAATTTCAGGAGTAAAATTATAACCATCATTTCTAGCTTGTTTGTAATTTTCTTTGTAAAGAAAAAAACAATTGTGTGAAGAAAAACCTCACAGCAAACTTCCACTGGATTATCCAATAATACAGATTTCCACAAGATTAATAGAGAAATCTCTTTTTTCACCAATTCCACCAGTAATTCTCTATATTGTAATATACATCATCATCATCAGCACGAAATCAAACGGCTTAAGGCCATTGCACACCGAGTCCGAAATTCGCATCCGAAATTTTCGCACGTTAAAAAAAAAATTCGACCTCACGTTATGTCAGTCACGCTTGCACACCGCCTCCGAAACTTTCGTCCGTCATAAAATTAATCGGATCGGGTTCGATTTTCTGCGTTTTTCGCATCCAGAGCCAGCATTTTGAGAGGTCTTTTGACAATTCAGGGCCGGGGGGACCTCGTCCTCAAATCATTGCACATATGCGCCGTGCTTTCAGTTTCGGTTTTCAATTCGATCAAGTGTTTATGTTCTCTTCTCTATATTGGATTATGAAATTAATAAACCTCCCCTTTCAATCAGATTGAAATTTAGGATCGAATAAGGTGTGATTGAGCAGCCTATTCGATAACTAATGTATTATTTGGGCACAATACACAATAACAGCCTAGCTGTTCTGTCTGCCCAGCGCTTCCAACAGGCCGCGCGCGGGTGTGTGTTTGTCCGTGTGTGTGTCCCATACCTGGTCCATTTCAGACACACTGCCAGTCTCCGTTCAGAATCGATTGGTTCACGGAAATTGGTCGTCTTGTTTTTAATATGTGGCTCCAGAATCGCTAGCAAAGCATCGAACTGTCCCACTGACATTCTGAGGTAAATTTTGAATCGCTCAGGATAAATTCGCAACTCCTTGATAAGGAACTCTCCTTCCTCTCGGCGCAATTTCAGGATTGGATGGACGTAATATTTTCTCTTTCTTCCCTTTTCAATAAGAGAGAGGGCAAAAATCATCCTCACTGCTTGACGAATCCATTTGGTATTTTTGCGTTTTTTCCCGCAAAGGTTTAAGAAATACGCAACGGACTCGGTGTGCAAGGTTTCTATGCGTGACGAATTTTTAAGCTGACGAACACGAAAATACGCATACGAATATTTCGTGCTCGGTGTGCAATGGCCTTTATACGGATTATGGTGAGGTTGATAAAATGAGCATCAGCGGCTTTACCTGCGTATCTCGGCATCAGTGAAACCTTTAATGTTCTCTCTTGGAATAGTTCGAGGTCTTCCTCGTTTCTTGGGCCTCTTCCTGTCAGAGACCGAGTCGCTGTCTGAACCCGAGTATCGTCTGTTCCGGCTGCGCCTGCCCTCGTTTCCATTAAAGTTGGCCTGTCATTGCAAAACAAACAATAACATAAAGAGAAAGCACAAAGAACTGCAGGCCTATGTTGCTAGAAATGTCATTTTTCTTTTATCGTTCATCAACTCATGATGTAAGCCAAGCATTTAATCTTCTAACGTCATCAAACACACAGACGTGTGTGTTCTGCCAGCACTAAAGCGAGTTGGATTGGCTAACCTGTTTAGCACATTTCCTCATGCGGGGCAGTAAATAGATCTCCGCTAGCTCTTTTTGTCTCTCCTCTTCCTCAAGTCTCCTCCGCTGTTCCTCTGGGATAATGTCATCCCAGTTCTTATTGTTCCTTTCCGTGTCCATGTCAATCTCCTCCTCCTCCATCATGGAGAAGTTTGCCACCTGCAGGAAGGAGCAAACATGTTTTATAGCGTGATGATGGTGTGAGCGAGAAGGTGCTGAGGAATTATTTGCAGTGTTTAAATCGCACACCTTGAATTGTGAGAGGAGCTCTTCTCCTACAGTCGACGGCCCAGGATCGTTCTCTCTGGTCTCGGCTCTCTTCAGGATTTCATCAATGTCCATCTCCTACAGGATCAACAAACATCAAGCATCAGCTTCTGCACAAAAGCCCACGGTAATGCTTGGGATGGGAGTCTTTAGGCACTGCATGTTACATTTTTTTTTAAATTGTCAACAAACTAAAGAGAACTTCAAAACATACAAACAAATAGTAAGTTGTAAAGACGAACAAAGAAAAGAAAAAATGCTTTCAGTTGCTAAAAGCACTAGGGCTGGATCTGAATATTCAAATAATCGAATATTCACTCAGGGGGTTGGTATTCGATTTGAAAATGTGACAATCAAATATTTGTGTTTTTGTTTTTTTTGCACACCTGGCATCCCCCTCAAAACAGTTCTCATTCACGCTTGAATGTTTTTCAACCTTTATAGAAGATTATGGTATAGAAGGTTCAAGGGTTTTGTGTGTGTGTGTGTGTGTGTGTGTGTGTGCGTATGTGTACGTGTGTTTTAGTGCACGCAATGACATTGTACATCTGTGGTTAAAAACATCACAGTAGAAATTTCTCTCGCATCCCAGTGCACATGCAGGGCATCTCTGCGCTACACATATACTATATTGTGACACACATACACAAACCTGAGGTTCCTGCTCCTCTCCTTCCTGCTCTTTGAAAAGCTCTTCCGCACCAAACTTCAGGATGGCTGACAGTTCCTCCTTGTTGAATGGAGTGGAACTGCAGAGGAATCAGACAATAATAATCCCATTAATCTATACATTATACACGTAGCAAAATCTCAGCAAAGAATAAACACCGCCATTCAAAAGTTCGTTCTTAAAAGAAGTCTCTTCTGCTCACCAATTTTTTTTTGATTAATATTTCTCAATATTACTGTTTTTATATTTATTTCAAATAGCCCTTTTCTATGTGAATATACAGTAGTGTCATTTATTACTGTGATCAAGGGTGATTTTTCAGCATCATTCCTCCAGTCTTCAGTGTCGCATGATACTTCAGAAATCATTCCGATATGATGAAACATTTCTGATTATTATCAATGTTGAAAACCATTATGTACAAGTTATTTAGGATTCTTTGATAAATAGAAAATTCAAAGAACAGCATTTATTCAAAATAAAAATATGCAAGTGGTTTAGTGTCACTTTTGCTCAACTACTGAATAAAAGTACTCATATTTTCATTTATATTTCCTAAAAAAAAATTAATCATTAACCCCAAACTTTTCAATGGTAGTGTATATGTTACACAAGAAATGATAAATGCTGTTCTTTTGAACTTTATATTCATCAAAGAATCCTGAAAATAAGTTGTTCATAACAGTTTTTAACACTGATAAGTCAGCTTTGATCTCAGGAATAAATTACATTTTATAAAATATATTCTAATAAAAGAGTTATTTTAAATTGTAATATTTCACAATGTCTGTTGTTTTCCTGTTTTTTTTCAGCAAAATAAAAGCAGCCTTAGGAAAAAAAAAACATCTTACCGATCGCAAACAAATAACGATTATTTTGATAATGCACTAATATAACAATTGAAACAATTGACTATTCAAGCATTTCTTTCATTTTGAGTACTTAATACTAACTTTTACTACGGAGTATGCTTTATGATTTTTACAGAACAACTGTACAATCAATCCTAATAATCAATGGCAGTCTTAATTTCTTTCCTTAAATAGTTAAACCATAGAGGAAACCCGCAGTGAAACCTTTTTAACAACAGATTCATAAAGAATTCCCAATACAAATTTGGGAAGATGGTTGTTTTAAATGCATGTCAAAAGCAATGATTCTGATTTTATAACATTGAGTGTAAACGGTGGCTGTTGATGGATAATGAATTGTCAGTGGAGACAGCAGCACAAAGAAACACAGAAGCTTTACACACTACAGTAAAAAAAAAAAAAAGTATATTTATAACATCTGATATAGTTCAGCAACACACAACCTAGAATGCAATTTCCCCTTTAATAAACAAGTAGGTAAATTTTAAGTGACTTTTAATCTGAATTTTAGATAAATATTGACAATTTTCACCAGCTAAACTAATTCCTAACAAAGCCACAGTAGAACAACTACTCAATGAGTCAATGATTCAATGACCCATTCATAAAGCCAGTTGCTGCAACCCGAATCACAAACTAGGTGCTTATGATGAGTAATTACTTCGCAACTGTTTAAAAAAAATAAGTGTATTCTATATAGCATGTAATATGGATGTACTAAATCCACCACATTGTCATTGAGTAATCTAACAGCATCAGTTGTGTTGCTTCACTGTAATTCACAATCCTCTTTGTGGCCTCATGGGATAGTAAAGTGTCCATCGTATGCAGGGTCAGAATTTCGACGGATGCAGAAGGTCATCCGGCGACTTTCTCCTAGTCTTATGAGTACTGTGAATTCAGACATACTAATTACAATGTCACATGTTTTTCGCCTACTATAATATAGTGGGGAAGTTTGTGATTTCAGATGCAGCCAGTCACTCAATTCTTCAATGAAAATGAATTATTCAATGAAATTGGTTGAAAGACTCAAATCACTCATTAATATTGTTTTCTCAACATGTTCAAAAATGATTTGAAAGATTAAATCTCATAACATTATTTGTGCAGTTGTAATTTTGCAGTGTGAATGCACTCATGCTACCTCTGAGCTTCATTAAACGGCCTGTGTAAACGCATCTAAATGCCACTTCAGACGTAGCTTCTGTGTTTCCTCTGCAGTGAAAAGACGGATTTTGTTGATACCGATTTCCTTTGATTGATGGCAGCCCTACAGTATCTGATTATTCTAATGGAATTCATTAATAAAATGTAAGAACTTAGGAAGACTTAGGTTAGGAAGTGATAGGTAAAAAACGACAGAGCCCTGACAAGAGAATGACACAGTTTAATTGCGAGCCCTACATATACATATTTACATTCAATTATTTAGCAATTTAGTCAGGTTATATATTTGTATCTGTACCTGGAAGGAGCAGCACCCGTATGGAGGACCGTCTTCCCCGTGGTGTCCATCCTCTGAATCACCAGGTGGTCCAACACCATTTTCTTCTTGGCTCTCTCAATAATCTCCTCCTCAACTGAGCCCTTCGTCACCAGACGATATATATTCACCTGAGAGAGATTCAATAGAAGACATTACAGAAATGGACTAGATCAAGTCATAAACAATAAAGATATCCTAGACATTTGATTAGCAATTATTGTGAAATAAAAAAATTGGTACAAAGTTTTTTATAACGGTAATATCACGGCACTGATATTACTTTTATCATATAACAATGATTTGTGCACATTTAGTTTTAAGCATCATACATAAAGTAAATTTGTAACAAGGTATCTGGAATTATTTACTGTATTTCAAGTAGGGCTGAACGATTTTGGAAAATAATCTAATTGCGATTTTTTTAACCAATATTGCGATTGCGATTTAATATGCGATTTAAAAAAAAAGTTATTTACCTTCTGTATTAGTCGACAGACAAGCAATAAATCATTGTACAGTAGGGATGGGAATCTTTAGATAGCTCATGATCCGATCTACTTTTTTTCTTATTAATTAATCTTAATAACTCTTAAAATATGTATTTAATTACATGTGTAACAACACATACTTTAAAAAATAAATATAAAAAAAAACATTTAATTAAACCAATTACATGTTAAGAATTTTAAATAGGCTATATAAAATAATATAGCTACAAAATATAAAAGCTAGTAAATAAAGACAAACAACAACAAAAAACATTACAAGCAATAAACAAAGAGTGGTCTCAGTATTTAAAACTAGGCTGTCTGAATGTTTTTCATTCAAGAGCTGGAGTGATTTCCCCTCAGTTTAGATACGATAAGCTGCATTCACACTAATGCATATATCTCTTTTGAAATTGTAAATGTGGTTTGTCCTGTTGGTTTAAGATATAACTGACCGTGTTTACATCAATTTCGCGTCATAAAAGCATTTTGACATTCAAGTACATTTACCAATGAGTCGCTCGCGGCCGCATGCACGAGCGCTCTTCACAAAGCACGCGTTAGTATTTTTAAAATGAAAGCAGCCTTCTCAGTGATTTTCATGGTGTTAATATACAAGCCAACTGCATTCCAAAAGACATAAATAATGCCTCTGTGAAGCATTTGTAAGGAAAATTCCCGCAGGAGAGAACGCGCACTGCAAGTGTAACGTTATAACATCAAGCAAAGCGGCAAAACCTGTTCAATGAAGCCCGCGAATGTCCTTGTAATTTGGTTCAACCCCGACCTTAATAAAATAACGTTACTATGTTTTGGAAGGTTCGAGCGGTGTCGTGTGTGTGAGTGAGGAAGAGAGAGAGCGAGAAAATAGAAGCAAGCAGATTCAGAACACGGTTCGTTTCTAAAGCACGCGCAGCGTCATCACGCATCTGTGTTTAAAAACTAAGCTCAGACTCGATTCTGAAATTCTCTGAATCGATCCAGGATTGTTGAGGAGAGAATAAATAACACAATAAACTGTTCTTTTCTGGACGCCAGACCGCGTAGCGTGGCAAGTTGATGCTTTATCTTGCAGACTGCTTTTCTCTCGCGTGTCAAGTGACCAGTGTAATCGCAGCTCTAGCGATTACAAAATCGCGTTTCATCATATCGCGATTTTATCGAAAATGCAATTAATCGTTCAGCCCTAATTTCAAGGTTTCCATGATAACAATACTGTTCACTAGTATAGGCTAATGAGTGCTAATACACAAAAACGTTATCACTATAAGGCCTCCGCAAATGACAAAATTACCATATATTGATTGCGCTTTAAATTGCAATTTGACAACCAGCAGCGATATAAGATTTAAATGTTTCCCCACAGAATTTTACTATTTTCAGACATACGCCATAAACTCTGCAAAGCTACACTGGTTGAATCATAGACTGTTGAGTATCCCTTTCGATTATATGCTCTTTTTTCTGCCCTAATCAATATCAATACAATTAAAACCAGCATACGCTACATAACTGATATACAGCATGTAATGTAATGTGTGGAGGTAATGCTGACCTGTTTTTTCTGCCCAATCCTGTGCGCTCTGGCCTGGGCCTGCAGGTCATTCTGGGGGTTCCAGTCAGAGTCGAAAATGACCACCGTATCCGCAGAGGCCAGATTAATGCCCAGACCACCCGCTCGCGTTGACAACAAGAAGCAGAAATCCTGCAACGTCAGAGACAAGACATCACATAAACTCACGGTCAACTTTTAAAACAACTATACATTTTTCATAGAACTAAAAAAAATATTATGAAGACTCAGTCTATGACAGACTTTGAGTGTAATGCCTAATATATTATAATAATTGTTCCAGAATTGGATGAAATCAAATCATGACCTAATTTCTGTGACTTCACATCACATCGCAATCATAATGTATTTAAGTAAATCAATGCCAGTACAAATATTTACACCATTAATAACCAGTGATTTCACACATACCTCAGAGCCCTCTGCATTAAAGTGATCCAACGCCTGCTTCCTCATCTCACCCTTTATAGAACCGTCCAGTCGCTGCAAACACACACTTTCATAAGTGAGCCACAAACACTGCAATTAAATCCAGATGCCCTGTAGCGAGTGAGTTGTGCCATCACCTGGAATAAGAACTGCCGGAACTTCAGGTACTCCGCTAGGATGTCCAGCATCCGAACCATCTGGGAGAAGATGAGCACACGGTGCCCTCGTTCCTTCAGCCGAACCAGCAGTTTATCCAGAAGAATCAGCTTCCCACTGCTGCGAATAAGGTGCTGCAGGAAATATACATATTATATATTCAAATATACATTCAAATTCAAGGACCTTTCAAGGACTTTCCAGGTCCAATACCCTCAAATTTAAGGACTTAATGTGGGGACACCTTTGTTGTGTCCAACAATAAAAGTTCAGGTAACATCATAGTAGATTCGTCTATGCATGAACGTCAAGGCAATGTACAACACAAAGTACCCCACACAGAAAAAACATAAATCAAGCAAGCTAGTTTGCATAATAGTGATCGACCGATATATCGGCCGGCCGATATATCGGGCCGATATTTGAGGTTTTTACGTGTATCGGAATCGGCCGATACACCGCTGCGCGTTCGCCGATAGTTTTTTTTTTTCCGGCGTTATTTATAGACAGGCGGCCACGGGCAGCTCTGTGCTGCTAGAGACGCTACAGTTCACGTGCCCCGCCCTCCTCCACTAGCGGAGTGCAACCTGCTCTTCACGAGAATGGTAACTTAAACTTTCAAAGGATCTTTTAAATGTTTGACTGCTGAAATATTGTCAAACACTTTGAAAATGGAAACACGTCGCCCTATAACTGTTATGTGCTTGCAACTAAGCAAGTTTGTGGGTCCAAATGGAAAACGCGAATGCCTTGTCTATAAAACTTAACTGCTTGCCATTGTATTAAGAAGCTGCAAATAGTTAAGGTGTAGGTTATCCGTTCAGTATGCATTAGGACTGTCTATGAATATTCTACATTCGAATATCTATTAATTTTGAAGGTGAAAATTAATATTTGAATGTGGAAAAACACGCCCGCGGTTGCAGACTAATAACGTTACTACAGCTGCACAGCTCGCTCGGAGCGCTCACTGTCGGTTCTATACTCTGAAACTTCAATCACTGAATGAAGCCTGCTATATTTGGGACAAGAGGCGCGACTCGCAACTTTAAATTGCTTGCACAAAACTCTTGTTTAGCACTCAACATTTGTTTGTTGTTCATTTAACCGACGCGCAGAGACCGTGAGGGCGAGAGAGAGAGAGAGAGTGCCTGAGCGAGTCCAGGGCGAGACAGAGTGAGCTCTGCGGTCTTGGCCATTAGTTGATTTACTTGCTTTTTAATACGTTGTCAAATATGTTTAAACTCAAATAAACTATCTAATACTAGTAGTTATGTCTCTTTGTATTAATGTGTCCTGTTATTGATGTAATGCGCGTCAACAACAAAACGCGCAACGGGATGTTCGAATACGTTTTTTAGAGGGAATATGCAAACGCCATTTTAGCAATTTTGACAGACCTAGTATGCATACGGTAGCTGTTATGAACACTGGTCATAGGATTAAGGAATGCCAACGTTGTTCTGTGCTTTTTGTGGGAGATTTATCCAGCCTCGCAATCGCAGTAATATTAGAGACTAGACATGCTCATTTTATTTTATGTAGGAAAATTTAAACCATGCAGTACATAGTTCGTTTCTTTTAAAATGAAGTACAGTGTGCACTGTGCACTTTATTATGCTGGTTGCTACTGTGTGCAATAGTGTAATTATTTAATTTATGCTTAAATATTCATTTTCAGCACTGAACTTTTTTTTTTCTACTTTATGTTTTTAATATTTTTAAATTGTTTATCTACTTGTTCTTGTTCTACCACATGTTTTTACTATTTTTTAAATATAAATTTTTGAAGTTAGTTAAATGTTACTTTTATTAAATTGAGACCTGTAACATTTGTTAACATCATGTTATTTTTAAGATGTAAATTGAGGGAGCAAAATGTATCGGCTCCAAATATCGGCTCAAGAAAATCGGCAGCCCGTATCGGTCATCGGCTAAGGCTGATGGGAAAAAAATCGGTATCGGTATCGGCACTAAAAAATCCATATCGGTCGATCCCTATTGCATAAGTCATCAAGTGTTGGCGAAATAACACATTAGAAGTCCAGAATAATATATGGCTTCTTTCACAAAATATATTTCCAAATTCCATCATTTTCAAGGACTTGTATCTATGTATGTTTATTTTCAAAAACTTTCCAGGGCCTTAAATATTTTCCTGATTCACAAGCTTTAACGGATTTCAAGGACCCCTGTAACCAACTAAGCTTGTTAAATCTTTTGTAACTGAACTTCTATTTTATAACTGTGGCCAATGTCTTGGATGTTTCGCTGTACAGTCCAACTAATAAAGGAGAGCTTCCCCTGTGCAAGATGAAACGCACCTGCAGGCCTTCTTGTCTGTTGTAGAACTCGTTCTCGTCAGGGGGTTTAATGAGGTAGCAGTGGTTACAGCATTTCTTCAACTCCATCATGACGTTGAGGAAGCCTGACGTGCTTCCTTTAGTTCCTTTACTCAGGGCTTTATAGTTCCTCGTCAATATCCACCTAAACAAACAATTTGTTTTAAATGAACAATTATTAAAATTGGGTACAAGTGATAAATCTATAGCGAAGGGTGACATTTTCTCTGGGGGAAAAAATGTGTTCAAATATAGAATGACATGCAACGATGAATCATGAGCAAGACCATGTTTACAGTAAAATGTTGTCCCAATTTGATTCCCTGCTATCTTTCAAAAGCTCATGGTTCTCTTACTTGTAGTATTGTTTCTGAACAGCGCTCATCTCCACCCTGAGGATCTGCTCCACCTTGGCAGGCAAAGATTTCTCCACATCTTTCTTCACTCTGCGCAGCAAGAAGGGCTCCAGCTCTTTATGAAGGCTGGTATACCCCGAGTCTCTGCCCTTCCCATGCTCCTCTTCAAACATCTCCCACGAGTGAAATCTACCAACATACAAGCTTATATCAGTGACATCTGACTAAACCAATGCAAGAATGTGGTCAGCTCCTCTCTCTAAGCTATCAGCCTTTAAGAATAAACCACATAGAGTTACAAGAGCTGCCAAAAATACCACATGAAAAGCTCAGCTGCATACACCAACACTGCTACAGTCGAGTCATACTGAACTGAGCAAAAAGAGCAGTCTGACAGAACAAGAGCACACCTACTTGTCAGGCATAATAAAGTGTAGCAGAGACCAGAGCTCTTTGAGTGAGTTCTGGAGGGGTGTGCCAGTGATCAGGAGCCTGTGGTTGGACTTGAACTCCATCATGGTCTTGTAGAGGAGAGAGTCATCGTTCTTCAGCCGATGGGCCTCGTCAACACCAATGAACGCCCAGCTGACATTTCCTAAAAATGACTGCAAAAGAAAATAACATTGAGCACACCAGTCTGCTGAGATAAACAATACTGTTCATTTACACAGGTAACAAATGTCATATCCAATAAAAAAAAAGGACTGGGTATCGATATATTGTGTTATATAATGTATTTCACATCAAATTAGATGCAACCGCTCAAAACAAATTCTTTCAAATTAGTGTTTTCTGTTAATATTTTTTTTTAAAGTTAAATTTAATAAAATACGACATCCACTGATGAAAAGCACAAGCTGGTAGCTTAACAAAAAATAAATAATCTATATTTATTGGGAACCTTTCTAGCACAGTATCTCCGTGTTAACATACGTTAACATATTTGGGGGAAAAAGAAAGCCTTAATTTCAGGCAAAGCAAAAATGTAATGAAATGTATATAAAAAATTAAGAACAGTAAAAGTACTGTATTAGACACTTGTTCAGCCGTTTTCAATAAATATTCCTATATTTTGTTTTACAAGTACGTCACAAATATAAGCCCCATTTCTCAGCATCATTTAGTACCAGATCATGTGACTATTGGAACAATAGGTCGAGTATTTCGAATGAATTGAAAATCCACAATGTTTCGTGAGAGTTTCTTAGTTTGAATAGTCTAATAGCTTATGCAAAATATACATTTAATAGTGAAAGTGTAAATTAGTCTTTTGACTCATGCTGTACCTTATCCTTCAACAGAATTTCATATGTGGTAAGCAGAATGTTTAACTTCAGTCGCTTGGTCTGCAGATGCATCCATTCATGTGTCCGGATCTAAAGAACACACAACAATCTTCAGCTTTGAGTTGAAGAAATCTAGGATCTGCTCACTTTCATATATTTAACATTATACCATGTTTCTGCTGTTGATGTCTCCCAGATACACCACAACATTCATCAGAGGAGCCCAGAGCTGGATCTCCCTCTGCCAGGACGTGAGGGTGGACAGAGGCACCACCAGAAGAAAGGGCCCGTAAAGCTGGTGATCATGGAACAAGTAATTGAGGAAGCTGATGGTCTGGATGGTTTTTCCCAAACCCATCTCATCTGCCAGGATACAACTGTTTCCTCTGGGAATGAAGAAGAGTAAAAGAGATGAAGAAGAAACTCATGAAATCATGACTCATTGAAACCGGGCTGATGTCTACTAGGAATGAACGAAACTAGCATACTTGCACCAAGAATGGGCCATCCAGTTGAGACTGTCCAACTGATAGTCCCGCAGCTCTAGGCCATCTCCACCGATGTACGGAGGCTGCTTCTTCATGGGCACAAACCGGGGTCTCTGTTTTAAAACCTGAAAGAAACCAAACAGAAAACTGGTTGGAGAGCTCCCGGTTTCATTGGCTTTCTCAGATGAGTGTTCATGGTGTTGACTGTGGTTACCTTGCAGTCTCTGAAGGGGATGGTTTTGCTCTGGTTTCGGCTCATGTATTCATCGATGCACTTTTGAAACTTTCTAGAAATAAGAGCACCGTCTTCCCAACTGCACTCCGAATATGGCAGCCCCTGCCATTTACAAAGGTAATCGGGAAAACCTGCCGCAGACTTTTGATTCGAATGTCCTGCAAGATTCAAGCAACAATGAACGTAAATTAACACATTTCTCCATTCCTCGCCACTGTCGCCTTTGGCTTTTGGCTTGCTTTGTTGACACCATTATGTGAGAGCTGAATGATGACATCACTGTTTTCTCCAGAGTGGCTATATATATATATATAACAGAAATGAACTATCACTGAACTTCCTTAAAATTGCTATATGTTAGTTGTCTTCTGAAATGAAACCTTTTTTTATTGCCTGTGTGTAAAGAAGTTGTAATCACACTTTGTAATCACACTTTTGTAATCAACTTTTTGGGTTTTTCTATTACCTCTGAAGGCCAGTTTTCCTATGTGAAGTCTCAGGTTCGGATTTTCTGCGAAATCCATTGGATGTGACGCGCATGCACGCTCCTGAGCTTCTCTTCTTTTATATACAGTCTATACGACGGCACTGCAGCTGACGACATGAGTCTGATAACACCCAAAAACGACCTACCTCCTGCACAACACGCACTCAAACACAAACTCCACATAAATATAAAAACAAAACAAAAATATATCTGCTAAAGCTCGCCAGGCCAAACGTGAATCGGATTGACTTTTTTTCGGATTGACGCATTGACAGTGTTTCAATTATGGAGACCTCCGCTAATTTTACTGTGATAAACTACAAGTTTTCAGATATGCTGAAATAATGGTTAACTGTAATGAAATTCGAGGGTAAACTACAACATACACGAGACATGAAATGAACACAACAGACTGTTCCAGGATAACAAAAAGTAGGTGCTTTAGGATGCAACTTATTTTATGTACTAGATCTACTGTCTAACGTCACTCACTCCACTACGATCATGTTGTTTATAATATACATTTCCGACACGTTCAGTACAGTAATGTTACTTCCTACGAACTTACTGTTACACTGAAATAGTTCAGTCTAGTTCACTAACCGTTTTCATTATCATATTATACATTCACCTATGTTGCATGTTTCCAGCATGTTTGTATGATGCTTTCTTCGGTGGTGTGTTGAAATTCTCAGTGTGGCCGTGTACCGTGAGAGCTCGCTCTTGTGTTCGAGCAAGAGTGCTCTTGTAAAAATTGGTAGCAATCTGAAACATCACTCATAGAGGCCGCTAAAAATACATAAAGCACCTTTAAAGGAGCATTTCACCCATGAGAACATTAATCTTCATTGAAAGCGGGTCATATATGTAATAGAAATGTAACGTAAATTTCGAATTTGGTGCCTTCTTGACCAAGGAAAGACAGAAAGTAACTTTAGGGCACATTTCTATGGAAAACAACAACTCCCACAATGCACCACATTGCAGAGCTCCACAAGCCACTCCCACTAATCCAGAACACCGCGAAACTAGGGTGGTTCACAACACAAACGTCTGTGTCCTCGTCTGATTTCGTCCATGAGAAATTGGCATCGTTGAAATTCTTTGCAGCAGACGGACTCTATATCTGTGTCCTGTCCGCCCAGCTGGAGCCAGTCCGGGCTCCTCTGCCGCGATTTATTGTTCCTCCATCAGCCTCAGCTGCTCTTCGCTATATCGCGGCTTGTAAAGGTAGCCACGAACACGCCATTGTTGTGACTTCACATCTGCCTCCACAGTGGCTGTTAGCTTAGCTTCCAAACAAGATGGTGGATATTGCTTTTAGTTTCTGCAAGTAAAGTCTGTAGCGTGAGTGGGACCCAACCCCTCTACAAAGATATGGGACTTCCTGCTTAGAATGACGATTTTCACTTCATTGAACTGCAACACTTAAATCCGTGTTTCTCCCGTCTCAAAGGGATACAAAGCTTAATGCAAATGGGTGAAGTGCTCCTTTAAGCTGGACTGTGAAGCTATTTTCTTCTAGAAACAAACTTTGTTGCATTATTTTCCTGTTATCACTGTAAAGCTGCTTTGAAACCATCTGTATTGTAAAAAGCGCTATATAAATAAAGGGGACTTGACTCGTGACTCAGAACAATCAATCAGAACAATGAAAATTGGAAAACCTTACCAATGATTCTTTCCACGATTTGATACTGAGAATGCAAGTCATCCATGAGTTCCTGCTGGCAGTTTAAGTACTCCACGTCTTCAGGGGAGGCCGCTTTGAGCCTGTGGACGGCAGTGCAAAAGAACAAAATGAACATCTAAAGCCAAATTACCAACAGGAAAAGAGGTTTCTGTAAGCTTTCGTACCATTTCTTCTTCTCCTGCTCTTTTTTCTTGAAGTTGTCCAGTTTCTTCATACCCTTGACGTTCTGTTGTTTGAGCGTCTCCTCTGTCTCCCAGGTGTTGTGAATGTGGGACCAGTTCTTCCATTTCATCAAGTATTGCACCTCTCCTGGCTGTCTGTTGGGGTCGAAGTTGGCGTTGGGGTCTCCATCTGCCTCTACGGCATACACTGTGGTTACGGCACCCGTTGCTGTTAAAAAACCAGACAACATTTAAACAAAAGTATTGGTGTCACTAAAAAGTTCCTTTTAAACTTTCCGCCCGAGCTGATTCTGTTCTCTTTTTGCCCTCATGTCACAATTCGATACAATATGATATTGCGATACTGCAATACATATGTTAAAAGGTCAACAAAAACTGTTGAACTGTTAATTAAAATGCTAAATTTGGTGTTATTTTGCGAGGATGGACTTGGTGCTGGAAACCCAAACACAGTGCACAGAAATCCAGTAAAGAAAGCATTTGAATTCGCCACTAAAGTGAGAACATTGTTGCGAGATCCAGTGAGAAGCAGTCACATTTCTATACTATCGTTCTATACCGAACGATATGAAATATTATATTGCGATCTATATTTTAGCTATATCGCACAGCCCTGTTCAGCATTATTGTTCTCACCTCCTTTCCGCCCTATCCTCGATTCCATGACTCTCTCCAGTGTCTCGAACTCGTCCTCCTCTGGGGGCGGGACGTCCTCTCCACACACCTCCACCAGGTCATCAGAATCCGTCTTCATTTCTTCATCTTCTTTGTAGCTCACGTTGACCGTGGCCTGCCGCCGAGGCCCCGCCAAGGCTTTCTTATAATCGTCGTCTTCATCTGAGGAGGAGTGCGAGGGCTTCTTCTTCGGAGCTTTGTTATTTTTCCCATTCCTGGCAGTGGCCCTGAGAGAGACGAACAGATCTGTTCAGTTAAGGAGTGTTTGCTTAAAAAAGAATTACAAAACAAAATAGCCATAAGCACCAATCATTAGGATCCAAGCATATGTGAAAAAGCATGACTAAAACCACGAAGGTTGAAAGCATGAATCCCGTGGAAATTGTGAGTACCTGTATTTTGATGGCAACCTTTGTTTTTATTGTTATATAGTGCTGTATTGCATTAATTTAATTTGGCCTAAAATGACTTGGTGGTTGTTAAATAAAAATACTCATGGGTCACGTCAAAAACTGTATTGGCTTTTCCGTTAAAAAGATGACGCATAAAAAAATATTTTGATGCGTTATGTATATGCTATCCAATTTTTGTGACCAACAAAATAGAAGGAATTATTTTTTCAAAGATTTTAAAATGCCAGGAGCATTTTTAAAGAATTTTTTTTCCAACAAACAAAAAGCCATGGCGAAAACTATAAAACTATAACAGTCATTCAATGAAATAGGACACATTCAATCAAAATTCAGCAGGTAGTAACTGGAATTATGAATCTTATTATACATGGTGCGGTGTCCAATGAGGCTGTGACAAATGTTGTGAGAATCAGCACAAAGGTGTTTTTATATTACAGAAGGTGTTCACAGAAAGGGTCAATTCTGATTTCAGGTTCACTTTAAAAGACACCAAACAGTGGATGACATCTAAAAATGTTTTTTAAAACGATGCACTTTTTTGTATAATCTTATTAGACTTAATTTAATGGATTTTAATGTTGCGCAACTTGCGCTGAAACAAATCTCATTTCCATTTTATATTTTTCTATTTTATTTTGAAGTGCCCGTGATAACAATAACGTGCATGTTCATTATTGTGATATTGTATTACCGTACATCGGCAAAAGAATTTCATGCTGTCTGTTTCATATAAAACTAACTAAGCGTAGAGATTATTGGATGGCATGCGCGCAACAAATGTTGCAGTTTTGCTCACGCATCCACAGAAAACAGCAAAAACTGCATTTCTCACTACATAAAACAGCAAAAGTGAACCAAGATCAGGTGAAAACTGTACTTGTTTGAAGGTTTTCTGCTCTTGACTTTGTGACTGGGCTCATAGTCAGACACCGACTCGTCACTGTGCCCTTCCTCCTCTGCTGAAGAGTCCGATGAGCCACTTCCTGAACCCGATCCGGAGTCCGATCCAGACCTACACACACAACACCAGCGTAAATGCAGAGTGAGGCAGTAACCTCATGTTTACTAATGCAGACGGCTTCCCTCGACTCACCCTTTACTCCTGCTCTTGGAGTCATCATCTGAGTCATCACTACTGGAAGAGTCCTGGAGGCGATAAGAGAGCAGAACGAGTGAGAAACAAGAGGGATTTGGGGAACCAGGATGACTGTGAGGGGGTGAGCGTGCAGTACCTCGTCTGAGCCGGAGGAGCTCTGCTGCTGGACCTGCTGCTGTTGCTGGAGCTGCTGCTTCCGGATCATGGCGGACCGTTGCACTGTCAGGATACTGGGGTTGGACTTCCAAAACTACAGCAAGGGGAAACAAGGATTCATTTATTAATAAACAATTTATTTATGTAAGTGATGATAGCAACATAAAGTAAACTGTGACATATTACACCCAAATATTCTTCAGACATTGACTACCAGTAACATTTATTAAAATTTGGGACCAAAATTGATTCAGACACTTCGACCTGATCATGTTTTAGTTTAATTGCTAATGCTCTTTTTACACACAGACTGAACAACATGAAGCATTGCTTGGTCACTGGTTGAGCTAAACTGGTATTATCTGATTGTGTAGTTAAATTTAACAGCGGACAGATATTCACGTGTGAGAGTCTAACAGTAGAATGGACAAAACCAGTGAAATATCCACTGATCTGATAACTCTAATTTACAAAATGGTGATAAAATATGATGAACTCAGTCAAATGTTGGTTTGACTATGTATTATGATAACTGGACTACAGCACAACATGTTATTAACAAACTTCACTGAAATAGATCAAGAGTGGAGTTGTGTACTTTGCGAGAGAAACATTATTTGTGCGAGAAAGGGAATTGGGGCTTTAATGACTAATTGATCATCTATAATCTAATGAAAATAAAAGAATGATTTACATTAATTATTCAGGTTTGTGTGTAGTGCATGGACAATATTTGCAGCTCCATCACTTTACAGTGGTGTAAACATTTGAAAACAGAACAATCTTATAGGCAGAAATGGAAGTCTAATAAATAAAACTAACATCATGACTATAAAAATAATTGTATATAAATGTAATAAGTCTCTTATTTTAATAAGATACAGAAATATGCTATGCTCAGAGGAGTTCATGTTTGTTCCTCTAGAAATGTCTACCTCCAAACATTTAATTTTAGCAAAGCCTTATTACATTTCAAATGTGAGTCTATTTGCACTGTCTGGTGGACAACATTGGGCTTGTGGAATAAATGTAGTCAATTTTGTACGGCTGGGCATTGGCACAAACTTCATGATTCAATTTTGATTCACAAGCTTGCAATTTGATTAGATTTAAATTTGATTGAATTCGATATCAGTTGATTGGGGCCAATCAGATACAGTGCATGGCAAAGAAATCAACTAATGCTGTAAACTACACAGGGAATCACAGTTGGTACATCACTGTAATATTAAGGGTTAAATTAGATTTGTAAGCTTCTCACATTTAAATTAAACATGGAAATACATAACATTATAACAATAGTGCTATAATACATTTTTATTGCCATAATTATGTTTCTACTGGTATTGTGAAATATAAAGATTTAAATGGTGGCTGTCATAAAAACATGGATTTAGGCATTTCAAACATAAAATATTTCAGAACAGGTTAATTAAAGATATAATAAATATGCAATATAATAGGGCTGGGTATTGACACAAATTTCACAATTCAATTCGATTTCGATTTGATGCAATATTGATATTTTTGAAAACCGAAACCAAATTTTCTCAGGGAAAACAAATCTCTTAACTAATGCTGTAAACTATGGGGGTCAGTTGTAGCCTATAGGCTTCATTATTAGCCTACAATAATATTGATAATTAAATACTGATTTGTATACAAACACTTGGAACAATTATTTATTTTTATAATAATAAAGTTATATGGAAATTGAATATAAACATTTAAATGGTGGCAGTCATACAAACTTGCCAGATTTATTCAAACGTGCATTAAAAATGATAATGAATATGTAATATGGTGCATATATTTAGCAAAATACTCCTCTCTATAAATAATTTTTATCATAATTTCTATCATTTGAGGTAAATGTGACGTTAACTGACACTGTATGCAAAAGTTGTTTTACAAACGTCTTTCCACGGGGGAAACACTGATTGAGCGATTTAATGCGACATGATACAGACAGATTTCGATAAGTTGTACTCTCTTTTAACACGCTTTCAGACGCTCATTCATGTTTATTTCACGCTGTAACTCGTATTAAAGGCGGAAGAGAAGATCATAAACTGCTGCTTCTCTTGAGCTGATCTCACGCCACAGCGCCAAAATGGCATATTTTTGAATTTCGTAAGGAAATGGGTGTACTTTGTTTCATATCAATAGTAACAAAGCATAAAGATTGGATGGGATGAGTGCTACAATGTTTCATTCATTCATCAACTGAAAACAGGACAGCCTAATCGATTCTTTGGATTTAAGAATAAATATTGGTTTGTAAAAATTTGAATCGATATTTTTTACCCAGCCCTACAATATAGTGTATATATATTTAGCCAAATGCCTTTGTTGTTCAATTTCATTCATCTTTATTTTGTGTTGTAACTGGTATTTAAATGGAAGTGATGAACGGTTCATGTGTGCTTCTCTTGAACTGAACTTGGATGGAATATTTATCAACTGAAAACAGCATACACTGAAATATGGATTCAAGAATCGATATCGGCTCTTCAAAATGAGAATTGAATAAAATCAAGAAATCTATATTTTTTACCCCGCCCTAGTATTTTTTGCATGGGCTTTAAAGCATCTGATCAGCATTGACAACTTCACACAAGCTTTATGACGCTTACCGCGGCTCCATCGATTTTGTTGCCTTGATCATTCTTTCCTTTGGATTTCTCGGAGTCCGAGTCTGATTGGCTTCCAGAATCCGATCCACTTCCTGAGTCACTGCTCCCTGATTGGCTACTGCTAGAACTGCTACTGCTTGAACTCGAGCCCGAGCCAGAACCCGATCCTGACCCAGACTCATCGTCTGAATTACTGAGACACAAACACAATGAAATCAATTACCTTTATCCATAAATAACTGTGAGCAGATTAAGTAATAGCATTGTTTATAATTAGACAATATAATTAGCATGAAAAATATTACTAGGATTCATAATTAGAAATGTCTAATTTATTCCTCCTCATGTTCCAATAAACATATTTTTCTGTACAAATAAACATATTGACGACAATAATATCTACTCTAATAAATAGTATTAATAATTTTTAGGGCTGTCAAACGATTAATCACATCCAAAATAAAAGTTTGTGATTATATAATATGTGTGTGTACGGTGTATAATTATTTTCTATATATATATATATATAAATACACACACATGCATGTATATATTTAAGAAAAAAAATTATATATAAATATTTATATATAATATCAATTATATGAAGAGTTCAGATGCAAAAGCCTCTAAATGCCATTTGAAATTTTCTTCTAAAATGACCATTTTTATCAAGCTTGTATATTTAAGTTCAGTAATTTCACTTAAATGACAAATAAAAGGTAATCTTCATTCCCATTTAAGTGAAATTACTGAACTTCAATTTACAAGCTTGATAAAAATGATCATGTTAGAAGAAAATTTCAAATGGCACTTAGAGGCTTTTGCATCTGAACTCTTCATATATAAAAATATATACAGTATATACATGGAAGTATTTCTTAAATATATACATGCATGTGTGTGTGTGTATTTGTATACAAAATAATTATACACAGTACACACACATATATATTATGTAAACACAAACTTTTATTTTGGATGCGATTAGTTGTTTGACAGCCCTAATATTTTTACTTATCCAGCTAGTGGTGAAATCAGGACTAGGTACTGGAAATACTAATCGACTAATTGGGTAAATGTCCTTGCTTTTGTAAACACTTTGCTAAATTTTTTTTATTTTTTTTTTAAAAAGTTATTTACAGTAACTGCAGTTCTATCAAGCAGGTGGGACATTGTCATCTCATAAGTCAATCAAAGTATCATGCTTCGTTGTTCAGTATTCAGCATTAATTTAAGACTAGATCACTTTTCAGAACTAATTAAAACACTGACTGCATTTTAAAAGAACTGAAATCATGGATGACTGACAAGCACAAGTCTGGAGAAACAGGTGTAGTATTTATTAATTGAGAAAGAATGGAGGAACATAAGCGTAACTGATAACTGAAGTAGTCTGGCATGCCAATCAACTGCTGATACTTTTGGGATCCGTTACATGTAATGGTTCATTTTGATGCTATGTGTGAACAAACGTAGGATGTTGAGATGCTCTGATGTGAAAGTCTGCTGTCAAACAGCGTCTACAACAGATGCTTAGCGGTACATCAAACGTAAATGGCTCAAATAACAATCAATGAAGCAGTGTCCACTGCAAGAGTCTGTCTTTTCTGAAGCTGGACAGTATGAATAAACATCCAGTTTCACAGTACGGATAAAGAAGCTGAAATATTCTACCTAAAAGCTTCTCTTTGACTGCAGACAATAAAATGAGAATGCAAGCAAATGAAATTTTCGTTCACAAGCAAACTAATCCTTCCTTTAACATGGAAATGGCATGTATTGCGATTACCTGGACTCGCCGCTACTGTTGCTGACACTTTCATCCTCACTGCGTGCATCCATCTCAATCAAATATTAAAGATGAATCCCTGATGAGATTCGTACAGTCTGCGTGCGCCACCTCAGAGCAGCTCACCTGAACAGAAAGTAAAGTTGTAATTAGAACAGAAGCTCACGCAAATGACAGGTTCATGTCAAAGTGACTCAACTTATGTTTACATTACTGACAAGTAAACATTACTGTCAAGTCTGAAGCAGTCTGAGAATCTGAGATGAACAAAACTATGCTGCTGAAACTATTTAACAGCTAGTTTTTAGAAAGGTTAAACAGTGTAACAAATAGAAACACCTTTGTTTGCTAGTATAACAGTAGCAGGAATGTAGAAAACTGCCAACATTTGTTTCCATATGATGTGCAGTATTTGTTTATTCCTCAGTATTGTAGTCATGATATTGCAGGAATAGGCAATAACACCAACTGCTTCTAAAAGAGGTTACTTCTCTTCCTCTCTTCAAAACACTTAACTTTGTTTTTATCGTTAATATGCGTACTTTAGTGACAAACCGCACGCAAAATCCACAGACGAATCGTACAGAAGTTTCTCTTTTATGTAAAGCAAAATCTTAAGCACTGCCTAATGAATGAAAGTGCTGAGTGTGATGTTGACCGCAGAGGCCTCCAAGGTTCGGGCCTAAAAAGCCGCGGACTATCCTGCGCTGTACGGCCCCCTGAAGCAGCGCCATGCTCGGGCACAGGCGCGCATTACTGTCGGGTCACCTTTATGTTCAAGGCCATTTACAAATATCAGTTGTCATGAAGTTCATCCAGTCTTAATAATAGGTTTCACATCACAAATTCATATTTTGGGACAATGTTTTGATCGTTTGCCCTACTTGTCGCGATGGATTGGCGCTACATTTCAAATCTTTCATCAGTCTCTTTCTGTTGTAGCAATGCTAACTTAGCTTAGCATGCTAAAGCTAAACGAGAAGCGCGTGTTAGCTATTTGGCTACCGGTCGCTAACACAGTCAAGCTATTGGAGAACAGTGTACACATAAAATTGATAAGAGCAACAATATAACAACCTTCAGACCCCATTTAGATCGTATCTTTCTCAAATAAACATTATTTGTTTGTTTAGCCAGCTATTATTACGCGTGCTAAGCTAAACGAGCAGCCTCGCTCAACTGGAGTTTGATTTTATGGGACACTCTGCTTATAAAATCAGCTGGCTTGTCTTAAGCCCTTAAAACAAGCAGTTGCGATACTCTACTCGTGGATTTTGTCTCACGACCAGATGTACGCACTGAAATACAGGTGTTTTCAGCGTAATATTGTCTGATCATCATGTTGTTGATTCCCGCACTGCGTTTCTGTAGATCGGTTTGTTTTCATTAGCTCTTAAAACACCCAAACACAGCATCCCGAGCAGTATACGGACAAATAACAGGGAATAACCGGCCACGACCGGTTTCTCGTCTACGTCCATCACGTTCTGCGCACAAGTGCGGTCATATTGAAGGTGTTTTGATGTGTTACCTGCCCGCCTGTGTGCGCGCTGCCCGCGGACTCTTTCTGATGATCGCCGCTGTCGCTCGAGAACTCCACAAAAACACTCTTACACACTTTACTCTGAGAGATGAGTTTCTGAGTTTCCCCTCCACGGTCAAGAGTGCCTTGGGATCAACTGCTAAACAGTTTTAGTGTATTCCATGTGCCGGGAAACAGACAGGATAGCAGGCATATTTCAGCTGTAAATCCTACACCAGCCGGTCTCTCTCCGCCATGACGCGCTCGAGCACAGAGAGAGAGAAACCCCGGGCTGTGACGTCACCCGGCCGCGGCGAGCTCCCGCGGAACCGGCTGTTATATAAGAAAAGATCCGTAGGGATGCTTGTTTCTCTTATTAGACTACATGGGGGAAAGTTTGCGTTTTTGTATATCTATCAAAATTCGAGAATTAGCGTACATTTAAAAATTCTTCATGAGCATGTTTGTCTGTAATACACTTCATCAATATTTTTTTGATATCGATTAAAGCCGATTATTTTGTATTGATATGACAGAAAATATAATACGCTTCTAAAAATAAAAACTTTTTAGAAGGATTCATAATTTTTCAAAATAAATCTGGACATCATGTTGATATAACTTGCAAATATGTTTTTTATATATATTGAGTATAAAGATGCATCTTATAAACTTATGGCGAGTCTTATGATTTTATTTAGTAAATTCCATATTCATGAAAGCAGAAGAAGTGATAATGGCTGCGTCCGAAATTGCATTACTAGTCACGACCAGTAAAAAAAAGTAGCCTACACTGTAGGCTATAGCATGTGCGCTGCCTAGTAGGCCTATGAATGTAATCTGGAGAGGATGCACTACATTCACTTTGTTGTCATTATTATGTGATCTACCAGTGTCAGTCATCTACCAGTGCCACATCGCTTCACTGTCATTCACAATCCCCTCCTGTGCCTTCATGGGATAGTAAGTGTCTGGCCGGAGGTAATCCGGGGACTTTCTCCTACTCTTTTATGAGTAGTCTACTGTGAATTCAGTCAGATTTACTTCTTTTGTCACAATCTGTTTTTCGCCTACTATATAGTGGGGAAGTATGATCTGGGATGCAGCACATGACCCCCTGAAGTGTCTTGAAACATGCAGCATTAGTCAATGTGCTGACGTAATTTCCATAGACAGGAAAAGAAATGGACACAGCGACCCCATAGACTTCAACGGAGAAAAGTGAAGCCCATTAGAAGCTCTCACTTCCTGATGGCTGACTGCACGGGCTCAAACTGAGCTTGATGACGAAGATGTGACGCGAGCAACCTATCTGACAGCTGTAAGTCTTCTAGTAGCTGTGCCAAGAGGAATCTGAATCATTCCCTTCCAAATCTCACAAAGGCGGAGAGAGTGAGTATTAGCTGTACATGAGCAGCAGCAGGATCAACTTTATGACTCACTATGGGCTTCTCCCTTGACTTTATGCCTCCACGTCCCCCCGATTGCGTGCAAGCTTCTCCTCCTGTCTATACTGTAATTTCTACAGTGCGACAGAGTCACGTGTTATGACGCAATCGTTAGCCTATTTTTACAAAAAAACTGCTTCTACGGGGCCATAACTTATGATACAAGGTAATGGAGCCTTTTATACATTGTCGTATTTCTTTAGAAATAAACAAATGGAGTCTTTAAATGCCTCAGATGTAAAGTTATTCACTGTGGCCAAACTGAATGGGAGTCAATGGGATGCTAACAGCAGGTGAAGGCTTGCTAGCCAATGGAGGGCCCCCGGTGAGACTTCAGTTTCCGGCTGGTGGATTACCCCCTCGGTAATTTCCAAGGGGGTAATCCATCAGCCAGAAGATGAAGGCTCGTGGGAGCCGCCATTGTAGCAAAACTTCACCTGCTGTTAGCATCCCATTGACTCCCATTCATTTTGGCCTTTGACAGTGAATAACTTTACATCTGAGGCGTCCAAAGACTTCAGTTGTCCATTATTTATTTCTAAAGAAACATGACAATGTATAAAATGCTCCATTACTTTGTATCTTATGTTACGGCCCCGTCGAAGCCGTTTTTGTAAAAATAGGCTAAAGATTGCATCATAACCACAGGGACTTTCTGTTGCACAATAGAGACATTACCATATAGACAGGAGGAGAACCTCGCAGGCAATGGGCTCTATGCACGGCGTTATTTCCGGTGAAGGATTAAGGATGCTCGATAACTTCCGCCGAATCGATCATAGAGTCCAATGCAATACCGAGAATTTATATTGAATTTTATACTCCATGGTTATACTAATGAAACGTTATAGTCACAAAAACAGATAAAACAGACACCCCTCGTTGTGTTTATGCTTCTTTTTAAAATTATATTAAATAAACATAACTATATATAAAATTACATCTAAACGTATGTATACGTTTCGTTTCAAAGACGGGAGGACAGTACATATTGAAGACTCTGCCATAATCCCGTTTTCTCCGGTTTTCCTCCGCTTTAATCTACACAACCGGAAATGGACGAGCATCCTTACGTCAAATGCGGAACTTATGCGTGCATATAGCCCATATGAGGCAATTGGAGGGACATGAAGGCACAAAGTCAGGGTAGAAACACATAAATAGAGAGTCCATAAAAGCAACGGGACAAAATATTTCAACAATGTTTTTGAGGAATTAGGTGATTCAGATTTGTCTTGGCATAGCTACTAGAAGATTTTCAACTGTCAGATGTCGTCACGCTCAGTTTGAGCCTGCGCAGTTGTTCAGACATCAAACAGGAAGTGCAATCAATTCTCCGTTGAAATCAATGGGGTCGCTGTGTCCATTTCTTTTACTGTCTATGGTAATTTCCACTGAAACAGGAAAAGAGGGCAGGACATATCAAACAGCCCCTCCCCTTTTCTAAAATAGCCAATAGAGTTTAGTTCATATCACAGCTCGGACAGAGCCATTGAGCTCAGTAAAACTGAGTGTCCTCTTTCTCCACCTGATTTTCTCCATATCGCTTTAAAATACAATACAGCATTATCAGCAGAACTCAAACTGGTCTGATATGTTTTCTGTTCTGTGTGACTCTCATGACCTGCTCTGTGTATCGTGTCTCTGGACTGGAGCTGCGGCGGTTCAAGTGACACTAACATGAAACCAGACTTCATTCGCCCAGAACATATTTACACTGTCTGAATCACTCCTTATCCCCTATATAGTGAACTATGTGCCATTCAACATATAGAAAATAGTAAATGTGTGAACAAGTGACTGTTTCAGCCAGGGCGGAGCTTCAGATTCTGGAGAGCATTTGATTGGTCAGGAAATCTGAAGAGAAGCTGAATTGCAGAGTGATGTAATCAAAATCACTGATCCATATTGAGAAACTGCAAGTTTTGGATGCTTATATCTTAAATGCAAATTTTGTCATTGTTTTTGAGAACACTAGAAAACATAACGCTAACATATTCATACTAAAAGCCAAAAAACTTAAATTCAATTTTCATGGGGAATTTAAGATCGAATTCTTTGCATATTGACTCTCTTAAATGTATTGATAACAACAACAAAAAAAATCTACGCATTATACCAGCCCAACAAAAAGTGCGACTAGATGCATAACCCAGCTGCACCAACGATCACTGTGGGTGTCCTTGTGGAGTTTGAAGGCATGGAGTAGAGCCCCGCCCATACTCCCATCACTGAGGGTGAGCTGCAACTGGCATCTGTATTATATGAGGAAATGGTAAGATGATATTTTCCTGTTTCTTGTCTCCAATAATCCTGTCCAGCTCCAAGTATTCTGCGTCTCCACCGGTCCCGTCCAGCTCCAAGTATTCTGCGTCTCCACTGGTCCATCCAGCTCCAAGTATTCTGCATCTCCACTGGTCCGCCCAGCTCCAAGTATCTCAGTTGGTTTTGTCAAGTTGCAAGTCTTCCGTGTCTCCAGTGATCCCACCCAGCCTTCCTTTCCCACCTGCCTCTGCCTACAGTTCTCCGGCCCCACCTCTACTGTTTCCCTTCAGTCCCTTTGCTCCTCCTCTGACTCCACTCTGCTGTATGGATCTGCCTCAGGTCTTCCAGTCTCCAGTTCTGCCTGGTCGTAAAGATTCCCTGCAGGTTTCACCTCCAGCTGCCGAGCCCATCACTTCACCTCAGCTAGTCGACTTGTCAGCTCCAATGTGGCTTCTCCCTCCCTCGGCTCCACCTGGGACCGTCGTCCTTATGGCTCCACCGGGCGCCCTTGTCCCTCCGGCTTCGCATTGGTATCCTGATCCATAGGTCTTATCTGCTCTTCAGCTACGCATGTACCTCCATCACCTCTGTCTGTCACCCCCCTGGTTAGACCTACGTCACCATCATGCCTCCTCCCTCCTTTGACTTTGCCTCCCTAGTTTATCTTGCCAGCATTTCCTGTTCCCTCTCCTTCATCTTCCCCTCATCCTCCCCCAGAGTCCCCACCCTCCCTCAATTGGACCCCCTCAATTCATTTAAGGTACGAGGACATGTCTTCTTGGGGAGGGGGGAGCCTTGATGTCAGTTGTTTGGTATGTTTAGTTTAGTTATTTAGTTTCTTTGTATTTTGGTGGTGTTTCCCCTGTTCCTGTTTAACTGATTTGTCTGTCATTAGTAGGTTCCTTGGTTGTTAATTAGTCCTACTTATAGTGAAGCATAAATTGTTGTTATTTCTTAATGAATTTGGAATGTAGTGGTTAGTTTACTGAAATGAAGCGGTAGGATGGATCCTTCAAAATGAGACAGAGCTTGGGTGCTTCTCATGTCTTATTGGTGCACCATTGTTTCCTTCCCTTGCGTTTCAGCTCCACCCACTTAGGATGCGAGGGAAGGATCACCTGTTTATCCTCATGCCTCCTCAGGGACCGTCCTTGCTTCTCATTCCTCACCTCCTCATAGTGCAGTTGGAGAATTGAGATGTCCTTCAAGATGGCTAAGTTTGTTCACTTTCTGGTTCACAGGCTGGAGAAGAGAGGAGAAAGGAAACAAGGAACCATCAATTTGAGCATTGAAAAGCACTATTGATTGATTTGGGTCACATAATACATGATTTGACCTACATTTCATTTATAAAGTATTTATAGTCTTGAGTGTAGTATGAATGTAATCTGGATGTACTACATTTGTCATGTGGTCATTATCATGTGATTATCATGAATTACCAGCATCAGTTGTCTCTCTTCACTGCCATTCACAAATCCTCTCCCGTGCCCTCATGGGATAGTAAAGAGTCCATGTACACTTCAGAATCTCGCCGGAAATAGTAGGTCGTCCGGGGACTTTTTGCCTACTCTTTTATGAGTACTGTGACATACTTATTTTGTCACATATTGTTTTTCCCTACTATGTATTAGGGAAGTATGTGATTTCGATGCAGAAGTATGTTGACATTCCAGAAGTATGTTGAAAAGATAAACTTACTGCTTATAATTATAAGTAGCACTTCCTAAACCTTTCCAGGACTCTTTAAAACTTTCTGGAACTGTTACAAACTGCTTTGGAGACTTAAAGGCAGAGGATCCAAATTCAGTAGGGTAAGACAAAGATATAATTCAAAAGAGACAAAAGGTCAAAACTCAGGCAAGCAATCCAAACAGATACCAGGACATGAACCCAGGCAAACAGGGCAAAACCATGGAAAAAAACATGCACTTAGAAATCCAGTTGTGACACATACAAGACTTTGCAATGAATGACTGATTAAACCAGGCTTATATCAGAGTTAAACAGGTTAATGATACACAACTGACAGAAATCTGAGATGATGAGTCTGGGTTGTGACTTCTGGGAAATGTAGTCCATGTAGATATGGCAATGGACTAGGGAGGAGACTGCTTTTCTAGAACAATCCTAATCTTGGTAAACATACTGTCAGTGTCTGGTTTGTGTTTCCCTGGGTAACCACCAGAGGTCCTCTTCCCCCACGGTGTCATTCACTCAATACTACAATTCCCATCATCCTGTTCTGTCACTCCTTTGTTCATTGTACACAGCTGTTTCCAATCACCTTGTTATCTGTGTGTGTATACAGTATATACCCTGTTTGTTTCAGTGTTTGTCACGGAGTTGTTGTTATTCGTCACACCACTTTAGAGGTCTGTGGTCTTGCTTGTTCTTGTTTTGTTTCTTGTAATTGGACTGTTTTGTATGGATTTTGTCCCCTGCCTGGACTGGATAATGTATTATTGATCACCCAATAAATACTGCAATTGTCTTTATGCACAGCTGCACTACTTCCTGAATTTCTGCCAGCTCCTTGTTTCCTGTCTGCCATTATTGGACAAACTGATTAATCCAGGTGTGTCTGACCTCAGTAGTCACAACAACAATAATCAGGCACTCCTGAATTAATAAAGTTTGTCCAATAATGGCAGATAGAAAACAAGGAGCTGGCTGAAGTTCAGGAAGTAGTACAGCTGTGCATAAAGCCGTTTAAATCTACTGTTTCCCATGTGTGTATCGTAGCACATACATATATTTATGGGTCAATGACATGATGAGCATTTTTTTTTGTCAAACTGCATTATTTTTTAAATAATTTGATAAAATCATGACATATATCACTTTATTCAATATCTATTGAATAAATTCAATCTATTTAGTTTGAATGCATTTTAGTACATTTAAATATTATGTTTTGTTATCTTAAACCGCCAAAATGTCAGGTGGTGCATAACTGTCCGAACAAATTAACAGACTAAGAATGGTATCTTAATAATAAAAAATCAAAAGCTAAATACCATGGCATTATTTACATCTGAACCCTTTCACACAGTTTGTTTTTATAAATATCAGTAGTTTTAAAGCTGTTGCGATAATTGAAAAACCTTTGTGCAGTAGCTAGTTTTCTCAACTTCTCAAATGACAGGGTGGCACAACTGTAATGGCTCTTTTATTATGAACTGACAAGATAATAATGTTTCATCCACAGGAGGATGAGCATCCTACTCTTACTATTTCTGCTTTGCCGGTCTAGTAAGAGTAGAAGCCAGGCCTACAATATATTCTTTCCTCAGAAGAAGAGCGAGGTTGTGGTGCTCATAAGTGCGATCCTCTCCTTTCTGGACTGTCTAATGGGGTGGAGGGATAGAGTTGTGGTCGGGTTAGGGTTTTATTCCTGGAAGAGCGACATCCAGCGGATGATTTCATAATGTCGAATAAGTCTTTTTTGTAGCCTATGGCTTAATTTAGCCTTTATCATTTATGCCTACAAATCAAATTATAGGCTACAGACTGTATAATTTGATAGAATTTCTGATATAAATATTATGTGATAATATAGGATTAAGTAACATAAATTTTGAATACATTTTACTGGCTTAGTTTTGTCTAACATTTCACCATTTTACTGCCTCGTTTCCTCACACTCTACCAGTCCAGCACCATTATTATTTATTTGGATGATATTATTATATTCCTCACATAATATTACAACAAAAATGTCTGTAATATGTCCTATATAGGCAGCCTATCCAAATACAACATCCAATACAAACTATTAGCCTATTTATGAAATATGTTAGCCAGAACGGAATACACCCTGTTTATATTTAATTATATATTTTTCAGTAGTCTAAAATGCGTATGCATTAATTTTTAACTACTTTTGAGGCTTTTCAATAACAATGTGATGCAAGGACTTCAGACAAACAGGGGCGAATAATAAACTCATTAATCGATCAAGATCCTGCAAGTGCTTTCTTTGATTGCTGCAATATTGTTCAGTTCGATTTCTTGACCTTCCAGCTGAGGACAATAAAAAATTATTTTTGTCCGTAGGCCTATAGCCTAAATACCGATTTACCTATTAGCTACAGTAGCCATGCGTGTCCTAGTGAACATGGCAGAGTGTTGGAACGTAGTAGAACTACTTCTCATCCCAAGACGTCATAACTGACGTTTTGGGACGTCTTTTGACCATAGGCTACGTCAATATTCGCCTTTTTAGGGCCCCCTTAAACGTCGGTAGATGAGGTTATGGGATCCTAACTCTACCCCAGACCTAAACCTAATCCGTCACCTAACTGACGTTAAAGGTAAAGCGTCAGTTGTATGACGGCCCGGGATCGCCATCTACCGACGTTTAAGGGGGCCCTAAAAAGGCGGATATTGACGTTTGGTCAAAAGACGTCCCAAGACGTCAGTTATATGACTTTTTGGGATGAGACTGTGTTAACTTAAAATGCTGTATCTGTAGCCTACTCTACTAGAGTATTGTTTTTTCTCATACTTCTACTTTTACTTCAGTAGATATTTTCGATGAATTTAATACTTTTACTTCGATTTTTTTTAATGTTTGGCTAGTTACTTGTTACAATTATAATAAATGTACGAATCATTCGTTGCGTGTCTGCTTTCATGCTACCTAAATCACACGCCAGTTTTATAGGATAATGGTATTGATTGACATACACATTGACAACTAATGCAGGGGTTGTCCTGCAATGACATTTTTTTGGTGGCCGCCAAAAGCACCTTATTTGATTGCTAGTTCAAACTTTTGACTGCTTTCTTTAATAATTACATGACACAATACTTGTTCTTTTACTTTTAGTACTTAAGTAGTGAATTTTAAAATAAACTACTTGCAATACTTAAGTACAAAAAATGTTGAATACTTTAGTACTTCTAGTGTGGTGCTTAAAGGGTTAGTTCACCCAAAAATGAAAATTCTGTCAGTATTTACTCACCCTCATGTTGTTCCAACCCCGTAAGACGTTCATCTTCGGAACACAAATTAAGATATTTAAGATATTAAGATCGCTCCTGCATACAGTCCATAGGCTTCTTGAGGGACTGGCTCTTGCTGTCCTCGAAAAGTCATTAAAGACATCGTTAAAATAGTCCAAGTGACTACAGGGGCTCAATCTTAAGTTTATCAAACGACGATAACACTTTTGTGCGCAAAAAAACAACAAAAATAACGACTTTATTTCAACTATTCGTTTATTTATCCCTCTGCGCGAGTCAGGTTACTAGCTTAATAGCGTAAGCTTCTGTTATTGTATGTCACACGCATCACACACACATGACCAGCGTCGGCCAATAGTGAGCCCACGTGTGACGTAGCTCTACGCAATCACACTACGTTAACTGACTTACAGGCTCATGGAGAAGGAAGTGAATAGTTGAAATAAAGTCGTTATTTTTGTTGTTTTTTTGCGCACAAAAGTGTTCTCGTCGTTTGATAAACTTAAGATTGAGCCCCTGTAGTCACTTGGGCTATTTTAACGATGTCTTTAATGACTTTTCGGGGACAGCAAGAGCCAGTCCCTCAAGAAGCCTATGGACTGTATGCAGGAGCGATCTTAATATCTTAAATATCTTAATTTGTGTTCCGAAGATGAACGAAGGTCTTACGGGATTGGAACAACATTAGGGTGAGTAAATACTGACAGAATTTTCATTTTTGGGTGAACTAACCCTTTAAAGAGCACTTCAACTTCTACTCAAGTCACTTTTTTGATAGAGCACTTGTACTTTTACTCAAGTCCGGTTTTCTAGTACTTTATACATCTCTGGTTGGAACGGAGCCTTCCAGATGTTTCCAGAACTGCATGTTCTTCCATAAAAAGATTTGACATTTATCATCTCGAGGTTGTTGTTTTAGCATTAACTTTGAGGTCATGTTAATATACTAATATCATGACTAATTTTACATACATTTCTGTCAGACCCCTGTAAAGTTTGCTGAGGGGCCCATACCTAAAGCACTTATACGACTCGAGTTTGTCTTGAAGGACATGTAGGCCTACACTTGGACTACGACTACGAAAAGGTCAAATGTAAAAAAATAAAATAAACATATTTCAGATAACACTGTTCTCACTGTTTCATATTAAATGTACGCATTTGGCAAAACGTGACTTCCATTGCATTTCAAGTAGCTATAAATGTTTCATGCTTTCCCTGGTAACACCATGCAAGAAACACACAATGTAAAGAACAGTGTTTTATTAATATCAAACAAAACTCAAAACTTTTGACAAAAACATTGCTGAGGGTAAAATAACCATTTAACCATTGAACATGTTCAGAATTGAAGATAACGTAACAATATTACATGTGCATTCAAGTATTCTAAGACATGCCTTCTGGATCATTCATGGACGCTCGTACTGAAGGCACTGCAGCCAGTAGTGACACTTTATTCATCGACGGGTTCACATCCAAGTACTTAAACCAATTATGAACTTTTTCATGACAGGTATTCAAGCTGAAGCGTTTACCCTCATCAGCTCTAGTATTTCGCGGAGTGTACAAACACACACTTCATCAATCGTCCACGAGCCTGCCTACAGGAACACACACCGCTCACTTTTTGGTACTCTGAACATGACTGGGTCAGGCAACACTTCAGACGGGATGATTGACAGCTGGCTGACTGCCTGCCCAAAACAAATGCAAATACAAAACTGGAAAACTGAAGTAATGGTGTTTTTAAAAGCGGTTTCCTTGAAAGTTCACCTTAAAAGTAGCCTAATATTTTTCATTATTGTAAATAGACTTGATCTTTTTCACTTTATGTTAAGTATTGTATATGTGTTGCTGTGTAGATAAATGATAAATTACACTGTTCCAATAGTGTAATGTCACTAAATGAATTTTTAACAGTAGTACAAAGACTTAATAGGACATTAACATGAAAATTATACAACAAAACTATTAATTAGGCTTCAATTAAAACCAATATGTAAATAAAATAAAAACTTTGGAAATACTGTAATAAAATATCACCAACACATCACAATTAATAAATATATAATGAATTAATCTAAGGTGCTTTTTAGAGCATATTCCACTGACGGTTAGCTGAATGTAACAGTGAAACAATAGACTGGATTAGATAGATGACCTAAAAGACCAGACTAAACTATAGAATACAGTCTGTAATGTTGAAATCGGTGAAATCTAGCAATTCAGTTCAATGCATTCATTAAAATCACACGACAAAGATATAGAAGAAAAAGATGAAGGAGGAAAAGCATCAAACGACTAGCAAAGATCCTAAAGAAACATAATCCCGTTGTCTAGAACTAATATTCATCATGATGAAGATTGTTTTTAAAAACTCAAAAAAGCAAATGGATACATATTAAACATTGTTGTGAAAATGGAGAAATAAGATCCCATAAACTGTTACCAGTGCTTATCGCGTGAAGCGGTGAAAGATTGTCTGTTGACCAAAAATTATTAATCAAGTTCCCCCTGGACTTTGGTTTTATAGCAATGTTATCTACTATATGCACTATCAACCTTAATTAACACACATTTCTTCAAGACAATAACAGAGTATTCAGTGTAAGATGATCCAGTGAGTCTCCTGTAAAATATTGATTAAAGAAATGAAAAGGCCATTAATGGTTTCTTTATGCTAATGTTGGCTTGGCTTCTCCGAGGAAAAGCCTCTCCTGCACTAATCCTATCGGAGTGTGTTTTAAAGAACATCCGGATTGCGTAACAGTCAAGATCCTCACCTGACACGGGTTACTAATGTACGCAGAATAACACACACGTGCGACTGGATGTTGAGGGGGATTTTTGGATGTTGAGGGGGATTTTTGCAGTACAGCCATTTTCACACTTAATTTACAAAGGTATAATTTCTCTCACTCACACACACACACACAAATCTGTCTTGTGAGAACATTCATTCACCCCAAACCTATAACCTCATCACTAAAACCAGATCTTATTTCTCAAACAGACCTTTAAAAGGCTCTCAGAAAGTGAGAACCTGCCAAACACACACACTCACTCTCACAAACACGCACACACACAGTAGGAACCAACCAATTAAGACACACCATTTATTGCTAATCTTAAAAAACCTCACCATGGCAATGTATGGCCCTGTAACACACACTTTTACAATAATTCGTTGTGGGGATAAAGGATTCATTCCCATGTCATTATTTACTCACCCTCATGTCTTTCCGAACTGAATTAAGGAGAAAAGAAAAAAGGGGGTGAAAGGTTAATGCAGTTCATTTTCATACAAAGTCAGTTGACGGTGACTCTGTCTGTCACTCTTGGGCCAGGGCCGAGCCGTGCTAGTGCGTGCCAGGGCTAGTCGCTTTTCCACTGTCACTTCCGGGGCTTGATCAGGGCTTACTCGGGGCCAACGGCCAGGATTTCTGGCCCGTCGAATACCTTAGGCCAAAGCGGGCCAGCTCGGGCTAGAGGCGTGCTCAAGGTGGGCGGAGTTTATCGGTGTTATGGAACGTTATGATCTTGAAGCAAGATGCACATTTCACTTTTTTATATTGCGCAAAATAATCAATGAAGAAACAAGGACGTTATAAAATACATTGATGCTGAACTTTCTAAGCTAAGCATTTTCTCAAGCTAAGCAAAAGTTGCGGGCGCAGTATCGTACAAGGCGATTAAAACGCACAATGGACAAAGCGGAGCTCAGAAAAGGAACTTGCCATAGTTCGACTTGATGGACGATTTGCTGGGTCACCGTCCATCTGTTAGTAGCGACTCGCGAGACAATCGGGACACTATTGCAGCCACGGCCGGTGAGTTAATATGCTATCTTCCTAACTTAAAAAATAAATAAATTCATAATACCCGCTGAAATGGGTTGGGTTGTATGTCGTTTGATCCCGAAAGGCGAGTAAGGGGCGGGGTTTAGGGCAATGGAAACGCAAGCCCAGTGCTTGAGGCCCGAGGCCACTGGCTCGGCTCGCTGTTAGCCCTGGCCCGGCCCTAGACCGGCAGTGGAAACGCGGCTACTGTGACACTAGTGCCATAAATACACATGATATGGCTGCTCAATTTCATGAAATGTCATTGCGGTTTTCCTGATAACAACAGAGATTGTGATTTAAAATGTGATTTATAAAAACATCTCCATGTTTGCTTGTTTGTAGGGCTGCACATTTTAGCCATAAATTACAAAACGAATATTTACGGCTGCCTCAAGAGCCTGCAGGGAGCTTCTCTTAGCGGTCAACAGCTTCTCATTACAGGGTTGTGAAGATGCTTGGCTTCTCAAGCGCAAGTGAAAGCGACTCAAACTCGTGTGTAAAGCGACACAGTGCCACGCTTCACTCTAAAAAACACATATGGAGGTATTTGACATTTGCCGATTTTGGTTTTATTTCAAATGTCGTGCAGCCCTATCATTTATGCAACAACTCTATGCTTTAACTTTGCTTTATTCCAAGTCTTCCAAAGTCTTTTGATTATCTTGTGTGACAGACAGATATCAAAGTCTTTCTTTGCTAGACGCAGATGAAATTTCAGAGCTTCAGCATCAATGACCTATGATATGGCTTTAGCACACCTTGAATACAACACACGATCCACATGGAGGGTCACCAACAACTGTCCTTGTATAAAATTTTGTAATAAATTCCATAGAAACAAAAAGGAACACTGTGTAAGAGCATGAGGGTGCGCACATAATGACTATGAACTAGTCTTCTCAGCTGAACTGCCCCTTTAAAGCTTTCCCTGCCTCTGTGTTTCCTCACACACAGAAGATCAGTGGTGTATGGATGGCGTAGTGGGGGAGAGGGGTAAAAATGGAGCCCTACACTGAGTGTGTTAGTGCTGGGTGTCCGAGGCCTCATGTCTTGTTGCGTGTGAACACGCGCTCGCCCCGCAGGTTGAGGTGCTGGAGCTGGTACTGCAGCACCTCGGTGTCCGCCGGCTCCCTGAGGCTCATCTTGTCCAGGTTGAGGTAGTCCAGGGACTTGGAGTGGACGCGTTTGCCCTTCAACAGGCACAGGGGCAGCGGGCCGTGCGGGGTTTTGCCGGGCTCCCCGCTGGCCAGGGACTTCAGACAGCCGTCTCCTGAGCTGGGCATGCGCCGGCGCCGCCGCCCGTTGATGGCTGGGATGTCGTACGGTTGGTAATATCGGCTTTTGGCTTTGCAGATCCGCGAGGCTCGGTGCAGACTTACATCCACAGGCTTTTTGATGGGGCTGGGCAAGGCCTCTGTGTTGCTGCTGTCAGGACTAGACCACTTGTGGGCTAATTTAAGAAGCTCCTCGCCGGTGGTGAAGCCCACTAGATAGTTGGAGTTCATGTGAAGGATTTGGTATCCTGAGACAGTACTTTTTATGGGGGAGCAGGGGGTGCTGGAGCAGCGTGGTTTGTCGGGCTCGGGCTTCAGGGTGCTTTTGACCTCAGCGGCTGACAGAACGGATATGGGTGCCCTGGACGATCCACTGGCATCCATTTCCATCTTTCCTGACATGACCTGGCTGAAACAGAGGAGAATAAAACATATATATATATATATATATGGCTGGGACAAGAAATTGATGCATCGTGGATCGAGAAATTAGATTGATTCCGAGATTTTCCGAATGCATCGCGATTTTCTCTAGAATCGATTCGGAGCTTCGTTTTTACCAGCAGAGGGCAGTGCGTGTCCTAGAAACAGCTGTACTCTGCTGGCTGTTCCAATGCCTTACGCACACCACCTGAACCTTCTATAAAATAATCATTCATAAAGTTTGAAAAGTTTGAAGCGAATCACAAGGGTGTTTGTTGTGGGCTTTTGACATTAATCTCGCGTCATAAAAGCATTCTGAGGTGCGTGTACATTCTCATATCAGCCAAACACATGGACGCTCTTCTTTGTGAGCATTTGAGCATCCAGTTAAAAACTAGCCAAAAGCGCCATCTGCTGTTATAAACTAGCCTAAAGCGCCGTCTGCTGTTACAGACTAGCCTAGAGCGCCATCTGCTGTTACAAACTAGCCTAGAGTGCCATCTGCTGTTACAAACTAGCCTTGAGCACCATCTGCTGTTAAAGACTAGCCTAGAACGCCGTCTGCTGTTACAGATTAGCCTAGAGCGCCATCTCCTGTTACAAACTAGCCTTCAGCACCATCTGCTGTTACAGACTAGCCTAGAGCGCCATCTGCTGTTACAAACTAGCCTTCAACGCCATCTTCTGTTACAGACTAGCCTAGAGCACCGTCTGCTGTTACAAACTAGCCTTCAGCGCCATCTGCTGTTACAGACTAGCCTAGAGCGCCATCTGCTATTACAAACTAGCCTTCAGCGCCATATGCTGTTAAAGACTAGCCTAGAGTGTCGTCTGCTGTTACAGACTAGCCTAGAGCGCCATCTGCTGTTACAGACTAGCCTAGAGCACCATCTGCTGTTACAGACTAGCCCAGAGCGCCGCCTCCTGTTAAAGACAAGCCTAGAGCGCCATCTGCAGTTACAGACTAGCCGAGAGCATCGTCTGCTGTTACAAACTTATGATGTTACAAATAAAATTAGTACTTTTAAGGCCCATTCAAAATCAAGGTTGATGATAACGATAAAGATATAGTTCTAAAAATTGTTCTCAATATTAAAGAATAGCAGAGTTCACACCACAGCGATAACTATATAGAGAAACGATATCGATGGGATCACTTTTGGAATGATTTTTTTTTCAGCTGTTGATTGATACAACACTGACAGTCAATCAGATTCTAATTTAAGGGCTCTCACATTTAAAATGGCAGACAACATTGCGGAGAAGTTATTTGCTGTGGTCCAAAAAAATACAGCACTGTTTGACAAGTCAAACCCCTTTGCAAGAAAATGGACATGGAAAACAACCAGTCATACCCAAATAAATGGTGTGAAGTATTACCTCAGGTATCCAGCACTCATTTACACAACATTTTCTTGAAGTTGCTGTGAAAAAGACTAGGTGTTGTTTTTATTCCACTATATTGACAACGTCGGCTAAATTCACTATTAGATTATTAGATCGATGACACTAGCTTCACTCAAAACACAGCATGCTGAGGACATCTTCTGGTTAAATGCAACAAGAACACCAAAACATGTTTAATAATGTTGTACACACTTTGAAACCGCAGCGCACGAGCTTAGAATAAACAGCGTGTTATCGCTCATTGGTGTGGACGTAAATATAGTTATCGTTCTTGGTGTGAACGGCCCTTTAGTTACAACAAACATCGTTTCAAAAAGTTTTTACAAAAAGTTGTACTACTTCTGTACATACAGCAAGTTTTAGGGATGGACAATATGACAATTTATAACATCGCAAAATGACACGATGAGTGATCCTCTGTATTTAGATCTAGCTATATTGTATTTGTAATGTTGTCTAGCACATATATTAGTGCAGCAGTGACTTGAGCATTCAAAAGCAATTAAGAGATTTAAATATTTGTTGGTTTTCTTCAAAGTGAGAGTAAGCAATTCTCGGCTGATTAAAGTCCCCCTGTGGTGAAAATCCAACTTTTTATGTTGTTTATAAGTCTACGAGGTGTTTTTTTTAATATGCTTTAAGACAAACCATGTGTAAATTCATAAGTCGACAGTATTGCAGTATTTTCTCCTTAAAACTGCAGTGAACCAGTCTCAAAAACACGGTGTGAAAACGCGGGTGTTTCTGACATAACAAACTACCTTGTAACCAATCAGATCAATGTGTGACCAGTGGATCTCTGAGCTGAGTGAGTGGAGGCGGGGCTCATTTGCATATTCATAGAACCACATGTATAGTTAAATGAGGCAAGGGTGTAGAGTTACATTCAAGATATTTTAAGGAATGAAGAATTTTTTTTCCAAGGAAAAAAATTCAAATATGTAATTTTGGTGATTGAAAGATGAGTTCTACAGTAGTTTGTTCTTTTCTGGCCAGGCCAGTGTCCCCAGAAAATTCAGAGCGTACAGAGTATGAAAGAGTTTTAGAATGCACATGCGCATACAATCGTGTTTAAGTAAAGCCGTATGTCAGCTGAAAGCTTTCAACACTGGCGGCAGCTGAATGGGGCTGGAGCTCAGCTTGAGTTCAGTGTCCATGTGAATGTACTCTGAAACCGATTGTGACAGTTATAGGCAGATGTTGATCAGCGACTACAGATTTGGACTCTTCTACCGGTATTAAATTAGAAGCAGTTGCATCTGTCCCGCAATTCAGTAGCAGAACACGCACAGATATGAAGTCTACAGGACGCAGAGCGGTCAGCTCAATGGCACAGAGATCAGCTCAACATCAGATTGGGTCTTCATATTAAAACATTGAAGGATAATTCCAAATGCTGACGGTCATTTTGACAAAAAAGAGAACAATATAGGATTAGGAAGAATGAAACCAAACTTGAATCCAGCACTTGGATTTCACTCTGACCTGAAATAATGCCTCCAAAAGCTGTAAAAGAAAGGTTTTGAGCCTCAGCTGCTGGTTTGAGATGATGCAGCATTTCTACTGGCGATGATGATGATGCGCCAGTGACGTGGCAAACGATATCTAACAAGATTTTGGCAAGTTTAGGATTAAACACATTTGAAGGGGACTTGTGTCTCTGTGGGAAAGATGGGTCAGAGACACAAGCAGACCAATCAAGCCGTTACAGCTCCAAAGTCTGACAGACTCGACTGCAGGACATGCAGATTTATTACGCATATGTTTTATACTAGATACTATAATCTACAAAATAAAATAAAAATACAGAAACAAAGTGTGATTTTTTTGTATTTCACCGAGTTCGTTCGTTTGGCCAGAGGAGAACTGATCCTGGTTTCTCCCAAGGTTCCCATTTCTGTCACTGATGGAGTTTGGGTTCTTGCCATTGTCACCTCTGGCTTGCTTATTAAGGACACTTAATATTCAACAATATTATTGATTTGACTGCACTGACACTATTGTGTGAGAACTGAACTGAGATGGACGATGACATCACTTGTTTCCTTCTCTGTTTTTCCAGTTCATTACTATAAAGCTGCTTTGAAATAATCTATATTGTACTGAACTGTATTGTACTGACTTAACTAAGTTACAAGCTCATAAACTGGGTGCATGCCAGAACAATTATTTTAGTAAATATTATGTAAATTGAACCTAAATCTAATTGCAGCAACTGTCATGTTTGTGTTTTTAATTATCTTTAAATTAATAGTGTGATTGAAGAACAATGGTAGATTATGAGCAAATATAGAATCAAGGTCAGGTCTATCACACCGTCAGAGCATTTACATTTTTCCCTATGTTAATATATTGAAATTATATTATAAGTAAATTAATATCAGCATGCCAATTCAAGCTCAGTGATTTACTGTCAAATGTTGAACATTGGACAACTGATTCAGATCACTTGGACGTGACTGTGATTACATGAGGTAAAAACTATTTAAATACTGTTCGTTTTCACAAATCGCTCGTTTCGTGTCTTAGGCCATCAATGTGTACTTACATTTACTGGTCATTAAATCATGTTTAATTTTGACTTCTCTGTGCATGCTCTTTTAGAAAATCCCCAAAGACTTCCATTATATGACTGACAGACAACAACGGTTTGACCAAAAAATGTCAAAATTGAAAATACTGTGGAAACAAAGACACCTACATCTTGGATGCCCTTGAGGTAAGCTAAAACATAAAAAAATTAATTTCAAAGTGAACTATCCCATTAACTCCTCTTTTAACCTGTCTAAAGGCTGGATATTTCTTCTTTTTCTTAACAAAACAGACATGATCAAATTTGGACCAAATGATCATTTTAAAGTCAAGACATTTCTCTCTTTTAAGAACCCTGATAAGGTCATTCATATCTTTTTTTTTCAAGTCTTGATTATTGCAATTCTCTATGTATAGAAGTCAGATAGACAGTATTGTCTCAGTCCAAAATGCAGCCGCTAGGTTGCTGACAGGTACGCAGACACATTACGATTCTATCTTCACTGGTTGCCAGTACATTTCCACATTGATTTAATCTTTTCCTGTTTGTTTTTAAATCACTAAATGGGTTGGCAGCAGCTTCTCTAGCAGTCCTTTAAAACAGCACACAACTGTGCTCTGATCAGCTGCTTTAACTGTTCCTATAGGACTCTAGACTAAAACTTAGGGCTGGAATCATTTATCCCTGCAAAACTCATCCATTATTTCAGGCTTTTAACTCTAAATTGAGGGTATTGAGGCATATTCTACACTGAATTCTGTGTTTTCTTTTCTGGATCACCTGCTTTATTTATTTTTTATCTTTGTACAGCACTTTGGGCAAATGCTGTAGTATTTGCGCTTTGTAAATAAATTAATGAAAAGAGAAGCATGCATATTAATAGCATACTGTCTGTATATTAATACATATAGCCTAAAGCACATATTATTGCCTTATTCGGCATGACCATATTCTACATCACTTAACCCTACCCCTTACCTACCTTATTTACTGTCAATCAGCAGTAATTAGGAGTTTATTGAGGGAAAACTAGTTAATAGTGAATATGTGTACCCTAGTCTAAAGTGTGACCAAAAAAAATGTAGGCTAATAAAAAAAGAAATTACCAAATTTAAGATCATGTTTACACACTTACTAATCATCAAAACATTAACATTTAGGCTACATTATCTTTTTGCCAAACCCAGTTCATTAGAATAAAATATGGACAGAAGGTCCTATCAAAAACAAAGAGTGTTATTAGCATAAGTTACATAAAATATCAGCCCTAGCCTTTAGTCAACAACATTAGGTTTAGTTTATTCACTGTGACATTGCTAAACCTTAAAGGAAATCTGAGTTAAACTGAAAAAAGAGGAGTATATCCACTATTCAGTTATTAAACAAAAGGCCCTTCCACTGAGCTCAAACAGATTGGTTTGTACAGTAAAAAAATGGAAATGTGTTTGTTTTAATGCCAGACATTATCATGAATAAACCCCGAGAAAGCAGGCCAACGCTTTACTGTAAAAATATTAATCAAACATTAATATTTCGGTAAAAAATCAAAGGCGCAATTTACCACACTGTAGAATAAGGTTGCTGTAAAAGATGTAATGATGATGATGATGAGAAAGGATAATGTTGAGGGTTTAGCAGAGGAGTCCGCCAGAATCATCCTGTTTCTCCTCCTGATGAAGATGATGATGCTCGACATCTATGAGACTCTATTACTGCGTTGAGCTCCATATGTACCCAAAAAACGTCATCATATGTACCATAAAACGACCTTTATCGACGAAATCGAGTAATATCAAAATCCAGTACAGCAGAAACCCGTCCTCCACACGCTATCTTTATTCTGGGCTGTGTCACTGCCACCATTTCGCGATTTACAACAGCAACGAGGGGATTTAACGGGACAACCGCGGCTTAAGCGAGGCTCACACACAGCACTCTATTCATAGCAGTGAAGAAATGTAACGAAGGAAATGGTGTAAAATCAAACCTGTTCAGAAAGACTGCACACCTGCGCTTGAGCGAACCATAGGCGAGATCCCTGTCAGAGGAGTGGTGTCGACACCAGTCACGTGACGCGAGCCACTGGCGCTCAGGAGGATCCAGTCACGTGATGTGTCGAGGCTCGGATGCTCTTATGTAAAGCTGTGGTTCTCAAACAGGGTCCCGGGGCCCAAAAGGGGGACTCAGCGGCTTTGAAAAGGCTTCAAATGACTCAAAATGAGATAAAACAGGCTTTAAAATTAGCCAAACCAGCAAAGAAAAGGCTAAATATAGCCAAGTATTTTTCTTCGAAGAATCTGGAAAACCTAGAAATAAAAGGGGAATATTTTAAGTGTTATAATTAAAAGGCATTTCATTATAATTATTTATAATTTATGTATAATTACATTTTTTATCTGTTATCCAAAATAGTTTCAAGGTAATGAAGCACAGTCCGACATTTAATTTAACCTCATAGCCGCATTCGGCAGAACTGCCACGTCTCTACAACACTGATCTTTCTGATGCACAAACACCAGGCTGGTGCTGCCAAAAGGCTCTTATCCTTATTAAAATTGCACCCGTTTTGCTTGTTAGCGGTTGTGCCAGTTAAACGTCTTTTAGGCCCTGTTCACTTTTGGTTGACTGGGTCACAAATTGGACGAGGGAGACACATATGCGTGCACACCTGGTGTTTTAATACATCTCTGTCCACTTTAGACCTCTTCTGTCCTGATTTCTTCAAGGTGAGGCGGGTCTATGGGTGAGTATAAATGGCTTTTCCAGATCTCTCAATCTAATGAACAAAACAATCTTGTGCCCGGAGGCGAGAGAGAAACACACGGACAGCATCTAGTTTCTGCTCTGACCAACCGAACACAGTGAGTGTGTGTTAGAAATCACGAATCACGTTTTTTTTTTGTCTTCTAACCAAACTTGCGTCTCTAGTTGACAAAGTTTAAATCCTGTCTGTCTAGAGCTCTTTTCCATAGTGTTTAGGCATTACATCAGTAGGTGGAGAGTAGACGGTCTATTGTAGCTGTTTAAACACATTCGACAACATGAGTGTTTACACTGTTAAAGCAATCCAGTCAAATGTGTTTTCAACTCGGGAAGTGGTTGAAAGTGGAAAAGCTCAAAGCGTTTTAGCATTTACACCTGTATTAGCGAAAATCCGATCTCCAAGCACAGCATGGTGTGTAGCATTTAACCACATCGGTTTTCTCTGCTTATGAGTTTTTGGCATGAACATCTTCGAATATGCTTTGCTGTAAATAGTCTTGTATTACGTCTCTGTATTTTGTGTAAAAGGTTAGTTCTGGTTCATTTGGTTTCCAGGGTAAAACAACTTGAAAAGGTTACTGTGTAACCAGGTTACTGGTTAAAATATTGTAAGGCTTTATTTCATCTGGACTCTCAGCCATCTTGTTCAGGTTTCCCAAAGACTCGCAACTTTTGTGAAATCTGTGAATCTTCTTCCAAACTGTTCCACTCATGTGGGAATTGGTCCTTGTACAGTCTATCCAAAAATATTTTCCAGGGCCACAAGAGATTTGGTTAATCTCTCAACTCTACCTGATACCATTCACCCGTAGAGTTTGCTCTTATTTACGCTGAAAGCTCCTCCTCAGTGTCCTCTGAGAAGAGAAGTTGCAAACCCTTCAAGCTTCTTCTGCACATGTTCTCCAGTGACATTCATAACAGCAGTACAGACTTGGAGTCCCTGTTGCTGCGATTTCTATTCTCTGATTCTCATACACTTTCAAGTGTCAATTTCATAATGTTGTGTTCAGTAGTTACAGGACACTCAGCTCCGAAACTGTGGAGATTCATTGCCTGTGTATTCAGCACTGGTAATTCTAGTGTTTTCTCTAGCCTCTCTTGCACAGAGCTTCTGACTGCTTCCATCCAAAAAACAACGTACTAATACGATCCATGACTTGTTTGAAGCAGCACAGTTGATAGTCGATGTAATGATTCCTGTCTGTTTTCCTTGTCTTGTGTCTCGCTTCACGTCACTTCTGCCAAGCCAGAGACACTTCACGTCACTGCTGCCGAGCCAGTGTCTACGGACAAGATGGCCGTTCCAGAGTCCGTTCACGTCACTTCCTCCGAGCCGGTGTCTACGGACAAGATGGCCGATCCAGAGTCTGTTCACGTCACTTCCTCCGAGCCGGTGTCTACAGACAAGATGGCCGATCCAGAGCCTGTTCACGTCACTTCCTCCGAGCCGGTGTCTACAGACAAGATGGCCAATCCAGAGCCTGTTCACGTCACTTCCTCCGAGCCGGTGTCTACAGACAAGATGGCCGATCCAGAGTCTGTTCACGTCACTTCCTCCGAGCCGGTGTCTACAGACAAGATGGCCGATCCAGAGCCTGTTCACGTCACTTCCTCCGAGCCGGTGTCTACAGACAAGATGGCCGATCCAGAGCCTGTTCACGTCACTTCCTCCGAGCCGGTGTCTGCAGACAAGATGGCCGATCCAGAGCCTGTTCACGTCACTTCCTCCGAGCCGGTGTCTACAGACAAGATGGCCAATCCAGAGCCTGTTCACGTCACTTCCTCCGAGCCGGTGTCTACAGACAAGATGGCCAATCCAGAGCCTGTTCACGTCACTTCCTCCGAGCCGGTGTCTACAGACAAGATGGCCGATCCAGAGCCTGTTCACGTCACTTCCTCCGAGCCGGTGTCTACAGACAAGATGGCCAATCCAGAGCCTGTTCACGTCACTTCCTCCGAGCCGGTGTCTACAGACAAGATGGCCGATCCAGAGTCTGTTCACATCACTTCCTCCGAGCCGGTGTCTACAGAAAAGATGGCCGATCCAGAGTCTGTTCACGTCACTTCCTCCGAGCCGGTGTATACAGACAAGATGGCCGATCCAGAGTCTGTTCACGTCACTTCCTCCGAGCCGGTGTCTACGGACAAGATGGCCGAGCCAGAGACTGTTCACATTACTTCTGCCGATCCAAAGACTGTTCACATCACTTCTTCCGAGCCAGTGTCTACGGACAAGATGGCCGATTCAGAGACTGTTTACATTACTTACGCTGATCCAGAGTCTGTTCACGTCACTTCCTTCAAGCCAGTGTCTTCGGACAAGATGGCCAATCCAGAGTCTGTTCCTGTTCCCGAGCCAGAGGGCGTGTTGTCTGTTCCCGGAGCCTGAGCCAGCGTGTGTGTCTACCTCTGAACCAGTGTGTGTGTTGTCTGTTCCCCAGCCTGAGCCAGTGTGTGTTGTTCTGCCCTTGAACCAGTGTGTAGAAGGAACCCAGAGAACAGAGAGCGTGTGATAGAAGGGAAAGATATTCCTCCCCTTATGATCATTTATTTGGAATGATTTTGAAGATGTTATCCGAACGATTGCCAATCCACTTTATTTTTAATTTGCTGCACCTGCATTGTTAGTAGATTACTCGAACATGATTATCATTGGCTCTGCTTGTTTGTAACCCTACATTAATTGGCGCGGATTTTGGTACATTTGGCAAATTCCTTCTGAAAGTGGGCATCCCTATGCCCTACTCACTCCGAAGGGCAGAACATGACCATAAATTTAAAAATTTACCCTCCTTGAAGTGACCATTGCATGTTCCCTGTGCTAACAGACTTGTGGAAATGCACTTTGTTAAGGGATTACATTATTCACTTTCATTTGAAACACTCCTACCAATGGCATCCCCTTCCCGAAGTGCCCTTCAAGGGTGCAAAAACGGAGCTTTGACTTCGCCCATTGTGTTGATCATTATTGGCACACATTATGAAATATGACTGCACCTGTGTCCTATAATTTGTGCATCAAATCACTTATGGGACTGAATTGTCATGTGCCAATTTGCTGTTTAGTAAATCTGGCCTAAAATGTGCAGTGTTGAGGGCTCCAGAAACCAGTTTGTTTGCTACAGTCCTAAAATAAGTCACATTATCACAAGTAAAAATAAATTGTATATGGCTCCAACTCTACTTGAAACAGATAATCTTCAGGATTACTAGGAAATTATAGGATTGTTGTAGAAGCTTGGTGCTAAACTGTTACAAAATGTTAAAGGAGAACTCCGGAACAAAATGAACCTTTGGTCTAATAAAACATCGGTACCTAGTCAATTGTTCTCTGAGATTTGTTTTCATGATAATCGAATGTAAAGGGTTTTATCTCTAAAAACTGTTTAGCATATAATGCTAGTACTGGGGGCATTTACTAAGTAAAAAGAAATCTCTAGTTTGTAAGACAGTTCACTTCGTGTATACAGGCGGCGCCATCTTTGGAAAACAGTCACGACAAATCAAACCACGAATGACGAGAATTTCTGCGAAGTTCTGAACTGTATGAACGGCGTTTGGGGATCGACTTATCGAGACTATTTTCTAAGATGGCTCCTATCTGTATACATGAAGTGAACTGTCTTTATAAAGTATCTTCTTAACGGTCTGTACACTTACAAAGTTCTCAATGCTTCGTTTTGCATGTACGGACCCTCATTATGTTACTGTGTTAGTGTGGGGCTATTTTGAACCTTGTTAGTGGTATAAACTAGCGATTTCTTTTTACTTAGTAAATGCCCCCATTACTAGCGTTATACGCTAAACAGTTTTTAGAGACAAAACTTTACATTCGATTATCATGAAAACAAAACCCAGAGAACGGTTGACTAGGTACCGATATTTTATTAGACCAAATGATTAGGTTCATTTTGCACTGGAGTTCTCCTTTAATTAGGTGGTGGCTACCATTGCTAGGATTGAAATGTACAATTTAGTATTGATTTCATGATGAACTTAAAAATGTCATCAGCCGAAGTTTATTCCCAATATTCACAACATTTAGTTTAATTTCAATTTGATGTAAAAGTAATTAACATAAGGCAGATTTCCATTACAGTGGAGGGAAATAATAGCACATTCTGATTGTAATGAAATATGCATTAAAAATATGTTTCTAAACACGAAATATCACTTAGGACCTTGTTTGATGAGGCCCCAGAATGTGCTGTATTCATTAAATATTCCAAAAGAATTAAAACCAGCTGCAGTAACATGTCATACTATGACAAGTAAATTCTATGCAAGCTTTTACATTTCGACATTCAAATATACAAACACATTCTTCCGAACCATTCAGGGTGAATGGAAGAGCTAAATAAGCTTACGATATGATTGTAATTACAACAATGTGATCTCTTTTGGTGGACTGTTTTGGTAACAAACATTCAGTAAGATGTTCCTTTAAATACAAAATAAAGGTACTGCTAATTATGACAAATTCTTGTCACTATAAGTAACAAAGTCAGGCTTGTAACATGCTCTAAGAATTGCTCTAATCTGTCTGAACAGAAATCCTGTTTTGGTTGGCTAGGTCCATGGCATGTGGTCCTCTGCTTGTGTACTGAGTGTACTGTGATATACTGTACATTTCCCAGTTGATGGTTTGCAGATTGATGTCATGTGTAAAAGCCTGGCATGGTTTTGGTAACACTCTTCTTTTCTAGAGCAGGGACTTCATGTGCTGGTGTGCCACTGGTTGAGCCACAGGACAGTGGTTGGGTGTTAAAGGAGGGATCAGTGATGGAGATGTTTGGAGCCGGGTTGGGCTGTGTGGTCTCTGAGCTTGGGTGTGGGGTTTTGCCACTACTTGCACTGGGCTCTGGAACATCTGCTGAAATTTCTTTGGGTTTTCTGGCGGGAAAATCATCCTGATCTGAAGGAAAATAAATATATACAGACGTGAAAAGCATAAGATTTTTTATTTCAGATTTATTAACTATATTTTTGTAGAACTGAGTATTTTTGTACCAATTTATTCACTTTCAAAACACTATATGCATTATATAAACTGTCAGGGCTCCAGACTGCAAGCAGACTTTGTTCCTGCTGGTGACTACATTTAGTAAGAGGTCGCACTAGTGCCAACCACGTTGTCCAAGTGATAAAAGCTGGCAATGATTGAGAGAGCAGTGCAGCTCAGATCAGGTTTACTCGCATCACATGATACCGTTACTACACAGCGGAGTGAGAAAGCGTTTGGATTCACTGCAGTATTAATGACTGCGAGATCTAGTAGGAAGCATTATAAACACAGATATCAGATCAAACTAGGGTTGGGAATCGTGAGAAATTTTCCGGTTCCGGTTCCGATTCCGGTTCCGCCAAACGATTCCGGTTCCGGTTCCCATTTAATTAAAAATATTAGTAAGAGAAAAATCCACAATCCTTTTTGTGTTTATTTCTTATAGTACTTGACAAATTAGTTTAACAGACTGGTAATGTAAACAAACTCAAAATATTATTAAGCAATCTTTGCAAAAAAATAAAAAAAAATAAAGGAAATTTAAAAAATCTGCATTCTCTATAATAATTTAGACCTCTCCTTTATTGTATCTCCAACAGTGAAGAATACCCTCTCAGAAGGAGTAGAATATGCTTTAGCACACATATGTGTGTAGAACAGATTATTTTTTAAAACGGTTTGAATGATTGATTCATAAAGACTTTACTTATTTCATTACTGGATAAATCGGCGCTCTAGCAGTTAATAAACAGAACTGCATGCGTCTTGCGGAAGAACATTTGTTGCCGGAGCTACTTCTCTCTGTTTATGTCCATGACGAGTCACGCAGGCATTAATTAATAATAATAATTCGTTACATTTATATAGCGCTTTTCTGGACACTCAAAGCGCTTCACATAGAAGGGGGGATCTCCTCAACCACCACCAATGTGCAGCATCCACCTGGATGATGCGACGGCAGCCATATTGCGCCAGAACGCTCACCACACACCAGCTTACTGGTGGAGAGGAGACAGTGATGAAGCCAATTGGTGTATATGGGGATAATTAGGAGGCCATGATAGACAGAGGCTACTGGGCAAATTTGGCCAGGATGCCGGGGTTACACCCCTGCTCTTACGAAAGACATCCTGGGATTTTTTATGACCACAGAGAGTCAGGACCTCGGTTTAACGTCTCATCCGAAGGACGGGTTTGGGCTACGGGTTAGTAGCATTGGGCTACTCCGCAGCAGCTGCGATCCGCCGGCCAGTCTAAACAAGTCCGAGTATTAACACTTATTACAGGCTTTACGTAGTGATTCAAGATAAGACAAAAACACGGTTTGAAAAAAAAACATTATGATGCACTCGCTCATTGTATATATTTTGTAAATTCTGAACACAAAAAATATACGGACTGCATCTGTTTTGACCACTACCGTCAATGTTTACTCAAACTATAATCTCACTAATTCTGTAACGGAAATCATTTGAATATGTGAAACAAATAAATATTGAGACTGTGTGATTGTAAAGCAGTTTCATATCGACAACTGCTCTCTCTCTCAGCGCAAACTGATTTGAATGTAGGCTAGAGAGTGACTCGGCGGTCGGCGCGCGCAGCGTGCGTGTGTCTGTGTGTGACAAATGCAGCGCGTGTGAGAGCAAATCGCAACTTCAGTGGTGAAGTTTTTGTCATTTAGGAATAAGACGGCGTCTTCTACTCCCAGCACTTCGCCCACATGATGATATCGCATCGGCATCAGAACCGTTTTCGGAACCGAAACTTAGGAATTTTGCACGGTTCCGGTATTTTTTCAAAAACACAACCGGTTCTGGAAAAGAACCGGTTCTCGGTTCCCAACCCTAGATCAAACAGCACTGATGTGGAAACCAGGAGAAACACTGTGCCATGAATGAACAAGTTAAAGAAGGCTTTTCAATCCACAAATCATCAACATTTACCATGGATTTAATGTCGTAACTGTAAACATGGTATTGTGGCAGAAATAGTAGAGCGTTTTATATAGCATAGCATAGCGGCAACCTCCCCGTCTCTCTCTTGAAGCCAACACGGAAGTAAATTAAACTGCAATTCATCGAGTGGCCTCTTGAGGCTGGCTGCAAAAGCGAGTCAAATCTGTATCTCCCTCAAGTTAAAATGTCTAACTTCACAGCAGAAAAAAACATGTTTACAGCCTGGTGGCAAATAGTTGTTTTGGTCTATATTGCTAATTTTGCCCTTCATGACGACTGTGAGGGGGGTGAATTTTTTTACAACTCATCTGTTTAAATTATTTAAGCCTTAAAGTTCTGCATAATTAAGGGCGTGGCCACTTGAGTGACAGGTGGATTGCCGCTGCTGTCACTGCTAGTCGTTTGTCTGCTGTCTGTTTTTAGCGTCACCCTCAGCTGTGTTTGTGCTTTTTTCCGGGATTATTTCATACAATTTAATACATGTATTATACACCTTCGCCCGTGCACGCCGTTGGATTCTGTCGTTGTCGAGTATGGAGAGAACAGCGACGTATTTCCAGTTGTTTCCCTCGCATGCACTAATGGATGTCTGACAATTTCAGTGTTTTCTCTCCGTCCATGCAATTGAATGAGCGCAGATTTCTAGTGAATTTACTTGAACTTCTGAGGTAATATCTTTGGTTTGACCCATCTGAGAAACTGAGAGGCGGCCAAAATCAGATTGTAAAATGGACTGAGTAAAGCTCTTTACGAACTTGACGTGAGATGCTCTGCTGACTGACATGTACAGTATGTGCATGAATCACTGTCACACGCACAAGCTTAGAACAATATTGTAACTGACTGCATGGTAATACATTTTTAACTAGCAGAATAATAATGCATCACAATACACATAGTTGACTGTATGTTGTATGAAATGTGTGTGATCTGTGTTATGTAACATTACTGTTGTATACATGCTCGGAACTAATTGCCCCTTGTGAGATTAATGAAGTTGATAAAAAAGAAAAGTAAATAGTCTCACTTTTAGTCACGTCTTTACTATTATAATATTTCGAAGGGCAAAAACATGAACTTTAACTATTGGCTTTACTTCTTCAATCAGCTGTCTCTTCAGCATGAGGGCAGTAGCATAGCATTAGTACCTCAGCTCCACCCATGTCCCGCCTCTTTGCCCATTTTAATTGATCCGGTAGTGACGAGAGTTGACACGCTGCCAAGATGGCGACAGCCAGCCCCGCCCACTATAGGCTTCAAAAACGCTCGTCAGAAACCTACAGGTGACGTCAAGGATACTACGTCCATATTTTTTTACAGTCTATGGTTTTATCTTTATCTCACGGTTCGTTGACTTTGTAAGAGTCAAATTCAAGGACTCTCAAAGCTCTAAATATTATAAATTTTTAGTGTTATTTTTAATGTGATGATTTGCGAAATTAAAAGTTGATTAAAAGCAAACAAACATTTTTTTTTAAAGACATACCACTATAACCACTACATGTTGGCAGAGGAGCATTTATTTGACTTATTAGCCATTTCCACTCCCTAATAATATATGGACAAATGTAGGAAGTCACAAATTCTCATGAAAACAAAAAAAAAAATTTCTTCCATTTGTGACTAAATTACACAGAAAACTAGTAAAGAGCGCTTCTTTTATAACCCCTGAAGCTGCCAGTCAGTTCACTATTATACTATAGATGAACAATGGTACATTTAATAAGAATATAGTAGAATATTAAATTAAAATGAAAGTTGATTTTATCTGCATCTCAATTCCGTTCAGTGCTTTACTGTCAAATTTACAATAAACAAACATGCAATATTATTAGTAACTGCACTTATGAATGCAAAACAATAGTAGTTTTATGCTTGACTGAACTTTAATTAAAAACCCTCCAGTGCTACTAGTGTTCTCTAGTGTTAGGCCCCGTCCACACTACTGCGTTTTCGTTTAAAAAGAGAGAATTAAAACGAATACGATCTCCGTCCACACCAGCGTTTTATCTGCGTATTAGAATTGATCTCAGCCACATTAAAACGACTGTAAATGCGGATCACATGACCATTCACCAACACTGGGCTTGCGTGTGCCGGTGTAAAATTTCAGCGTTTATAAATTTCTGTCTTCGTTTTTTTTCTGTTTTAGTCTGGAAGCGAGGTGCAAACGTAAAAGGTGCAAAAGGTCTCGTTTTTGAATGAAAACACAGTAGTGTGGACAGGGCCTTAGTCGCTCTAGTGTTAGTCTGGAGCCCTCACTATATATGAAGCACTTGTAAATACAAAGCTAGGTTCTACTGGTTTTGCTTCTATACAGTAAATGTAACATGCCTGATGCACTCTTCTCCGGTGAGCACGTCTTCTTGCCAAGGGATTGTGTGAATGGACAGGGCAAAACTTTAGCTGGAGTGTAAGTGTTCAAAGGAGCCTTCTTTGAGGGCAGAGCTGAGGGTTAGAACAAATAAACAGGTTTAAACTAATGTACAGTAACCATGACACAGTGGCAGCCGAGGCGTGTTGTTCTGACCGTACCTGGCGAGGAAGGAGACATTTCCAGGACTGGGTCATTGGATATGGCTATGGAGGCGAGGAAGTCGTCCACTTGTTTGAGAGACAGGGAATTATGGAGGGTCTCCAAGGGACAGATTGAAGGAACCATGGAATACAACTCAAAACCTTCAATGAAATATACAACATCAGAATCTGAAGAAAACAAAAAACGGCTAGAAATCACATAGCATGAACTATAACTAAACAACTTGGAGAAATGGCAGAGATAAGGCGTTCCATTTCCTCTAAATGACAAGCAACAACACCGTCAAACGTGAGTTTGAGGTGGGCAAGATGGAGGCAGATGGGTCACACAAAGAACAGCTCACAATACCTTCAAAATCTACCAAAAACATCACTCAGCCAAGATGGTTTTATGAAGCAGAAATGACAATCGACCTACCTTATAATTCTTTTTCTCAAATGAAACTAGTGGAACAACATGATTATGATTTGATTTATTCAATTCATGCAATTTGGCACAAGATGCCTGAATATAAACTTCAGGTGTCTTTTAATAAAAGCACTAAGCAACAAGAGGCCATGCATTACAGTAATTGGAGGTGTTATTAACCACGGTAAAACCACTGTAACACACAGCCTCTCATGGTTTATTGCTTTTATCCAACGGCAGAAACAGTTCTAGAAGACACATGGTCCATAAATAGTAACATTTATCAAAATTCAAAAATCAGAATAACCAATTCTTCTGTCAAGTAATATAGTTCATTCGACTGTTTACGGTTGCCAAGCAACGCAACATTTATATATTCATATAGAATGTGCGACTATAGTGTGCCTTCATTGGCATTTTACATTGGCTTCAAATGGGACTCAATTTATTTGAATTTAACGATAGAACTGATTCAATTTAGAGTACATGTGCTGTCCACACTTAACATAGATTGATTTACTAAAAAACAAAAAAAAGTTTCAATACCTTTTGACAATAATAAAAAAGGCATCTAAAGAAGTGAATGAGTGAAGGAGCCAATCACATAACAGTATAAGGAAACTATTATTAGGCAATGTTCAAATGAGTAGGTTTGGTGATGTACCTAGAATAAGACTAAATGCAAGATGGGATAATATAAAAAAATACAAAAGAGCATATGCGATGCGTGTTACTTTTCCTTCTGCGAACGGAATGAATAAACCAAAAGCTCATTTTCTTGTGGGTACATAAAGAAACATAAAAATACAATATAATTCTGACTTACAGGATAGATCTAAGTGAGACTGAACTTCGCTAAGGGTCAAAAACTAAGGTCTATAGTCTAGATCAGACTTTTACTACACAGAATCGGGAACTAGAGCCAAACAACAAACACTAATTAGACAGAATAGAATGTGTATATTAAGTATGATTAACACTTACCACTGAACATACTGGAAAACACTGACCCATTTAGAAAAGCAGATTAAAAGAAAAAACAAACAATAAAAATGATATGCTAATAATGGGCAATTTTCTAAACGTCCAAAAGCATCATCTTGGATGTTAGCAACTTATAAAACACTGCAATGCAGCATTATGCACAATATGCTTTACATTTTAGCCAATCATTAAAATAATAATAATAATATATATATTTTTTTTTAAGTATGCCACTCTGTTGGATGATAAAGTTGCATTTTTGCTATAGAATTTGCAAGTGAAAAAAAAAAAACAGAAAAAAATGTAAACGTTAGTCAAGCTAAAATATGCAGAGACATTTAAACAGGTTAAAATAAAGTGTAATATATTAAATAAATATTCTTCATTTAGGCCAAAGAGCAGCGCATTCTTTTCACTTGAAAACTGTCAACGGTTCAGTTTATCAGTTTCGAAGAACTAGTTCATTCAACCACAAACAAACAAACAAATAATTAATAATTAAAAATAGGTAACAGCAAAATATTCATTTATTGTCATTTATGTAAATGACAGCGATTTTTTTTTTTTTAAATCCATGTAATGAGATCAGCGTCCAGAGGAGACTAGACTGTTGATCACACATACATGATGAGTATCTACTCCTTTATAATGTCTGATTCCTTGAGCCCTATCCTGCGCTTGAAGGAGGAACTCTAAAACTCAAGACATCAAAAACTGAATGTGAGGGGAAAACGTGACTGGGAATTAACAAAAGCAAACATACCATTGGTTGGGTGTCGCGCAAATGAGATAGAAAATCTTTTAACAGCAGAGCCACGCGTAGCTTCTGAGAAAGAGAAAAACAGGTACCTGAAATTATAAGAGCTAACAGAGAGAGGGTTAAAGAAAGGCTGAAGAAGACAGGAGTCATGCAGGAGAGACGCAGAAGTGAAGCAGAGGAGTGCTTGTGTTTAGTGTCTGGACAGCCACAGGGATGGGGATTAAACAACAACAATAAAACGTTAAAAAATTAAGCCTTCGTTTCCTTTCTGTTTAAGCAAACACACATGCTGCATCCCAATTCGCATACTATCCGTCCTAAAAAGTATTCAAAAATAGAATTAGTACGTCCCTAACCGTAGTATGTTGAAATGAGTGTTTCAAAGAGACCCGGATGGTCTACTATATTCGGTCAGGTCCGAAGTGCAGATCGATGCACACTCTAATGGGTGATATTGCCCACAACTCATCGCGCGTTGTACAAGGATTCGGTTAGAACTACAAACACGAGTGAAAAGTGTTAAACAACTACAGACATGGAGGACGCGCACGTCCGGCGGGTGTGTAGGCTGCCAGAGGGGTTTAAAGTCCCCGTGAACCGGAAGTTGCAAACGACTTTTCTCCAGTGTTGTGACGTATTTCCGAGAGAAACGGAATACTAAATGAGGCGAAATAGTGGGCGTGGCTTTTTTTCCAACTAGCACCTGATTGGATCTAGAAAAATGGGTGTTTCATTCTGAAATGGAGGATGACGCAAGTTTACACACGCTGTCGATCAATGCGCGTTCAGCGCTCGCAAACACACAGCAGCTGTCAGTTGAAGGGGCGTGGTTATGGATGTTAGGGACACACCCAAACCGTGAAGCCTACATCATCGGGCAAGGTCTTCCAATGCAGAGGGGAGGGGCATTTTCAAAATTTGATTAAATTTTACAAAGCCAAAAAAATTTTTTGTGTGGATCGACTTGGATGTATGAATTGTTCACCACAAAACGATCAATTTAGGCAAACAAAGTAAGTATGATCGATTTTGATTTCATGGGGACTTTAAAGTGATTAATTATTAGTATCTAACCTGATGAAAATGTACTTATTCAACGTGGGCTACATTATTATATTGCATCTGCAGAAGCATTGTGAACTTTTATAAAGATATGTTTAGCCATTAAAGGACAAGTTCGGTATTTGACAATTAAAGCCCTGTTTTAAGATCGTTTCTGATGAAATACAATGGTTAAGATTGTTTTTTAGACAGATGCTGCTGTCCCGAGAATTTTCAGTTTCTGTGGTAGCACCCCACACCTACAGTGGTAGCATAGGTGCACAGGAACAATCCTTTTTAAAACGCATAAAACGAATCGGTTACCTAACGTACCCTCGGTTCTCTCTAGATGAGGGAACGAGTATTGCGTAAGCTAGCTTACGCTACGGGAAAGATTCATCTTTGCTGAGAAGTTGAAGCCAAAAAATTATTCCATAATTTTGTAATCATTGTCAACGCAGTCTCTTCTGAGGCAGACCATGAGCGGGCTAGCTAGCGGCTCATTGGTTCGCTCAGAGAGAATGCACGAACCTATGGGAGAGCGGCGCTGAGTCCGCGGCCAATGAGCGGACGGCGCTCGCTTACTGCGTCACAGCCCGCCAAAAGGGGCGTGGCTACAGTGTATAAAGGTCGCTCTCCCAGCTCGTTCGTTGATTCTGTAGCATGAAGCGAAACGCTATTGGCGCAAGCACGGCCGGGAACGCAATACTCGTTCCCTCATCTAGAGAGAACCGAGGTTACGTTAGGTAACCGATTCGTTCTCTTACGAGAGGTTCTCTCGTATTGCGTAAGCTAGCTTACGCTACGGGAACACCTGGTCAACGCCGTGCGCGCTAAGTAACCACTAAGCATCCCAGGGGAACACCGGGGGAATCTATAAGTGGATGAAGATAATACGGCGGCCAGCATAGCGGCCGTTACTATCTAGTGCAAAAACGCCCAAGGCGGCCGGCGAAGGCGGGCCGTGATGTGTGGGCTAATGCATAAGCACATAGGGGAACACAAGGGGTGAGCCGGTGTGATGGAACTCCCGATAGTGCGGCTTCTATAGGAGGGCTGTGAGTACTAGACCGCCAGAATTTTCGCCTGTAAGGCTGGAACTTCCAAGTTGTAAAATCTGACAAAGGTGGAGGGGGAGGCCCATCCCGCAGCCACACAAATGTCGTGAATGGAAATCCCGCAGGACCATGCCCACGATGAGGCCATGCCTCTGGTGGAATGAGCCCTGATGCCCAGAGGGCAAGGCAGGTCTTTAGCGGCATAAGCAGAGGCAATCGCGTCTACTGTCCACCTGGATAGGGTCTGTTTCGAGGCGGCTAGTCCCTTGGTGCGGCCACCGAACGACACAAACAGCTGCTCCGAGCGTCTGAACGCGGCAACGCGTGTAGTGTACACTCTGATAGCCCGAACCGGGCAGAGGCGGTCAGCGTCACGTTCGCTATCGGATGCAGGCAGCGCCGATAGAGAGATGACTTGCGCCCTGAAAGGGGTACCAATCGCTTTTGGAACATAACCGTGTCTAGGCTTTAGAATGACTATGGAGTCACTCGGTCCAAACTCTAGGCACGCGGCGCTTGAAGACAGCGCGTGAATGTCCCCCACACGTTTTACTGAGGCGAGAGCCGTCAGAAGAACGGTTTTTAACGAGAGGTATTTTAGCTCCACGGACTCAAGTGGTTCAAACGGTGGGGCTTTCAGAGCTTCTAGAACTATAGAAAGATCCCAGACCGGCACCGTAGGGGGGCGAGGGGGGTTCATCCTTCTGGCTCCCCTGAGGAAGCGGATGATTAGCTCGTCTTTGCCCAGAGGCTGGGCGCGCCGGGGTTCAGCGAACGCCGCGACGGCTGCCACGTAAACCTTAAGAGTGGATGGGGACCTGCCCCTATCCAGCATCTCCTGAAGGAACACAAGCAAAGACGAAACCTCGCACGTCCGTGGGTCCAAATTCTTGTCGGTGCACCATTTAGAGAACACAGACCATTTTGCAGCATAGAGCTTTCTGGTAGAATCCGCTCTGGCGTGTTTGATCGTGTTCAAAACCCCTTCTGGCAGTTCGACGCGTAGTCGTTGGTCACCCATGCATGAAGCGCCCAGCGCTGTGGATGGGGATGCCAGATCGAGCCGCGGGCTTGCGTAAGGAGATCTGCTCTGATTGGAATGGGCCACGGGGCTGTCTGTGACAGCCGCGTTAGCTCCGGGAACCAAATCTGATTCTCCCAGCGCGGGGCTATAAGGAGCACCGAGTGGCGTGAGTCCCTGATTCTCTGAATGACCTGCGGTAGCAGAGAAATCGGGGGAAAAGCATAGAGCGGGCGGCGGGGCCAATCCTGGGCTAGCGCGTCCTCGCTCTTTGAAAAGAATATTGGGCAGCGAGCGTTCTCTTCTGACGCGAAAAGATCTATCTCCGCTCTGCCGAATAGGCGCCACAGTGTTTGGACTGTTTGAGTGTGCAGGGACCATTCTCCGGGGGAGACCAGGTTCCTGGACAGCCTGTGTGGACCGTCGTTCAGATGGCCCGGCACGTGCGTCGCTCTGAGCGATAGCAGGTGACTCTGGGACCACAATAGGATGCGGCGTGTCAGATGAAAGAGATTCTTGGATCTGACGCCGCCCTGACGGTTGATGTATGATACCACGGCCATATTGTCGGAGCGAATCAGGACGTGGTGACCGTTTATGCGCGGGAGGAAGCACAGCAGCGCGTTCTCGACCGCGATCATTTCCAGACAGTTTATGTGTAAGGAACTCTCGTGGCTCGACCACTGGCCGGCGGCCGGTGAGCCCTCGCAAACCGCTCCCCAACCCGAGTTGGATGCGTCTGTCGAGATGACTTTCCGGCGAGAGAATGTTCCCATGGTAACGCCCCTCTGAAACCACTCGCTTGCTGCCCATGGCTGCAGTGCAGTGATACAAGTCTGAGTAATCCTGATCATCTGGCGGCCCGTCGTCCACTCGCGGTGGGATACGCGGCTCTTTAACCAGAATTGAAGGGGGCGCATGTGCAGAAGACCCAGCTGTAGCACAGCGGAGGCTGAAGCCATATGACCCAGCATCCTCTGAAGCGATTTCAGGGATGTAAGGGTACCCATCTGAAACGAGGCGGCTAGGCGCTGAACACGGCGCGCGCGCTGTGTGGATAAGCGAGCCGTCATCGTGATAGAGTTCAAATCTATTCCGAGGAACGAAATAGTTTGACTGGGCTGGAGAGAGCTCTTTGTCCAGTTGACAGAGAGTCCCAGCGCTTCCAGATGGTTGAGGAGAACTGTGCGGTGCGACAGTAACTCCGTCTGGGAATCTGCTAGAATCAGCCAGTCGTCCAGATAATTCAGTATGCGCAGCCCCTGACTTCGCAGGGGAGCGAGCGCTGTATCCATGCACTTCGTGAACGTACGGGGTGCTAAGGATAGGCCGAACGGGAGAACGGCATACTGGTAAACTTGGCCCTCGAAGGCGAAACGTAGGAATGGCCTGTGATGAGGGTTTATCTGGATCTGAAAATAGGCGTCTTTCAGGTCTAGAGAGATGAACCAGTCCCCCTGGCGGACGTGCGCGAGGAGTTTCCTGACTGTGAGCATTTTGAACGGTCTCTTCATGAGCGCTTTGTTCAAAGCCCTGAGATCTAAGATCGGCCTGAGGCCGCCGTCTTTCTTGGGGACCAGAAAGTAACGGCCGTAAAACCCCGACTCGATCATAGATGGCGGGACTCTCTCTATAGCGCCCTTCTGCAGTAGCTTGGCTATTTCTAAGCGAAGCGTGTACATAGCAGCCGGGCTGACAGTGGATTCGAGCCGCACGCGCGAGCGTGGCGGGCGGCGACGAAACTGTAATCGATAACCATTCTTTATTATGCTTAAAACCCACGGGGAGATGCCGGGGATGGCTTCCCACGCTTTGTAGCATACGGCTAGTGGTTGAATGGCGATTTCGCCCTGATTGCTGCACATTGCGGGCTGGACACTGGGTGTGGGCTCGCTTATAATGTGGAAGGCAACGGGACTTACACTCAGAGAGGAGTTTAAGGGCCTTGAGACAGAGCGGGCAGAGGGGGGACACGCGCACGGGCTCGTGGGCGTGCTTATGTTCTCTGCTGCTGGAGCGGAAAGTGCACGCTCCGTGAGAATGGGCTCTGCGAGAGACCCTGGGCATAGAATGCTTGTGTGTGTACGTGAGCACATGGTTGTGGGCACATTTTTTACACTTGAGGCTTTTATGCTCTTTTTGTGAACTCTCTGGGTAGCCGTGAAAACGGCTTTTAGTCGCTCGCAAGCGGGCAGGGAAACCGGCTTGTTTGTGGCGGTAAACACTACTGTAGTCAGCGGTGAGACGGGGACTAACAGAGGGCGAAGCTTTGACGGTGGTCCGGCCGCAGCGGGAGAACGCCGTCTTTTTCTCAGCTGTGCTAGGCAGACTTCTGTTGATCAGGCTTCAGCGTGATCTTGGGTCGAGGCCCCCGGGGAGGAGGCTGTCTGCGGCGGCTGTCTGAGCGAGAGCGAGGGCGGCCGCCCTGTCTACGCTGGGGCTGCTGAGCTTGCTGAGGCGGGCGCTGCTGTGTGGTTCTGGCAGGCGGCTCGTGAGAACGGCCCGTCGAAGAACTCGAGCGGCGGGGCAGGAACAAGTTCATGGCCTGAGTCGCTTTTTGAACCTCGGAGAAGCGGTCAACGATGCCCGTGACGGCGGATCCGAAGAGCCCGGTAGGGGAAATGGGCGCGTTGAGGAACGCGGCTCGTTCTGACTCTCCCATGTCGGTAAGCGTGAGCCATAAGTGTCTCTCGCCGACACAGAGGGCGGCCATGCATCTCCCAAGAGCTTGTGCGGCGGCTTTAGTGGCGCGAAGGGAAAGATCCGTAGCGCTTCTCAGATCCGAAAGGACGGGCGGTTGCCTCCCGCTGCTCGCCATTTCACACAAGATGTCGCTCTGGAGCACCTGGAGGACAGACATCGAATGCAGCGCTGAAGCGGCCTGACCGGCGGCAGAATAGGCGCGGGCATGAAAGTTAGAGGTCGCTCTGCACGCTTTTGAGGGAAGCGTATGAGCAGACCGCCATCTAGCAGAGGGCGGGCAGAGATGAGCGGCGACCGAGTCCTCGACGGGTGGCATGGCAGTATAACCCTTCTCGGCAGCTCCGTCCACTGAGCGCAGCGAAGCGGACACATCAGAGCGATTACGGGCCGAGAGAGGAGCATTCCAGGACTTCGTGAGCTCGCTGTGAAGCTCCGGCAGGAAGGGTGCAGCCCGGCTGCAGGCGGGGGCCGGACGCCGGTGCAGGAACTTTCCATCCATGCGGTTCGGTGGTTGCTCAGGGGGAGGAGACCACTCGAGACCCAGGCGGCTAACGGCCTGAGAAAGGAGGCGCGTTAGTTCCTCCTCGATGCCGGCGCGGGTCCCCGCAGACTCTCTCGTCGATGAGCCAATCGACGACCAATCCTCGCTGTCCGAAGCGTGCAGCGAACAAGAGTCCTTCTCATCTGCGGTGTCCTCGGAGGCGACAGAGCGGCCACTCGGCGGCAACTGTAAGTCCGGCAGGGGCGGAGAGGGAGAGCGGTCGGTGGGCGGCGGCGGCGGCCCACATGGATCCGCAGAGGGCTCCGGCGGCCTCTGGGAGCGGCGTTTCTTCTTCCGCGGCGAAGTAAGAGGCGGCGCTGGAGCGGTTTTGACCGCCTGTAGTCGAGCCCGCAGGGTTGACAGCGGCAGGTCCTCGCAGTGGTCGCATCCTCCGTTGGCGAGGGCGAGTTCTGCGTGTTCCACTCCGAGGCAGAGAGCGCAGATGGGGTGGCGGTCTCCATCCTCGAGCGGAGAGCGGCAAGAGCCGCAGGAATTACGAGGCATCTTTAAAAAGACGCTCGTGCTCTTTTAGGAATAATCAAGAAAAAGGATACGCGTCGGATGGCGCTAGCTTGCTGGGCGGCTGAAGGTGGCAGACGGCCGGCTTCCTCAGACTCCGGAGCTCGCTAGACGGTGCCTTCTCAACGACGGCGGCTTCTTCCCAGAACAGCGGATGCGTGTAGCTCGCTGAAATGAACAGAATCAACGAACGAGCTGGGAGAGCGACCTTTATACACTGTAGCCACGCCCCTTTTGGCGGGCTGTGACGCAGTAAGCGAGCGCCGTCCGCTCATTGGCCGCGGACTCAGCGCCGCTCTCCCATAGGTTCGTGCATTCTCTCTGAGCGAACCAATGAGCCGCTAGCTAGCCCGCTCATGGTCTGCCTCAGAAGAGACTGCGTTGACAATGATTACAAAATTATGGAATAATTTTTTGGCTTCAACTTCTCAGCAAAGATGAATCTTTCCCGTAGCGTAAGCTAGCTTACGCAATACGAGAGAACCTCTCGTAAGAGAACTTTAGTTTACAAAGACGTGAAACTCACCGAGTTTCTATGCTCACAAGAATCGCTGCAAAAGATGCTTTCCAACAGGTTTTATCGTAGTTTTTGTACAACTCCATTGAGGCCACGTTTACACAAAGCCGGGTATTTAGCAAAACGAATATTTTCCCCCTCTTCGTTTTCAAAAATAACACCGTTTACACACCCACATAAATACGCCGTCGAGCACCATCATAACTATGCCAAACCTATTGGCGGCAGTGTAGGGGTTAAGGATAAAGCCATTCAAGCCAATCAGAATCCTCAGAAACGACAAGAGAGAACCTAAAACGCCGTTTCTCCCAGTTCACACGACAACACATAACCGGCGTTTTCAGAAATCTCCACTTTGGCCGGAGTTTTTAGAACTAATCGTTTTCAGTGATAAAAACGACGTTTTTGTGTAAATGAGGGGGCAAAACGCAGAGAAATATCTGCGGTTTCCCATCGTGTAAACGGGGCGTGACTTGTATTGTATGTTCTGTGATGCCGCCGGAAACGGAAATGGGGTTGTTTGTATTCTTTCTGTAGTCTTATGCAGTCGCGGTATCGTAGGCTACAAGTGGTTTGCTTGCAATTGGCAAAGGTGCATTATCGCCACCAACTGGGCTGGAGTGTCTATTATTCAAGCTCTCAACGGAAGAATGTACGGTTGTGAGGCGTTCGAAAAAATAGGTATATGTTGGAAAGCATCTTTTGCAGTGATTTTTGTGTGAGTATATCAGTGAACACCTTAGACCAGTGGTTCTCAAAGTGGGGTCCGCGGACCCCTGGTGGTCCGTGAGCTAAAGCCAGGGGGTCCGCAAAATAATTTACAACCTAACGTTTTTTTCCGTGCTATGAGTCATGTTTTCTTTATCATCTGAAAACATGCTGTTTATTCCTAAGTAACTTATATAAAGCATTTAACATAAAACGATACAAAGTAGACACTTAAAGTTTTCTATAGATAGATAATCTATGTCTGTGCGTCAAGTAGACTATTCGCTGCTGTTGATTTTGCGGGACGTGCGCCAGAAAGGAGAAGACGGCATGAACCCGCATCCGGTTCTTTTCTGTATTTTTAAAAGGCACGACATTTTGTAGTCATTTATAATGTAGCCTATACACAAATAAAAAAATGGACACTTTACCGTTTCAGATGATGCACTCTTGTCTTATCTATGACCATAAATAAGAGTATTCCTGTTTCCACTGCTGAGGAAAAATTTCCATGTAATTGCGCGCCGGCGTCTCGCGTGCGCGCACAATAGTCAGTTCTAGCACTGCTACTGTAGATTTGACATTAGAAGTCTGATCATTATCAAAATAAAAGTGCATAGTGACAGGGCCGTACCCACAATTGAGGTTGCAAGGATGCACATCGCGATGATAACTGACCTTCTCGTCTGAGGTGCTTCAGCAGACTAACAACGATAGCTCGTCAATGTCAAAATGTTTGAGTCGGAGTGAACTCAAAGTTCCCCGCACGGCGTTTCAGTCAACGGTCATAAAGTGCGAGATAAGATGTAGGCCTTAATTAACATAAACTAAACAGGTGTTTTAGATAAAAGTTTTAAAAAACGACTGAAACAATCAGTTTGCAAAGTATTAATCAAGCTCAACTTTAACAAAGGAAAAAGCAGGTCAAGAGAAACATACTGTGCCCATGAGATTAACATTATGGATTCATATATTTAACATATACTGTATGTTTTTTTAGCTAATTACAGTAGCTCAAATTAACAACGCACGCACCTATTAAACATAATGCCATTATCATTGTATTTATAGGCTTATGGGCTTTATTTGTGTGCAGAATAGGCCTAATTATTGAAACATTTCTCTTTTAAGGCCATTCCTGATTGGAATATGTGATTGTGTTTCGTGACATCTTGACAAAAAAAAAACAACAAAAAAAAAACATTTGTATGCCACTGACTGACATGCTTCTAAATCTATAGTTATCCAATTGTGGGGCCTTAAAACACCTTAAAATGCACATGTGTAGATCAAGAACATCAAAAATTCCTAAGTGAGGGATCCTAAGTGATTCCTAGCAAGATCACTTTCGTTACCTCAGTAGGCTATTTAGAAATTCCTGCATAGTACCCTGGGTGGAGACCATTAATTTTGTGCAAAAATATTTCATTTGCCACTCACACATTAACTTTGTGCTCAATAACTGTTATAAATATGAGAGGGGGTCCTTGGAAATTTTTTTCCCCTGAAAGGGGTCCCTGGCACCAAAATGTTTGAGAACCCCTGCCTTAGACCACTCGGTGAGTTTCACGTCTTTGTAAACTAATGTTTTATGTGTTTTATGAAGGACTGTTCCTGTGCATCTATGCTACCATTGTAGAGGTGTGCTACCACAGAATCCGAAAATTCTCGGGACAGGAGCATTTGTCTAAAAAACAATCTTAACCATTATATTTCATCAAAAACGATCTTAAAAAAGGGCTTTAATTATAAAATACCGAACTTGTCCTTTAACTTTTAAATGAATCCTTACACCGTGTCCTCCGCGACGCGATAAAATTCCAGCAACAGCAAGTGTGTCTGTCCACACTAGATGCAATGCGACGTCAATCAAAAATCACAGCCATTCAGAACAGCGTGTGGGCGGAGTCTCTCTGTGAAAGCACACTGCTGGCCCACACTCGCATTGGAAATGGGTAAGGACAATCAAATCAAGAAATAACATTATTAAAAATCAAAAAAAAAAAAAAAATATATACTCATTGACTACTTTTGTTATGAAGTACAGTTGTATGTTTGCATTGCACGCTATATTATATGCTTTCAAAATCGGAGGTAAATTATCCGTTATAGCTTGTGGCACAGTGACCTAATGCCTTGGTTCTACCTAACTTCGACAATCAGTTCCTCGTCGTCCATGTTTGATGATTAAATATTCATGAAACGCAGAACTTCCATCCAATAAGATCTCTGTGTGGATCTCTGTGTGAGATGAACGCGACGTCGCAGAAATAGGAACCGTTTTTAAATTAGAAACTTCGCGTGTTACCGTCGCGTCTGGTTAGGACAAAAACTCTGATTAACATGGAAAAGATACCTTTTATCGCGTGTCGCGGCATCGCGTCGCATGTAGTTAGGACACGGTGTTATATTCAATTTGCAAACACATTTGAGAAGAGTCTCCGCATGAAAGACTCACGACTGGCAGGTGAACGTGCAACAACATTTCTCTCCGAAAAGGTAAGAAATTAAATTAGATTGAATGGAGTATTTTAACTCTGACAAGATGATTGACAGAGCAGTTTATGGTGACAGGATGCACGCGACAGAGCTGTCCGTTAAAGATGACGAAGTAGTATGTCCCAAAGCTTGCCTACTCTTTTGCTACACACTCAAAAGTGTGTACTTTTTTTCACAAAAGGCGTAGTATAAGTAGGCGAATTGGGACGCAACAACACTATTAACCCTAGAATGCATACGGGGGGTTAAACGACCCGACAGAGCCGTCATGAATCTCCACACTCAGATGATCAGCTAGTCAGAAGATAGACTGTGTCAGATAATAGAGACTTTCAAAAATGTGCAATGCTGTTCCAAGAGACGCACCACTTTTGGGAATATTTTGTTCAAATAAAATCACTTTTTTTTAAATCACTACCCCAAGCCTTTGTAAAGGGTCTCAAAATGACCCGTAGGATTTTCATATGGCATTATGACTCACTATACATTGGTTGGTCAGTATTCCTCTGTGATTGAATCTTGGACTAGCACACAACCACAGCCAGTGGCATTAGATAAGGATGACCTCAGCATCAGGACTTCTCATTGGCCCAAAGCTCACCCGTCTTTACTCTCAAGGCTCTGTTTACTGGCCATGCAACAAGTCTCCACAAACCTTCTTACAGTTAATGGACACAAGACTACAACACATCCACTGCACTTATTCAGATTTACACAAGTTTACCAGTTCTTCATCTTATTAGTTTCAGAAAAACAACTCAACTCGCATGTCTGCAAGGATCAGCCATATATTAGGGAAACGCTGCTAGTAAATTATAATCTCACATAAATACACATTTGTCACAAGTAATTATATTAAACTGAATTTGGTTATGGTATATAGGACAACTGAACATTGCTGAAATTCTTCAATGATTTCCTTGCACTGACAGATAAAGACAGGAGGCCGTCTCTCGGTACAGGTTATGCATTCTAGGGTTAACTCGTGATGACGCTACACTTTCTTTAGCACTGCAACTGCATGAACTTCATGATCTACAACGCTAATTAGCCGTGGAATCTTAAATAAATAATGTAAAAAATCATTTGTGGGAACCAAATATGAAAAACAACATAATAGGTCATCAAAACATATGCTGAGTTATAATTCTCCTCAAATAATAGCTACAAAGTCAGTTGTTGCATGATAAATGGACTTAAAACTTTCGTTGAACAGTTCTTACTGACACTACAAGTTGGCTGGATATGTTAACAGAACCATTAACCGATTCCATAATCCTATATAATATTATGAGGAATCAATCATTTTACCAAAATAGGTTAACTAATTAAAAGCTGTACAGGATTTGTTTGCTTAATATTTCTTTAGAAGTTAACACTAATATAAATCTGCGTTGAAAAGCACATTATTGCCTTACTCCAACTGCAATAGTTATTTTAATACAGAGCTGTGGGGCTTGCTGGGAAATTTCTAGCTTCCAAGATTTGCCCCAAGGCTTTGTTTTAGTTATGTCTGTATACAAAGAAACAAGGTTTGGCTACTATTGGCGCTTTTCCACTGCATAGTACGGTACGGTTCGGTTCGGCTCACTTGTGGTGCTTTTCCACTGCAAGGTACGGTACAGTACGGTTCGCTTCGGGTCGCTTTAAATGGGACCTGGTCTGTTGAGGTTCCAAGCGTACCGTAACGGTACTAAAATGTGACGTGAAACACTGCAGATCACTGATTGGTCAGACAGAATCGTCACTACCAGCGTCACTACTAGCGTCATTGGATTTGCGACACGAGACACTTTTTTAGCAGTATTTTGTTTTGCTGCCATCAGCCTCATTTTAAACACATTTTTCCGTCTAGCAGTTAAAAACAACCACATACCGAGAATCAGGAACACCATCTCCTCGATAGTCTCCATTGTTCCTGTGTTGTGGGTTGGAAAATGTGGCGCTTTTAAGATGATGTCATGGCAGTAGAGGCGCGCGCAAATAAAAATCAGTCCCACACACTTTGAAGGGGTACTACTGCAGTGGAAAAGCAACCGAGCTAAGCGAACCGAACCGATCCGTACCGAGTCGAGTCGTACTGTTCCGTGGTGAGTCGAACCGTACTGAGCCGAACCGTACCGTACTATGCAGTGGAAAAGCGCCATATCGTGCAGGTGTGTGTGCACTGTGCAGGATAAGGGGAAATACACAAATTCCCCTTACTTTTTGTTTACTTCAACAATCTCCCAATTGTCTTCTTTCCCTTTCCTTTACCTCTGCACAGATAAAACCAAAGTGGGGCCAAAAAGAATTTAGTCAGCCACTGATTGTGCAAGTTCTCCTACTTAGAATGATGAGAGAGGTCTGTAATTTTCATCATAGGTACACTTCAACTATGAGAGAAAAATGAGAAAAGAAATCCAGGAAATCACATTGTAGGATTTTTAAAGAATTTATTTGTAAATTATGGTGGAAAATAAGTATTTGGTCACCCACAAACCAGGAAGATTTCTGGCTCTCACAGACCTGTAACTTCTTCTTTAAGAAGCTCTTCTGTCCTCCACTCGTTACCTGTATTATTGGCACCAGTTTGAAACAGTGAACTGTATAAAAGACACCTGTCCACAGCCTCAAACAGTCACACTCCAAACTCAACCACGGCAAGACCAAAGAGCTGTCAAAGGACACCAGGAAGAAAATTGTAGACCTACACCAGGCTGGGAAGAGTGAATCTACATTAGGCTCTGTGTGAAAAAAATCAACTGTGGGAGCAAGTGTAAGAAAATGGAAGACATACAAGACCACTGATAATCTCTCTCGACCTGGGGCTCCACGCAAGATCTCATCCCGTGGGGTCAAAATGATCATAAAAACAGTGAGCAAAAGTCCCATAAATACACAGAGGGACCTGATGAATGACCTGCAGAGAGCTGGGACCAAAATATCAAAGGCTACAAGAAGTAACACACTACACCGAGAGGGACTCAAATCCTGCAGTGCCAGGCGTGTCCCCCTGCTTAAGCCAGTACATGTCCAGGCCCGTCGGAAGTTTGCCAGAGAGCATATGGATGATCCAGAAGAGGATTGGGAGAATATCATGTGGCAGATGAAACCAAAATAGAACTTTTTGGTAAAAACTCAACTCGTCATGTTTGGAGGAAGAAGAATGGAGAGTTGCATCCCATGAACACCATATCTACTGTGAAGCATGGGGGAGGAAACATCATGCTTTGGGGCTGTTTTCTGCAAAGGGGACAGGAAAACTGATCTACGGAGCCATGTATCATGAGATTTTAAGCCAAAACCTCCTACCATCAGTGAGAGCCTTGAAGATGAAACGTGGCTGGATCTTCCAGCATGACAATGATCCCAAACACACCGCCCGGGCAACGAAGGAGCGGCTCCGTAAAAAGCATCTCAAGGTCCTGGAGTGGCCTAGCCAGTCTCCAGTCCTCAACACCATAGAAAATTTGTGGAGTCTGTGTTGCCCAGCGACAGCCCCGAAACATCACAGCTCTAGAGGAGATTTGCAAGGAGGAATGGGCCAAAATACCAGCTACAGTGAGTGCAAACCTGGTGAAGACTTACAGGAAACGTTTGACCTCTGTCATTGCCAACAAAGTTTATGTTACAAAGTATTGTGCTGAACTTTTGTTATTGACCAAATACTTATTTTCCACCATAATTTACAAATAAATTCTTTAAAAATCCTACAATGTGATTTCCTGGATTTTCTTTTCTCATTTTGTCTCTCACAGTTGAAGTGTACCTATGATGAAAATTACAGACCTCTCTCATTATTCTAAGTAGGAGAACTTGCACAGTCAGTGGCTGACTAAATACTTTTTGGCCCCACTGTATATATTCAAACACGCGTACCAATAGAATAAGTTTTTTGACAGATATTTTTGTCCTCTAAGGACCTTAGAGTAACTCTTAATATTGATGCACAAGGGTTTAAAGAAATGTGTGTTATTGTTATTCTTGTTTGCAGTGAAAATAATGATAATGTAAGTTACATGTAAATCTGTGGTGTAGCTACTGAAGGGAAAGCTAAGAAAACAGGAGACCATCCTTATGAACGTACAATAAGTCGTATGGACTGACTGCAAAAAAAACAGATGCGTTTACAGTAGTATGAGCTACATTAAGGTGAATTAATAAATAAATTACATTATTTGCTAACAGCGCAGGGATTCTGGTGAGATGAATTCAACATACAGCTTTGCGTTACACAGGACGAGACAAAGGCCACACATACAGTAGGATTTACAAAACAAACGTTTTTTTATCGATAACATATACCTGATTTTTAATTAAACATACGCTATGTACAGTCCATAGCATACTTTTTGCAGGACTCCCGAAAAGATCCTGAGTTTGTAGTAATATAGGTTTCTCATCATAAATGAATCTAATCGGGGCAGACGGGCATCTGTACCACAAAAGGAAAACTTATTCCAATGAGAACAACACAAAATCCAGTAGTTTCCCACTGAAAACACATAAGACTCCAGGATTCCTTAAAAGTAGGGACGGGGATGCACCATTAGAAGGTGTGTGTGCGTGTTTGCACATACCATCTAAGAAGCCAGAGGAGGTCAGCTTTTTACGGTGTGCGTGAGCGTAATCTTGTAGGTTAGGAGCGCTGGAGGAGCCGCCCAGCACCATGGTGCTAAACAAGCCAGCACAATGAGACCCTGATGGAGTTAGAGAAGATACATACAGCAATCGGGTGTTCCCAGAGACGCCTGGCAGTGCATGCAGCATGCAGAATTTATTACAGATTCTTGCCACAGAATGAGTAGTGCAGCCTCACTGAAAGCATCCCATAATGACAGTAATGTCTTTTGTCATTGTAACAAAGTTAGGTAAAACAATCTTCAGAGAACCTCACTTTAGAGAGAAAATAAAAACACTCATCCGACCAATAAGACATTATCTTTAGGGTCACGTGAAGTGACATATTACTAAATAAAAAAAGACTAAATTAAATGTGTAATACGCGTACACCATCTTTACTACAACTGCTGTAACTATTACAGTAATTAACAATTCATTGTTTTGTTTTGTTTTTTGCATTATGGCAAATCTGTATTAATGGAAAAAATTTCTGTAAATGACCAGAATGCATTTGGATTTTGTTTGGTGAACACATTTTTACACCAGACAGAAAAACTCTTCAGTTGGCAAGCTTTATAGTTTTATAATGTTGTATAAATCTGTGCTACTTTGTTATGTCACTTCACTAGTAGTCACGATCCCATTGATGTCACATTGCAAAGAACCAAACTAAATCACACAAGCTCTTAGTTGTTCGAAAAGATCAGTGAAATTTGCACTAAATTTGGAGGGCTGACACAAAGAACACATGCTTGTCCATGTGGAACTTTCCCCCAAGCCAACATCAACATTTTGATGATGGTAGGTCCTGTAACCTTTCGTCTTCTCTATAGTTTTAAACTGTCCTGCAGTACGACAAAAGAATTAACTTCAATTAATACCAAATTCAATTCATCTCTATTAAGGGCTCAAAAAGCTGCATGTATAAGGCCATCCTTAAAAATATTTTGGTTTGCAGTAACAGCAATTTTTTTTAAAAAAAGGGTCGGTAGGTAGGTCTATATTTTTTTTTTTCCAAGATTCAGTGTAAAAAAAAAGGTACAATTTTGGAGATGGTGATCGTGAATTTAAAAAAAAAAAATGCATATTGTGACGTCACTGACTGGGTCTTCAAACTGCATCCACCGCTAGGTGTTAATGCAAAATACGACCAGTTACATTTTAGGCTAGTCACAAAATGTATAAAATATCTATTTGTTATGCATATATACATGAGATAAGCAAAAACAAGTACAAACACATGGTCAAACAAAGAATACAATTAAACAAAGATACAAATTAGCCTATATACACAGTGCTTTAATTTCAGGAAGGTCTAAAATTAGCTACTTTTCAGTTAAATCTGTCGCTCTCTCTGAAAAGAAATTTAATTTAGCTAGTAATCAAATGTAAAATGACACTGCATAGTTTATCATGGTTAGATTAATGCTTATTAAAGTTTAAGTTATTCATTCAAGAGCTGTGAGTGAATTTTATCTGCCTTTTGTTGTTTGATTCGCATTGGCTCAATCGTCACGTTTATTAGACTACTGCCCCTTAAGAACGAATGCAGAACTCTACTGTAATAGATGACTGATGCTGCACCATCATTTTCTCCCAACTTACGTCCAATTAAGACATAAACTGTGTTTAAATGAATCTCAGAGCAGGTCATTTTTATATTTTATGTATATTTGATGGTTTAGATGCGCACATGAAGCCCAAAATGAGGCGATAGCCTACTTTTCTTGTCTCGTTTTAGTGCATTTCGGAGCGCGCGTCGTGAACAACGTCTCTTGCGCAGACTTTTGTGCTTTTAATAGCTCTTTTAATGATTTAACGCGTCCGCAGTTTAGCAACAGTACAGACTGCATTTTCCAACAATCACCGATCGTGCTGATTCTGACGGTACGTTTGGGTTTTAGGAAGAAATGACAGCGCAACGCTGTGAAGGGAAGGAACTAGTTGCGCTAGACAGAATGCGTCTGTAATGGTTTCATCTCAAATATCTTCTTTTTATAATCTTTGAAAGCGGAAATCTAAAATACATTTAGAATAATATCCCAGATCTAAAGTGTAACCACGTTTTGTCCTCATTGTCACTCATTAAGCAGGGCTGTCGTGCTGTGCGCGCTGTGGCTCCGGGTGAGAGATCGCTCTCTCTTCTGGGCTGCGAATAGCAAAATTGCATCACAGAC
>NW_024121210.1:28707565-29030552 GCF_016745375.1 Pimephales promelas | reverse complement strand
TCACATCTGTACAGATAAAGAAGAGTCTCGGCTAGTAGACTATAGTTGAGTCATTACGTCACATCTGTTACACATAGAGAAGAGTCTCGGCTAGTAGACTATATTGAGTCATTAGTTACATCACATCTGTACACATAAAGAAGAGTCTCGGCTAGTAGACTATATTGAGTCATTACGTCACATCTGTACACATAAAGTAGAGTCTCTGCTAGTAGACTATATTGAGTCATTATGTCACATCTGTACACAAAGTAGAGTCTCGGCTAGTAGACTATATTGAGTCATTACGTCACATCTGTACACATAAAGAAGAGTCTCGGCTAGTAGACTATATTGAGTCATTACGTCACATCTGTACACATAGAGAAGAGTCTCGGCTAGTAGACTATATTGAGTCATTAGTTACATCACATCTGTACAGATAAAGAAGAGTCTCGGCTAGTAGACTATATTGAGTCAGTACGTCACATCTGTACACATAAAGAAGAGTCTCGGCTAGTAGACTATATTGGGTCATTACGTCACATCTGTACACATAGAGAAGGAGTCTCAGCTAGCATAAGCTATATTGTGTGTGAGGATGCTGGAGGTGGAGATTTATAGCCTTTGATATAATTACAGCACTTGATATAATTAAACTTATTTAACTTATCGCAGACTTCGTTCGGACTTCAGAGTGGCTACAGAAAAAAAGAGACTGCAACCGGACCCATGCTAAACTAAGATAAATAACGAAAGGACATTACATGTAGTCACGCAATGCTTGCTTACGTTGTTAACATAAACAATTTGAGAACAAAGTATGATTTGCGATTTTTAGATTTAATCAGCGCTATTTACTGCAATGTCAGAACCAGAACAAAAGTGGATGTTACTATTTTGATGATATTAGTAAAAATTCTTATGTTGGTCTGTCATACTTCCAAAAGGCATAATCTGCGATTGCAAATGACAATATCCACATCGGCGCGGTGACTGACAGCTGCACACTCTCCTCAAACATTGTGTTCATCCACGCTGTCGAGTCGAACTACAACTCACGTAGAGTTATTAATTCCCGCGAATGACTGCAATTGCAAATTTCAAACAGAGGTGCCGACAAAGAGGAAAAACTGCGGACTGTGGCTTTTTAAATCTGAATGAGGGTTTGCACAGGACTACTGAACATCTGAAAAACACAAACCTAAAAAAAGTTTGTCTCTGAGAGCATCTCAACAAAGAAAAATGGTAATATTTAATCTTCCTTAGCTATTTTTGCAGTAAAATTACTTACACTAACACTAAACTACATTAACAATGAAATATTGGCAAGAATCCCCTGTGATTTACCTATAAAAATACCAAAAAAAACAATGACTAAACTATTTGGCTGCATGGCATTTGTGATTTTTCTCGGAATAACATGCACAGATGAATCATAAACACTGAGATCAGGAACATTTGAAGAAAATAAAACTTTTAGCCAATTTTTATTTCAAGTTGACTTTAAAAAACAAAGACTGGGTCATCGGTGTCTTAACACAAATGGATTTGGTTTCTAAATCAAGAATCACACAATTTAGTACCAATTACGGTCGGGAGAAATATTAAACAAGTTAGTTTTCATACGATTAGAACAAATACACGTTTATGTGGAACTAGAAGAAAATATTCATTAAGACGCAATGTTTAAAAAACATTGTTAAAGAGATAATCCACCCAAAAATGAAAATAGTCATAATTTACTCACCCTCAAGTTGTTGCAAACCTGTATGAGTTGCTCTCTCCTGTTGAACACAAAAGAAGATATTTTGAAGAATGTTGGTAATAAAACATCTGACAGACTCCATTGACTTCCATAGTAGGAAAATAAATACTATTAAAGTCAATGAACATTCTTCAAAATATCTTCTTTTGGGTTCAGCAGAAGAGAGAAACTCACACAGGTTTGGAACAACTTGAGGGCGAGTAAATGAAGACATGATTTTCATTTTTGGGTGAACTATCCCTTTAAGACAAAGATGAAGACTAAAACTTTTAAGACTTAGATACTTGCTACAAATTGAAAAGTTAGAAGCTGATATTCCAGAACACAAACCAGTGCAATAAACATCAACAAAACACATGACGAATGAGGTAATAGGGCTCTCTTTTAATTCATCTGCTCATTAGGTGTCCTTGCTTACCGCCACCAAGATCTTGAGTGTGAATGAACAGTGCGTTAGTGGTTGGTGTGAAGAATGAATTAAATTGGTAAAAACCTGTTGCCATGAGCCAAAAATACTGGATGTGAAAGCCAGTGATTTGGGGGAGACTGGGGAGGAAGTTATTTGGTCCCCTGATCTGCGTCTTCGACGCCCAGTACCAACACCACCACAGGTGTAATGAATCCAGGTACCTATAGAGTCAGGGCTAGACACACTCAGGGGGCTCTCTTCCTGGAAGTGAGACAGGGGGCAGAAACAGCACAGTCATGCAACGTTAACAACAGTCCGGCTACGTGTCCACCAACATTCACCACATGAAGGCTTTACTTAAGAAGAGACGGAAAGCTATATGTGCGCTCATACTTTGCCAGCAGGCGTCTTGAAAAAGTCTGTCTGCGTTGGGGACTAAAACAGAAAACAAAAAAGAGAGAGTTGCAACATAGCCCTTTAAAAGTTTATTTTCTGTATAGACAAGGGAATGTGCGATTCAACTACATGTCATGTCTTTTTGTCTACATTTTTTTTTTCATGGAAACGAATCTTACATCTCAAACTAAAAAGTCAATAGGGTTTTAGGCTAAAATTATACACACCTGTCTATTTGAAGTGCTTTTCTAAAATTATGTGATAAACACAAACCACCATCTTACTCTAAAATAGCTATGTAGATAATTTCTATATTCAATACTTTTTTTGATCAAATACATAACTTTTCCATTTTTGGGATGCATCAATTTGTTTTTTATATCTCATTTCGCAAAGGATCATCCATGGCTAGGTTGGCATTACATGGTTTTAATGCAGGCCATGGGTGTGTGTGACCTTTATAGAACGGTGATTAAAGGGATAGTTCACTTTGAAATTAATTTTTGACATGTTTTAGCTTACCTCAAGGGCATCCAAGATGTAGGTCTCTTTGTTTCCACAGTATTTTCAAGGGAAAGTGATCTGAAGGCATGGGCGCTTCGGTCTGCGCAAGCGCTGGAAAGCCCCTGAAGTTATCTCTCACGCATGTAAATCACTCATTGTTTACACAGAGATTTCAGAAATATTACCCTTCACTGTGAATATCTAAACATATTTAGACATACAGGAAATTGCAATGGAAGACGATTTCGATATATCAACAGGCAACGTTGATTTCACTTCAAGAGATCACTTCCGGCGCTTGCACAGACCGAAGCGCGCGCCTTCAGATCACTTGGACGTGGCTGTGGTCACAAGAGGTAAAAATTATAGAAATACTGTTCGTTTTCTCACACAAACCACTCGTTTATTGTCTTAGGCCATCAATGTGTACTTATATTTACGAGTCATTAAATCATGTTTAATTTGGACTTCTCTGTGGATGCTCTTTGAGGTGGTGACCATAGACCTGCATTATATGACTGACTGACAAGAACGGTTTGAAAAATATGAAAATAGAAGCCTTAAAATATCAAAATTGAAAATTCTGTGGAAACAAAGACACCTACATCTTGGATGCCCTTGAGGTAAGCTAAAACATATCAAAAATTAATTTCAAAGTGAACTATCCCTTTAAACTGGAACTACCTGTGCATAAAACGGGTGGAACACCTTCCAGACAATCATGAGTATTCAGGCAGACCATGATATAATGATGGCAATAAATCATATTTTTTACAGAAGCAAGGGTTGTAATTATTTTGTTATTTAGTGTATTAATTTGGCAAGAGATGGACATTAGAAGGAAAAATGAAGTTTTAGAAATATACAGGTGAAATTTCATTTAGGCAAAAATAATGGGCCTAAAAAAAAGAAAACCACCACCATTCTTTTGATTTGCATAGATATCTTGAAATACACTATAATGCAATACATAAAGGTACACTATTGTAACTTTTGGCCCTCTATTGGTTAAAAAACAAAACTGCATGCCTGTGACTGTGCGGATGAATATGATTATGGGCAGCCAACTTTACTCTATAGACCATTTTGCAAGATGTAAACAACACTGGTCCAGAAACACTTCCTGTTTCAGTTTGTAACTGTTTTCTTTATTTCACATGTAAAGAAAACATCTTAAAGACTTTTTGATTCACTTTTAAAGGTTCTGTTGGTTGTATTTTATCCCAGCTTTTATGTAGTGTTAAAAAACTAAAACAGGAAGTGCTCCTGGACCAGCGTTGTTTACATCTTGCAAAATGGTCTATTTACGGATATGACGAGACACACATAGGTGCAATATCCTGCGAAAACCATCCTGTCAGGACTAAAATAGAAATATTATAAAAGGCCTACCATAGTAAATCAGGGTAAGACAAAAACACATTTTGTAAGAAGGTTTGATGATGCATTAACTCATTTTGAACAAAACAAAGTTAGATAGTGTACCTTTAACATGCAACTGTACAACATTCCTAGAACAACAACATATGCAAGTCATTCACTCCCATTTTGAGCCAGCTTATATGCTTTAAAATGATGAACTGAACTGATGAAAACAAAATACAAAAACATCAACCCGTTTCCTAAAAAACAAATTCAATGGAAAGAAACTGAGAATGAAAAGAAGACTTTGGCACAGTCATTACATTAAGGACAGGTAAAGGCGCATTGACGTGAAGAGAGACGCAGTTGAAATTGATGAAAATCAAACACAATTTTTCCACACTACTGTATGATGTGAATGTCACCGCAATGGGGAAAAATGTAAGATACATAAAATTCATTATGCACAGTACATACACTATGAGACAAAAGTTTGGAAACACTGAATTTGTTTCTTGCGATCTTAAAAAGTCTAAATACATTATTGTACATAAACTCATAAACAGAATTTTTCTGGGTGTTTGAGTGACTGTGTGTGGGCGTTTGCTGCAATGAAGGCAGAGTATTCATTTCGAACGTTGATTAAATGGTGATTCCATTATAAACAACATTTTCTAAAATGTTAAAGCAACACTAAAGAACTTTTATTCTATGGTCACCCTACAGGTTGGAATTGTCCATTACCGCTGTCGTAAATAATTGAGCCTACCGCATCCTACTGTTGCACACACGTTCGCTGTTTATCCACAGACAAGGTAGAGTATGTTGCATGATTTCATGAAAGTATGATGTATTGCCACATCAGAAACGAAGAAAAACAAAATAATGACTATTGTAACGCTTGACGTAAAGCAAGTCAAATTTGTAGTTTTCTTATGTCTCATTAGAACTACAGAAATGCGACTCGATCTGCCAATCTTGCATAGCATGGATATATCTGATATAGGGCTGCAAAGCAGAGGCATAAGTGCATTTCTCCCTGTTACTACTTAATGAACCACTAATACGATTTTGGAAACATAATTTTAAGGTAAAAAATGTTCTTTAGTGTTGCTTTAACAGAGATTTTTGTGTCGCACATCATAGAAGACAATGTTAGCATCTGTTAGCAATGGTTCATTTTCTTCTGGGTTTACAATCTATATTATCTTAACATCAGGATGTAACATTTTACAGCGCTATAGTACATTGATGATGCAGAACTATGAATGAATCGTGGCCTTGACAAGACTCTGTCTTTATATTATACATATATATATGCTAAATATAAAAACAACAAAAGTGCTTTGTCACACTACATTCGGATGGATTGTTTCACTTAAATTTGCAGTAAAAGGTTCGAGCTCTGTGTAGATAAGCCTTAACTCATGCATTAATAATTGTCTCTGTCAAAGCTAAGCTTCTATGTACAATTTACATATGCATGGAAGAATAGTGATAAATTGGAAATTACTAGAAGAAAGGTTTTTAGTGACCCTTTATAATGATAACATATAATAACTTACTTCCACAGAGCCAATCTTTTTGGAACGGGGAAGAGGGGACTTGCGGTGGATGTAAATGGGATCCGACACCATGGGGCGGAACATCATCAGGGCTCGATCCGGCTCGTCCCGCTTGGCACCAGCGGCCTCCTCGTCACTGTCATTATGGGATTTCTTCTTGGAGCCCTCATTCTACAGAGACATCAAACATTCAAGATTCACTGACAGAGACTGAGAAACACTGCAAATACAGACATTTAACAGTACATCAATAGCAACTATCAATTGAGATGAAATGTTTCTTGTATCACCAATTTTTTCCCAACCTCAGCAAAAGGAAATATGCAGAATAGCAGAAAAAAAAAAAAGATTTCTAACATTCAAGACAATAGTCATCAGTCTCAGCAAACCTCTCTGGATGCTGGTCTGTATCCAAACCCAGATGGCAGGTTTTTATCTTCTTCGCAGCCTTTAGCTCCTGGACTGAAATGAAGCTCCACATGGAAACGGTCCTCTGATGAAGGATCCTACACATACAAAGACCATTTTGCAAGATGTAAACGAACCTGGTCCAGAAGCACTTCCTGTTTCAGTTTTTTAACACTACATAAAAGCTGGGATAAAATACAACCAACAGAATATTTAAAACTGAATCAAAAAGTTCAACAAACATCTTTAAGATTTTTTCTTTACATGTGAAATAATGAAAACAGTTACAAACTGAAACAGGAAGTGTTTCTGGACCAGTGTTGTTCACATCCTTGTACATCATACATACTGTATATATGTTATGTTATATATATATACGTAGCATGACATTTTAAGGGCCAGATTTTCTTAATAGGGCAAATTTGCGTTAGAGCTCAACCCCATAAAAACGTAGAATTCCTGAAGTTCTGCTTGTGATCTACTGACGACTTGCAAATTAAAGAATACAGACGCATCCGGATCATTTCCATAACACACAATCTACCAAGAGCAGCGTAAACTAGCGTCTAGTTTAAGACAAGCTTTTTTTGGGTGTTAAACAATGGAGAAAATACCAGTAAATAGCGCAAACCTTTAAATCACCAAGCATGATTCATTCAAATATTTCCACACATTTATATTGGGTCTGAAAGGGAAACTCCTGTAAATCCTTATGTAATAATTACAGCCAGAAAAATAACCCTGTCCACTCCTTCTCAGCGCTAATCTTCCACTGCGTGTCTTCCCAAAAGTAGTCATTTTTAATGCCAAAAAAGGGTTTAAGCTGTAAATCTGGTACGCAAGACTGTACCACAAGTTTTGTGCGCTCAAATTATGATCTTACACGTGCAGAATTATGCCAAAATCATTCTATACATTTCAAAACACAGAAAAACAAAAGTATTTTACTTTATATTTCTACCATTTAAAAGTATTGCATGTGACGTCCTCGTACCTTGTTTGGGTCTTCATAGAGCATGATGACTATCTGTGTCATGTAGTTCAGCTCACTGACGATTTTAAGGTAATCCATGGCTCTCCTCCATTGGTCATCTTTGGCCTCCTGAGGATACAGCGAAAACAATTCCTTTGAGCAGAAATACATTTTGCATGGTATAGCCAAAAAATGGCAGAATATTACAATGTACTGATTACATTCACATTACATGTTTATATGAAAGCTGATATAACTGAAGACATACATCACAGAGGGCGCCGTAACGCAGGATAGACAGCAGTGAGTGTACGTGACTCTCACTGGTGAAGTAAAGTCTGGTCCGCACATGGCGTTCAGGAGACATGACTCCCCGGGAATATCTGTGGAGAAAAGAAAAATCAACTACACTTATAATTCAGTTAATTCACTTTAATTAACTGCCAACTATTAATACATTGATACATTAAACGGGTCATGACATACAGGTTTTTATTTTATTTATCGCTCTTTGGGGTCAACTTATAATGTAAGTTTTATGCACCAAAAATAGAAATTTGTTATTATCTGTCCATTTTTCACAATGTCTTTGACCACAGGAATGATGCTTGGTTTTTGTGCCATTTCTTTTCATTATTTCAACGTTAATGGCCATGACTGGCTAACACCTCCCACTATGATGCAAGCAAAGCCATTTTGAAAACTCTGCATGATGTGCTGGATGTACTCTATGTGCATTGATCACAGTTCATATAAAAAGCTAGTTTTTCTGTTGTTCAACAGATGGACAAAAACGATGAGTGAATATTTAAAACAAATCTTTGTGTTGCAAAAATTAACTCAACTTTTATGGGTTTGGAAAGACATGGGTAGGGCCCTATGAAATCCGTTTTATTGTTTCCCAAATTCCATTTTTTCCATTTTAATTTTTGGGAATTAGGTTTTTTTTTACCCTTGACTGTTATTTTAGTCGTAAAAAAAGTATGCTTTTAAAGTTAATGATTAAAATGTATTAAAAAATAAAAATACATTAGGAATGACCTTAAATTTATTGAGGTAATACAGACATTTACTCAGGAGCCTTTTCAGGACAAATAACTGCATGATGCAACATAACACTGCACTCTTCAAGTAACAACAAAATATGGTTATGAGCTTTAAACTGTAATATAAATTATATTAGTTCATATAAGTTTAAATAAAGTCACACTCTGTCTCTCACGGAGTTCGCTTCGCTTTCGTCCAGTCCGCCGCCTCATAGACAGACGCGGTGTGCACGTTGTGTATGTGTGTGTGTGTGTGAGAGAGCGGGGAAATACAACTGAAAGAATACGCTGCCTGCGTGTTTTAAATACTGTTAAAAACCGAAACGCAGTATGTGCCGGCGAATTAGTCAATGTGTGGGAAACACTGCATAAGTCACGTGCGAACTGCTCGGCTCGGCACTGACTACTTAAAGCGTCGGGTTTCTTAACTTTTAGTCAACGAAAGCAGAGCCGCGAAGAGCCGCTTCGCCATTGCTTTCATTGTTTTGATTTCATCATTGGAGCTGAAATGACGGGTTGAGGGGTTTGTGTCGCCCAGATTTGCTTCCCCTGGTCTGCATTTTCACCAGATATGCGTTCATCTCCCACACAAAAACAGAATTTCAAACCAAATACAGTATGTCAAAATCCACAAAATTCCGCGTTAACACTAGATTCCGCGTTAATTGGCCAATTCCGCGATTCCGTCCGTGATTTCGTTATCGCGGAAATCATAGGGCCCTACATGGGTGATTAAATGACAGAATTGTTATTTTTAGGTGAACTATCCCTTTAAGTTTTTACATGCGCAATGAATGTCATAAGAGAATTGTATTCCACATGCTTCAGTTCTTGAACTGTGTATTGGCTAGTTCTCTTTTATGAGTGTTATATTCTCAGACTATATCTTACACTGGGTGCAGTTTATTCACAGTGTCATCATCCTGGGTCCTCTGTAGGTCAGAGCGGATCTTGCGAATTAGAGGTGTACAGTAACCTTTGGCTATGTCCAGTTTCTCAGGCTGAGAAATACCATATTCCTGACAAGAGAAAACAAGGACAATTTCAAGAAAATATTCAAACAGTGCCATATACTGTAAATATAGCAGCTCTCATAATTCACTTCATTGATTTTTGATTAAAAGCAAAATTGCCTTTTACCTGTGGGATGACAATGTCAGCCAGTGCTTTGGATAAGCGGTAAATTTCCATAGTGTGGTCAAGCTTTAATGAGCTGTTGTGCTGCACATCATATTTGATGCAGTCGTAGATATCAGGTATCTTGCTGATGTTGTACCGGCCATTCTTCATCTTGAAATCCTTCTCGAGTTTAGACCATCGACGCAGCATCAGCTCAAGAGTCTCACTGTGGTACAACTGGATATCTGATTAAAAAAATACACAACCACACTCAACCAACACACCCTCTCGCTCCAAAACCCTGTCCGCCAAATGTATGTCAGGCAACCTGATGTTAGCTGTAGAAACAGCACTTAAGAGATTTGGTATTAAAAAACGAAATAAATAAAATTGGGTTTAAAGGGATAGTTCACTTTGAAATTAATTTTTTGATATGTTTTATCTTACCTCAAGGGCATCCAAGATGTAGGTGTCTTTGTTTCCACAGTATTTGCAATTTTGACATTTTTCGGTCAAACCGTTGTTGTCTGTCAGTCAACTAATGCAGGTTTAGGGGGTCCACCTCAAAGAGCATGCACAGAGAAGTCCAAATTAAACATGATTTAATGACTCGTGAATGTAAGTACGCAATGATGGCCTAAGACACGAAATGAGCGGTGTGTGTGAGAAAACGAACAGTATTTATATCGTTTTTACCTCTTGTTAACAGCCATGTTGAACTGATCTGAATAAGATGTCCAACTGAACCGAACTGAACCGTGTCCAATGTTACACCAGAAGTGATCTCTCGCGCGTCTACGTCACACATTATTTACATGGAGATTTCGGAAGTTTTACCTTTCACTAAAGATATTTAGATACATCGAAACCGTCTTCCATTCCAATTTCCCGTATATCTAAATATGTTTTGTGAAAAGTAAAACTTCCGAAATATCTATGTAAACAATGCGTGACGTAGACGGGCGAGAGATCACTTCAGGCGTAACGTTGGACACGGTTCAGTTTGGTTCAGTTGGACATCTGATTCAGATCAGTTCAACATGGCTGTTAACAAGAGGTAAAAACTATATAAATACTGTTCGTTTTCTCACACAAACTGCTCGTTTTGTGTCTTAGGCCATCAATGTGTACTTACATTTACGAGTCATTAAATCATGTTTAATTTGGACTTCTCTGTGCATGCTCTTTGACGTGGACCCCCTATACTTGCATTATATGACTGATAGACAACAACGGTTTGACCGAAAAATGTCAAAATTGAAAATACTGTGGAAACAAAGACACCTACATCTTGGATGCCCTTGAGGTAAGCTAAAACATATCAAAAATTAATTTCAAAGTGAACTACCCCTTTAACATCATACCTAATGACATCAATACAATATTGATGTACATGCATCTAAATATCTCACATTAAATCTCATATTTGTATTTATGTTGGTTTCAAACATTTTACAAAAACCATTGAGACAATCAGATCAATAATTATAAATTAAAATAATAATAAACTGAGCAATTCCAATAGGGTCCTCACACCATCGGTGCTCAGGCCCTAAAAAAACCTTATAAACAACATTAATACTTAAAATCAGGTAAATTCAATGAACTACAATGCAGAATCAGAAATTTTGATCATTCTCACAGGTATGTCTGAAATGCATTTGTAATATTTCTTTGAATTAGCCCAGTAACACTGCAGTCATTGAAGTTTGTTTATACATCATGTCTACAAATGATGTACCATTAAATATTTGTAAGTGCAGCATTTGAAACGTGTACCTGCTGATTTGGGGTCTTCCATCCTCTGGCGGACCTGCAGCGTTAGGCTCTGAATGAGGGAGTACACCTTATCACAGGTCTTCACAGGGTTTTTGATCATCTGCATGGACTTCACAAGGGATGTGCTGGAGGTGGGCGCCAGCTGGTCCACAAATAAAACACACACCATCACCACTCACAGCAACAGAGAAAAGCTCAGGCTATTTACACAAGGTGTTCATTTCCTCTTCTTCACGAGGTGTAAATAACAGTATTTTCTTTGCACTGAGTGTAAATAGTTGTTAGATGCCATCTATAGTGGCAGATACAGTGTATTTGCTGTACATTATAAAACAGTACGCAATAACAACATATTCAATGCATAAGATTACATTTGTTAAAACCATAAATAAATGCTGCCTTATTGGGACATTACTTGTCCCTGTCCCTAAACCTACCCGATATACCCATTTTTTCCCATTATTAAATAACCGTTAGGCAATTTACTTATTTCAAACTCGGGTCTAACACCGTCGTCTTACTTTTCACAATACTGATCTTGTTAACAGATGGGTTTCTTTAGTCATTTTGTCTGGCTCCATCAGACATTTGAGGGTGGAGGAATTTGCATTAAAAATTGGATAAATTCTACAACATCTTTCAGTGGCAAATTCACAGTTGCATCAGTTTTAATTAGGTCAAGGGCCTAATGACAACTACTCAAAAGCAAAAAGATGAACAACACAGTTCAATTCTTTACAGACCAATAGAAATGTCCTACATTTCAAATCTATTAAGCGACCTTGTCAAGCGAAATATGATTATCCCTTACCTTCTCGAAGTCTTCTGGCGTGAAGTCTCTGTCCTTCTGCAGGATCTCATGAAGTCGTGCTTTGACTTTCTGCTGGCAACTGCTTAAGGAGTCGCTGTCACTGTCCAGCAGGCCGTTCATATTGGCACTTTTCACCATCTGAACCAGGATGGGCGTCAGCTCTCCCTCTAACGCCAGCAGGCCCTGAGGATACCACACACACACACACACACACGTCCCGTCGTTTATAAGAGGAATAATGGTAACACTTTACAATAAGGTTTGTTAGTTAACTACATTACTTAACATTAACAAAGATAAAAAATTAGGTCATGTTAATTTCAACATTTACTAATACTTTATTAAAATCTTGTTAACATTAGTTAATGTACTGTGAAATAACAGCTGTATTTGTATTAACTAACATTAAGAAAGATTAACAGGCGAGAAAATGAGAAAATTATGGGAGTAGAGATGGACTTTTCATTCACTACTATACATCTAGGTAAAATATCGGGTAATGTTTTAGACAAGGATAAATATTTACTAAAAATATTGTTAGCAAGCTGTAGGAAAGCAATAACCCGTAAATGGTTGCAGGTGGACCCTCCAAATAAGGATCAATGGCTAGGGATTGTAAACGAAATATACAGTATGGAGAGGCTTTGGGAAAAATGGATTATGCATGTAAACCATTGAGTGTGATATTATATATCAAGATGTTGGAATTATTTTGTGATACTGTCTGATATTTTAACATCCATGATAACTTTTGTATTCTTTGTTCCAATAAAAAAAAAAGTAAAAAAAAAAAGAAAGATTAACAAATACTGTAACAAATGCTCATTGTTAGTTCAAGTTAGTTAATACATTAGCTAAAATTAACTAATTAACCTTATTGTAAAGTGTTAAAGAAATATGTTTTAATTCAGCTGCCAAAATAAACATTAAAGCATGCGATTAAAAAATCTTTAAAACAATTTATGCTTTTAACAACAATTTAACATTATAAGATTAAATCTGAAGTTTTAATGTTACTTTTGCAAACGCTGCGGCAGTCATCTGAACGCGTCCCTCATCAGAGGCGTATATCTTCAGGTCGTGCCTGTATGTGCTGTGCAGACGGAGAAGCCCACAGCCAGGGAAGCCAGCGTAGTCACCTGAGACGCAGGAGGAAAACCATAAAAAACAAGAGGCGGACGGAACAGGGGCAGTGTGTGTGTGTGTGTGTGAAGTACCTTGTCCTCCAGGGTACATACACCTAAAGGCCCGACCGAGCTCTTCGGCCTGAACCCTGCCAGCTGGAGTCAACTCGCCACCCCACTTCAAGACCAGCAACAGTGATGGGTCATCCCTCCGCACATCTCAACAAACACACACACACACACAATCAATATCAAATCTCTTTTATCACATTTAGTTTTAAAGTCCCCCTGTAGTCGATAATTTCATCCCTTAAAACTCATCTTTGATCACCAAAATGACATATTTAAAAACCTTTCCTTGAAAAAAAAAATGATTCATGACATGTATTGAATGAAACTCGACACCCATGCCACATTTAGTATGAGCGGTTCTATGAATATGCAAATGAGCCCCGTCTCCACTCACTCACTCAGCTCAGAGTTCCACTGGTCAATGATCACACATTGATCTGATTGGTTACAAGGTAGTTTGTGACGTTAGAAACACCGGCAATTTCAAACCGTGTTTTTGAGACTGTCTTTGGTTCACTGCAGTTTTTAGTTCAATTTTAAGTTAACATACCAGATACAAATCAAAGCTCACTGAATAAGAAATAAGAAATAAATGAATAAGAAATTACAGAGAGAGGGAGGGTTCACTGCAGTTTTAAGGAGAAAATACTCAGCAATGCTGTCGACAGATGAATTTACAGTACACATAGTTTGTCTTAGAGTACGTTAAAAACACCACATAGACTTATAAACAACATTAAAAGCTTGATTTTCACTACAGGGGGCTTTAATAAAATGTAACTGATCTTACACATGCATAAAACTAATGTAAACAGATGGAAGGTCTAAGAAACGGCCTGAAAATGAATTAAAACCAGCCAAAAGCTTGCTTGTGCAAGACCATCGTTACCTTCCTCTTCACTGGACGTTTTAGGGCAACCATGTGGCAGATATGTTAATTGAACCTTGCGATTAATGCCAGAGAAATGGCCGTACCTAAACAAACAGAATGAGATATTAGAAACAGGACTGAAATATAGCTGTATGTATATTTAAATGTAACGGGGCCAAGCGTGACAAAATCATAAGTGGCATAAAACTAGGCTTGATACAGTAGCATCCCTAGAAAAGTGGTTCAAAAAACACAAAAGCTGCCATCAGATTGATACACAGTATCTTGTAAATGAGTTTTATGGAGTTCTTGCCATCAAATCAATAATGCTTTGCTTTACATGTGAAAGGTTTGGTATAACAAAATTTTTTACTAGCATGGTCCGAATATGATCTAAAGGCGATACTAAATTGAATGGACACTGTAGTATTCGTTTGATAAAAAAATCAAAATAGAGAAATCTGTGTCTTCAAACATTTCAAACCCAATGTTGACATGCCATTTAATGAGAAGATTCAGCCTGAAATAAAAATCCTTCAAAACATTTACTCACCCTCATGTCATTCAAAACCTTATGCCTTTCACTCTTGTGGAAAACGAACAGACACAATACGTGTCTCAACAGCTGTGTTGCTTGGCCCCTACTAATAAACTTACAGGAAGACTTACATTTCGAGGACTGTTTTCAGCTGTTCAAGCTTTGCTTTACTCTCCTCAATTTCTGAATCGTTATTTTGGCCCAGTTCTACCAACAGCTGTCTGGCAATGTCCAAGACTTCCTGTTCAATTCAATCAAATATAACTTATTATATTGAAATGAATGCTTTAGATATAAGTGGTGAATACTATTCCTTATTCATTGCTAAATCAAAAATGTATTTACTTGGAGTTGCTTTGGCTTTTTCAGTTTCAGTTTCCCACTTTTGTAACCGTCACATTTTTCAAAGAGGTCAAAAAATCTGAAAGACACAAAATGAGAAATTAACAAAGCACAGGCTTTAGCTAATGCCTGGTTCAGATAACACGATTTTAACCCGATTTTGGCAAGATCCGTTTGACGTAGCGCATCGTGGGGATTCGTAAACGAAAACGTTTACGTTTCATCGGGAAGCAAGATTCGATCGTATCATCTCGTATAGTGTGTCATAGTGGGCGACAACCTAAATCGCGTCTGTGATGCTTCACGACATCACGACAAAAAGACTAGCATGTTTAATTTTTTTAACGGTCGCCCATGATGGTTCCGACACATGTAATGTATGAGGTTGACCAATAGGAGCACAGAAGCTTTTCCGTACACAACTTTCAAAAATGGCGAAACGAAAGAGACGATGGTGCTAACGTTAAAACTAAAAGTAAAAATATATAAGAAAACAATATTTTACCTCAAGTTATCTTTGGAGGATTGACAGCCCATACTGTCCTCTTCGGGTTTTCTTTCTTTTTTTACTTTTTTCTGAACACAGGACAGCCAAAACAACACTCACTGCGTCATCCATTGCTTGTTTACGTTCGTTTCCGGAAATCACTCGCTACTAGTTTCGCCTTCTCGATGACATCAGGTGCGTCGTTAAAGGGATACTCCACTTTTTTTGGAAATAGGCTCATTTTACCACTCCCCCAGAGTTAAACAGTTGAGTTTTACCGTTTTTGAATGTATTCAGACGATTTTTTGATATTTAGGAGAATATCAGTTACGAGAAAGTTTCTGGTCTCATCGACTTCCATAGTATATTTTTTCCTACAATGGAAGTCAATGAGACCAGAAACTGTCTGGTTACTGATATTCTTAATCGAATATCAAAAAATTGGCTGAATGGATTCAAAAACGGTAAAACTCAACTGTTTAACTCTGGGGGAGTGGTAAAATGAGCCTATTTACAAAAAAAAGTGGAGTATCCCTTTAAAGACAGCACGCGATCACTGGTCAGGAAGCAACGTGTGGTCTGACAGTGTCTTGTCCACGACACGACAAGATTTTAGGAGTTAAAATCGCGTAATCTGACACAGCGACTATCGTAACAGATAAAAAAATTGTGTAATCTGAACCAGGCATGAGCATACCATCACTTTAACTTCATATTCAGTGCATGATGAAGACTGCTTACTGACAGTAGATCTGAAATGTTGGTACCTCTGATGTCGAACTTCCATTTTCATCTTCTGTTTGGGAGTTCTGTCACCATGTCGAATCACAGCGATCACACACCTCAACTCCATCCTGAAAGTCACACAGCAGCACTTGAAAGGATATTTGTTTTGAGCTTATGCAGAAAAAAAGATATAAATCAATACATCAGCATTGATATAGATTCATGTGTGTTAAAGGAACAATTTTCCCGAAACATTCAAATTTCTGTCACCATTTTCTCACTGTTATTCCAAATCTATTTAACTGACTTTCTTCTGCTCAACACAAACATCGACAATTGAATAAATATCAAGTTTGGTGAAATCCATTCAATAGCTGTATGTGTGTGTGTCACTAACACTTAAATCATTTACTCACCCTAATTTTAATCCAAAATCATAAGACTTTTGTTCATCTTTGAAATCGTACATATTTTTGAATGGCATCTAAGAGAAACGTAACGTAAACGAATCAGTATGAATTGAGCGGTTTAGTCTAAGACACAAATTCTTCATATGACGAACATACATATAAATATTGATCGATGCACATAAACTGCAGATTGGATAAGCGAAACAGAGGCTTGAGAAAACCTGGATTAAACCTCTTCATCCACATGGATTCCTTTTACAATCTTTATGAACTTTTTGAAGCGTCAAAGTTTTAGTGAATGGACTTGGTCAATAAACGGACAGAAATCTCTCAGATGTAATTAAAAGTATCTTAATTTGTGTTTCAAAGATGAACGTCTTATAGTTTGGATTGGAACGACATGAGAGTGAGTAAATGTGAGCAAGTTCACAATTAAAATGTTTGGTTGAACTAACTCAACAAAGCACCCGTTAATGAAGTTGGTTTTGGTGAAAACCGAAGGAAGTCATGTGAGTTTGGGACCCCATGAGGATGAGTTAAGGACAATTTAATTTTTGGCTGAACCATTCCTTAAATAACGTAATAGAAAAAGCAGGACAAGCTGAGATACTAATGGCATTGTTGATGTAATCATCAGAATAGTGATGTTCATATCTGCTTGTAAGGACATACATCGTTCCAGAGGTTGTGGGAACTATGGGAATGTCCTCTGCTTCTAAAGGTATAGACCACGGGATCTGAAACTGTGGAGCCAATTCTCTCATGATGATATTCCTGTTGTGCAAAAGGAAAATAGTACTTGACTCAATTGAGTTTAAACAAATACACTAGTATAAATACATGTTGATAATTCATGAACCATAGTGTAATCATCTGATTATAATAAAATTGTAGCAAAAAAAATATAAAACAAAAACTTTTTTAGAACAGACAATGAAGAAAATAAAAGTTTGTATCCGTGTATCTAATCACCTTGCTCTAAAGTATATTAAAAATGAGAAGAGATCTTGGACGGGTTTGTATGATGTACTGACCCCAGGATTTTAGCACAGTCGTCGTAGTACTTCATGGAGTTCTTGACGAAACTGAAGCCATTGACATCACAGACGTAAGACTGGCCATTGGCTCGGAGCAGGTCGAAGCCACACACTGTTTGCTACCAATGAGAACACATTTCAGTTTACACTGGCACATCGAGACAATCCATTCATTAGCATTTATATGTCCTGTAAATGCTCCACTCAACACTCAACAAATTTTCACATATTCAAACTTGTATTATGCAAGTGTTTAAGACGCATTTCACACAGGAACACATTTCTTTGATTCATCACTGTTTTGCTGCTAAAAGCTATGACCGATTGTCCCAGACGACCATATATTTATTGAGTATGTATGTAGCTGTGAACTAATGCACATAATGTACAGTACAGCTAATGTACATGAAAAAGACCTGAGCACTTTGCCACAACACATTATCTCTTACATATTTAACATATATGCACATAAAAAAGACTTTTTGTCACTTTTAGCAATAGGAATATTATATAGAGGGCAGAAAATGACAAGAAACTTCTACAAGAAGCAATTACACATTTTGGAGGATTTACCTTGAAAGCCAAACAGACTTTCCATGCGATGAGTTTTTCTCTGGCGTTGAGGATGACTGGATAACGGACTTCTTTCCCCTCGCTGTCTCGTTCCACCTTGCCATCCAGAGCAGGGGATTTACGGGCCTCTGCGTGGGCGTAGTCGGGCCCTACAGTGTACACCTGATGCCGACACACAGAGGAAATGTTTCATTCATCAATGGATCAGTGTACACTCATCTAAAGGATTATTAGGAACACCTGTTTAATTTCTCATTGATGCAATTATCTAATCAACCAATCACATGGCAGTTGCTTCAAAGCATTAAGGGGTGTGGTCCTAGTCAAGACAATCTCCAGGGGCCGTATTCACAAATAATGTTACCTTACCACTAGGAGTACTCCTAAATCGCACTAAAATATTTTAGCTAGGAGATTTCTCTTAAAGGGGGGGTTGATTGCAATTTCACTTTTTTCATTTTAAATAGTGTGTAATGTTGCTGTTGGTGCATGAACAGTATCTGCAAAGTTGCAGCGCTGAAAGTTCAGTGTAAGCAGAGATATCGTCTTTTAAAAATCAGGAAGTATATTGCCTACAAAAACGACTCGATTGGGACTACAGCTGGGTTATGGTACGTCACTAACATTTGCACACATTTGCATCAACCACTCCCTCCGGAAAATGCAAAAAAGGGCATGATCATATTTCTGCGGCTCGTCAAGTGTGTTGTGTTCACCCAGCTGTCTGATCGTCTGTGTTCGAGCTTCCCACGGACGCTGTACTTCATCAAAAATGGATACAATTTATGTTTGATTATGTTCCTGAAAATGACGATCGTAATTTAGCTCTGTGTTGCGCATTTACGGAAGACAGCTTCCAGAATTTCCACGAATATAATGCCGGATTCAACAAGAAACTGTTACTAAAACATGAAGCGGTTCCAACTTCAAAACAAGAGGCAGCAGTTGTTGGGCCACAACCTGTAAGTAGGCTAAGACTTCATCATTTTAAATGTATTTGCATGTATAATTCCAGACGTAGCCTTGTGTTTTATTTTTTTCAAATACCAGCGCTGGCTTTATAGCCACTCGGCTACTAGTTATGCTATTTTGTGCCTACGACAAACGCGTACAAACATTATGGACCTGAATTTTGTATAATGTTTTACAAATATTTTTCATGTATATATGTTTTATGATGTTATTTTCGATTTGATCAAGACCGTAAACTAATGCAAAAGCTGTTATTGTTTAACATTAGTAGCCAGTCAGTTGCTATTGTGTTAAACAAACGTGTATAAAGTTAAAAATGTAGCAAAGTATCATTCAGAAACGTTTAGTAAGAGCCGTGTGTGGTGAGGTTCTGCTTGACTCGATTCATCGCGACTTTCTCGGTCTGCTTCTGCCTCAAACTGATACTGCAGTTCACACCATTATTTACATCTGAGCGCAGGCACGTTTCGCCCGTAAAGGTAATGGACGTGAAGTATCCGGACAAATGTGAGCGTCAGTTTAGCCAATCACCACACACCAGCCCAAACTAACCAATCTGAGCCCACTGCCTGTTTCTGAGGGAGTGGTTTCATAGAATCAGGAAGTGAACCGCTCGTTCGAGGACAGAGGAGAGCGCGGCTTACAATAAAGGTGAAGTTTATGAAAAATAAGACTTTTTAAAAAAGAAAAACCACGAACATATGTTATATTGCACCCCATAAACACAATCATGCAAAAAAAAAAGCAGTCAACCCCCCCTTTTAAAAGTTATTCACAACACCTTTCAGACCTACTCTTAGTAAGGAAAAATGACCACTCCTAAACTAAGAGTGAATCTTCGTTGTTATTGATGACGTCAATTCTCATGCACAAGCTTCCTCGCAATGATCACGGTGATTGGTTATTATGACAGGGCCATCATGCGGAACATAACACAGCGACAAATCATGGAATTACGACATCTAAATATGTCTGTGTCCTACACAAAATAATAATAAGAAAAAAAGTAATGTCATCGAAATGCATAGGCTATAATGACATGTTTGTGCAGGCCCCAATGAAGTGTAATTCTAAAAAGGCAGAGAGAGAAAAGTCATGAATGAAATTATTCAAGGCAGCCTAAGGGCCTGCAGTGTTCACATATCGTGTCTTTTGCACGCTCAAGTTCGTTATTTTAAATGCTTTTTCCAAGCACGTCCATATGGAGCGCACCGTAGGTCACGTGACAAGAACCAACCGGAGAATGCGGCGCGCCTTGCGTTTTTAGGCGCTATACTGTATGTGAATGGTGCCTAATACCCTAATGAAAACCTCCACTTGCCTAATAATGAAAAATGACACTTGCATTAACACTTGCTTGGTTAACTGACATTCTATTAGCCAAGACTACTTAAAGCAAGGAAATGTTGAATTAATGAAGTATTGAAGTAATGTAATAGTTGAATGAAGGTGGATTATGAACTCGAAAGCCCAACTGGACGCAGGATCAGTTACTGCTGCTGACCCAGTTGGTGCTAGAAAAATAAAAACAATAAAAGTGACATTCAGCACTGGGATATCAAGCTAAACTACACGAGAGACATTTGTTTGCGGATGAATGCAGCATTGTTGTGAAGCCCTGACGACTGCGAGAGGCGCTGGTATGTGCTACAATCCTTTGTGAATAGGTCTTAGTGAGTTAGGAGTCCTCTCGACTTCTTTTAAGCTGTCCCAGACTTAGGTGCTACTTTTAAGGCTAAAATGCTTCGTGAATTACTCTTAGTGAAAAAAATTAGGAGTCCTAAAATTAGGAGTGACAATTATTTTTAGGAGTTGCTCCTAAATGCGCCAGTTAGGAGCTACTTTTAGCCTTAAAATTCTTTGTGAATATGGCCCCTGAACTCCAAACTGAATGTCAAAATGGGAAAGAAAGTCAAAATGAAAACTGGAAAAATGTTGCCTAGTCTGATGAGTCTCGAATTCTGTTGAGACATTCAGATGGTAGAGTCAGAATTTGGCGTAAACAAGAATGAGAACATGGATCCATCATGCCTTGTTACCACTGTGCAGACTGGTGGTGGTGGTGTAATGCTACGTTCACACCGGACGCGAATCGCGCGTCAAATTCGCGTCTGACGCGTCTAGTTTGACGCTTGACCACTAGTGTTAATTCGCGTGTCAAGAGCGAAACTGGCGCGCGTAAAGGCCAATTTATACTTCTGCGTAGGGTGCGGGCAGTAGGGACGGCGTAGCATACGCACAGACGCGTCCCATACCGCGTACCCTTCGCCGTCGCCTGAAGGCCAATTTATACTTCTGCGTCGAGGGTACGCCGTAATGTGCGGCGTTGGCTACGCACGTAGGCGACGCCGTTATGAGCATTTATACTTCTGCGTTCAGGTCTTGTTGCTCTGCAGTACTGCTCCGAAACGCTAGTTGGCGGCGGAGAGTTTTAATGTTCCACTGTGTTTAGATTCCTCGCGGCTAGGGTACTACAAGCAATAGCGATTGAAAAAGAGTGGATCATGTTGGAGTTGGAGCTTATTGAGGTGGAAAAACAGTTCACTTTAGTGAAATTACTAAAACTGAAAGGCAGAAATGAGAGAAGACGTCGGAGGAGATGGTACGTGTGGAAATCATAGACAGTAATGGAAATGCGTGAGAAGGTACGTGCGGAAATGCGTAGGAGGAAATGCGATGCTACCAAGCCGACCAATCACCGATCTTGCGGTCCGCGTCGTCGCGACGTGTAGTTACATTTTTGAGGAGGTGCGCGTCAGGCGACGGCGAAGGGTGCGCGCAATGGGACGCGTCTGTGCGTATGCTACGCCGTACCTACTGCGCGCACCCTATGCAGAAGTATAAATTGGCCTTGACGCGCACCTAAAAAGGTAACTACACGTCGCGACGACGCGGACCGCAAGATCGGTGATTGGTCGGCTTGGTAGCATCGCATTCCTACGCATTTCCGCACGTACCTTCTCACGCATTTCCACCACTGTCTATGATTTCCACACGTACCATCTCCTCCGACGTCTTCTGTCATTTCTGCCTTTCAGTTTTGGTAATTTCACTAAAGTGAACTGTTTTTTCCACCTCAATAAGCTCCAACTCCAACATGATCAGCTCTCTTTCAGTCGATATTGCTTGTAGTAACCTAGCCGTGAGGAATCTAAACACAGTGGAACATTAAAACCCTCCGCCGCCAACTAGCGTTTCGGAGCAGTACTGCAAAGCAACCAAGACCTGAACGCAGAAGTATAAATGCTCACAACAGCGTCGCCTACGTGCGTAGCCAACGCCGTACACTACGGCGTACCCTCGACGCAGAAGTATAAATTGGCCTTAGTTTGAAGCGGAATTTACGCGCGTGACGCGCGTCAGAATCAAAATCCGTTGGCGGCCATTGTTTTTATGTCGACCGAGCATTCATCAAGAGTTACCGCTCTGTATTTACTCTGGAGAGCAGAACAGCGGCGTGGGGATCATCGTCGCCGTATATTTGTGTCCACCGGACCCTTCGGAGCCGAACCGTTTGGCGAGTTTCACCATTTGCTCGCTCCAGGAGCTGCGCTGGATGACAGCCGCAGTCAGCGGTACTTCCGCCTGTCACGCGCCCAGTTTGATGACCTGTTGTCCCGCATCTGAGCGAGGATCACCCTCACCCTCATCCACCTAATCTAGCTGTCATTTATTTTTGTTTTGATGATAAATAGAGCCAGCCTTCAAAAGTTATTAACCTGTCCTGTGATTTTTTTCTCTCTCTCACGTCCAGACACGAATTTATGCACATATGTTGATAGTCTTTACAACATAATACTATTTCTAGATATGGAATGAATAACATTCAATACAAAATGAACATGTCTCCTATATAGAAATAATGTTTTAAGTGATGAAACATTTGCTTTGTTGTGCATAATCCCACCATGCATTTAGTCATATTAACAAAATAATTTACTGAAGCATCCAGACACTTCACCACGTGAGCAAGTAGCTAGGCTCCTGATTGGTTAACGTGGCGCGAATTCACGCCAAAGTTCAGATTTTTCAACTCGGGCGGCAGACGCGAATTCGCGTCAAACGCGTGAATGCACAACGCTCAATTCGCACCATTCGCGCCAACCTGACGCGCGAATAAGGCGTATTTGCGTCTTCCGCGCCGCGCTCCATGCCTCATTCGCGCCGCAGGAATTTTTCACGCGCGTAAAGCGTCTTTGGATTGACTTAACATTGAAATCATTCGCGCCTGACGCCCTATTCGTGTCCGGTGTGAACGTAGCATAATGGTGTGGGGGATGTTTTCTTGGCACACTTTAGGCCCCTTAGTGCCAATTGGGCATCATTTAAATGCCACAGCCTGTCCATCGCTTTATGGCCACCATGTACCCATCCTCTGATGGCTACTTCCAGTAAAATAATACACAATGTCACAAAGCTCGAATCATTTCAAATTGGTTTCTTGAACATGACAGTCACCAGATCTCAACCCAATAGAGCATCTTCGTGCCCTGGATGTGCATCCCACAAATCTCCATCAACTGCACGATGCTATCCGATCAATATGGGCCAACATTTCTAAACAATGCTTTAAGCACCTTGTTGAATCAATGCCACACAGAATTAAGGCAGTTCTGAAGGCGAAAGGGGGTCAAACACAGTATTAGTATGGTGTTCCTAATGATCCTTTAGGTGAGTGTATGTCAGCACTGCTTTTAAGTTGAAGAATCATTTTCATGACTTACCTTTCATTTATTAAATTATATTAAATATACTTTTGTTTATTAAAGTATATTTCCTTTATATTTAAAAGATTTATTTTCAGCACTTTTGACTGTTTATAGAGGTCAGTATGGAGAGCAGACGCGAGATGGGAAAGTCCCGCAAGCCCGAACTCAAACTCGGGTCACATGTAGCGCAACCACGAACTGGATCTGAAGTCAGGCTGACTAGATGAATAAGTCAGTCACAAGCCATTTTGAAATGTTTTCAACATTCATAATTATCAGAAATGCTTCTTGATCATCAAATCATCAGATTAGAATGATTTCTGAAGGATCATGTGACACTGAAGACTGGAGTAATGATGAAAATTCACGAATAAATTACAGTTTACAATATTTTTAAATTGTAATAATATTTCACAATATTACTGTTTTTTACTGCCGCCTTGGTGAGTAGAAGAAAACATTTTTTTTTTAACTTAATTATTCTAAACTTTTGACTAGTATTGTAAGCTCCAGGCAAACACAACTCAAGAGTTAACACACATACCTCACATTTCATTATGTTTTGTGAAGAAAAAAAAACAAAAAAAAAACATTTTACTCTAATTAATCAAAATGACCATCGCTACCATGAGAAGCATGCGTGTTAGTCTGAATTGTGCTTGAGTTGTGCTTCTTTACCCTGTTGGAGATAAGCCAGACGGAGATACCTTCACATCAGTTCCATCTGTAGGCATGAACTCCTCATAGATGTAGGATCCAGTCTTTCTGACGTTACTCTCAGGAGAATACACGCTGCTTCTGCTGCCAATCTGAAAGAGATGTACAGGGATCAGAAATGTGTCCAAGCACTCCGCAAGACATTAGGACAAGTTCAAATGAGACCCCAAAAGGCTTGACTTAAAGGTATAGTGGAGGATTTTCTTTTTCCTGGTGGGTAGTCTATACTATTGGTCCACCTAAGTGTCAATCATTCTGGTGATATGTTTACGTAAGGCCGTCGTACGTGCTTATCCCTATGTAGTTTTCACTTTCAGGTGTATTATGTCGGAGTTATGGTTTCAGCCATTCCTTTGAAAATGGCTGAGGGTCGAAAGAGAAAAAATGTATACGAAGTGTTTGATAAGAAGAGAAAGGCCGCAGAATATAGAAACAAGACCAAAGTGATTGAATATCACACAAGTGGGTGAATATCACACGCTGGCGTGCGCTAAAAGCACAGGTTGGGCTTCTCACTGACGCCGCAGTCGCGAAGATTCTAGACAGGTAAAGTTTGTCATGCTACTTGGAGAAATCCATTTAAAATCACTAGTAAAAGTTAATGCAAGCTACTTAGCAATGCTAGCCCTGGCACAATGCACCGCATAGACACGGTAAACATCTCAATTCGTCTAAAGCCTTTTGACCAAATGGTAAATGGTATCACGCTGAAATATTCTAAAACCTTGTGTGTTTATTATTACACAAATGCAACAAGCTACTTCTCCATTACATATGCAACTATGTGTAAAAATAACGTATTAAAACCTACGACAATGAGACATAGCACTGCTTATATGTTGCCATTTAACGTAATTGCGATTCTGCTTATATGTTGCCATTTAACGTAATTGCGATTCTGCTTATATGTTGCCATTAAACGTAATTGCGATTTGCAAAATAGAACGTATTTCGTGTGATACAGGGTTGCACATATCATGTCTTGAGTCCTCGGTCTCTCAATCGATCAGTATAATAAGTAAATAAAACACGAAAGGGCATTTGACATGTTGTCTTTTTTATGAATGTTTTTGAGTTTGTTTATAATTTGCAACATAATTGCGCGAGGCGTAATAGGCGTTCCCTCTCGGGAGCAAGAGTGTTGTGTTTGTGCATGTGCATTTTTTAAAAAAAATTGGAGAGGGCGGGTCTTCTCCAAAATTCGGAAAGATCCTCCGCTATACCTTTAAGTCAAATGATTGGTGATTGGATATTTTTTGCATTTTCTGCTGTTTAACACTTCCCAGCAACACAACCTTGCTTCTGCAGAAACTTTCAGCAGTTTCCTATAACAACGCCTGACATTTGTGTTTTACGTGGTGTGAGAAAGTCACATAAACCACACGAAATCCAACCAGAGCGGTCAGACTAAACTGGATCTCCAGAAATGCGATTTTAATAGGATTTCAAACCACGTATGAAGGTCGAAACGGATTTGTATCGAATTACATGTGTTTTATTGCCATTCACATTTGCTATTTCAATATTTGGATTAGATTTGGATTGGATTTTGCCTATATCACAACTAAAAGGAGGTCTAAGTCCACTTTAAAGTCCAGATGCAAGTCAATGCAAATACTTTGGACACTGAAAATGGGTTGAAGCTCAAAGAGCACCAGATACATTTATTTCATTTTAAAATGTTCTTAGAGGGGAGGCACACCCCTGAGGTCAGCTCCCCATAGTCTCTTAAAATACTATGGGAAACATTGTATATCCCCAAAAAAAAACATTCAAGTACAGTTGTCTTTAGCTGGTTTTAAAATACTTTTGCAAAGAATGTAATGTTGTACTGTGGTGTGTTTTGGGGTGTTTAGGTCACACACACCTTGCGGAAGAGCCGCTGGCTGCCTCCTCCTGCAGACGTGGGGTAGTAAATGTACACATTGTGGTCCTCGGCACTAACTGGCTTCTCCACGAACGGCTTTTGGAAAATCTCCCCGTTCACCTCCACATGGTCCTCTCCCTCCACCAGATTACATTCTAGAGAAACACCACACAGCATATCTTATCAAGGACTGGTGGAATGGTTTGATGAATGCTACTTTTTGTTCTTTATTGATGCAGGTCTTTTTGAAACAGGAAATTGAGGCATATTTTGCACATTGTTATGATCTCACTGCCAGATTAACAGGCCAATCACAGCACTGCACTACCTCCTCTCTCACGTGACTTTACATTTGTATGTTGCTGTTACCACCTCACATTCACAGTACAGGAGATAACATTAAGCTCAAGAGACATTTCAGTCAGTTTAATTAAACATTGCTTTAAAAAGTCTTATTAACATGGTCTTAATTTGATTAGATCAGAATTTGACATGAATTCAACTGAAAAAATTCTCTCAACTAATTCTATAAACTACAAAGTGAACCTACAACCATTTGAACTGTAACTAACAGGTGTGGCAGGTTTTCATGAATCCACACGTCTAAATTGAGGCTGTGAATAAATACTGCAAAACAATGAAAGCCACTCACAATAATTCATTACTAGAAAAAGAAATGTGGCCTTCGTTTTGAGTCAAATAACCTTATGTCTTTCTAAATATACAAATATGTTTCTGGCTGCAATAGTTGAAATATATACAGTATAATATATATATATAGTATAAATTATATACATACATAATACTATATTAAGATTATGATAATATATAAGACACCACTAACAGCTCAAGTAAAAAAAAAGAAAAAGAAAAAAAGAAATGCTGTGTACTTAGTAGTCTGCTCTTTTCTAGCCAACTAATGAACTATGAACACCATATAACTTCCCTGACAGAAAAATAGAGATGATGACATGTTCACCAGCAGTTTTTTTAATGTTTTTGTAAACAAGTTTCAAATTCATTCAGTTATTTTTAACCTCATTCCTGAGGTTGAATAATTTCTCTTAATTTAAGCATGTAACTTTTCATTATTTAATAAACAAAAACATAATCTACTCGGTAGTTAATTCTTCCTCCCAATAAAACTGAAGAAAAAAAAGTTTGGAAAAGTAATATCTCCCCACTACAGTTTAATTAATATTTACATTTACATTTATTCATTTAGCTGACGCTTTTATCCGAAGCGACTTACAATTGCTATACATGTCAGAGGTCGCACGCATCTGGAGCAACTAGGGGTTAAGTGTTTATTTTAATATTACTAATATTTTAATATTACTACTAATATTGTAGGGTATTCATCAGCATAATCACTGAATAAGAGGATTGACAGTTACACACTACAAACTCACAAGGACACACCACTGAGATGTAGCACATCTAAACACATTATCTGTCCATTGGGGCCATAGGCTTACTGCGTGTAGTGAACTAGTGTGAATAAACTAGGTCAGTGTGAGATTTGAGAGAGCTGAAAAACCTTCTGGTCTGGCAGGATCTCTGTTCAGGACTGCAAAGCGAGGCAGTTGTATTCCCTCGGCCTTCAGGATTCGATACACCTCTCTCCTAAACAAGAACACATAACATATCCATTTTTATTTTAAATTTAAAAAGGATAGTTCACCCAAAAATGAAAATTGTGACACTATTTATTCTCATGTCATTCTAAGCCCATAAAGGCTGATTTATACTTCTGCATCAGACCTACGGTGGAACCTCTGCGCTATAGACTACGCGTTGGTTTTCATTTATACTTCTGCGTCGTTGTCCGCGTTAACGCGCAATTACACAAGCAGAGGGAGCATGTGAAACCCGGGGAGCGGTTCTAGCAGGCCAATCAGAGCGCTTGCGGTACGCGTAGAATCGACGTGTTTTTACATTTTTGGAGAGGTGCACGTCAGGGTACGCCGAAAGGTACGCTCGCTACACACAGCCTACGACGTAGCTACAGCGTGAGTTTGACGCGGAAGCATAAATTGGGCATAAGGATTTCATCTTCGAAACTTTCATCTTTTTTTTCTCCAACATGGTTGAGATTCAATTTACCATATGTGATGTTCTTTATGTATGCGAGTTAATCAATGTTTATAGAAAAGCTTACATTCATATGAATAAGTTTTATAATGTCTTTCTTTATTAACTTTATGGTGCGTAACGGTTTTGGTTGAATAGACCTTCAATGGCAGAACAGAAAAATAAATATCTTAATTTGTGTTTATAAAAAAACAAGTCTTATGGGTTTGGAATGACATGAGGGCATGAGAACACGAGGACATGAGGTAAACGCCCGAATTTTCATTTTTGGGTGAACTGTTCCTTACAATAGTCGCAACACCAAGAGTGCCGTTGTTCCACACATCAGAAAAGCTGCTATACATCAGTAGGCACTGCAGTGATCATGTGTATTAAACACATTCAAAATAGGAGCAATTTGTTGTGGAGATGACTTAACCCTCAAACCGTATTCACTTTATAGCCCTTAATCCTGTAATTGTGAACAAATGTGGGCACAGAGGACTCAGGTGTGATCCTAATTTTCATTTATTAAAAATGTTATATCACTATCTTTGATAAAGTTTTGTCTATCCATTTATGGTGTTTTTTTTTGTTTTTTTTTGGGGGGGTATTTTTGAATTCATTTACTTCAAAAAGTTCCATATTTTCTATGTAAATTATGCTTATATTTATGTTTAATTTTTTATATTTTTTTAACTACATTAAAATAACATTCCAATAAGTTCTTAGAGCTAAAACCTAAAGATGAAGTGACTTTGCGGTCACCTAGTGTCTTATTTTGGCTTATTTTAGAATGCTCTAGAATAGATTACAGTTTTTCCCATTCATTTCTATGGGTGCCCATTTTTGACCCAAATACAAGGTTAAGGATTTTTTTTGTTTTTTTTTAACCACTTAACATTGAAAATTGAGTCAAAAAAAATGTGTGTGTTCAGGAGGCAATTTTAAGAAAAGTAGCCAAGTATTGTACCGCTCAGATCAAGGGAAGTTTTTTGCCAATATCTGTTTGTATTGCAGCACATCATGTGCGGTCAAACAATTACTCAAATAAACATTCAAATCCTCTTCCCCATTATTATTATTTCAGTGGAATTGCCCATTATGATCATGTCAGGAATATAAGCAACCGCATGATGTTTTCCCCTGAGCACGGTTCACTATACATCACCATTACAGATGTTCTGATGGGGGTCGTGAAGCACACCTGTCCTGAATAAAGTACTGAAGATCCAGATCGTTGATGACAAATGGATTCCTCAGCTTCTCATAAGCCACAGCCTTATCCAGAGGGAATCCTTTAAAAGCAGACGATAAACAGTGAACAAAATTCTTCTGGTGTGTGAAGCCAACATATCAAGAGGAATGAACATATTTACACATGTTCTAGCTCTTAATACAGTAACTGAGCGAACTCCCTGTGCATTCAATGGTTGTAAGACGCACCGCTATAAATGAGCATGATTGATATTCTACATAAACTTAAAGCTTTGATTTTGCAAATATGTGCACACCTTAAAGTCAGTAAAATTTAAAAGAATTTAAAGGAATTTAAAATGTAATCCATTACACATGCTGTACTTAATTAGATACCATATTTTCTAGAATATAAGTTGTTTTTTATTATCCCACTTTTATTACAATGTGCCTTATATAACTCAATTACTATGCAAGCATCAATATTCAATTTGAAATGTAATGTGCAAAAAAACAATGCAATATGTAAAATGGCAATGCATTTATGGATTTAAATTTACATTTACCATACATCTGTGCAACATTTGGTGCAAAATGAAAATAAAAATTAAATTATATAATTTATATTTGCCATTTAATACACTAGTTTTAATATGTACATTGAATACATATTTTAATCCTTTATAAGTTGCTAAATTCAAATTAAAATGTATTACATAAATGATTAGATATGTTTAACATGTTCAAGTAAAAACTGTAGCAAAATGATCCTTTAAATGTTATTTTTCTTTATTGCATTTACACACACAGTTAAGACACTTGCGATTGCATTTTCATTAAATGTCCCGCAATGAATGTAGCAAAAATAAAAGTGAAAATTGAAAATGCATTCCGACATTTAATGAAAATTAAATAACATTTACAAATTAAAACTAGTGTATTAAATGGAAAATCTAAATATTATAATTTAATTTGTATTTTCATTTCGCACCAAACGTTCCAAAGATGTATGGTAAATGTAAATACAGAAATGCATTGCCATTTTACATATTGCATTGCATATTACATTTCAAATTGAATATTGATACCCATTTGCTTGCATAAATTACCATCAAGGACGCAAAACATAAGCAAAGCAGTTTGTCAAATCCGAGGAAAAGCAAATTTCCCACGCTCTAGTAGTTTAAATTTTGCTTTAAATAAATTTGTTTAGGCTTGATGTATTATTATAATGAATGCCACTATAAAAATATATGTTTGTTTAATACTTTCCACTTACAATTTGCATTCCTGTACTGAATAGTGTTAAATTTAAAGGATTTGTTGTAGAGAGAGGGGAAAAAAATATATATGTTTGTAGTGTTTAAAATGTTTGTAAAAGTTTTGTTTTATTAACCAGTAAATTACATAATTTCTGAACGCAATAATAAAATGTGACACGGATGTTTTCGTCGTGGTCAGAAGTGAATTATTTAATGGGAAATACAGTACTAAGCAAAACCAGGCATGATGGCACAAACCTTTGGAGTGGAAAGAGATGAGGCAATCGCAGAGGGGCCAGTTCTCCACCGGCTCGTTCAGAATGACTTCCTCCTCAAGTGTAACCACAGTGATGTACTTGAACAGACACAGTCTCTCCAGGATCTCCTTCATGGGCTTAGACTTTGACTTCTTGGACATGGCACAGATACCCACCACGATCTGTCTCTCTGGGGGCTGCAGATTAAACACATGCATCTCAAATTATGCTTAACATAAGATCAGTTTTGTCATACCTACCAAAACTCATGCAACAAACATTAAAGGAATCTTTTTCTAGAAGATGTTGTTCTTTACCCTTTTGAAATGAACGTGTTCAATACAAATACTGAAACAAATTCCCTCACTTCATAACACATTATCAAATCACAAATATGACCCAAAATAATATTAACAGCTGAACATTCTGGCTTAATGAAACATAACTCAAAGTAATAAAATTAAGAAATTGTTTTCCAGATCAAAACTCAAAATTAGTACTTTGCAGGACAGTCTCATTATTTGTGCGTTACAAATATTCATATTGTTACAGCTATTAAGCTATTCAGTTAAGGTAAAAAACTGCATAGTGCTGCTTTGAATAAAATTAAACTCAAAAAGAATTATGATGAACTTCACAGAGATATTAAAGTATATCCTGCTATTCAGTGTACGAACAGTTGCTTAATGCTCCTCTAGATGTGCCTTCAGGTGGCCTTTACTACTCAAAATTATTGAAGGCAAAAGGAACTATAACTTTTTTTATCTAAATTCTCAGATTAGAAGTCAGTTCTAAGAAATAATTTTCCCTTTAACTAAGCGGTTTAAGAATAACACCTTTAAAGGAGTCAGATTAACTATCATGGAGTCAGATAAATAATTGATATTGCACAACATCCTTCATCTGCTTTTTGTCAAGTCAAGTCAAGTCACATTTATTTATATAGCGCTTTTCACAATACAGATTGTATCAAAGCAGCTTCACAGTGATAACATGAAAGTAGTACAACACAGATCAACAACATTGCTAAACGCTAAATAACCCCAACTGAGCAAGCCAAAAGCAAGCCAATAGCAAGGCGACAGTGGCAAGGAACCAAAACTCCATCAGATTGGATGGAGAAAAAACCTTGGGAGAACCCAGGCTCAGTCGGGGGCCAGTTCTCCTCTGGCTTACATTCATATTGTTTATATATAAATATTAAATATAAATATTGTTTATGTATAAAACGGCGCCATAACATATCGTTTTGTTGTTTTAAAACAGCATTGTAAGCTTTAAGCCTTACAGTACACTCGCTCCCAACCACACTTATGGCTTAAAATAACATTTTGCATTTGGCCAAATAATCTCTTTTGCATTTATGCAAAATACTGGTCTCAAACCTGAGAAGACAGAAGAACCCACAGCAACCCTGTCCACGTAAAACAATGTTGATGTAAATGAGCAAGGGAGTTGTAGTGTCATGGGAGTTGTAGTGTCAAATTGTCTGGGACCGCTCCATATCCTTAGGTTTCCAGAAATCAATTTTTTGTAGGACCAATCAGCGAATAGAGGGAGTGGCTGAGAACGATGACGTTGATGTAGTGCGTCAGTTTGAGTGCAGTAATGGCAGCGGAGAAAGACGTGAGAAAAGCTATTCGGTCCGTTGTTGGAAAAGAAACTGCCGAATATACAGAATTTAAAGCCGGATTGTTGTCGTCTCACCTCTTGTTGCACAACGGAGGACCAAGTGAAGGAGGCAGAAAGGTTGGAAGTTTGTGCTGGGCAGCTCGTGCACAATGACCGTGACATTTTGGACTTTAGCCTGGTGTTCGCGGTGTTCGAAAGCCCCGAGTCCTGGCTGCTAAACTATTGTTGAAGATCCGCTCAGGAGTCATGTCAGTCGCTCAGATTCCCAACAGTACATTTACTGATTCTTGTGATGAATAGAACATTTTGAGCCCCTTTGTGCACTCGTACAGGAGGTTGGTATGTCAGTTTTACATGTTGTAAATCATACAAATTGGTTGTGATTTAAAAAAAAAAAATTGTCATAAATAAAAATTTGAAAACCCATACTTTGGAGACTATATTTGATTTTCAGTTTTAGATGTCAATGGTTAATTTGTTTTAATAAAAAAAAAAAAAACTAAATGCCATATAAAAATGTACAAACACATACTTTGAAGACCATAATTAAGGTAATTAAGAAACAAAAATACGTAATATGAAAAATTGTTGTTTATTACACATCTGCAGACAGACTGATCATTCACTGTAACTTACAGCATTGACTGAATAATCACTGTCCTTCATGTCAAATATACATTTCGAATTAATAATTGTTCCTAGATTAACAAAACCTGCAGCTCTCGTTGACTGAAATCCTATTGTAAATTTAATCCTCTGATCATTCGGAGTTCGGACTTGTTGTTTCTTTTACTGTCTATGGTTGTTTCCAGCCGTTTCGGCGCATGACATACGTCACTCACGACCACACATTAGCGATTGGCTATGGCAGATCGTGAGTGACTCTGGGCAGATCCAATAGATTTGAACTTTAATAGTGAACCCGCCTACAAGGAAGGAAACGTTGGGAGGCCAGACTCTCTGTACAAATGAAATGTATGTACGAGAGTCTGGTAGAACCAGGCTAGTCTAGCAACTCTCTATAGACGTTTTAGCTGGAAAAACCCAACTCTGGTAGGGCCAATCACATCGAGTCGGCGGGCGGGCTTAACATAATGACGACAGAGTTGCGACGCCGGTCAGAGCAAGCTCGGACATATTCGGTTTTAAGTCGTTCATCCTCGGATGCGGCCGGGGCCGCACGCGCTGTTACAAAAAAGCTGTGGCGAAACGATCAACTTGTCATTTTTTGCCGCGCTCGTGCTGTGTCGTTGAGGATAAAGGCTTTACTCCGTGTCAGCCATAGGCGTCATTTACGGGGGGGGGGGACGGGTAGGACATGTCCCCACCACTTTTTGCCAGGGTCGAATTTGTACCGACCACTTTTGAAACACATTGGCACAGATGTACCAATACAAATAAAACATCTCCAGTTAACAGCATTCGTTTAATTTGTTTGTTAAATAACAGGCGATCTAGTACTGAAATTTGTTATATTCTCTCGGAAACGCGCTTCAATCCGTTGCGGAGATTCGTTCCGGTGAAATCACAAATCAAAATGCACACAAACGTGTCCCTTTTTCTCATGGGTTCTAATCCGCTCTCGTATATTTATTTTCCCCACATCAAAACATATACAACCACTGATAAACATTATATCAATTCAACCACTGATAAACATTATTGGTTTTGATGAGGGAAAAAAAACTATTAGAGTGCGGATTAGAACCTCGAACCCCCCGAGTCTCGACACGCTAGGCAAAAATTCTACCTCTGGACCATCACTGTACATATGCAATCAAGGGCGGATATACTTTATATACTCACTATCCACAAGTTTCCGAGGGGCGCTCATGTAAAAAATAAAGTGGGTGAAACTTCCGGTGAGGCGGCGGAAGTAGCATTCCAATGGTATTTTGTGTGTTAGTTAGCGAAGAGGCTAGCTGTTTTTCTGAGAATTATTTTACTATTTAAAGACGCCAATCTTTATGAGAGATGTCGTTACGGAGCTCAGGGACAACATGCGCTGTTCGCGGTTGTATGTATAACCGGACTAAACTAATTCAGTGGCTTAAACGTGATTGTTTTGAACATAAGCTGAAAACGAAATCAGTGACAGTGATCCTACCAACGACTGAAGTTTCCATCAACCTCCCAAAAGACAACGAATCATCCTGTGTACATTTGTTTAAATTCTTAATATTCTATAAACTCTATCAGCATGTGTTTGGCTGTTCGCTATGATGTTACAGCTAAACTCAGGATCAAAGCCTGTGTTGACAGAATACCAAATGTGCCAGTTAATGTATTCAAGTAGCACATTCATTTATAATTTTGAATAAACTCCAAAGCACAATGACTAAGTGTGTATTTTTTATTTTAATTGTTTGTCAGCTCACACAACTGTCTGTCACCATGCCTTGATGAGTATTGATTATTAATAATGTTATTATAATACTCCCAATCAACTACTGCGGAGGGTAAAGGTACTGTTATTTCACCCTTTTTAATTTCGTTGAGGTTGTGTTCCCACATCGTTAGCTAGTTTGGATCGCTATAACTTGAATGACTGTCAACTGTTGAATGAACGAGTGGGAAGTATGTCAAGTAGCGCTTTGTTTACTTCAAACCGGAAGTCGCGCCCACTTTTGACGCAAGGCCTCATGGGGCGTAGGAAACTTGTGGATACTCTGACATTGTGCTCATTTTTATTTATGTACATCAGGAAGCTACAGGACATCGTCTTTCAAAACATGACCTACTCGAAAGTGAACCCAGCACTTTTCAAACCAAACTGACACCCATGGTGTCAACGTGCGTTCTGATCGGTTAAGGTGCACGGACCTCTCCCGAATTATCTCCAGCACTCCGAAGCACCACTACTCCGGCTCCGTTTCCCTCGTAAGCTGATATTAGTATTTAAACATTCTCTATGATATTATTTTTTTAATGACACACTGTCTCTTTCTCTCTCATATACACACACAAACACACACATACAGTCTCTTTCTCTTTCACACATATGCAGGCTAGTTATAAACTCAATAATATAATACATTAAATAGACTTTTAATGATTAGTGTTTTATTTTTAAAGTTTGTGGGTCGTGTGAAAAACAAGAAAATCCCTTATTTTGGGGATGGATTCCGGGAAATCTCCCTTATTTTCAATGTTGACAGCTGGACTGGATACGGTAAAAGTTTATTACATCAACTTGCTCCCCTGAGTACGTCACCTTCTTCGTTGCTCTGATTGCGTGCAGAGAGAATTTGAAAGACAACCGTTTATCCCGCCCCTCGGATTGAGCTCTGTCAATGAAGAGTTTCCAGACCTAACATCTTGATGTAGGTCTGGCATGCCAGGCTAAGATGTCTTTTGACAAGACTACAATTTTTCAACATGCCAAAGTGGCTAGTGAGAGTGACTGTGAAATCCACCCAAATTTGACAGTTTGGGGAGTGTTAATGGCAAGCCCTGATTACAATTATTGCCAGCAGGACCATTTAAAACAGTCATTGCATCAACAGTGAGAGGAGGAGGCCCATTCAAGTGCTTTACGGTATACTGGGTGGGGTGATGATTACCTAATGAACTCCAAGGTTTGGTACATAACACGCACACTGCGCCTTCACATCAAGCGCTTTCTGTGTCTTGGCCATTGCACTATTAACGCTGCGTTCGAAATGTACATACATCTAGCCCTCAGAATCTGCATCCTTCGAGGTCAACGAGTGTCGGACCAAGGGTTGTTAAACGGGACGGTCTAGCCTACCATAAGATTGTTCTGGTTCCCATCCCTAATGAACAGTGACAGCTGCGGTTTACCAGCAGGAAGACGGGCCAAGAATCTGAAGACCTGTCAGCAAGTAAGCCTCTCACATACCGAATCATATTCTTCATCGTCGTCTCGCTCCTCATCCTCCTCTTCCACGTTCTCGTACAGGCAGTCGTAGCCGAGCACTCTGCCCGGGTCCAGCAGCTCATCCCCCTCTCCATCCTCAGCTCCCACGAAGAAGCGCGGGTGGTCCAGGTCCTCGTGCACGGACATGTTCCCCACAGACGGCTCTCCGCAGAGGTTAACACCGAGATCCCGCCCCACAGGCCTCGTCCTGCTCCTCACACACGCTCATCTGAACACAGCACACACAGCAGTTTAGTGCTTCTCAAAGGACATGTACACACTGTAGAGGTTCAGAGGTGACAACCGCATTGACATGGGGGAGTGGGGTAGCTATTTTGACTAAAGTAACATTACAGTGACTGAGACTTGTTGTGTTCAGCAATTGTAACTAAAGTGTTTTGTTTATGCTTAAGACTTTATACACATAAAAAAAGTTTTTTGTTTATGCTTAAAGGAGTAGTTCACTTTAAAAAAAACTTTTGCAGATAATCTACTCACCCCCATTTCATCCAAGATGTCCATGTCTTTCTTCCTTCAGTTGAAAAGAAATTAACATTATATAATTTAGGTGGGACACACATCATGTGTCCTGTGAAAATTGTACAGAGACCCAGACAGTTCAGGGTCCAAAAGACAGTTTCAGTACAAACTGCAAACTGTTCAAAGGGCTTTAAACGATTTCAGACGATGAATAAGGGTCTTATCAAGCGAAACGATCGCTCATTTAAAGAAAAAAAAAAAAGTTTAAGTTTTATAAGCTCAAATGGTCGCCTTGCTCTGTTCTGTAATGCGCGTTCATGACTCCTGTTTGAACTCGTTTATCAAAATGAACAAATCTTTTTTCGTGTCATTTGGTTCATTCAACGAATCAGAACAGAGCAAGGTGACCATTTGAGCTTATAAAACTTAAACTTTTTTTTTTTTATATGAGCGATCGTTTCGCTTGATAAGACCCTTATTCATCATCTGGAATCGTTTAAAGCCCTTTGAACAGTTCGCACTGAAAGTGTCATTTGGACCTTGAACCGTTTGGTTCCCATTGAAGTCCATTATATAGAGAAAAATGCTGGAATGTAAACCTTTATTTCTTTTCGACTGAAGACAGAATGACAAGGACATCTTGGATGACATGGGGGTGAGTAAATGATCAGCAAAAGTAATTTAAAAAGTGAACTACTCCTTTAAGACTTTATAAACATAAAAAAAGTGTTTTGTTTATGCTTTGTTCATTTGAGAGCAGCTCTTGCAGTGTTACCATGTTCAATTAATTATAAGTGCTTTCGGGCTTGATGGCCCTTTAATTCCAGCTGACGGGCTTGGCTCATACAGCGATCAAGTTTATGGAGTTATTAAAGTGAGCAGGTGTGGGTTGTGATATTTCAGGCTTATTTTCAGCATAAAGCATTTTTATTTATTTCTGGGGGGTTTTAAGGACTTGTTTGCTGATTTCTTACAAGATCTGGCAACATGAGTCAGGCTCGTCACCGCACACACAGACAAGAGACACATCTCAGTCTGATGCACGTTAAACTACGTATTTTAGCGTGCATCAGACGCATCTCTTATCTGTCATGTCTTTAAAACAAACCATGTGTAAATTCATAAGTCGACAGCATTGCTGAGTATTTTCTGCTTAAAACTGCAGTGAACCAAAGACAGTCTCAAAAACACATTTTCATATTTTCAAAACATAGTTTTCAAGGTAAAAAGCATTTTCACAAATATTAGAATTGATACAAAAATATTCGGTACTTTCCTGTTATCCGGACCCCACGATGGCCTACCCCTAACCCTGCCCCTAAACCTACCCGTCACTGGGGTTAAGACCAATGAGGGACGAGGCCTACCCCTAACCCTGCCCCTAAACCTACCCATCACTGGGGTAAAGACCAATCAGGGATGACTTTAGTTCCTAAATGGTATATGGTGAGATCCGGACCCCACGATGGCCTACCCATAACCCCGCCCCTAAATTTACCCGTCACTGGGGTTAAGACCAATGAGGGACGAGGCCTACCCCTAACCCCACCCCTAAACCTACCCGTCATTGGGGTTAAGACCAATCAGGGACGATGGCCTACCCCTAACCCCGCCCCTAAACCTACCCGTCAATGGGGTTAAGACCTATCAGGGATGACTATAGTTCCTAAATGGTATATGGTGGGGTCCGGATAACAGGAAAGTACCAAATATTCTAACATGTTTAGGGAGTCAGACCATATGTCACATTACAATCTAAAATACCATTACCTTGTCATAAAAGTCAAATTATCTGAAAAAAGTACCTGATAATTCTGTTGCAAAAAAAATAAAAATCACAATCGTCTTTTTCAATGACCTTGAAACAGCCATGCAGCCGTGTTTATCACAGACACATTGCATTTAAGTTATTGTATGTACTAATTGCACTTTTAAAGTATTATCTGAGTATTATTGTTCATCTCCAGGAGCTGAAGGTGGACTTCAGGAGGAACAGCCCACTCAGGTTCACTGGAGCCAATCAGGTTACTGGTTCAGTCTGGTTTTGAATGTGACCGACCCAGAAAGCACTGTCTCACCTCTCAGATGTGTCAGAACAATCCCCAGATGACCAGAGGCTCACAGTTTTCTATTACCCTGCAAAATAAATACAATTTTTAGTTATTTGTTTCTGGTGTATGGTTTTATTTCTTATACAAACAAAGATTTTTTTTTAAAAGTGATTTCAGAAAATGAATGGCGACTAAAACTTTGATGCTTAGAAGTAATATGGTTTACTTTTACTCTGCCTATGTGATAATATTTTATAAAACGTTTGCTAATCTGCAGAAGAAAGAGTCATACCCATCCAGGATGAGGCATGTGTGAGTCAATCATGAGAGAATTTTCTCAATGTTTCATGTGTGTGTCCTGAGCTTGCAGATTACACTACACACAGTTGAAAGAACAGGATACACTCACTCACACAGTGCTCTCATTCCGTGCGGTTGACTACATGTACTCTACACATACTATACGCTACATATGTGTGAAAGCTAAATATACTTCAAGCTTTTAGGGGTTTTTGGGGGCTTCTTTCAACATCTAGGTTTAAATACACAAGTTAAAGGGTTAGTTCACCCAAAAATGAAAATTCTGTCAGTATTTACTCACCCTCATGTTGTTCCAACCCCGTAAGACCTTCGTTCATCTTCGGAACACAAATTAAGATATTTAAGATATTAAGATCGCTCCTGCATACAGTCCATAGGCTTCTTGAGGGACTGGCTCTTGCTGTCCTCGAAAAGTCATTAAAGACATCGTTAAAATAGTCCAAGTGACTACAGGGGCTCAATCTTAAGTTTATCAAACGACGAGAACACTTTTGTGCGCAAAAAAACAAAAAAAATAACGACTTTTTCAACTATTCGTTTATTTCTCCCTCTGCGCGAGTCAGGTTACTAGTTTAATAGCGTAAGCTTCTGTTATTGTACGTCACACGCATCACACACACATGACCAGCGTCGGCCAATAGTGAGCGGCGTGTGACGTAGCTCTACGCAATCACACTACGTTAACTGACTTACAGGCTCATGGAGAAGGAAGTGAATAGTTGAAATAAAGTCGTTATTTTTGTTGTTTTTTTGCGCACAAAAGTTTTCTCGTCGTTTGATAAAGTTAAGATTGAGCCCCTGTAGTCACTTTGACTATTTTAACGATGTCTTTAATGACTTTTCGGGGGCAGCAAGAGCCAGTCCCTCAAGAAGCCTATGGACTGTATGCAGGAGCGATCTTAATATCTTAAATATCTTAATTTGTGTTCCGAAGATGAACGAAGGTCTTACGGGGTTGGAACAACATGAGGGTGAGTAAATACTGACAGAATTTTCATTTTTGGGTGAACTAACCCTTTAAAACTGGATTATTTCACACAATTCGCTCATATTTTCAACAGTGCTGACACTTCTCTAAAGAAACACACTGATGCCGAAGCATATCATGCACTTATATAAGACACATATTTGACCTTCATTGCACCCAAACAAAATCCCATGACTAAGAATCAAGGTGAAGTCAGTTTAAAGGATGTTTCAAGCCAGACGAAAACATGAACACATAAAACATGTTTTATTAAGCTGTGCATTACTTTGACACACTCATCTCTGACTAATAACAGAAAGCTTGGAAACAGCTTTTTCTGTAAAGCTGTTTTAGAACAACATGTATTGTGAAAAGCGTTATACAAATGAACTTGAACTAAACTAAATCTTTCAGGTGCGCTGAAAACAGTAAAAACTTTCACAATTCAAGTGTTTTCTTATTTTAAATTTCTTATCTTAAATTGATCACACTTATTTTATAAAGGAAAATAATACAAAGAGAATTAATGAGAGATGTAAATGTTTAACTGTGGCACTGATTCCGGTAGATGTAAAAATGAACGGATTAGAAACATATAGAAAGCAGAATTAAGGGGGATAAATTCAGTGGGCAAAAGAGCAAAAGTGGCAATGTTTAAGGGATATTTTGAAGAATATTTAACTCACTGATCAGGTTATGCCAGTACTTCAAGGAACATATTTAAGTATATACTGTAAATACATGTGTGTACATGTATAACATTGCACATTCTTGTTCCTTATACTTTGAGTTTAAGATGAAATGTAATGATCAAGGTCATTCAAAGTTCCAGTTTTAGGGTCATAAATGATAATAGGAAGGTTTTAACTTTACAAAACCAATAGTAGTGCTCATAAAGATTTCTTTTTAATGGGGGAAGGAAAGTGACATTTTTATAAATCCTCGTTCTACTGTTCTGAGTTTGAGATTAGCTGTTACAGAGCTAATACAGATGTAAGCATAAACATAACACACATGAACAGTATTTTACAGTAATTACGTTTATGATTGACATACAAGAGCTTTATTCTTGTCAACCAGGTCTAAAAATGTGGTTTTCAACATTCTTCAAAATATCTTCTTTCATGGTCCACCGAAGAGTGGAAAGCAAACAGGTTTGGAACGGTATTATGAGGATGAGTAAATGGCATTTCATTATACAAAAAAACTATGCTTAGAAGTGTTAATTATCCTGCTATAGAACATCTGTGTTTAGTTAAGGCCATCCTGAGCCGAGATACTCTAGGGCTGCATGATTCATTGTGTTTTAATAGCTTTTAAAAATAATGACTTTGTTAAGATTCCATTAAGATAACGATTTCAGAATCTCTGGATTAATTAAAACTAATTGTTGCGATATCTGCTACTTTTTATTTGTCCTGAAACTGGTTTGTAAAATTAGTCATTTTTTGCATTAGTAAGCATTGCAAGTAAAGCTTTATTTATACACCTTTTAAAAACAGTGCTTACAAAGTGTATTACAGAAGAGAAATTCACAGACAAGATCATACATACACCCATAGGAATATAAGATAATAAAATACAATACGAAAAATCAATAAAAGATGCATGTTTACATTTACATAAGAAAAACGTATTTCTTATTTAACTAATATCTAAAATATAATGCATGGAAGAGCATTGGTAACAAGCCTCCTCTATCTTTCCTGCTTAGAGTTTGCAAATGTTAAATTAAATCCCCCAAACAGAGCTTTTCTCTTAAAAATATATGTTTTCTGTCAAGTGTTTTACTTAATCTTCCCAACATGGCAACCATGCGCACCTTGGGCTGCAAAAAAAAAACACAGATGAACAGAAAACACATACACATGTGTGTTGAAGTTTAGCGATGTGCATTGTGAAATTCTGCTCGAATTAAAGTGTCACAGCCATTGTATGTTCCTCAGGCAAAACCTGAACACCACACGGTGCTATCTGTGTTCAAACTGAACTCACAGACAGTCTGTGTTCAAACAGTCTCAAGTCTCAGACAGCGTGCAAATATTGAGTTCACTTTTGAGGCTTGCGCTTAAACCGAAAAATTTACACAAAAATTGTCAACCTGCCTGTCTTGGCGAGTATAGCCAGCCAGACAGTCAGTGGAGAAAGGCAACGCAAGTGTACAGTATCAGTGCATTATGCCTTAAAGGGTTAGTTCACCCAAAAATGAAAATTCTGTCAGTATTTACTCACCCTCATGTTGTTCCAACCCCGTAAGACCTTCGTTCATCTTCGGAACACAAATTAAGATATTTAAGATATTAAGATCGCTCCTGCATACAGTCCATAGGCTTCTTGAGGGACTGGCTCTTGCTGTCCTCGAAAAGTCATTAAAGACATCGTTAAAATAGTCCAAGTGACTACAGGGGCTCAATCTTAAGTTTATCAAACGACGAGAACACTTTTGTGCGCAAAAAAACAAAAAAAATAACGACTTTATTTCAACTATTCGTTTATTTCTCCCTCTGCGCGAGTCAGGTTACTAGTTTAATAGCGTAAGCTTCTGTTATTGTACGTCACACGCATCACACACACATGACCAGCGTCGGCCAATAGTGAGCCCACGTGTGACGTAGCTCTACGCAATCACACTACGTTAACTGACTTACAGGCTCATGGAGAAGGAAGTGAATAGTTGAAATAAAGTCGTTATTTTTGTTGTTTTTTTGCGCACAAAAGTTTTCTCGTCGTTTGATAAAGTTAAGATTGAGCCCCTGTAGTCACTTTGACTATTTTAACGATGTCTTTAATGACTTTTCGGGGGCAGCAAGAGCCAGTCCCTCAAGAAGCCTATGGACTGTATGCAGGAGCGATCTTAATATCTTAAATATCTTAATTTGTGTTCCGAAGATGAACGAAGGTCTTACGGGGTTGGAACAACATGAGGGTGAGTAAATACTGACAGAATTTTCATTTTTGGGTGAACTAACCCTTTAAAGTGACAGCAGCCTAATATTCCTGCTGTGTATTAATGTTAATCAAACGACAAAAGATAAGGAAATCACTCCCTGCTCTTGACTGAATAGTTTTTGTAACTTGAATAAGTATTAATCTTTAATTTATACAGTCAAATATGCAATGTCATTTTCCACTTGATTACTATATTCTATTTCTGTACCTGAAAATTGTTGTTAGACCTACTTGAAAAAAAATGAAGCACTGTTTATTTTATGTGCATCTTTGTACGATTGTGTTTATTTGTGCTGTTGCTTGAAGTTTAAATACTTGTTTTTAGTAGTCGTTTTTCCATGAACATTGCACTTAACGAACTGACCCTAAAATTGTGATAAAAACCTAACAGTGAGCAATTTGACTGAACTGTTACACCCATAATAGTCATGATGATGAATAATAATGGCTTATGAGTCTTTTTCAACGTTTTTCTGTATGTAGAATGTCTTGTATTTGATGTATTTGATTGGTGTTTTTTTTACAGTTTTTGTGCAGCACAGTGGTCAGCGACAGTAATATTATTGTGCTATATATAAATAAATAAATTAACTAAACTATCCAAAAAGAAAAAAAAACTGCAGTGATCCGAGACATAAACGGAGAGAACTGCCATAATCCTGGGACATCTGTCACTGACACCACCTGTCTGACAACTCACAACACCACATGACACACACAACATATACAACACCACATGACACACACAACTCAGCAGCAGACTGGACAGACCTCACACACACACACACACACACACACACACACAGCGGGGGCAAATCAATTCACCACAAAACAAACAAGTGTCACACACCGGCGCTACAGTCATATAACGTTATGCAGTATAACGGCTTCGGTGTTAATTCATTATAAAAGACAGAAGATATTAAACTTAGTTAAATTAGATATCTGATTACGCAAAGTCAAATCAACACAACAGTTTTGAAGCCAGTGTCATGTGACTAACAACATATATCTGTACTAACATGACAAAAGGTGTGACAATGCATTAGTATGGCAGTAAAAGTCATGTGCAGTTTGACGTCTCACTTCTTCAACAGCTAACGTTAACAGTTAATGACTCCTCCTGCAGAAATATTGTGTCAGACACAACACATGCATGGTGATAGAGGTGATGAACAGCAAGAAATTTATATTCTTACCTGCTCTAAAAGATATCGAAGTAAAATCGGAGGCTGTGAGCTGCTATGTTAGCTATCTATCACACACACATTGAAACACTGAATGAGGAGCGCTATTAGCACACATGCTAAAAGCACCAGCAGCAAACATCCTAATCCGAGCACATTCTGGTATTTTGCGGGCCTCTAAGATTCTCCATTAACGGTGCATTACAATCATCTGTGTAAATATTGTCTGAATGTACTCCAGTTTAAGCTAAAAGTAAAAACGACAGTCGAGGAGGGGACGCGTCAATCGTGACGTCACGTAAAGGATGAGGAGCTAAGGTGACGTTGTCCAATCAACGGCCGCGTTCAAACTCTAACGGGTGTTTATCCACAAGTTTCCTACGCCCCATGAGGCCTTGCGTCAAAAGTGGGCGCGACTTCCGGTTTGAAGTAAACAATGCGCTACTTGACATGCTTGACACTCGTTCATTCAACAGTTGACAGTCATTCAAGTTATAGCGATCCAAACTAGCTAACGATGTGGGAACACAACCTCAACGAAATTCAAAAGGGTGAAATAACAGTACCTTTTTACCTCCGCAGTAGCTGATTGGGAGTATTATAATAACATAATTAATAATCAATACTGATCAAGGCATGTTGACAGACAGTTGTGCGAGCTGACAAACAATTAAAATAAAAAATACACACTTAGTCATTGTGCTTTGGAGTTTATTCAAAATTATAAATGAATGTGCTACTTGAATACATTAACTGGCACATTTGGTATTCTGTCAACACAGGCTTTGATCCTGAGTTTAGCTGTAACATCATAGCGAACAGCCAAACACATGCTGATAGAGTTTATAGAATATTAAGAATTTAAACAAATGTACACAGGATGATTCGTTGTCTTTTGGGAGGTTGATGGAAACTTCAGTCGTTGGTAGGATCACTGTCACTGATTTCGTTTTCAGCTTATGTTCAAAACAATCACGTTTAAGCCACTGAATTAGTTTAGTCCGGTTATATATACAACCGCGAACAGCACATGTTGTCCCTGAGCTCCGTAACGACATCTCTCACAAAGATTTGCGTCTTTAAATAGTAAAATAATTCTCCGAAAAACAGCTAGCCTCTTTGCTAACTAACACCCAAAATAACATTGGAATGCTACTTCCGCCGCCTCACCGGAAGTTTCACCCACTTTATTTTTTACATGAGCGCCCCTCGGAAACTTGTGGATTAACCGCTTGACCTGATTTTTTTAGTTTACCTGCCCCCTTCCCCATTCCTACTAACAGATATGAAATCGGTCATTTTTGACTTATGCTTTATGAAAGTCAAAATGATGGAGTTGGTTTGATAACTTAATGGTTTGGAGTTGGGACACCCTGCGAATTCAGCCGTTAGGACATTCAGACTGTCAACACGTATTCTTTTGTACTGCAGTGCAGTTGCACACTTCTTGTAATCATAGATATCCAACATAAAATTATGAAGGACTAAAAGTGACAAAAGGAAAAATAAATACGTGTAAAAATAAAGAAATAGCCATTTATATTACCAAAGTGTTTTGTTTTTTCACTATATTTCTGCATTTAGTTATTTCTACTTTTATTTATTTATTTATTTTTTGTCATTTTTAGTCCTCCATAGTCAACACTGAGTTTTGTCTAATATACAAATCAAAGAGGTGCAGGCAGAGGAAGAGCAGTAGACAAAGTGGTGGCAAAAATTAGCCTAGTTTATTGAATAATCTTCAAATTCAACAGGTTTTTATACTATACTGCCTCAGGACTTCCTGATAGTGTTGGTCTTATGTACTCTACTGGTCTGGTGGACCATGAATAGTGCTGTTCTCTTACGAGAGGTTCTCTCGTATTGCGTAAGCTAGCTTACGCTACGGGAAAGATTAATCTTTGCTGAGAAGTTGAAGCCAAAAAATTATTCCATAATTTTGTAATCATTGTCAACGCAGTCTCTTCTGAGGCAGACCATGAGCGGGCTAGCTAGCGGCTCATTGGTTCGCTCAGAGAGAATGCACGAACCTATGGGAGAGCGGCGCTGAGTCCGCGGCCAATGAGCGGACGGCGCCCGCTTACTGCGTCACAGCCCGCCAAAAGGGGCGTGGCTACAGTGTATAAAGGTCGCTCTCCCAGCTCGTTCGTTGATTCTGTTCATTTCAGCGAGCTACACGCATCCGCTGTTCTGGGAAGAAGCCGCCGTCGTTGAGAAGGCACCGTCTAGCGAGCTCCGGAGTCTGAGGAAGCCGGCCGTCTGCCACCTTCAGCCGCCCAGCAAGCTAGCGCCATCCGACGCGTATCCTTTTTTCTTATTATTCCTAAAAGAGCACGAGCGTCTTTTTAAAGATGCCTCGTAATTCCTGCGGCTCTTGCCGCTCTCCGCTCGAGGATGGAGACCGCCACCCCATCTGCGCTCTCTGCCTCGGAGTGGAACACGCAGAACTCGCCCTCGCCAACGGAGGATGTGACCACTGCGAGGACCTGCCGCTGTCAACCCTGCGGGCTCGACTACAGGCGGTCAAAACCGCTCCAGCGCCGCCTCTTACTTCGCCGCGGAAGAAGAAACGTCGCTCCCAGAGGCCGCCGGAGCCCTCTGCGGATCCATGTGGGCCGCCGCCGCCGCCCACCGACCGCTCTCCCTCTCCGCCCCTGCCGGACTTACAGTTGCCGCCGAGTGGCCGCTCTGTCGCCTCCGAGGACACCGCGGATGAGAAGGACTCTTGTTCGCTGCACGCTTCGGACAGCGAGGATTGGTCGTCGATTGGCTCATCGACGAGAGAGTCTGCGGGGACCCGCGCCGGCATCGAGGAGGAACTAACGCGCCTCCTTTCTCAGGCCCTTAGCCGCCTGGGTCTCGAGTGGTCTCCTCCCCCTGAGCAACCACCGAACCGCATGGATGGAAAGTTCCTGCTCCGGCGTCCGGCCCCCGCCTGCAGCCGGGCTGCACCCTTCCTGCCGTAGCTTGACAGCGAGCTCACGAAGTCCTGGAATGCTCCTCTCTCGGCCCGTAATCGCTCTGATGTGTCCGCTTCGCTGCGCTCAGTGGACGGAGCTGCCGAGAAGGGTTATACTGCCATGCCACCCGTCGAGGACTCGGTCGCCGCTCATCTCTGCCCGCCCTCTGCTAGATGGCGGTCTGCTCATACGCTTCCCTCAAAAGCGTGCAGAGCGACCTCTAACTTTCATGCCCGCGCCTATTCTGCCGCCGGTCAGGCCGCTTCAGCGCTGCATTCGATGTCTGTCCTCCAGGTGCTCCAGAGCGACATCTTGTGTGAAATGGCGAGCAGCGGGAGGCAACCGCCCGTCCTTGCGGATCTGAGAAGCGCTACGGATCTTTCCCTTCGCGCCACTAAAGCCGCCGCACAAGCTCTTGGGAGATGCATGGCCGCCCTCTGTGTCGCCGAGAGACACTTATGGCTCACGCTTACCGACATGGGAGAGTCAGAACGAGCCGCGTTCCTCAACGCGCCCATTCCCCTACCGGGCTCTTCGGATCCGCCGTCACGGGCATCGTTGACCGCTTCTCCGAGGTTCAAAAAGCGACTCAGGCCATGAACTTGTTCCTGCCCCGCCGCTCGAGTTCTTCGACGGGCCGTTCTCACGAGCCGCCTGCCAGAACCACACAGCAGCGCCCGCCTCAGCAAGCTCAGCAGCCCCAGCGTAGACAGGGCGGCCGCCCTCGCTCTCGCTCAGACAGCCGCCGCAGACAGCCTCCTCCCCGGGGGCCTCGACCCAAGATCACGCTGAAGCCTGATCAACAGAAGTCTGCCTAGCACAGCTGAGAAAAAGACGGCGTTCTCCCGCTGCGGCCGGACCACCGTCAAAGCTTCGCCCTCTGTTAGTCCCCGTCTCACCGCTGACTACAGTAGTGTTTACCGCCACAAACAAGCGGTTTCCCTGCCCGCTTGCGAGCGACTAAAAGCCGTTTTCACGGCTACCCAGAGAGTTCACAAAAAGAGCATAAAAGCCTCAAGTGTAAAAAATGTGCCCACAACCATGTGCTCACGTACACACACAAGCATTCTATGCCCAGGGTCTCTCGCAGAGCCCATTCTCACGGAGCGTGCACTTTCCGCTCCAGCAGCAGAGAACATAAGCACGCCCACGAGCCCGTGCGCGTGTCCCCCCTCTGCCCGCTCTGTCTCAAGGCCCTTAAACTCCTCTCTGAGTGTAAGTCCCGTTGCCTTCCACATTATAAGCGAGCCCACACCCAGTGTCCAGCCCGCAATGTGCAGCAATCAGGGCGAAATCGCCATTCAACCACTAGCCGTATGCTACAAAGCGTGGGAAGCCATCCCCGGCATCTCCCCGTGATGTTATGTTATGTTACGTTCCCACGGTTATGTTCCAAAAGCGATTGGTACCCCTTTCAGGGCGCAAGTCATCTCTCTATCGGCGCTGCCTGCATCCGATAGCGAACGTGACGCTGACCGCCTCTGCCCGGTTCGGGCTATCAGAGTGTACACTACACGCGTTGCCGCGTTCAGACGCTCGGAGCAGCTGTTTGTGTCGTTCGGTGGCCGCACCAAGGGACTAGCCGCCTTGAAACAGACCCTATCCAGGTGGATAGTAGACGCGATTGCCTCTGCTTATGCCGCTAAAGACCTGCCTTGCCCTCTGGGCATCAGGGCTCATTCCACCAGAGGCATGGCCTCATCGTGGGCATGGTCCTGCGGGATTTCCATTCACGACATTTGTGTGGCTGCGGGATGGGCCTCCCCCTCCACCTTTGTCAGATTTTACAACTTGGAAGTTCCAGCCTTACAGGCGAAAATTCTGGCGGTCTAGTACTCACAGCCCTCCTATAGAAGCCGCACTATCGGGAGTTCCATCACACCGGCTCACCCCTTGTGTTCCCCTATGTGCTTATGCATTAGCCCACACATCACGGCCCGCCTTCGCCGGCCGCCTTGGGCGTTTTTGCACTAGATAGTAACGGCCGCTATGCTGGCCGCCGTATTATCTTCATCCACTTATAGATTCCCCCGGTGTTCCCCTGGGATGCTTAGTGGTTACTTAGCGCGCACGGCGTTGACCAGGTGTTCCCGTAGCGTAAGCTAGCTTACGCAATACGAGAGAACCTCTCGTAAGAGAACGAATCGGTTACCTAACGTAACCTCGGTTCTCTCTAGATGAGGGAACGAGTATTGCGTTCCCGGCCGTGCTTGCGCCAATAGCGTTTCGCTTCATGCTACAGAATCAACGAACGAGCTGGGAGAGCGACCTTTATACACTGTAGCCACGCCCCTTTTGGCGGGCTGTGACGCAGTAAGCGGGCGCCGTCCGCTCATTGGCCGCGGACTCAGCGCCGCTCTCCCATAGGTTCGTGCATTCTCTCTGAGCGAACCAATGAGCCGCTAGCTAGCCCGCTCATGGTCTGCCTCAGAAGAGACTGCGTTGACAATGATTACAAAATTATGGAATAATTTTTTGGCTTCAACTTCTCAGCAAAGATGAATCTTTCCCGTAGCGTAAGCTAGCTTACGCAATACTCGTTCCCTCATCTAGAGAGAACCGAGGTTACGTTAGGTAACCGATTCGTTTTCATGCTAAACAAATACAGTGTGTTTCACAAGCACTGTTTGTTCTGACAGGTGGTTGACCAAGACTGCCCTGCTTTGTGACTGTAAGTAGGCCAGTGGTCAATTAGCAGCAGTGTTGTGTGGGACAAGCATTGTTTTTGTTTGTGTAGTTCTAAATCATTTTTACAGTCTATGTTCTAAATTTAGCACTTAAAGGAACAATAAATGATTTTAACCATTTAACGGGATCACTTTGTCATTACTTTTGCCCCTTCTGTTGAAAATACAACTGACATTTTGATTATGTTACTATTATTTTTTTATTTATCGATGTTATTTAAAGTTTTGAATAACAAATGAAAAAAACATTCAAATGGGTAAAATGTGAATCACAATTTATTTATGTCATGTTCTATGTGAATAGTTCCCATAATTGCTAGCTTGTTTAAATAATTATCGTCTGTGTGTTGTTTAGTTCCTTGCTTATTTTTTATTTATTTATTTATTTATTTTTGTATTTAATGCCCTTATTTGCCTAAGTTCATTGAGTATTGTACATTTGGATGTAAAGCTGTGTTTGTTTTCTCCTTTGGACTATTATCTTTACATACCCGACGCCTAACCCACTGGTACCATTTTTAATATAAAATCAATCTTACGCAAAAACCCTCCGTACTTAAACTCTCTCCTAACTTTTGCTCTAGCTGTCTGAAACCTGCGCTCTAGCAGGTACATTTCCCTAGTAATCCCCAAAGTTAATACTAATTTTGGCAGTAGCTCCTTCTAGTTTGCAGCTGCATCCGACTGGAATGAGTTACAAAAGACTCTGAAACTTGAGAACACCATCTCTCTCATTTCTTTTAAGAATCGACTATCAGAGCCCTACCCCTGCTCTAGTGCCCTTGTCCTTTGGTACCATGTTTGCACTGTTCTGTACATTATCTAATGTGTTATAAATCCTGTGCAATAATGCCAGTATCATTTACTACTTATGTAGTTGTCTTGTTACCTTTTAGACAATAATTTTATGCTTTATTATAGATTGTGCTCCATTAATTGTTTACAGTATGTACTGACTTTGTCTATTCTATTGTTCAGAAAATGTTGTATTTTAGTTTAAAATTTTATTTCTTGTCTATTTAAAGTGTAATTAGTATAATTTATGTGAAATTATTTGTATGTCATGCACCCCCTGCTTTATCTTGGCCAGGTCACCGTTTCAACTGAGAAAGTGATCTCTATACGTGCTTAAATAAAGGTTAAATAAAATAAATAAATAAAATCTTTTTGATTCTTATTAATACAAGAAAAGAGATGCATCCAGATCCTCTTCTCCTCAATTCAAGAGACAAAATAACTGTGGTTCATGACATTTTCTTAATCTTCACAGAACATGGTGAATAATGTACAGTGATACATTTTACATGCACATAGTACATTCGTCAAAATGTGGATCTGTACACATATCAAAAGCGTGTGTGGTTTGCAAAACAAAAACCTTTGGAGATATGCAAACAAAGGGGGGAGGGCAGTTTGTTCAATAACAGGGATTATTACATTGGGGATTATTACATGACAACATTTCCCAGAATGCACTTGCTTCGCTGCCCTGTCGCCTACCAGTAAGAATTTTCTTAGCAATGTTAAAACGCATCAACCGATCATTAGTGTTCATGTAAAGATTACCCAATGGAATAAATTAAGTTAGATCGAAACTAAAAGTGTGCATGTAAACAATGAATGGCGACGGCAGAAACCAAAAGCTGAATCCCGGACATCGACGGCCGGACATGTTCGGAAAAAAGAGGATGGTAACCCCTACTACTCCACTTTCTCCATAACAAGAGCCTGCTAGCTTAGCTTCCAAAAAAGATGGCTGACACTATGTGTACATTCTGTGAGTGAGATCCCCACCTTTTATGGGCGGGTTGAGAACATGCAGGACAGACAGTAGTCTTCAGTCTTTAGCCTCTGGCCAAAAAATCCTCCGATGACGCAAAATGATGAAAAAATATATATAAATCTATCGTCTCAGGGGGATATGAGGGTGGAAAGCACGTTAATTTGTAAATACTGCAGGTTTTCTACTAATAGAAAGCTTAATGCTAACTCCTGAAGTATGCCTTTAAGAAAAGTCAAGGGCCAAGTTCACTTAAGGGAACGCTAATCAAGGACTCTGACAAATGGTTATTTTCAACCAACTTTTAAAGCCAAGCTGGTTTCTACAGTAATAAATGAGCATAATAATTATGTTTTTAGAGTTGTTTAACCCTCAAACCGTATTCATTTTATAGCCCTTAATCCCGTAATTGTGGACAAATGTGGGCACAGAGGACTCAGGTGTGATCCTAATTTTTATGTATTATAAATGTTATATCACTGTCTTCGATAAAGTTTTGTCTATCCATTTATGGTGTTTTTTTAAATTTTGGGGGTATTTTGGAATTTATATACTTCAAAAAGTACCATATTTTCTATGTAATTTATGCTTATTTTTATGTTTTCATTTTTATTTTTTTTTAACTACATTAAAAAATCATTCCAATAAGTTCTTAGAGCTAAAATCTAAAGATGAAGTGACTTTGCTTTCACCTGCTGTCTTATTTTGGTATTAAATTATCCAAAAAAACAATAATATCAATAGAAACTATATGGCTATAGTACTCAATGGCTGCATATATAGGCTTAACTCTATGAACCACTGTATAAAATGAATTTGACCTCTTAAGTTTTTTACTATCACAAGTTAAAATTGTAATTTAAAAAAATATATATCTGTGTTAGGTGAGACTATACAAAGATGCCAAAATATGCTTAGATAAATATAACCATGATATAAGGAAAAGACAAAGTAGTAGATCATTTATCATTTATTTCAAACACGAAACATCACTGCAAGTTTAGGCAGCAAAAAAAAGCCCAGCTCTGTCTTAGGCTCATTGAATGCATTGTGTGTGTGTGTGTGTGTGTGTGTGTGTGTGAGAGTGTGTGAGAGAGAGTGAGTGAGTGAGTGAGTGAGAGAGAGAGAGAGGGTGATGAGCCAGGTGGATGATTGGATCATACCAAAAAACATGGTCAGACATTAGCCCAGCTCTGTCTAGGCTCACTGAATGCATTGTGTGTGTGTGTGTGTGTGAGAGAGAACTATCACACACCACACACACACAATGCATTCAGTGAGAGAGAGAGAGAGAGAGAGAGAGAGAGAGAGAGAGAGAGAGAGAGAGAAAGAGAGAGAGAGAGAGAGAGAGAGAGAGAGGGTGATGAGCCAGGTGGATGATTGGATCATACCAAAAAACATGGTCAGACATTAGCCCAGCTCTGTCATATGCTCATTGAATGCATTGTGTGTGTGTGTGTGTGTGTGTGTGTGTGTGTGTATGCGTGTGCGTGTGTATGGGTGTTTGAGTGTGTGTTTGAGAGTGTGTGAGTGTGTGAGAGAGAGAGAGAGGGTGATGAGCCAGGTGGATGATTGGATCATACCAAAAAACATGGTCAAACATTAGCCCAGCTCTGTCATATGCTCACTGAATGCATTGTTTGTGTGTGTGTATGTGAGTGTGTGAGTGTGAGTGTGAGTTTTTGCCATGATGAGAATGTTGTACAGGATCAGCCCTTCATTTGTGTGTATGTTAGATATGCATTGTATTGGATCTAATAATTTATTTTTACAAAAAAACAAGAAGAGTGCTCTAAATTGCAGTTTTTCCCATTCATTTCTATAGGGTGCCCATTTTTGGGCAAATACGGGATTAAGGAGTTTTTTTTTTTCACCCACTTAACATTGTAGAATTGAGTCAAAAAAATTTGTGTGTGTTCTGGAGGCAAACTTAGGAAAAGTAGCCAAGTCTTGTACCGCTCAGATCAAGGGAAGTATTTTTAAAAAAATAATCAAAACGATTTTGCCCAAATTTGTCCAGAATACGGTTTGAGGGTTAAGAATCCCCTGGTAAAATATGAAGAGATATCTTCTAAGGCGCAGTTGTTGTCACGAATGGTCAAATATCACTCATTGATTTATTGATTTAATTAACTGCAACACTGCTTCAGTGTTACTTTTACTCTTTGTATATTGTAACTGATGATGAGGCATGCTACTGGAGTAATGATGGCGCAGCCACAGTAGCACCTCAGTGCAAGAATGTTTATTTACAGTGTCCATAACAGTCCCAAAAGTGCACAAATATATTAACAAACAAAAACAAAAAAATGGGAGTAAGTACACATAATGTTTTAGAATTTCCTTCCAAATATTTATCTCAGCGTGTGGAAAAGCTAAGCTAGAGATGAACTCATCATGTGTCTTTCTCTTTACCTCCAGTGTAATGCATTTTATTAATGTCAGGTTTCATGATCTCTTGTTGGAAAAACACACATCATCACTCTCCTAATGGTAATTAGTGTTGGAAGGGCCATTGAAATAACAGGAGAAATGTACAGTGTCTTCAGTGTTTAACAGCACTAAACCTTGTCTAACAATCTGTTATATTGGTGTTAACACTTTTGTAATTACTTAAATAATAATTAGGGCGACTTGAGGTGTACCTGTGTCTGTACCACCAACCATCCAGACAGGTGACCATAAAAAACATATAATCAATTACTATTTTAAATTTTACATTTCTTTAGTTGATTATAATTGAGTTAATTAATTAAAAAAAAAAACGTATTAAACGCCGCAAGTTGATTCAGGACAATGAAAGAATTATGACTCAGAGTCATTTGGGCCATCGATTCAGAAGAACAATAACTTCAAGTTGTAGAAAAACATTCAAACGGATGAGTGAATCGTTCACCTGGATTCATTAAAAGAATCTGTTCAAACGCGCAAATCGCAGCGCGTTCTAGTTTCCCGCCCACAAGTAGATGCGTCACTTCTGCCCGGTCTTTCGCCAGCGTCCCGATCGACTCCAGCCGCACGTGCCACTAGCTCTTCGGATAAATGTATGCTGTTTTACTTTTATAAACGACAGTAAAATTATTTAGGTATTAAAATATTTGTATCAACGCGAATTTATGAGAAAGTTGAGTTGTTAGATTCAAAGTGAACCTTTAATTGACGAGATGCTAGTTTCTGCCGCGATTCAATTAATGTCAGTCATTTTGATTAGCGTGTCTATGTTTAATTATTAGCATTTAAATGAAGGTTTATTACGGTGATAACACATTTAAACTATACTGTCTGCTGCTTTTGTTAGATATCACAGCGTTTTTACGGTAGCAGCTAGTTGTCGTTGAACCAGGAACTCTAGTGACGGCTTTGAATTTGAATAACGTTATAGGCCTAAAATGTTAGCTAGGTTATTGGTTCCTAAAGTAGTACACGGTGTTCACATTTTACTCTTTTTCACAGATCTGAATCGTCTTCTTTCAGCCGAAGCTGCTCAACATGGATGACTGGGAGGAAGATCAGGTAAAGTCGACCACACTCTTCCTCACCAGACCAAGATGAGTGCAAAGCCACGTGCTCTCCGCTAACGTACTTGTTACTTCAGCATTGCGAACATTAGTCATTGTTTTTTCATATGTCAAATATAAAATGTATATATTGTGAATGAGTGAGCTGATTGCGATTTAAGTTTTGGGAGGAGTTTATACGTTTTTTACATTTTCGTGTTTTGCAGCACTTTTATCCACGCTGACGTACACTGCCATTTTAGATACCTGAAACTAAGTTACTCTTCTAGTGATTGATAATGTCGATACATTTTCAGATATCTGAAATATAAAAAAGTAACATGTCAATTCTTGATATCTGTAAATGTATTTCAACAATTTGACGAGTAACAAATTAAGTTCTTGATGTCAGGAATATTTATATTTGTACTAGAAACTAATTATCGATATATATTAGGGCTGTCCAGCGATTAATCGCATCCAAAATAAAAGTTTGTGTTTACATAATATGTGTGGGTGCACTGTGTATAATTATTTTGTGTATATATATATATATATATATATATATATATATATATAATACGCACACATGCATGTATATTTAAGAAAAATGTTTAATATTTGTATATAAAATATAATATGCATTTTATATAAAAGTATATACTGTATATGCATAAAAATATTTCTTAAATATATACAAGCATGTGTGTGTATTTATACATGTATAATAATTGTACACAGTGCACGCACATATTACGTAAACACAAACTTTTATTTTGGATGCGATTAATCGTTTGACAGCCCTAATATATGTAAAATGCTATTTGTAGTAGTAAGAATTGTATTTCTGTTCTGAGAAATTGTAATTTTCTTTGGTTGATTTCTAAAGTTTGAAATCAACAATTGAATTTTAATGGCAACCTATGGTGAAATTTAACTAGTGAAAATACAATTACAGAAATCAAGAATGATAGTTTTTACTGGTTGAAATTCAATTCTTTGTATCAATTTGTATTTCTGGGATTGATGATGTCATTGTTGATATCAAGAAATACAATTTTTACTAGTGGAAATGTAATTCCTGATATAAAAAAAGCCACTGTTACAAGTAAAAATCTATTTCTTTAAATTTAGAATTTAACATTTTTAACTAGTAAAAGAGTTAAGTTGAGTTGTTAATCACATTCATATCCTGGAAATGAATAAAAGTAAAAACAGTTATACTGTATAACACAAAGTTATACTCTAAAACCTGATGAGCACTACAAGTACACCCTATGACGGGACTAGTGCACTCTTGACATTTCAACTTAAAAAGATAGTTCACCCAAAAATGAAGTTTACCCCAATGATTTACTCACCCTCAAGCCACCCTAGGTGTATATGACATTCTTCTTTCAGACAAACACAATCAGAGTTATATTTAAAAAAAATATCATGAATCTTCCAAGCTTTATAATGGCAGTGAATTGCCGTTTCTGTTTTGAAGTTCATGATAAAATCATCCACACAGAGGAGGGGCTTAATAAAGGCCTTCTGAAATGAAGCAATGTGTTCATGTAAGATAAATATCCATATTTAAAACTTTATCGGCTAAAATAACGAGCTTCTGGCAGATGGCCTACACCACAAGAGTAACTGGTAACATAAATGTATAGCTAGCGTAATTCTCCTCTCGCGGTATTAAAAACCAGGGCTGGGCTACAAACTCGTACTCCTCCCACATTTTTTTTTTTTTAAATCTTGTTTTAGATATCTAATTTGTGACTGGTGTTTTGTTTTGCTCTTTGCGTCGGGTCAGGAGGTTACTCTTTTACCGTAAATCGATGAACACATTGCTTCACTTCAGAAGGCCTTTATTAACCCCTGGAGCTGTGTGGAGCACTTTTATCATGGACAGATGCACTTCTATCATGGACAGAAGATGCTCTTTGATGAATTTCAACACATAAATGGTCGGACATTCACTGCCATTATAAAGCTAGGAAGTACCAGGGCATTTTATAATACAATTCCGATTGTATTTTTCTGAAAGAAGAATGTCATATACAACTAGGATGACCTGAGGGTGAGTAAATCATGGGGACAGTTTCATTTTTGGGTGAACTATCCCTTTTGGGTTGAGTCTTGAGTAAATTGCTTATTTTAATGAGTTAAAGCAATGTAAAGACGTCATAACTTATTGATCATATTTTTTGCTGTCTAGTCTGAGCTACAGTAAATAACTATACAGGTTTCCTGCTTTTAACTCACTCAAACCCAATAGAACATCATTAGCTGTCATGTAGGCAAGTTGTTAATGTTATTTTTTTTGTCCTTCTTCAGAGCCCTGTTGTGTCCTCAAAATCAGGATTTGGTAGGTGTTTTTTTTTGTGTTTTTTTTTAACATTCTGTGCAGAGTTTCATATTGTGCCATACATGTTTAGTATATAAGTGTTACAATATAAAGGGCACAAAGCCCCTGCCTCAACTCACTCAAACCTGCTCAGAGAGCCACTCAGTATCAGAATGGTAATGTGTTTTATGTATCGCTCTCTACAAAGTCCGAAACTTAACGGTAATTAAGAAAACTAGCCTTTTGCTTGACTGTTATCAAACAGCTAATACTGTGATGCTAATGTTACAGAAACCTCCGCCATTACATGATTTTTCATATCATCAGAAAAAAATTCCCTTGAAACTCGCTTGCTTCAGAGAAGTCATACTTAATGATATGCTAAAGCGCGCCAGCACGTTGATCTGATTGGTTACAAGGTAGTTTGTGACGTCAGAAACACCGGCGATTTAGCCGTGTTTTTGAGACTGTCTTTGGTTCACTGCAGTTGTAAGCAGAAAATACTCGTCAATTCTGTCGATTTATGAATTTTCACATGGTTTGTCTTAAAGCACATTAAAAAGATTACATAGATATGTAAACAACATTTTAAAAGCCCCTTGAGGGACAGAGGAACACCGAACCATAGTTTCACAAAATCCTGTGGGAAACGTGTGACTATCAAATTTTCCTATCACATGCCTATATGGTATCACATATACAATTAGGTTAGAATAAAGTGTTGTCATCCCAACAGGTTTAGTAACTTATTTTTTTTTACAATAAAAATAACCCTGAACATTTGAATATCGTCGTTGTCGTGCGCGCTCGCGCTTTAGGCAATCTTTTGTGATGTGGGTAAGTTAGATGTGAGTGTTTACCCAACATCTATCTTCTGAAAAAAAAATTTTCTTCCCAGAAAAGTTATAATTGTGAATGTTGTGGGGAAAAAATAGAGGTAGACCGATTAATCAGACTATTTTTGGCATTTTTTTTTTTACATAATCGGAATCAGCCAATATCCAACTATATCAAGCCGATTATTAGGCAGGCGCATCTGTGGGCAGCCTAGTGTTGTCGTGGAACACGTTTTTGACGCACGCTGCCGCTAGAGTCAATTTCCAGCCGAGTGAGCAGCAGACCTAAATATGAACGCGTTCATGAACTATCGTTCATTGAACCCTTTCAGGCACAACACTGACCCTTAGTTAGTAGCTGGATTAAACATGGTTAAAATGCTTAACAGTATAAAGTGTGATTGTATTTCACTATAGACTAAAAGGTCCAACAGTGGGATGAAGAACAGACAGACAGATGGTGCGTTGTGATGCATTTAAAGTTTTTGTAAAATATAGTTTTCTCATCTGATGGTGGTTTTTGTCGTTCAACAGCAATTTACTAGTGAAATACGTTATTGTTAGGAGTTAAATTAAATAAAATATAATAAATCTTATATATAAAAATTAAATCATTTAAAGTTCTTTTTTCTCCTTTTTTGTGAATTAGGTTATGTCCATTTGTCTTTGTCCGTCAACAAAAAACAAACAAACCAAAAATACATGTTTCAGGACCTTTTTAGAGAGGATAAAATGTTTTTGTTGAGAAAGTTTGTCGATGTTAAGAAATTATCATTTCTTTTACATTTTAGCTTTCAAATAGAGGTTAAAAACCAAGCAAATATTGGCCAAAATTAGGGATGTCCCGATACCACTTTTTCACTTCCGATACCGATACCGATGCCACAGTTTTGGCTTTTGCCGATACCGATATTAATCCGATATTTTTATTTTATTTTTAAACTAATAAAAAATATAGCAATTTCCTCAATTAGCCCTTTAAAATATACCTCCAGTATATAGTCCACAACAACAGTTGATTATGAAAGATTGCCACCCTTAATTCAAACACTATATATATATATATATATATATATAAAGAAAATACAAGTACTTCAGTACTTAAAGGGCATATTGCAGGTTAGAGGACCCAACGAGTCAATGCATAGAAAAACAATGTAGGAACTAGATTTTCTTTAAAATATACGTATAAACACGCTACAGAAGCTTCTGCAGTCGTTTTTGTGAGAGAATTTTATTTCCGCGTCTGAAAATGGGTGTGGCGGGCGTGACGCAATGAGCGGGAGAGCCGTCGATTCACACAACAGGAAAACAATGAATCGCATGACATTTCGGACGCTGAGGAAATACTCGTATGACGGATCAAGCCATAAAGTTATGAGCCTGCTATGCTAAAGAGATCAGGGACAGGCCAGGATAATGTCAGACAGAATGGTCAGAGAAAAATTGAGCTGTGATGTGAGGAGAACCAGTGGAGAACAGGACAGGTGCCTTTTAGGTGAGAGACGTGCTTATAGTAGGCTATACACGTTCGCTAACGATATACACTGTGCTCACAATATTGTACAGATTGTTATGATCCTATAACAGGCCAGCAGACATTAGTATGTTTAGGGTAGATTTATATACTATTAAATGTATAAAAACTTTACTTAAGTATATTTCTATACTAAAAGCATAGGCTATACTCGGGTACATTTTTAATACATATTTTTCACCTAGGTTATAACATAAACAGAACATTAAAGATTTGAGTATTTAAACAACCAATTTTGTTTTTCAATTTTAAGTTCTATTTAGGGCATGACATGACTAAGTTACCTATATACCACTATTTGATGCCATTGGTAGTATACGACGATCAATATTCTTGCTTCGGCATACCATGATGTTGAACTCCATCATATCGCCGGGATGCTATAGTCATTTGATCTGAAGTGAACGCTACAGACGACCGCGTTTTCCGAGCCGATGCAGAAGAGAAATCCCGTCTCTTCACCTGCTCAAACCGCACCAGGAACGAAAGATAGGCTATATAGCACCGTCACTTTTATTGTAATGGAAACTTGTGGACTCGATCTTGAAGTCCTGACAGGCTGGAGTTTTCTCCACAATATCTCCACAAACACAATAATTTACCATGACGATGATAAATTAAATTCCAAAAACTAACGAAAGCACACTGACTGACGAGCGCTCTCACTGAACACCAGCCTGCTCTACACTGAGCCGAGGCTGAGGCTCCCTGATATGACGTCAAATGACGCGATGTTGAAAAAAAAGCAGTTTTTACTAGCAGTCCAAGAAACGCTCACTTTATCTTCTAAATTAGTGCCCTTATGTTGTTTTAAAACATTTTAAATCCTGCATTTACTTTTCATATGGTATTTTCATACAAGGTTATCTATAAATTTCAATTTTTTTTTACCTGCAATATGCTCTTAAAAGCTAGCTAGCTACCAACAGGTTTAAAGTTAAAACAATTTAAACAGCAGTATTCTACATTGTAATGTGTGTGTTAAACACAATCTATGTAATACAGATAGCTTCATTATAAAGATAAACAACAAATCCCCAAAATATATGATCATAATCTGACAAATGCTATTATAAACTAGATTAGTGAATAATACATATTGCTCTTTTTATTGTTGTAAAATACATTCAATCAAAAACAATATAACAAAAATGAAAAAGATAATTATTTTAGATATAGCCAAGGCTACTAAAAATTGAGACATGTTTTAAGTGTATAGCAATTGATGATCCTGACGGAGGCAACAGCGTGCAAACTGGACTTTGGTCTCATGAATGAAACTCGGCGTAACGTTATGCCTAACGTCACAGGCCTGAGAAATACACTCACCGGCCACTTTATTAGGTACCCCATGCTAGTAACGGGTTGGACCCCCTTTTGCCTTCAGAACTGCCTCAATTCTTCGTGGCATAGATTCAACAAGGTGCTGGAAGCATTCCTCAGGGAGTTTGGTCCATATTGACATGATGGCATCACACAGTTGCCACAGATTTGTCGGCTGCACATCCATGATGCGAATCTCCCGTTCCACCACATCCCAAAGATGCTCTATGGGCTCTATGCACGGCGTTATTTCCGGTGAAGCATTAGGGATGCTCGATAACTTCCGCCGATCATAGAGTCCAATGCAATACCGAGAATTTATATTGAATTTTATACTCCATGGTTATACTAATGAAACGTTAGTCACAAAAACAGATAAAACAGACACCCCTTGTTGTGTTTATGCTTCTTTTTAAAATTATATTAAATAAACATAACTATATATAAAATTACATCTAAACGTATGTACGTTTCGTTTCAAAGACGGGAGGACAGCAAATATCGAAGACTCTGCCATAATCCCGTTTTCTCCGGTTTTCCTCCGCTTTAATCTACACAACCGGAAATGGACGAGCATCCTTACGTCAAATGCGGAACTTATGCGTGCATATAGCCCATTGGATTGAGATCTGGTGACTGTGGAGGCCATTTGAGTACAGCGAACTCATTGTCATGTTCAAGAAACCAGTCTGAGATGATTCCAGCTTTATGACATGGCGCATTATCCTGCTGAAAGTAGCCATCAGAAGTTGGGTACATTGTGGTCATAAAGGGATGGACATGGTCAGCAACAATACTCAGGTAGGCTGTGGCGTTGCAACGATGCTCAATTGGTACCAAGGGGCCCAAAGAGTGCCAAGAAAATATTCCCCACACCATGACACCACCACCACCAGCCTGAACCGTTGATACAAGGCAGGATGGATCCATGCTTTCATGTTGTAGACGCCAAATTCTGACCCTACCATCGAAATGTCGCAGCAGAAATCGAGACTCATCAGACCAGGCAACGTTTTTCCAATCTTCTATTGTCCAATTTCGATGAGCTTGTGCAAATTGTAGCCTCAGTTTCCTGTTCTTAGCTGAAAGGAGTGGCACCCGGTGTGGTCTTCTGCTGCTGTAGCCCATCTGCCTCAAAGTTTGACGTACTGTGCGTTCAGAGATGCTCTTCTGCCCACCTTGGTTGTAACGGGTGGTTATTTGAGTCACTGTTGCCCTTCTATCAGCTCGAACCAGTCTGGCCATTCTCCTCTGACCTCTGGCATGAACAAGGCATTTCCGCCCACAGAACTGCCGCTCACTGGATGTTTTTTCTTTTTCGGACCATTCTCTGTAAACCCTAGAGATGGTTGTGCGTGAAAATCCCAGTAGATTAGCAGTTTCTGAAATACTCAGACCAGCCCTTCTGGCACCAACAATCATGCCACGTTCAAAGTCACTCAAATCACCTTTCTTCCCCATACTGATGCTCGGTTTGAACTGCAGGAGATTGTCTTGACCATGTCTACATGCCTAAATGCACTGAGTTGCCGCCATGTGATTGGCTGCTTAGAAATTAAGTGTTAACGAGCAGTTGGACAGGTGTACCTAATAAAGTGGCCGGTGAGTGTATAGAAGGCGTTTCTCAATGTCAAGGAAGGATCCTCGGAAGCCGGAATTTCGAGGATGCTACGTCATCGACGTCCGTCGAAGGACTGTTCCAATGTCGAGGATCCTCAGAATTTCAACCAAGGACTGAGTCCTTCGTTCGGAAAATATCCCATACACAGGAAAGGATGCATATGTGTAGCCTTCGCCCTCTTAAATCACCCACAATCCTATGCGCAGCTTTGCTATCTTGTTCAAAAAATAAAAAAATGTCGACCGTTAGCGGAGTCGGAGTGATAACGGCAATATGCTTTCAAATGTAAGCAAGTATAATTTCAGTTTAGCCATTTATTTAATGTTTGTTAAACTATTTAACATATCGGCTCAAATTTGCTGAGGGGATTTAAAGCTGTTCCCTTTTACTGGTGATTAACTTTTTAATTTTTACTTCATTAGCCTTTTTTGTTGGTCACATATTTTACAATTGCATGTGTTTTAACAGCTAACGTTAGATCATGTTGCTATATGGAGGTAGTTCTGTTAACTCCGGTAATATAATCGTTTTTGAATGAATAAACTCCTTTTTAAATCAATATTTTGTGTCAAATTATTGATTTATTTGGTAGGTAGCCATGTTATAAGTGGGAAAATGTATAGCGAGGCGGTTGTTACAGCGAATACAACCGGCTGATCAAGACCCCTCTGCTTTAGAGTTTGCGGGGTTGTATTCACTGAACCGCCTGGTTATACATTATCCCTTTATTTATTTATTTCTATGAGGACTGACAAGACAAAATAAGGACTGTCAAGTGTATTTAAACAGTGCAGTACACCAGCACAATGATTTTTGCAGCGCCGAAGCGTACCTTTCACTGATGTAATGACGCAATGACGTGCACTTGCTAGCCTGTTCCATTTACGTGTTCTCCGAATGCTAAAGAGGACCCTTGCCTAGCCTCTGAAGGAAATGACTTGGAAGGACCCGTCCTGCCAAGGAAGTATCCTTGACATTGAGAAACACCTATAGACTATGCATCTTTGGAAGCAGAGGTAGACAGTAAAGGGCTAACCAGCCTAACCTTAAAGTCCAGTTATTCTGCAGCAGTCGGGGTGATCGAAACTGTCGGATGTTTGCTGGATTAGGGAGATCGTGCTGTCATGCATCAGCTATATCCTTTAGAAGTTATGAAGAAAAGAGAATTTTTTTGTTTTTATCTGTGATTTAATAAAAAATAATGTGATCAGATCACATTTGATGAATGTTTTTTCAATTTAGTTTAGCGATGTGGGGATGAGACAATCTAAAACGCATGGCAAAAAAGCATAGACCAGGCTAGAACCAGAAGTTGACAACCGGAGTCGTCGTCATGGCGGCGCTCATTGTTTAGAGCAGAATAAGGTGGATATGCCCCATAATTGTCCTGGGGGAAATTGGTCCGGGTTCTTATGGGTTAAGCCTCAAGGATGTTTTGACATTGATTTTTTTTTTTATTTCTCTTCACTTGCAGGTCTGGGCTCCAGTAGTACTGGTGGAGGGTTCAAGAGCTTCTACACAGGTGGATTCATTTTGTACAAAATTTATTTGTATTAATACTCAAGTGTAAATGATTGTGCATTTACGGATCGCAGGAGTGATTGCCAGAAGTTACTTTAGCATAGCTTTGAGTTTTCACAGCTGTAGACTAGAACCATGGATGGGAACTTTTTTTGTAATATGCTCATTAACCACGTTCTGTACATGCACCACATCAGCTTAATCCCTCAGAGTATTGGCAGATATGTTTATTGTTCTTGCTTTTTATTTGTAGGAAGTGCAGGAAATGAGAAAAACAATGAAGGTTTGTTTTCCTTTTTCCATCTGATAAGGTTGTTCGTATGAATCTGCTCTAGAATCTTGAAAGAAATCTCTGCAGGTCTCCAGACCACACCTTAATGCAACATGCGCACTAAAATGAATTATTTTTAGTCCTAATTGGGACAAACATGTTACTGACAGGATCAAAAACAGGCAGCCAAACAGCAAGCACCCTACATTTGGGTCTCATGCATATTAATCTGAAAAACTAAAGCTGCTATTTTTCCCGTTCATTACATGCATGTTGCATTATCTAACTAATTCTAAAATCAACCTTCACAAACGAGCGGAAATGTTTTTAAACAGTATTTAATTATTCAGTGCATATAAAAAGTGTTCAGAAAATTCACCCTATATTCCAAATGCATGTAATGGATCTTATTGTGAAATAAAAGATTCATCTGTACATGCGCTTCAGGTTTTAACTTCAGACTTCTCTGGTGATGGTTGCGAGACTTGTTCAATCCTTTAGTTCGGGTTAAACCCGCTCATACTCTTCTGCTTCCATTTGGGAGTGCAATGTCCTACATTTATTTTAAAATAATTTTATACTTTAATGCCCATCAAAATACAGAATAAATGTTGCTACATCTGTTGCAAATGCTCTATATCTGAGAGTATCACAGAAAAGTGCTAAATCTTGATGTGCAAAACTTGCATCATAGCTGAAAACCCATGAAGCTCTTTGGCAGTGATTACAGCCTCGACAGAGTACTGTTAAGGGTCTGAGCACTTGTGTCGGGTATTTTAGTGAAGAAGCAACAAAAAGTTTGAATACTTTCTGAATGCACTGTAGATGCAAATACAATCAGTATCACTAGAGTGAAGGCGTCAAATTAGATCTAAATTATAATCGGCTGTTCTAAACAACCATATTGATCAAGCAACTCTGAGATTTGAACCTTTTGGGTCCAATTTCCTTTTGCCAACTATTGGTCTGGAGCCCTGTGTTTTTACAAACATTAGAAGCAATAACTTGTGTAATTAATTATATTGTGGAACCATGATGTTTGAAAGGATTTAGATCAGAGCCCGTCTAACTTAAGCCGTTGTGTTTCTAGATGGTGACTCGTGGAGATCAAATTCTGGTGATGGATTCAGAGGCAGAGGTGAGGATCTAAATTCATACTGTAATTTGTAATGTTTCTCAACACTGTTCCTTATCTGACCCAGTGCTCCCAAACACTACACATGATTATCGTTTCCTAGTTTATTATAAATATGCCTGTCCAGGAAACATGGTTAGGGATGTGCAAAACTACATCTTTAAAAATAATGGTCAGGTATTTTAAAAGAACTGTAGATTGTTACATTTATGGAGTTTAAATCTGGAGTTTTTTTGTGCTTGTGTAGTGTGACTGCTGTAACTGTTGCTTATCTGTTGTTTTTAGGAGGCAGGGGAGGATCCCGAGGAGGGAGAGGTGGCTTCAGGAACACCTTTAAATCAGGTGATCTTACATTCATCTCTGATCCTCCTCATCAATAAAAAATTACCAGAGATTCTCAGTGATTTTAGATTTTCTCAGTAAAGATTATGGGGACTTTTAGTAAAAAGGTCCGGAAGAATGACCTCAGGTGATGCTCATCTCGTACGAATAGACCTGCTGTAAATATGCACGTAAATTAGGGCTGCACGATTTGGGCCAAAATGATAATCACGATTAATTTGATCCATATTGAGATCAAGATTAATTATCTCTGATTTATTTTTTGATTTTAACCAAAACTAATTTTTTCACATAGGCTAATTATAACTATACTTTCACATCCATATTGTGCTACATTCCTGCTAATGTACAACTATGTGCATAAAAATAAAATAGGTCCTCTTATTCACCAAAATTCAGTGCATCTCCTTAAGGAATAAATAAAAATAAAGAAAACAAATAAAATGTAGCAAAACTTCAACAGGGCACTATTTTACATTTACATTGTCTTTCACTCGGTCTCTCTTGCACACACACACTCGGTATTGTTCACGCGCAGACACTATCTTTCGAGCGTGCTCTTCATCTCTTTCATGCACTGTCGCTTTCGTGCAGACACACGGTCTCTTGTGCACTGGGGCTCATGGAGGCACGTGATCAGACAGTGGTTTGCAGAGCGCTAGATTGGCTTTGCAAAAAAATGGTCATAACTGTTTAAATGCTTATATAAATATTGCTTTTGTTTGCGCACGTGATATCAGGAAGCAGTGTAATACACTCATGAGGACAGGAGGACAACGGCGATGTGCAAATCGAGTTTTACTGAGATCTTATCCCGAGCAAATTGGCCATTAATATTACAGACGTCCTGTGGAAAAATTACATTACTTGTAAAGCTAATCCCGTCTGAATAAGGCTTTAAACATTCAAGCTTCACCTGCATACACAGCAGCCTCGCTGAACAAGTTGTGTCTGGTGGCTTGAGCATCTACAGACACTTGGAGGCAATATTTAAAGCTGTGTGAAATTTTACATAATGCTCTTGCTTTGTTTTTCAGAAACTGATGAAAATGGCAACGAAGAGGGTAATATTTATCTTTCGAATAAAAAGGCATGTTTAATGAGTCTAGTGTTTAGTTTCCTGAAGCCCATCTGTGTGTTGCAGGGTGGAAAGGAGGTGAGAGCCGAGGAAGAGGTCGCGGTGGCTTCCGTGGGGGGTCTCGAGGTGGTTTCCGTGATGGTGGGTTGTTGGAATAAAGTAATTTTAATTGTAATTTTATGTGAGAAAATGGCCAAAAGTGTCTGCCTTGAAATATGCACTGCTATGCATGCAGGAAGTTGGTTGCCTGGGGCAATGGTGAATTAAATAATTTACTGCTCATACGCATTTGACCGAAAACACTTACTTTGACCAATCACAGTTGAGTTCTTAAATACACAAGTTAATTTTAATCTGTCATTCTTAAGGTGGTAATGAAGAGACCGAAAGAAGAGGCTTTGGGAAAGGTGATATTTAAATATTCATCTCTGAATGAATGCATGTACAATTGCATTAGAATTTTTACATAATCCTCTTTATCTTCCAGATGGTTGTGAAAATGGCAACGACGGAGGTAATATTTCTTTCTTTTGAATAACAGACATGTTGTCATGCCTTGTGTGTTTCATGGAGTCCATCTGTGTTGCAGGGTGGAAAGGAGGTGAAGGCCGAGGAAGAGGCCGAGGTGGTTTCCGTGGGGGTTTTAGTGATGGTTAGTTTTTGGAAATAATTAATTTAAATTGTAGTTGAGAGAGAGAAGATAGCTCTGCTAGTTTCATGTCTGTCTCCTGTCATGTTGGAGGTTGATTGGCTGGAGCAATGGTAAATCATGCAGTTAGTAGGTATACATGTGTATGACCGCAGCTGCCTTTGACCGGTCACAATCGAATTGTAATATTTATCTCTTGCTCTTAAGGTGGCGATGAAGAGACGGGGAAAAGAGGCTTCGGAAGAGGAGGTGATGTTAAATTAATCTATTTATGTGGTGCTTGAGGGATTTTAACAAGTGGTTCTTCTGTGCTTTAACTGAATTCTCTCTTCAATGGCTCGGTTTAGGTTTCAGAGGCCAGAACGAGGAAGTGTTCTCCAAGGGTAATTACTGCATTTATAGGAACTAGCAGGGCTCCACGATATTGAAGAAAAATGCGATAACTCATTAAATAATGCGATATGATAATTTAAGTTTATTTTACAGACTTTAAGCATTATCTTATGTAAAATTATATAACCGACGTGTTTCACATTCTTTTACAAAAACATCCCTATAACTTCTGAAAGTGCACATCAGTGTTTTACTGTAGCATGAGAAGTGTTCAACACCGGTGTAAAGCATGGGGTTAGGGTTTCAATTAGGGAAGGCCTACATTAGGGTTATTAAACCCAAACTGAATAATAAAACACTGCTTAGTCTTTACTGTATGAGCTAAATATATACTGATTCTTATTAAAGCTAGAAGTTATTCAGCCAAGAGCAGCAAGTGATATTTTTTTTTTTCTTTGTCTTTTGTTCATGACCCAAGTTATTGCAAGCTGTTGAGAGATTCATATCCGATACATACATTTGCAATATTTTGATATATTGTGCAGCCCTAGTAACTAGTATGTAATAGACTGCTGCTTTAACTTGCTGGTTTTCTTGCCCTTTCTCTGATTGCTCAGTCTCAACATCAGACAACACAGATCAAGAAGCTGGTGAAAATGCAGGTGGGTCATATTTACATTGAGTGCAAAACAAAGCTTTTTTTTTTTGCTGTATGAAATCAGATTTTTTCCAAATCTGGAAAAGTATTTGGGAATTTTTTTTAGATTTAGGTTTTCTTAAAATAAATGATACAACAAGAGGTTTTTCATTGCGCAACCAAAGGTTTTATAGGCCGTTTAAGACAGTGAATTCAAGGTCCATATTTTTTATTATGCAAAACTGTTTGTCTTCACCATAAGCAAGTCTTCTGATGTTGAAACCGCATGGATGTATACTTTATGGGTTAGGACTTGGAGAAAGTCATATTACCAGAATGTAATCTGTAAATGTATATGGCAATCTTTATTATACTGGATAGCATATCCTGCCATTATTTTGACAATATTTTCTAAAATGTACGTTATTGATGACAAAATTATTTAAAAGTGTATCAAATATAATTTAGTAGTTTATCATATTAGTTTAAATAAAATGCTGCTGAGCTACAGTACTTGGTTACAATATTCCAGCAATTATTTGGGAACATAATAGCATGCATAGTATGAATGTGACATGTTAACATGGATTTTAAAATTTTGAAATGGGCTGCGTAGGATCTAAAGTTATTGCTGCAGGCTTGTTTCATATCCAAATTGAGTAACGTCCCATTTGTCTGTGTTGCAGGACCTAAGGTGGTCTATGTGCCGCCCCCTCCTCCAGAAGAGGAGAGCTCCATATTTGCACAATTTGCCACAGGCATTAATTTTGATAAATATGATGATATTTCCGTGGAAGTGAGCGGCAGCAATACTCCAAAAGCCATTATGGTAAGTTGTATAGAGATATATTTTGCAATCCATTTTAACTTTAAAATAGATGATTGTATCAGTGCAATGTGGATGTGCCACACCCATGGTGTTCGTTACTCCACTTCCCTGCCATTCACGCCATTCAGGTTAACCCTGCATGAACAGTATCTGCAAATTTGCTGCGCTGAAAGTTCAACGTAAGCAGAGATATTGTCTTTCAAAAATCAGGAAGTTTAATGCTTACAAAAGCGATTCGAATGGGTGTACGAGATACTTCCTGGGTTTTATATGCAACTAACCCATAAATTTACAGGGTTCCTGCGGATCCTTAGTCTTAAAGGGATAGTTCACTTTGAAATGTGTTATGTTTTGTTTTAGCTTACCTCAAGGGCATCCAATATGTAAGTGTCTTTGTTTCCATAGTATTTTCAATTTTGAAATTTTTCAGTCAAACTGTTGTTGTCTATCAGTCATACACTGGAGGCAAAGGGGGTCCTCTTCAAAGAGCATACACAGAGAAGTCAAAATTAAACATGATTTAATGACTCATGATTAAACATGATTTAAATGTAAGTACACATTGATGGCCTAAGACACGAAACGAGCGTTTTTTTGTGAGAAAACGAACAGTTTTTATATCGCTTTTACCTCGTGTAATCACAGTGACGTCCAAGTGGTCTGAATCAGTTGTTCAATGTCCAACTGAACCGAACTGAATCAGTTTAATATTACGCCGGAAGTGATCGTTGAGTGTGACGTCACTCAATATTTACACGGAGATTTCGGAAGTTTTACCTTTTACTAAACATATTTAGATATACCGAAATCGTCTTCCACTGCGGTTTCCTGTATATCTAAATATGTTTAGTGAAAGGTAAAACTTCCGAAATCTCTGTATAAACAAAGAGTGACGTAGGCGCGCAAGCGATCACTTCCAGCGCATGCGCAGACCGAAGTGCCCGTGCCGTCAGATCATTTTGTCATGGCTATGATTACAAGAGGTAAAACTATATAAATACTGTTCGTTTTCTCACACAAACCGCTCGTTTCGTGTCTTAGGCCATCAATGTGTACTTACATGTACGAGTCATTAAATCATGTTTAATTTTGACTTCTCTGTGCATGCTCTTTGAGGTGAACCGATTGAGGACCCCCTTCACCTCCAGTGTATGACTGACAGACAACGGTTTGACTAAAAAATGTCAAAATTGAAAATGCTGTGGAAACACACCTACATCTTGGATCCCCTTGAGGTAAGCTAAAACATCATTTCAAAGTGAACTATCCCTTTAAATTATTATATACATATATATATATGTATCTATATAAATAATGAAGAGCTCTTTTCCAAAACGCAAAATGAGTTTGTTGTGTCATTCTGCTGTGTACAGAACTCACTCACTGCTCCCATCGTTTCATGCCAAATCGCTACATTTCCTTGTTTTAAATGTACTGCAAGATGCAGTTTCTTTCCGAACCGCGATAAGCGCCAAACCTGTTTTTAGCCTAAATGCGATAAATCCCCAAATTCAATGAGCGTTCTACACAATCCAGCACAGCGGCACTCTGAACAAAGGTTTGCTTGTTCATTCATTCCTCAAAATGAGTCCTAGTTTTCTAGTCGACTAGAAGTAGTTCATTTAAAGACGGGCGTACACGGTACGAATTCTGATGGTCAGAAGATCGTGTGTCCAGGCACACTGTACGAGTGAGTTTATCCAAAAATCGTACGGAGGCAGTGATATACGACACGATTTTACGACCTGCTGAATTCCGAAGAAATCGCACGAAGTTCCGCGCTAAAAACTCTCTCATAACTGCATAAAAAATATTGATACAAGCTGTGATTATTTTGCTATAGGCTCCTTTTCAGCACCGGGAAACGGACGTCCGGTAACCCTTGTTTGTGTGTGTGTGAGAATAAAAAAACGTAGTTACGGTAGGCTACACATAAAAAAAAAATTAATTTCAAGCTCTCTGAATGATTAATTAGCCCTTTTAACCACCTCATGTGAGTGTTTGCAATTTTGCTGCGAGAAAGCTATAGCGCAGTGAACGGGGCTTGAGTGAGCTTGAGCGCGTTGTGAGTGAGGGCGCGGGTGCCAGATCCAGTGTTGTCAGATCCACATAATGGAAAGGTGACAGTATCTGGACTTGTTTTTTGGATTAATGTCACACTTTAGGAAGTTATTAAAGTGGTTCATAATATGAAGAGTTCAGATGCAAAAGCCTCTAAGTGCCATTTGAAATTTTCTTCTAAAATGATCATTTTTATCAAGCTTGTATATTTAAGTTCAGTAATTTCACTTAAATGGCAATGAAGATTACCTATTAATTGTCATTTAAGTGAAATTACTGAACTTAAATATACAAGCTTGATAAAAATGGTCATTTTAGAAGAAAATTTCAAATGGCATTTAGAGGCTTTTGCATCTGAACTCTTCATATATTAATCTTATTTCCAAAACACAAGCTTTGAACTTATTTCAGATTTTTATATAATTTCTTTATTTTTGTTAGTTTTTGCTTGTTTTTCGTAGCAATATCTGGCAACATTGTTCTGTCGGCATTAATAAAAAAAAAAGCTCAGGCTGTAGACGAACTGTAATTGCTTTTAGGAAGATACAAACGTAATGATTATCGTGTCGTGTAAGAATCTGTAAGAAATGCATAACACTATCAAAAACAATAGCATAATAGCAGATGTTTAAGAATGAAATATGAAAGAATGAAATGCCAAATACTGGCCAGTAGAAACAAGGCAGATGCTGTTTAGTTAACCTTTCACAAAGTCATCATAAAAACATTAATTGAAGCAGTGTTTCTAGTAGTCCACACCATTTTCGTCTTTCTTCTGTGGATTTCCTCAGCTCCTGATTGGTCAAGTTCAGATAGACAAATCGGCTCATTCAACCGCACACACCTCACGAATGCAAGCCGACAGCTCCCGAAATTTTTAGACATGCTTAAATTATCGGGATGGCGAGAGGTGCTCGGCTCGTATCTAACACACACGATACGAGCCGCGACATGCGAGCATAACCGATTTACACGCGATTTTAAAAAACTATCGGCGAACGCGGTTCCGATACATGTAAAAAACGCAAATATCGGCCCGATATATCGTCCGGCTGATAAAACGGTCGATCACTAATTACTTGTACTGGTCTTGTCAGTGGGACCATTTGGCAACTTTTTAAAAGTAAACTTTCCGTTCAGAGTCTTATTGGCATCCATTTCGGCGTCTTGCGCTCGTCATCCACTCAAAACGTAATGTTAACCAACTATTTGGTCGGCTCGCAAGCCCAAACGAGTGTGCGGCGTGCCAGTTTTGTTTACAGTCTAGCTAGAGAGTTTACGCAAGCCATTGAAATGAATGGGTTTCATAGCGCAGCGCGCGCATGCCGCGTTCTGTTGCAAAAGAAAACTACATAGTTTGCTAGGCCAAAAAGACTAGAATTTTTTTTTTTTAAGTATGTAATTTTACACATGTAATTAAGTGCATATTTTTAGTGTTAAGATTTAAGAAAAAAAGTAGATCAGGGCCCGTATTCATAAAGATTCTTAGAATCCTCAGAAAACTCTTTAATTTAGCTTAATCTTTTATGTAGGAGTCTTAGCGAAACTCGTCTTATTGAGGAGGTGGGGTTGACCCCGTTGCTATATGACACAATCTTTTGAAGACTTTGGTTGGTTGTCCAAGAAGGGGGAAAAAAAACCACACAACCTCACACACAAACACACACTGTGTATATTTATGTATATAAATCCTTTTTTAACCTTGCTGTTAATTTCCTAAGGTATTTGATTGGCTTAGAATGATAAATTGTTCCACTCTTTCCAGTTACACTGATTGCTGTCATGTCTATTTAAGTAGTGGTTTGAATGTTGGTTTTAATATAGCAAATATGGATTAAAAAACAAAAAAAGACGAGAAAGCCTGACTGGACAGAAGAACCGTGTTTAATGTTAGCCCAGTTAGTGGATGAACACACTATCATTCCATCATTAAAGGAAAATTTGGGCCGGGTGTCACGGCACGGAGCAAGAAGTTAACGTGGGAGCTTATAGCGCAAATTATCAACGGTTCATTCCTCTGCTTGTGCTCAACAGAGAAGCCTGCTATATTCATAAATGCAGTTTTTTGAGCCTGCAAGGTGGGAATGTCTAGTGGAAACTGAATGAACTGTGACACAATAAGAGGTTCTGAAAGTGCTGTAATTGTTTGTAGGATCACTGCTTACAGACGGTTGTGACAGATCCAAATCACTGCTGCTTTATTGCATTTTCCCATTTGCCAAATATCTTAATGTAGTGACTACTTTCATTTCTGGTGTTATGGCATTCCTGCGCTGTGTCTGAGATGTTAGCGTGTCTCTAATAAGATCAGTCATAAACATGATTCCTGCACGATCTCATAGCATCTTATTAACTCACATGTCATCCATTGTCTGTAATACATTTCTTCTCCCTCTTCATCGTTCTGCCATTTTTTCCTCTGCTAAAGAAACTCTTAAGCTTCTTGAATCCTCATCCGTACTCCTAACAATTTTGACCTTAAGACCTCTTTTAAGGGTTAAGATGCTTTCTGAATTAGTTTTTTCTTTACTAGGATTTTTTTCTTTAACATTGAGTAGATGGCCACATTTCTAAAAATTTTCTTAGAATTTTGACACTAGGAGCTACTCTTTGCATTAAGATTCTTTATGAATACGGGACCTGGTATTTCGTCAGAGTATTTAGAGCAGAGTATTTTAAGTCTGTTGCAGCTATGTGAAAAGTGATCAAAACGCTGTTTTTTTTTTTTTTTTGGTTAACCCCTGCAATTTAGTTAACAAATAGGGATGTAACGATTCACTCGCAACCGGTTGAAAATCGATAAAAATGTGTGACGGTTCAAGTCAGTTAAAGGAATCGCGATACACGTTTTAAACAGCAGGGTGCGTTGACTGTTTGTAAAGCGAGGTTCACAACTTCACAGTAGGCAAGCACACTAGCAGCGAGCACACACTGGGTGCTTCTCAAAATCACTCCTCGTCTCCTCGCTCCTCCGTCCTCCCTCCTATGACCCGGAAACCGATCGAGCTCAGCCATCTTGAAGGACATCTCAATTCTCTAATTGCACCGTGAGGAGTCGAGGAACGAGGAGTGAGGAGGCTGAGGAGTCATAAGCGAGGATACACAGGTGCATCCTACGCGGAACTGTTATACTGACTAAACGTGACGCACGTGTCAATTCTCCTCCCCCTTCACATCGGTCACAATCATTTTAATTTATACTTTACCTTTGCAGTTTATATAAACCACACATCTCAGATATTTCAACAGTATAGACTATCTTTATTATTATTTATTATGAATTTATTAAATAACCAAACTTCAACATCATAAGGGCAGATCCTTTTAGCGCTGCTGATGACACTGTGGAGTGACGCTCGAGTGATCAAGTACTCCAATGTATATAAAAAAGCTTTTATTCGATTCCTCTGTCCTCCTTTCCTTTCCTCGCTTCCTTCCCTCACGTCCTACAGGGGGTGGAGCTGAGACGCAAGGAAAGGAAGCAAGGAAAGGAAACGAGGATGCACAAATAAGAAATGAGAAGCACCCACTGGCATGCAGCTAGTGAGTCTTTTCTCATCATTCATGGAACTCTGTCTTCTGTGAGCTAGGGGTTTCATCTACTAGTCGACTGTCACAACCACTAGTTGGCGCTGTTGGCCTTAGTCGACTAGTCGGAAACAAAATGATGACATATATATAGATATATATTTTTTGTTAACTATCCCTTTAAATACAAGCGGCAGTACTATATACTATAAGCACTATAAGGCGCACCTTCAATGACCTATTTTAGAACATTTTTCAAACGTTTGACTGGGTTTGCATTATGCATCCACTATGTGCTAAAGGGAATGCAGCGAGTGCGCGGCGTCGGAGGTGAGGCGTTTATTTAGTAAGCGTGAGCGCGCTGGGGCGGGCACGTAACTTACATTCGCAGCCTGCTGACAGCAGTGTCTGTTCGTGTGTGTGTGTTAGAGAGAGCGCTCGTGAGCGGGAGACACGCATAACCTGATTTATACGAGGTTGAACTGGCCGTGTGACAAAGCGGGCATAAGATGGACACGAGTGCGAGCAATTGATCCATATATAATGCGCTCCGGATTATAAAGCTTGAGAAAAGGCCGGATTGAGAAAATTAAAGGCTTTTAAGTGCGCTTTATAGTGCGGAAAATACGAGTAGCCTACTACTCTCGCTTTTAGACCAGCACGCGACGTGTTTAATATAGACGCATATTAGCCTACACCAGATTTTCTCTCAAATGTTTGCTTTCACTTTAGACATAGCCAATTCTGTTTATGTAAACATTGTGTGTATTTAACAGTATTAGCATAATAAGACTTGAAAGATAACTTAGTCCAGTATTCAGGCGCTGTTTGACAGGCTTCTAATGCCTGTGAGCGTCGGGGATATGCCGCGCGCTCAGGAAAGCGCACGTTAGAACAGCGCGTGAATTAAATGTTTAACCGGCAAGGCGTATGCAAACAATGAACTTTTGTGAATTGCAGTGTCCCGTACCTATTCCTTAACGTGTGATGTGTAGGCTACGTCGCGTTGTACAGTTGAGACAGAGGCGCCAGAACTGATAGAATGCACTGTAACACGATACTACTACCATATTTCTTCAAAAGCAGATCGTGGAGAGACATTTACTATTCGTGATGTCGCACACCCCTAGAATAAACCATTTAACGACTAGTCGACTAGTCGTCGACTGTTATGCAAAACTAGTCGACTAGCAAAAATCAGTAGTTGTGAAACCCCTAGTGTGAGCCAACCTCAGCTTCATATGAATGAACTGAAAACAGTGAACTGAAATGTGGCTTAACCTGAACACCACTAGAGGGAGCCTGCATGGTAATGAGTGATCTGATAACTCAGTAGATCAGATTTTATGAGAGACTGAAAGAGTGTATACAATTGAGTGTGTATTGTGCATACAATTGTCCACGACCTGTTTTGTGTACATAGCATGTTCAATATAGCTTTTATAATAGGCCAAAATATCAAAAAAGTCTCACTCTTACTCACTCACAGACCTTTGACGAAGCAGGACTTTGTGAATCACTGAACAAGAATGTAAAGAAGTCTGGATATGTGAAGCCTACTCCTGTCCAGAAACATGGGATCCCCATTATCTCAGCTGGACGGGATCTAATGGCTTGTGCCCAGACTGGATCAGGAAAAACGGCAAGAACCACTTTTGCATGCTGTTCTTATTTAATGATTGTCTTTCCTGTCAGTGTGTTCAGAAGAGTACTTGCTACACACTTTTCAGTACAGCTGACTGCCTGTGTGTCGTCCCCCAGGCGGCGTTCCTGCTGCCCATCCTGCAGCAGCTCATGGCTGATGGAGTGGCAGCAAGCAAGTTCAGTGAGGTGCAGGAGCCTGAGGCCATCATTGTGGCTCCCACCAGAGAGCTCATCAACCAGATCTATCTAGAGGCCAGGAAGTTTGCATTTGGGTACACACTTTACCATTCTCAGCCATATAAATTGGGTAGTTTTTTTTTTTTTTTTATACTAGGGCTGAAACTTTTTTTTTTTTTTTTTTTTTTTTTTCAATTGATCCTTTTCTTCTTTTTAATGACATCTAATGACGACCCCCTGAATTCTGAGTAGTTGATCATCCTTTGGTTAATTTATCAATAAGCAATAACCGATAATTTATCAATTAATGTGTATGAACCTAAATATTTTTATCAGAAAAGATGAGGTTTATGCAGTGCAGGCCTAATTAGAAAAGTTGGAGATGTGGACATGAATCCACAAAAAAAATAACTAATACTAACTGATGACTACAGTACAGTTTGCACAGTGAGGCTGGGTATTGATATAGATTTCATGAATTGATTCTGATTTACTTGTGGTTATTAACATAGTCTACACTTGGGCTTGCATGAAGTCCCCCGTTTATTCTATATTGCTTGTAGTCCCCACGTTGAAAACTACAGCAATTTAATATCCTTAAGTAATTGTTCTTGAATCTTTTAGGACCTGTGTGCGCCCTGTGGTGGTATATGGAGGTATAAATACTGGATATACTATTCGAGAGGTGTTGAAGGGCTGCAATGTTTTGTGTGGGACCCCTGGAAGATTGCTCGACATCATTGGGCGTGGAAAGGTAGTTTTCTCTAATATACCATGCACTTAATAACTGTATATGTTGTGTGACTGTAATTGAGTGTTGTTTGACTTGTTCCCATCAGGTTAGCTTGAGTAAGCTACGGTATTTGGTTCTGGATGAAGCAGACCGGATGCTCGACATGGGCTTCGAGCCAGATATGCGAAAGCTAGTGGGATCTCCAGGAATTCCTCCAAAAGAGGAGCGGCAAACCCTCATGTTTAGTGCCACCTTCCCTGAAGAGATACAAAGGTCTGACACTTTAAAAGAGCTTTTCTTCCAGAACCTAATTGTTCCAAACCTGTATAACTTTCCTCCATGGAAAATAAAAAATGCTTTAAATGAGGGGTTCTCAGCTCTGCAGGAAATTAGACCTCAAGGGCCAGAGTTGAGCTCCAACCTTGATCAAACAGATGAACAAGCTAATCAAGGTATTCAGGATTGCTAGAAAGATATAGGCAGGGGAGTTTAATCAAGGTTGGAGCTGAACTTGCACCAACCATCTTTAGAAATGTGTAATGTCAACAAAGAAGTATTAAGATCTCTGGTTTTCAGCCTAAATTTTAATGTTTGAAAGAAAAATTTGGACAACCATAAATGTTAGTATTTTACTGTTCTGTAAAATAGCATGCTAATAGTGGCTTCAGCAGGACTGATGTACTGTATGCATGTATTGCATGATAGGTTGGCAGCAGAGTTTCTGAAAGTTGACTACCTCTTCCTCGCTGTCGGTGTGGTGGGCGGAGCCTGCAGTGATGTGGAGCAGACCATCATTCAGGTGGACCAGTTCTCCAAGAGGGATCAGCTGCTGGAACTGCTCAAAACTACAGGTGTGTGTGTTCACATGCATTGCATCATAATTTACCTTGAGGACTTGTTGATTTTCCCATTGCAATGTATGAAAGTTCAAACATGCCTGTAACAGAGACAGTCAAAATCCATCCGTTCCTCCCTAAGCTATCACAGGGTTTCCGCGGGGCATTAAAAAGCATTAAAAGTCATTAAATGGATTTTGCGAAAATTAAGGCCTTAAAAGGCATTAAAAAGCATTAAATTTGATTCTTACAGGCATTAAATTTTTTTTATAGTTTTGAAGAGAATTTTATACAAATTTATTTGAATATAGCCTTCATAATTAATCATTTGTATTTTAGGCTTCCGGTTCGGTACGCATACAAACCGAACGATTGCTTGGACCATTTTTCCTGCCAGCAAAATTCGTGCTGACGCGGCCAACACAACGTTGCGCAACATCAAATGGCAAGCGTAATGAAAGCAGAACGAAACTGCGCTACTCGTTATGTGCTTCACGGATCGTTTATCAGTTCGGACCAGCAACATCTATGCAGCGCGAGCCGATCTCGATCAAGCAACACTGTTACTTCACAGCGCTAAGAGATCCGGTAAAGAAAACATTTGAATTCGCCACTGAGGTAATAACATCGCTGCGAGATCTAGAGAGAAGCGTTCACATTTCTCCGTTATTAACCGTAGATCTCTATTAGATCAAACAGCGCTGTCATGGAAACCAGGAGAAACATTGTGCCGTGAATGAACTAGTACTTTACGTCCACAGACCAGCAACATTCACCATGGATTTAATATAATAACACTAACCGGAACCAGTTTGGCTAGAATGGTGAAATGCTTTCAAGTACTTCACACATCTTTTTCCAGCACTTCAAAATTCAAATATTATATAAATAAATATATATTTAAATGTTATTTTTAACGTGATGACCAAAACATTATTTGTTCATCCTTCAAAGATGACCCCCATTTATAAACCTGAAAGTTTCAAGATCTAGGAAAACTCACACTTATTTAAAAATATTTTTTCTTTAAACAAATAGGAAATTTCTCTGGCATTTCTTTCTTTTTGCTGTATCGAAAATGTACTGAACCGTGACTTTAAAACCGAGGTACGTACCGAACCGTGATTTTTGTGTACCGTTACACCCCTAATATATATATATATATCCGTGGTTAGTCATGGGTCGTGTATGGCATTATTTTTTTTTAAATGGCATTAAAAAGGCATTAAAAAGGCATTAAATTTCATTTGAAGATACCTGCAGAAACCCTGTATCAGAAGGAAATGCAAGTTCACAGAAACCCTTCCCTCTGCTGCTCATGTCTCGTTCTCCATCCAGCGTTTTCAAACACTGTTTGGTTAAGGCATAACCATCTCAGAGGCTGCATGTACACTGTAAATGCTCAAATTCGTTGACATGCTTAAGATTAAAAAAAATTCTATCCAATATCTGTTATTTATACATTAATCTTCCTCTTGAACTAGAATGACTCCATTGGTGATCTCTAGGAATGCTCACAATTTATCGATTAATTAATTATTAACTTATCGATGTTCAAATTAAGTTATTTTAAAATTGTATCACAAAACTGATGTTGAATCGAAATTAATAACATCCGATGTTTTTGCCTGTCATGTGTTTGTTTTCTTATGCATAAAATAATCTGGGTTACCTTTTCACTGTCAAGATAGTAAATTATAAATTATGGCATTGTGTGTTTGCAATTACAGGGACTGAACGTACAATGGTCTTTGTTGAAACCAAAAGAAGTGCTGATTTCATAGCAACGTTTCTCTGTCAAGAGAAGATCAATACTACAAGCATCCACGGGTACGGTTCCTCCAATCTTCTCTCTCTCCTCCCACAATAGCCTGCTCTTCAGGACTCTATGTTGAAAAGTAGCTTTATAACTCCTGAACTGCTAATCGTTATGGTAATCAATCATTAATGCAAGGTATTATGATTTGCTTCTAATGGAGCACTTCTTGTATTTGATCAGTGACCGGGAGCAGCGGGAGCGAGAGAAAGCTCTCAGTGACTTCCGCACAGGCCAGTGTCCGGTGCTGGTGGCCACATCTGTCGCTGCCAGAGGCCTGGACATCGAGCATGTGCAGCATGTGGTGAACTTCGACCTGCCCAGCAGCATCGATGAATACGTCCACCGCATTGGAAGAACCGGACGCTGTGGGAACACTGGTCGGGCCGTGTCTTTTTTTAACCCAGAGTCAGACACTCCAGTAGCTCGCTCTTTGGTCAAAGTCCTTTCAGGGGTTTGTACTTCTCACATTACATCAAAGACACTTTCACACAGTCGGAGGGGCATGGCGTCAAAGGAGAACTCCGGCGCAAAATGATCCTTTGGTCTAATTACACATTGGTACCTAGTCAACCGTTCTGAGATTTGTTTTCATGATGATTTAATGTAAAGAGTTTTATCTCAAACGGTTTAGTGTATAATGCTAGTATATAGGGCATAGAGTAAAGAAAATAAAAATCGCTAGTTTATACCACTAACAAGGTTTTGCTGCATGCAAAACTAAGCATCGAGAACTTTGTAAGAGTACAGACCGTTTAATAAGACGATATTTTATAAAGACAGTCCACTTTGTGTATACAGGCAGCTTCCATCTTTGGAATACGGTCTCGACAAATTGAACCACGAACGACTTGTCAAGTGAGCTGAACTGTATGAACGGCGTTCGTGGTTTGACTTGACGAGACTGTTTTCCAAAGATGGTGCCACCTGTGAACACGAAGTGCACCGTCTTTCTAAAATATCATCTTATTAAACGGTCTGTACACTTACAAAGTCCTCAATGCTTCGTTTTGCATTTAGGGACCCTCATTGTGTTACTGTGTTAGTGTGGGTCTATTTTGAGCCTTTTTACTAATTAAATTCCCCCATATACTAGTATTATACGCTAAACCGTTTTTAGAGATAAAACTCTTTACATTCGATTATCATGAAAACAAATCTCAGAGAACGGTCGACTAAGTACCAATGTGTAATTGGACCAAAGGTTCATTTTGTGCCAGAGTTCTCCTTTAAACTGTCTGTGTTTCTCTGCGTCTCGAACCAGACTCTGTCAGTTTAATGTGCTTTTAATAACTATTTAAATTAAGCATATCCCGCAGTAGAGTGCATTTTATGTGTCACGTTACACGATTTGGACGTTAAGTTTAGGGTTAAGGAGTTAAGGCATTTTTGCAGCACAAACAAAATTTCACATTCTTTACAGTGAAGCTGAAATGAAAACTTGCTGCGTGATGTGACAAAGCAAACAGAACCCATTATATTCAGCTGTCTACACTGGATGTGGCGCAACTGTAAACTGATGCTCTGATGTACTTCAACTTCTAAGACGAAGAACAAATGAGTTTGCAACATTTGCTTTTGCATCTGGGGTAGACTGTTCATAAATGTGTACTTAATTCCTGCTTATAATATTAAATCTAATAGTTTTTTTTATAAACAAATGATGTGTATATATAATTTTCTAAAATTATTACACTTATCTCCCCTATATGTTTGCTCACTCATTGTATTTGTGTTTTTAAAATGGGGTAAATGTGTTGCTCAAGAGTTTACTCGCCACATGGAAGCTTGATTTCAATCTTTGAAGTTGAAAGTAAATGGAACAATGAAGTTTTTTGGGTAGGTTTAACACTAGTATTCAGAAATACTTACAGACACTAAATGTAAAATAACACTGGTTAGTTATTTGGTCCCGTATAAATTAAATGCATAGACTATTAATCCTGATTCCTTTTTCTTGTTTGTTTTATCTACATTAATGATTGATGAAAATTAGGCTGCTGTCACTTTAAGAGCAAATACAAATTCTATTGTATTTTTTCTATAAAAACGGTTGTCACATGCACTGTGCTAGAGCAACTGGGTCTTGTCACATCATTTGCAAATAGTTGCCTTCAGTTGGTTTGATTAGCTTCTGTTCTCCTCATTTGTAAGTTCCTTTGGACAGCGTCTGCTGAATTATTAAATGTGAAGACCGGAGTAATGTCCATAAACCTCCATCTTTCAGGCTCAACAGACTGTTCCCAAATGGCTGGAGGAAATAGCGTTCAGTGCTCATGGGACAACCGGCTTCAACCCACGCGGAAGAACGTTTGCGTCCACAGACTCGCGGAAGGTACGCCACACACATCCCTATCCTGATCTTTTATTAATGCCAAGGTATCAAAAATATGAGTACATAGCAAAAATGTAAACTAAATACAACTAAATGATTTTAAAAAAGCAAAGCATTACATATATGGGTTATAACCTGTGTATATATACTCACGAAACAGAACCAATAACATAAGGAACAAAATAAATAGTTGAAACAAGGTTGTTCCTGAGCCTCTGCTGATGTGTGTCTGTCTGGTTTGTAGGGCGGATCCTTCAAGGCCGAGGAGCCGGCGCCGGCAGCATCAAACTCAGCGTCTGCCGCCGCGGCCGACGACGAGGAATGGGAATAACTGCATCTACACCATGTTCTATTATGTAGATCAACTTTTATTTTTGAGTTTCATTTCTCCGACATGTTTGTTATAAGTTGAGTGATTAAGGTAGCATTACAGTAAAGCGGTTGCATTTAAAGAGTCACATTCTTGAAGCTGTAGGTTTGCCCTCCAGGCCAGAGCACTAATCAGGACATGATGCCTTTTAGCTGTTTGGATTGATGATTTTCTTTTGTATCACTTGTTTTGACTGGAGCACGACTTGATTAGTGGATTTGTTTTAAGTTGTCACATTTTAACACTTTGCTAAGAGAGTATTGAGTTTTGTAAGTCTTTCCCTGAAGCTCATTCCTACAGTTGTATCTTATCAATCAGTTCTGTTGTTAAATGTGACATTTTGCAGATTGTTTTTCTTGATGTTTTCATCTTGAAGCCAAAGTATATAACAAGTAAAGAAACTTGTTTTGCCAATGTACCTTGCCAGATAAAGGTAAATAAAGTGATTTACCGCTCATCTTTGCTTCTAAATCTTATTCCTCAATTCAGTCAGGGTTTGCAGTGATCAGATGAAGAAGCTCTGCATCTCAACATTTCCCCCTAAAAACAGATCATTTCAGATTTTAGTTGGTTTTAAGTGTTGATTTCTGTCCTGGATATTTCTTTAAACCTTTTTTTTTTTTCTTGTAATGTAAAGCTCATGTTTTAATAGGAATTGCTACGAGTATATCAAATCTCATCTGTTGATCACCAATGACTGAGACTTCTTCAAACTGAATTCATTGGTCATAAAGACTGAACCCCAAAGAAAATGCAGGTCTTCTGAAATCTCAAGGGTCATTTAGAAATATTGCTCCAGTTTTTGTTCAAAAGTTGATTTGTGTTTGAAGGAGAGGAGAATATCTGTGAGGTTAAACTTCTGTGAGAATCTAAGATTTCCACAATAATGGATTCTATCGTTGGTTATGGTTATGATATCAGGTTATGATAAACGCATAATTTAACCCTTACACAGTAAAGGCCATTGCACACCGAGTCCGAAATTCGCATCCGAAATTTTCGCACGTTAAAAAAAAAATTCGACCTCACGTTATGTCAGTCACGCTTGCACACCGCCTCCGAAACTTTCGTCCGTCATAAAATTAATCGGATCGGGTTCGATTTTCTGCGTTTTTCGCATCCAGAGCCAGCATTTTGAGAGGTCTTTTGACAATTCAGGGCCAGGGGGAGCTCGTCCTCAAATCATTGCACATATGCGCCGTGCTTTCAGTTTCGGTTTTCAATTCGATCAAGTGTTTATGTTCTCTTCTCTATATTGGATTATGAAATTAATAAACCTCCCCTTTCAATCAGATTGAAATTTAGGATCGAATAAGGTGTGATTGAGCAGCCTATTCGATAACTAATGTATTATTTGGGCACAATATACACAATAACAGCCTATGTCTGCCCAGCGCTTCCACCGGGCCGCGCGCGGGTGTGTGTATGTCCGTGTGTGTGTCCATACCTGGTCCATTTCAGACACACTGCCAGTCTCCGTTCAGAATCGATTGGTTCACGGAAATTGGTGGTCTTGTATTTAATATGTGGCTCCAGAATCGCTAGCAAAGCATCGAACTGTCCCACTGACATTCTGAGGTAATAATTTTGAATCGCTCAGGATAAATTCGCAACTCCTTGATAAGGAACTCTCCTTCCTCTCGGCGCAATTTCAGGATTGGATGGACGCAATATTTTCTCTTTCTTCCCTTTTCAATAAGAGAGAGGGCAAAAATCATCCTCACTGCTTGACGAATCCATTTGGTATTTTTGCGTTTTTTCCCGCAAAGGTTTAAGAAATACGCAACGGACTCGGTGTGCAAGGTTTCTATGCGTGACGAATTTTTAAGCTGACGAACACGAAAATACGCATACGAATATTTCGTGCTCGGTGTGCAATGGCCTTAACCCTTAACCTTAGCAACTGGTATTAGTTGCCTGTATCGGTTCACTTCGTTATGTAAGCATAACGTTTTTAAGGAGGATGACTGTATATAAACAGTCCTGCTTCTCTGGTGTGATTGGCTGAGTTGAGTCCTGAAAGAGGAGGCTGCAGTAATGAATGGTCAAAGGTTTTAGAAACCCTATGTATTATATTTTCTTTTATCTACACTATTTTTCTCCAGTGCATGGAATTGAAGTCTCAAAGACTGGCACAAAACTACCTATCCATAACTTATTAAATATACATTGAGTTTGAGGCTACTGGTTAAAGCTACACTGTGTTCTGGTCTCCGTCAGAGAAACTACATGGCCCTTCAGGAGCCCCAGCCTCATGGTTTTCCAGATTGAGCTTTATTAAAGATTTTAAATGTAAATTAAATTTGTAACTATAAAGGCATAACCAGAAAAATGTATTTGAACATGCCCCTGGAATTATAAGACGTCGATGGGGTTAATTAAAATAAGAAATATCTGTATTTTTAGTGGTTTTGAGTCATCTTGATAGACGTTTGAACTCATAATTTCCAAGAATAATGTAAGAGCTTGAATAATTTCCAATACCAACAGTAAAACTATTTCAATAATGATTAAATGCTTAATCTATTTTTTTAAATTTGAAGATAAATAGAAAACTATATAAAATGCATTAAAATGACACATTTGGATCCGTTCTCAAAACAGCTTCCATGGCGTATGCGCCGCCGCCCGTTAGGGAATTGTGGGTAATGTAGTTGTTTGAACGCTTTCTCACGTTCCACATGCCTTGTGTATCCGTGAAATCCGCACTACTAATCCCATGCGTCATCTGATAGGCATGTGCCGTTTAAAGACTGTTTCCTTTTCAAAACATTTGTCTCAGCAGATTGTCGGTTTATGTCTGGTTTTGGTAAGTTTATTATTACAATTTCCTATAGATGGGCTTGTATTTAAAAAGTAAGCAACAAGCGTCGCGATATTCATGTGAAGCGTACGGATATGGAAACAAGTGAAGTTTATGACAGATTTGAGCCAATGTAAAGGTATTTTAGTGTATGGAGGTAATTTATGCTCGCATGAATGATGTGTTAACTTAACCTAATCTGTTTCTAGGCTAACGCATGTTTTGGCGGGGCTTAACATGATGCACTCACACATGCACATTCGTGCTATGATTTACCTATCATATTGTTGAGAAACTGCAGGTGTCTTAAACTTAGTATAGACATATATTTCACTATTGGACATTGGGTATGAATGTGTTTTCCCCGTAGCAGCTGATGATCTCATATGACTTTCAGAGTGTCTTTAAACAGCAGAGAGATGATATTATGAGATTCAGTTAATCAGTGAATGGCGTTTATATGCAGAAGTAAAAGAATTATGAGCATTAATGCTCTTTTCAGAACTTGTTTTGTTTGTCAAGACCACAAACAACAGGAAACGTAATCTACTTACATTGCGTTATAGGATTTACTGATTATTAGATTGGCTGTGTCTGAAAAACATTAGTTTCTGCGCGCTGATTATGTGGATGACACACAGACAAACACACACACTTGGTTATGGTAATTATGGTAATTAAACCTTACAGGAAAAAACATACATTGACAACACCACAATCACTCTTTAATATTTCATTGGTTCTCTCTTGTTCATAATTTCTTTGTATGACAGCATGGACAAAAAGGAAGTTGCGTTATCACAAACAAAACTATTAACTGTTACCCAACAACTATGCATTATGCTTAAAACATTTTGAAAACATTTTGAATAAAAGGTGAAGATAATGTAACTGTAGAAGTTGTTGTCAGGGGCTGTGAGTGCCGGTGTCCTGCCGGATGTCCACGTTACTCACAGGACAGGAATCTGTGTGACGCTTTAGAGTGTTTGTGTGACATGTCTCATCGTGTCTTATTGTTCAGTCATGTGTATGTGCAGAGTTTGAAGTGTCATGTCTGCCTTTTTCACAGGACATTGACATTGAAGTGTGGTCCTCCCTGTGGAAAATCTTCTGATGTTTGGCTGTTAGTCTGGTGCTTTAGAGGACATCCTCTTTCTCACTGACCCGTCTCAGATCTCGTCTGTACAGCTGATGACGGTTTAATCGAAGCGCAGCATCATGGATGAGGACAGCAAACCGTTACTGGGATCAGTGCGAGCTGGGGACTATTGCACTGATTCACTGGACCCCAAACAGAGGAGGTACTGAGTGTGTGTGTGTGTGTGTTTCTGTTTATATTCCATTGTGTGGACAAAATGTCCCCACAAGTATAGTAAACCTGAAAATCACCTACATTGTGTGTACTTCATTGTATTAACTCACTTTTTCCAGTTCAATCAACTTAAAAATTTTAAGGCAACCCAGGTTACTTACTTTTTTAAACCAACAATATTGTTTTACATTGTAGTAATCACAACATTTTCAGATAACATATAATTTTGAGTTTCTCTTCTATATTCTGTGTACTTCATTGTATTAACTCACTTTTTCCAGTTCAATCAACTTAAAAAGGTAAGTAACATGGGTTGCCTTAAAATTTTAAGTTAAACCAACAATTTTTTTTTACAGTGTGTGTGTGTGTGTGTGTGTGTGTGAGAGAGAGAGAGAGAGAGAGAGTGCGAGCTGCGGAGTATTGCACGGATTTACTGAACCCCAAACAGAGGAGGTGTGTGTGTGTGTGTGAGTGCGAGCTGGGGAGTATCGCAGTGATTCACTGGACCCCAAACAGAGGAAGTACTGTGTGTGTGTGTGTGTGTGCGAGAAAAGAACATGTCCATCAAAATTCAATAATTTAGTTTACTCATGAATACTTTCCCCTCTCTGACCTTTACAATTAATATTGATACCGACAGGATCAAATGAACTCAGTCTGGTATTTCACAAGTACTGTCTAAGATGTAGCACTATATGCTTCAGAACAATAAACCGCCCCCCCCCCCCCCACACACACACACACACAGAGACACTGCTGTTGAAAGCATATGTTTATATTACACAACAATAATGCAATCCTCACCGATCCTGTCGTCATTGATCGACTGTCCTAATATCCACTAATGTACAGTAACGGTTGTACCCAGACATGTGTGCATTCTGAGATGCTCCTGAACCCTGTTTGCTCATGTTCCTTCAGGCCGTTCCACGTGGAGCCAAGGAACATTGTGGAGGACTCTTCGGCACAAGAGAGGGTTTCTGCTGAAGCTGCGGTGCTGAGCAGCAGAGTCCACTACTACAGCCGTCTCACCGGCTCCTCAGACAGACTGCTGGTGGGTCACCCTCCACACCTCACGACCAGCACAGGCTTCACGAGCGCGGCTCTGTGTGAGGACAAACATGACAATAGCAACAACAGGTTTAGGAGGTTTATTAAAGGGATAGTTCACCCAAAAAATTAAATAAGTCCATGATTTACTCAACCTTAAGTCATCCTACGTGTATATGACAACTTCTTTCAGACAAGTACAATCAGAGTTAAATAAAAAATATATCCTGGTTCTTCCAAGCTTTATAACGACAGTGAATGGTCGTTTCTGTTTTGTAGCCCATCGAAGTGCATCTATTCATGATAAAAGTGCATCTATCCATCATACAAGTGCGTTCAGTCATGATAAAAGTTAATCTATCCATGGTAAAAGATCATCTATTCATCATAAAAGTGCATCTATCCATGATAAAAGTGCATCTATCCATGATAAAAGTGCATCTATTCATCATAAAAGTTCATCTATCCATGATTAAAGTTCATCTATCCTTGATAAATGTGCATCTATTCATGATAAAAGTGCATCTATTCATCATAAATGTTAATCTATTCATGATAAAAGTGCATTTAGTCATGATAAAAGTTAATCTATCCATGGTAAAAGTGCATCTATTCATCATAAAAGTGCATTTAGTCATGATAAAAGTGCATCTATCCATGATAAAAGTGCATCTATCCATGATAAAAGTTAATCTATCCATCATAAAAGTTCAACTATCCATGATAAAAGTGCATCTATCGATGATAAAAGTTCATCTATCCATGATTAAAATTCTCCTATCCTTGATAAATGTGCATCTATCCTTGATAAAAGTGGATCCGTCCATGATAAAAGTGCATCTGTCCATGATAAATGTGCATCTTTTCTTGATTAAAAAAACGTCTATCCATGATAAAAGTGCATCTGTCCATGATAAATGTGCATCTATTCTTGATGAAAGTGCATCTATCCATGATAAATGTTCATCTCCATTATAGAAGTAAATTTATTCATGATAAGTGCATATTCATCATTAAAGTGCATCCATTCATGATAAAGTGCATCTATTCATAATAAAAATGCATCTGTCCATGATAAAACTGCTCCACATGGCTCTGAGAGGTTAGTAAAGTTTCTGAAGCGAAGCGATGCATTCGTGTAAAAGAAATATACATTTTTAACATGTTACAAAGTAAATTAACCGGCTTCTGGCCAAACGAACATACGCAGTCTCTACTTAGGCCTAAAGAACAATTTGTGCAACTTGTGACGTCAGTAGTAGCGTAGTGAGCCACTGTTTTGCAGTGCTTTCTGCTAAGCTTTTTTTGTGGGCTAAAAGGTCAATTGTCTATTATCATTAGTGTAGTGATGTATGAAGCGCCGCTCACACAGAGATTACTTCCACACGAGCAGCTTCCCGTTGGTCAACACAACACATCCACATTACAAAACCTAACCCTCCCCCTCGTGAAATTCACAATCGTATGGATTACTATTGTAATTACTCTATTTTACCCGCACAAACTCACACAACAATGGCAAATGGACAAATGAAAAACACCAACACCAACGCAATAGTCTTCCTTTCTGTGAAGTGAAAGCATAACATTCATTCATTGTTTGAGGGCAACTCCATCTTTATCCTGCCTTATTTCACTGATATGCCGTTTTAAATCTGTGTATGATTTCAATTTTCCAGTTGCTTTGATTTTTCCTGGTTTGGTTTGTGGAGGATGCGTTTCTAAACCCAGATTAGCACGGTCTTCAGCAATGCATGTGTTTCCAGCAGTGTTTTAGGACAGTGCCTCAGTTGTTTGGGGACTCCTGGAGGTTGTGGTCATGTCCTGTACTGTGATGTAATGCTTTTGTTTATGCACCTTATCTTCCTCAGGCACCGCCAGACCATGTGATTCCTTCTCTCGAGGACCTCTATATCTACAGTCCACTGGGAACAGCGTTCAAAGTCCAAGGAGGCGACAGTACTGCCAAAAACCCCAGCATTGTCACAATGTAAGACCATTCTTATAAAGGCTTTTAATGCAGTGATTTTCACACCCAGTTTTGAAGTGCCAAAGCTAGCCAGAATGTTACGTCGAGTTGATTACCAAAAGACAACCAGTCAGAAAACTAAACAATACTTTCCTCGATCAATATTAATGGGCTTTAACTCCGTATTCTGAACGAATGTGGGCAAAATAGTTTTAATTTTATTTTTAAAAAATACTTCCCTTGATCTGAGCGGTACAAGACTTGGCTACATTTTTGCCTCCTGAACAAACACAATTTTTTTTTTTGACTCAATTCTACAATGTTAAGTGGGTGAAGAAAAAAAAACTGGGTCAAAAATGGGCACCCATGGAAATGAATGGGAAAAACTGTAATTTAGAGCATTCTAATAAGCCAAAATAAGACACAAGCTGACTGCAAAGTCACTTCATCTTTAGGTTTTAGCTCTAAGAACTTATTGGAATGATATTTTAATGTAGTTAAAAAATTTTTAAAAATAAAATATAAAAAATAGCATAATTTACATAGAAAATATGGTAATTTTTGAAGTAAATAAATTCGAAAATACCCCCAAAATAAAAAAGCACACCAAAAATGGATAGACAAAACTTTATCAAAGATAGTGATATAACATTTATAATAAATAAAAATTAGGATCACAAAAAAAATTAGTCCTCTGTGCCCACATTTGTCCACAATTACAATATTAGGGGCTATAAAGTGAATACGGTTTGAGGGTTATACAGTATTTGGATTTTTAAAGGGGTCATGAACTGGCTTTTTAAATGTTATTATATTGTTGTCTGAGGTCAACTTATGACGTTCGCTTGGTTTTTGCATTCAAAAACATCAAAATGAATAAGTACTAGGCTATTTTCTACCCTAGTTTTGAGCCTAGCTGAAAAACGCTAGATTTTTATGGGCGTCTCGCACTGAAGACTTGGAAGTAAACGCCCACAGCTGCGAGTGGATAACAGTTTTGCATATTATAATGAGTTTCAACTCACCCGTTGGTGCAAGTGGGGGAAATTGTTTTGAAAACGTCCAATGTTGTAAAATGGCAACCGGAAGGATTCGCCCATATATGTTCAACCCAGAGTCCGTGTGTTGCACCATTCCTGTTGGATCCAATATAGACGGCACAGCACCGTTCTTTACTCTTAATCGGTCTGCAAATCCAGACTTGTTTACAAATCAATCCTCAGTGAAATGAAGCGAACAGACGGAAAATGTTTACCCTCATCTGCTCTATTGCTCGGTAGCTCGATCCGGTTTGTCATCACGAGGTAGGCATCTATGTTATTTAGCTATGCGTGTAATGCGCAAATCGGTGGGCGGGGCTAACGGCCGTGTTGAAGTAGGCGTTGATCTTCTTCTGTTGAGGTGGTGTTTTATCCTCTTTTGATCGTCGTAGTTCCCCACTTTGAAAAACGAGTCGTTTGCTGAGCCTGGTGTCAATAAAAGCTTTTATTGGACTAACAAGGATGTTTTCAGTTCTGAAACTTACAGGATATTCTTACAATATGATGACCTCTTAGATGTCAAAAGCTCAAGGAAAATTTCATTTCTCATTTCATCACCCCTTTAAATGAGCAAGTGGATTTACACTGTGACATTTCTTGCGATGTACACGCAGTCATTATTGCTTATTTTGTGTGTGTGTGTGCAGCTTTGCCATATGGAACACTATGATGGGAACATCTATATTAAGTATACCATGGGGAATAAAACAAGTAAGTTAACTTTTTGTGTGTGTACTGTATTTATTTTCCTCACTGCAGGCTATTGTGAAAATGCATTGTTGTTGGCTCTGTTCTAGGCTGGTTTCACTCTGGGCATCATCATCATTGTTCTCATGGGCCTGCTGACGCTTTACTGCTGCTACAGAGTATTAAAGTCCACAAAGTCCATACGTAAGCCGACCACATGACTCAAATAAACAGCCAATCTTTCTCATTTTTTACACCCGCACTGGACTAAGCAGCATGATTTACTTGATTATCCATACATAGTTTTTCATTTTTACATCAGGCTTTTGAGGAATGTTGTTTCTATGTTTTAAAACTACAGAGCTTTGATCATAACACTAAATAAATAATAAAGCATTTATATATCTTACAAAGACATGTTTGGCAGATTAAGTGTGACAACTGATGTTTATACGGATGCAGGGCCTGAAGTTAATTTTTTCGGCCACCGGCCACTGTGGCAGGTGGATTTAAAAATTCATCTGCCAAAGAGACTTTTTACCAGCCATTTTTTTTTTTGCCTCATAAACGTAAAAAAAAAAAAAAGTAATAATAACTCTAATAACATACATTTTTAAAAAAAAAAAAAAATCTTTTTATTCATTGATTTTGACAGACACACACACACACACACACAACATATATAGTATAGGCTATAATATATACTCAACAGATAGACCTACCGCAGCTCGTAAACAAATCACACGCGGCTGTGTTGATGGCGGATTTAGTCACGTAGGTCTTACTCTTAACAGCTTTTAGTTACAGCGTTCAGGAACGGTTAAAAATGAACTAAATTGATACTGTTATTACTGATAAAATTACCGGGTACCGGACATTTTCTCACCGGTTCCCAACTCCCAACATGCGCATTGCACACGCACACACATCTGTGCAACTGTCATTGTACTTTAACCTACAACAGCGACGCGTTACATTATCTCATCCCATCTCATCAACAGTTTAATACTCGCACACGTAGTCAGAAAAAGAGCCTCATCTTCTTTCTGATCGCATGAACGTTACGAAACAACAGTCGCTGTCATAAATCAGCCGCTCACGAACCTTGCCATTGCCGCCGATTGTTCACTTTGTATTAAAATGTCTTCTTTACTTTTCTTTTTCTCATCCTCATCTTTTTGTTGCCACATTTTAGCTAAAGTCAAACGCAATAGTGGACTTCGTTGAAATGTAAAAATCCTATGAATCACTCACAATTCTCATTGGCTACCTGCCAATGTGGCAGGTAGATTGACAGTGTTATCCGCCAATAGCAAAATTCACCCGCATTTGGCAGGTGGTCGGGTGTTAATTTCAGGCCCTGTACGGATGTTATGTCAGTAGTCTGCTGTTCTAAAGATCTTGATTCCAAGCTATCTCAATTTCATCATTTTTTTGGCCATTAAATATCAGAATCTGATCCAAACTGCATATGAAGAGTTCAGATGCAAAAGCCTCTAAATGCCATTTGAAATTTTCTTCTTTAATGATGATTTTTATCAAACTTGTATATTTAAGTTCAGTAATTTCACTTAAATAACAATTAATAGGTAATTATCATTGCCATTTAATTGAAATTACTGAACTTAAATATACAAGCTTGATAAAAATCGCCATTAAAGAAGAACATTTCAAATGGCATTTAGAGGCTTTTGCATCTGAACTCTTCATATGTTTGCTCTGTTTGGCGTGTTTGGTGTTTTTATCCCCCAACGGAGCCTTCCAGGCAGCGAGGGGATGGGTAGGTTTAGGGATGAGGTTAGGGTTAGCTGCCTGTAAGGGGGCTAACCCTAACCCTAACCCATTGGGGGCTAAAAACACCATCAAGCTCTGTTTGGGCCTCTGAATACTCATTGGGGGCTAATACTCATTGGGGGCTATACTCATTGTACCTCTTCGGGTTTGAGCTCTATATTCTCACGATATCATACTGTATGAGCCATAAATTCCAACTGTATCAAATATTAACTCCACAACAAATGGTATTTTTCTCTTAGGACTCTTTGCCTAGAGGTTCTATAAGGCCTAATGCTCCGTTTCAAGACAAGGGATTTTCCTGACTTCTCCCATATGGGATAACATGACTTCTGTGTTTGCAGCTTATATGGATACCTCAGACTGGGAGTTTCCTGATGTGTGTAAATATTACTTTGGGGGATTTGGAAAATGGTCGAGTCTCATCTTCTCACTGGTGTCACTGGTTGGTGCAATGGTGGTCTACTGGGTTCTCATGTCCAATTTCCTGTTCAATACTGGGAAATTCATTTACAGTAAGTGATGGTTTTCCCAGCATTCCTCGTGTTTTCCTGCCGTCCATTAGCTGATGGGATGTTTATGTTAACTGCTTGTGTATATTGCATCCACAGACTATGTTCACAATGTCAGCTCATCAGATACTTTTGGCACAAATGGAACAGATAGAGGTGAGTCGTCAGTGTTTTTATGATTATTATTATTAGTAGTAATTGATTTGGGGGTTTTTTTCTCGCAAAAAGCTGTATTTTATTTGAATACAACTTGGTAAGTGTCTTTTTGTCATTCAAGTGTAATTTTGAGATGGCAACATCTAGTGGTTGGGAAGTTATGCATGAAACATGAGCCCTTCTGCCATATTTCCTAGAGGTTTGTGACAATCCTCTCACGAATTGACCATTTTTTGCATCATATGATTTTCAGACATGGCCTCACAAAAATTCTTCACTAAATTTTTGATATTCCAAACCATTTTTGTGACACTATAACAAATGTGATTATGAAGATCACAAAATGCAAGTATCTACTGAAGTGAAAATGTAAAAATTATGGGTTTTTTGTTGCTTTTAAAAAAAATCTACTTATAACTTTAGAGCTGATTTGCTTGAAACATTGCTTTTTTAAACGTTGGTCTAACATTGGGAAAATTATGTTTAGATATGCTCATTTGGTCATTGAAGCTTCATTTCATGTCCTTCATTCATTGATTCCAAATGAGAAGGTGTGTTCCTCTTGCACTAGTGATCTGCCCGTATCCAGATGTGGATCCACACGGGAACAGCAGCGCTCTACTGAACTACGCGCGTGAGAACAGCACAGGTCATGTGTTCGACTTCTGGTGGAGTAAAACCAACACCATCCCGTTTTACCTCATCGTTCTGCTGCTGCCGCTGCTCAATTTCCGCTCCGCGTCCTTCTTCGCCAGGTTCACTTTCCTAGGTATGGGACCATCATTTTCACAGTTAGAGGGATAATGTTTCATCAAAAATGGTGTTTTAGGCACATTTAAAGGGTTAGTTCACCCAAAAATTAAAATTAAGTCATTAATTACTCACCCCCATGCTGTACCAACCCTGTAAGACCTTCGTTCGTCTTCGGAACACAAATGAAGATATTTTTGATTAAATTTGAGAGCTGTATAACTACCACATAGACTACCTAAGGGACTGGCTATTGACGGCCCAGAAAGTCAAAGAAAATGTTTAAATATTCCATGTGACTACAGTGGCTCAACTATAAGTTTATCAAGCGACGAGACTACTTTTTGTGTGAAAAAACAAACAAAAATAACAACTTTATTCGACTATTAAGCCTTTTCTTCCTTGTTGGCCTGAAACGAGACTTCAATACGATTTCCACGACGCATGTGCGTGAATTGCGATCTCCTTCAACTACTTCAGTTCAGTTCTAGCGCATGCGTCGTGGAAATCTCTTGAAGTCTCGTTTCAGGCCAACAAGGAAGAAAAGGAATAGTCGAATAAAGTCGTTATTTTTGTTTGTTTTTTCGCACAAAAAGTATTCTCGTCGCTTGATAAACATATAGTTGAGCCACTGTAGTCACATGGGATATTTAAACATTTTCTTCATTGACTTTCTGGGCAGTCAAGGGCCAGTCCTTTAGGAGCCTATGTGGTAGTTATACAGCTCTCAAATTTAATCAAAAATATCTTCATTTGTGTTCCGAAGACGAACAAAGGTCTTCTGGGGTTGGTACAGCATGGGCGTGAGTAATTAATGACTTAATTTTCATTTTTGGGTGAACTAACCCTTTAAGACATTTAGATATCAAGGCATTTGGCATATACACATGTATCCACTTGGAATTGAGGGTGTTATAAGTTTTGCTATGTTAGTCTGTCATGTGTGTATGTCGGGGTACTAGTTTATGAATTATCTTGCACTCTTAGACCAGTATTTTGGACCTGATCTGATCTGGGATGGTGAGTTAGTGCAAGGAATGTAGCAGTGATGTGAAAATACACGGAGAGGTTACATGTTGAACTGGGTCATTATCACACGAAACAGGACGGTTTCTGACTTTCTGGTCCATTAAAATGGAATAATCTTGCCATTGGTGTGTTAGGACTGATATGAACAGCAGCTTGTGTTTTCTGCAGTGTCAACCTGTTGTCTAAGAGGCTTTCATTGTTTTCCACAGGCACTATATCGGTGGTCTATCTCATCTTTTTGGTCACATATAAAGCTATTCGATTGGGCTTTCACCTGGAGTTCCACTGGTTCGACTCTTCAATGTTTTTTGTTCCAGGTAAAGGAATTTTTATTTATTTATTTATTTTTTTCCCCCTAAAATCTAGCAACTTGAGAAACCACTCATGAAATCATCTGTAAACACATTTTGAAGGCATATCTATGGTTCTTTATTGATTTCCTTTCACCCTACCCATTGCAATGACCTGAAACAAGCCAAGCGTCAAGCCACAAGCTCAGCACTGTGTAGTTGAAGCGTTTAAAGTTTCAGAAAGCTAATTCAACTTTGACCCCATTTGCTGTTTAACTTTTGAAACACCACCAATACCCCCTTTCACACAACAATCCCTGTAAATTACTGTAAAAGTTTTGATTGACAGACAATTTACATGACATTAAATGTCCAATTCAAGTGCAAAATCAGGAATCCACAGATGGAAAAGTTTTGCGAACCCCCATTTAGTTTGTGGTTTCTTTCCCATGATGTACTCAGCAAGCAAAGCCTCGACTGGAGTCGGGTGAAAGAGAAGTGTGGTAGTGTGAATAATAAGCACGTACTGATGTATGTTGTCTCTGGCTTGATTTAGAGTTCAGATCCATGTTTGTTCAGCTGAGTGGAGTTCTCACATTAGCATTTTTCATTCACAACTGCATCATCACGCTTATGAAGAACAACAGACATCAAGAAAACAATGTGAGTGTTCTCCGTCTGTCATCATCACTGCATGATCACCAACTCAGCACATTCATATTCCACACATCATACTTCTGCATTGTGTGCAAAAGTGACTGAGACATAGTGTTTCTGACCTTTTACAAAGGGGAAATAGGAGTAGAGTCATTGTGGTCAGTAGGAACAGAAATAATCTCACTGTCAGCCATTTTTCTGTCTATGTCATGATTCTTGAGTAGTTTGGTCATAATGCTTCATTTCACATTGTCTAGTTACTGAGCAAACACAGGAAGTGTTTCTGCAACATGAAGATTTCTTTTCTTTTTTCTTTTGGAGTGAGTCTCCCAGATAACATTTCACCAAAAACAATGGGTTATATATATTGCATAATGAACTTTTAGGAGCGTTGAGGTGCTATAGAACAGGGTTTCCTAAACCGGGGTTCGTGAAGGAACCTCAGGGGGTCCACAAGCTGAAGAAAACCTAATGATTAAATCAAATCTAACATTAATAATCAAATTGGTCTGAACAATGAATTTAAATGAATCTGAAATGGCGACTATATCTTATCATATCAAAGACTGTGATTTACCTGAAGAAACATAAAGTGTGTTGCTCTGTGTGTTTCCGAGTGAAGACGTTTCATTTACACACACGCTGCTCATCATCATATTATAGACCTTATTCAGAGCAGCGCCACAAGCAGTGAGGGACAGGCTTACCGTCTTTTCACTTCTAATTTTCCACAGATCATGTTGTCTGGAGTTTTTTGACTACTTAGTTTTTTTGTAAAGAGATTCTTGCAGTCTTTTGTCAGCCGAATTATCCAAAAACACATTAAATAACAGTACAGCCCACTTTTATTATAATCATCATTAGAGCCAGACCGATATATCGGCAGGCCGTTATTATCGGCCGATATTAGGCATTTTCCAAACTATCGGCAGTTATAATGGTCGATAAATGAATATTTAAAAAATAAATTAAAAACGGACAAAACACGCTTCAACCATGTCATGAGTGTTGGAGTTGTATAGTTTGTCCACCAGAGGGCACTCTACAGCATCCCTGTTGGCAACACTCACATTCTGCAAACCAGATTCAGGCAGAGAGAACCAGTTATCTGCGAGTGAGATCATCGGTGAAGTGTGTTCATGGTGAGTTGGTCACGAGACCAACTCAAAAATGCATTATCATATTATTTTAGTTAAAACTCATACATAACTACAAATAACTAATGTTAGGGAAATCTGTTAATGTTTTGTTGCACGTTTCTGAAAAAAAAAAATATATATATATATATATATCGGCCGATATATCGGATTTTAAAACCAACAAATATTCGTATCGGTATCAGCCTTCAAAATCCTTTATCGGTCGGGCTCTAATCATCATCAAGTATTTATAGTTGATTGCAGTATAATAGTAACGCTGCTTCCTTAGTTGTTCTAACCGCTGTCATTGGTGTAGACTGTATCTGAGTGTGGTGTGTGTTCAGGTGCGGGATCTGTCCTTGGCGTACCTGCTGGTGGGACTGACGTACCTGTATGTGGGAGTGCTGATCTTCGCTGCTTTCCCATCACCCCCGCTGTCTAAAGAGTGCATCGAGCCTGTAAGACCTGCAAACGGAGCATCATACACGTTCAGTTGTTGGAATAAGGCGTTTGAGGTGCAGACATGAAGTGGATTTTCTCCTCTATTATTACAGAACTTCCTGGATAACTTTCCCAGCGACGATGTGCTGGTGTTCGTGGCGAGGACCTTCCTCCTGTTCCAGATGACCACTGTGTATCCGCTGCTCGGGTACCTGGTGCGCGTGCAGCTCATGGGACAAGTCTTCGGGGATCATTACCCAGGGTCAGTGATAACTGTGGGCACCAATCATTATTCTAACCCAGTCTCACTATTACCTAAATATCAACTACGACTTTTGTAGTTGTTAAGTTTAGGTATTGGGTGAATTATGGGATGTAGAATACGGCTATGCAGAATAAGTATGTAAACATTAATATGTGCATTATTATACAGGTGAAACTGGAAAATGAGAATATGATATATGAGAATACTAATATATTATAAAAGACTCATGCAAAGAAGAGATTTTTTTTTTTTAAAGAGAGAGATATTTCAAGCCTTTATTTGTTATAATTTTGATGATTATGGGTTACAGCTTATGAAAACCTTTTCACAATATTCTAATTTTGAATATGGGGTTTTCATAAGCTGTAACCCATAATCACCAAAATTATAACAAATAACGGCTTGAAATATCTCTCTCTTTAAAAAAAAAAAAAAAAAAAATCTCTTCTTTGCATGAGTCTATTATAATATATATTAGTTTCACCCTTTAAAGGAACACTCCGACTTTTTGGGACTTTAGCCTATTCACCTTACCCCCCAGAGTTAGATAAGTCCATACATACCTTTTTCATCTCCGTGCGTGCTATAAGTCTGTTTGACGCACCCACCGCTAGCCTAGCTTAGCACAAAGACTGGATGTGAATGGTTGCAGCTTTCATACTAATCCAAATGAGTGACAAAATAACGCAAACGTTTTCCTATTTACATGTTGTGGTTTGTATAGTCACAGAGTGTACAAATATCAAGGCCATATGAGACACAGACATCTTTTAACCGTATAAATACTATATTTTCTGAAGGCGAAGCACTGCTATGGGCAGAGTGATAACCATCACCTGAGACGCACCGTGACGAGGAGCAGAGAGTTCGCTTTGCTCAGTGTTGGAATAAAGAGTCAGCAATTACTAACGTTAGATAGAAAAGCAGTTTATCATGGGTGTTTGCTTTAGCCTATTGTATGAGCTGTGACAATAAACAGGGGAGACCAGGTATACCATGTTTCATTGATTTCCAACCAAAAACGCATCCAGATTTATAAATATCACATGAATAAATAATTATTATTACAGGAATCAATATATTTTAAATGCAATTTATTAGCTGAACCAAATGTATTCAACAGTAGCCTATATAATATACAGTATTGCATTACTATAGGATAGAATAAGGGGAAAGTAATAGCACAAATTGTTTTTGCACAATGAACTCACAGCCTATCGTACCCTTTTGCACGCTCAAGTTCGTTATTTCCATGGTTAGCCTATTTCAAATTTAGGCTACTAGGCGCGCCGCGCGCAGGGTGCAAGTTCAACGCGGTGAACGCGCTCGTTTTTTTTCCAAGCGCGTCCGCACCGCATCAAGATAAAAACATATTCATACCCTAATCATATAATAGTGTCACTAACGTTACATTAGATCTGGCTAATGGCACTGTTACAGTAGGTCATCTAAAAACATAACACTTACCTCAGCCGCAGGTAATCCACTTGTCCTGTCTGTGCTATCGATGGGATGGCCGTATCCTTCAGCACATTATGATGCGTGTGGCAAATTCCATTTTTTCAAAATAGTCGTCCTCATTGAAATGTACCGAGCAAACATAATGTCCCTTGATAATCTTAGGTGTGTTTGGATAAATATCCAGAGTAAGTTAGCCATTTCTTCATCCAGTCAGCGTTTTTAGTTGGAATTCTGTGAAACATGGTATTACCTCCCCTGTTTACAGTCGCAGCTATTTACAATAGAGCGAAAACCCATGACTGTAAACTACGTTTTTACTATTTATAAATTGCTGACTCTGTTACCCAAACTCTGAGCGAACTCTCCTCAGCACGGCGTGTCTCCGGTGATGCGGTTATTACTCCGTCAAAGTAGCAGTGCTTCGCCTTCAGAGAATAGTTCCCAGGTTTTATACGGTTAAAAGATGTCTGTGTCTCATTTGACTTTGTTATTTGTACATTCTGTGACTATACAAATCACAACATGTAAATAGGAAAACGTTTGCGTTATTTTGTCACTCATTTGGATTAGTATGAAAGCTGCAACCATTCACATCCAGTCTTTGTGCTAAGCTAGGCTAGCGGTGGGTGCGTCAAACAGACTTATAGCACGCACGGAGATGAAAAAGGTATGTATGGACTTATCTAACTCTGGGGGGTAAGGTGAATAGGCTAAAGTCCCAAAAAGTCGGAGTGTTCCTTTAAGTTGAATTACTGAAATGAACTTTTGCACGATATTCTAATTTCACCTGTAAGTACTAATAAACAGCCAATATCCTAATATGCATGCTAATAAGCAGCTAGTTAAAGGAGTTCACTTTTCAAAAAACGTTTGCTGATAATTTACTCACCCCCATGTCATCCAAGATGTTAATTTCTTTTCGACTGAAGAAAGAAAGACATGAAGTTTTTTGATTAAAACATTCCAGGATTTTCTCCATATAATGGACTTCAATGGGAACCAAATGGTTCAAGATCCAAAAGACACTTTCAGTGCAAACTGCAAACTGTTCAAAGGGCTTTAAACGATTCCAGACAATGAATAAGGGTCTTATCAAGCGAAACGATTACTCATTAAAAAAAAAAAAAAAGTTTTATAAGCTAAAATGGTCACCTTGTTCTGTTCTGTGATGCTCATTCATGACTTTCCTGTTCAAACTCGTTTATCAAAATGAACAAATATTTTTTTGTGTCATTTGGTTCATTCAACGAATGAAATGAACAGACTGACTCGGAAAAAGATGCGTTCATTTTGATAAACGAGTTTAAACAGGAGAGTCACGAACGCGCATCACAGAACAGAGCAAAGTGACCATTTGAGCTTATAAAACTTAAACTTTGTAATTTATTTATTAAATGAGCGATCGTTTCGCTTGATAAGACCCTTATTCATCGTCTGGAATCGTTTAAAACCCGTTGAACAGTTTGCAGTTTGTACTGAAAGTGTCTTTTGGACCTTTAACCGTTTGGTTCCCACTGAAGTCCATTATATGGAGAAAAATCCTGGAATGTTTTCATCGAAAACCTCAATTTCTTTTCAACTGAAGAAAGAATGACATGGATATCTTGGATGACATGGGGGTGAGTAAACTATCAGCAAACGTTTTTTTTTAAAAGTGAACTACTCCTTTAATAGTGAGAATTGGACCCTAAACTAAAGTGTTACCGAAGTTGTGTAGATGGTAATGAGTAATAACTGTGGCTAATGATGGGTGCCTTTCAAATCTTTTGCTTCAAATCAGTGCTTTGTAACCAAATCACCTGACTTTACATCGTACTGTTTTAAAACATTTAGAAAAGTCAGCGTTTTGATGTTGACATGTTATGAACCTCAACTGAACCCTTAAACCAGTATTACAATCTCTTGAGTCAGTTTTGATCGTTTGAGTAGAATTGGGATTCTCTGTAAAAGTGTTATTACAAACATGTTTGTGGCATTTAACATTATAATTAATGGTATTTGCTGATTATAGAGTTTTATAGATGTTTATAGAGTAGATGATTATAGAGTTTTATAGATGTTTTTTTAAGCCAGTAGATGTCTTCAGCAAGCTTCAAAACAGCAAATTACTTGAAATAATTGTGACATGATCACAAGTGTTGCTTCTGCCTTCTCTAAAGCTGCATGACGCATCCACTGAAACACACATGAGCTCTCCGTCTGAGTCTTCATGTCTGTTTGGATGAAATGTTGCTCCTCTGAATGAAATAAGGGTAACAAACAATAAATATCAATATATTTATATAAAATATCGTCAAAAGGTCCACTTTTCCACTTTCTTGAACAGTAAATAAGGAGGCTTTAACAAATAACTGATATAAAGCGAAGTCTGAGTCGCCGGTCATATTAGAGACGTCTTTAAAGCATCCAAGACCAAGTCCTGTCTCACAATTAAACGACATTTTTGAAATCAACAACAGAATCTGTCATGAACTGACGCATAAAATGTAGTTTCTTATGCTCAAATAGCATTAAAAAAGTTTATTCTTCGGGCTAGAGCAGCCAATGCTGTTCTATAGTATCAATGTAATCTAGATGTACTACATCCACCATGATGTCATTATTATGTGACCTATACGTCACTGCACTGTCATTCACAATCCTCTCATGTTTGTTGCATTTGTCTGACACTGATCGCAAACATCGTTCATCTTTACACTCGTTAAACCACTCACATTTGCAGAACGGGGTGTGTTTAAAAAGTTATTAAAATTGCGAAAGCGCACTCACACATAGACTTTACACTCTGTATAAAAGCTGACACATCAGTCGTCTTGAAGCATGACGCTTCAGCTCGTATTGCGCTTCCCTTCATTCAGTTCCGCCACAGCCTCACTCATAAACAATTAGGGGTGGTTAATCTGTCTGATTTCCCGATTCGATTACGATTATTGAAGTCCCGATTCGATTACAGTCGATTTTCGATTATTAACGATTCTCGATTACCGATTATTGATTTTTCCATTTCACAACAGTAAACGAAAATACACTAGATCAACATATGATTATATTAGCAGCAGCAACATTTTGGTATTAATTGCACTTTTTATTTGTTTCATATTCATTGAAAATATAATGATGGTTAGTGAGGACATGCAAACATGCTTGTTGTCTACTACTTAGGCAACTCATTATCTTTACATTTATTAACTTTAAATTTTTTTCAAAAGCAATTTTGTTGCATTATAATGCAAATGCACCTGGTTCTATTAATTGACAGCATTAAAATGTATTTTGTGATTTCCTTCAATTGAAAATATTTGAAGCAAGTTTGGGGGACTTGTAGGGCATCCGATTCAGAGAATCACCCAGAAATTCAAAAGAACAGCATTTATCTGAAATAGAAAGCTTTTGTAACATTAAGCAATACCGTTCAAATGTTTGGAGTCGGTAAGAATATTATTTAATTTTTTGGGCAAAAGAAAAAAGAAATCTATACTTTTATTCATCAAGGATAAATTAAGTTGATCAAAAGTTAAAGTACAAGACATTTATAATGTTACAAATCGATTATCTGAATCTTTTGTGTGTGACTATAAATAATTTGCTTTAAAAGTACAAATTAATGACCCATAAAGAATTAATGCACAATATATTTTATTAACATTACAAAGAACGACCAGGAAAATAAATGTGTGCCTGAACTAGGAGCATACTTGTAGTAAATAAATAATATAACGACTGGTGCAGCCGAGTGTTTTTCCTCCTCTGGCTGGAAAGGTGTCGTATGGCTTATCATATTTGTCGTGTTTCCGTCGTTGGTTTTATTCCACAAAGCGTACAACTAGCTCTTTCCAGCTCCTTTCCCCCTTCAACTTCAGAAGCCAAAATATTTCCACACGTCAGCTTTTAACCTAACAAGGAAAGTGTTTGGATCTCGCGTGCCATCTCATCTCTGTTATGTGCACGCCACAGACGGTCCCGCCACTGCACTTCCGCGCTTCAGAGTTCCGTCTTTCGCGTTCCGTCAATATTACGTTATTATACATATAAAACATTTTTTTTAAAATCGATTTTTTGACATTTGTGAATTGATTCAGGATCGTCCACGTCCGCATCGAGAATCGATTTTTTCCCCCACCCCTATAAACAGTTACAAAACCCCATGAAAATGATCATACGCAATGCTTGGAAATCATATATTATGAGCAGAACACTGCCCGATTATACAAGATGAGCCTGTCTTCATGATTGTTTCTCCATTGCTAGTTTCCTCCATGTGTTTGTGCTGAACGTCCTGGTTGTCGGAGCTGGAGTTGTGACGGCCAGGTTTTACCCCAATATTGGCTCCATCATCAGGTGAGAGCAGTGCAGTGTAATCTCCAGGATCAGTGTGACGCGTGGTGTTAAACTGCTGTGTTTGCCGTCAGGTACTCGGGGGCCATCTGTGGCCTGGCTCTGGTGTTCGTGCTCCCCTCTCTGATCCACATGGTGTCTCTGAGACGCAGAGGAGAGCTGCGCTGGCCCTCGGCGCTCTTCCACGGCCTCCTCATCCTCCTCGGGGGGGCCAACCTGATCGGACAGTTCTTCATGTGACCGGTCCAGCTCTCATAGGAGGCCATTCTGCATTAACCTACTAAACAAGTACACGTGATTTTCATCTCAAGAAACTCACCCGAAGAGACCAAACATCGAAGTTTTGACATTTTAAAAAAGTTATAGATTTTTCATATTGCTTTTAACTGCTCTTCCTTGCTCAAGTTTCAACAGGGATTTGATCATTTAAAAAAAAAAAATCTTTATAATCGCAATAATCGTCATGAATGCGGAGTTGATGAGCAGATGTGAGTTCTGCCTAACGTCACTGTTGCTTCCAGTTACTCACAAGTTCTCAACCGAGAGCGAGAGGAAGTCAGGTGATCTCGTAGCTCTGTCCCGGTCCTCACTGTGACAGTGTTGTGAATGCTGAAATATAACCTGTGTGATTAATGGATACATAAAGGGAAACTTCAGTCTCTAGACTGGGTTATTGGTGCACATTTCCTGATGACTGTCTTTATGTGAGCTGAATCTGAGCGTACTGATGCATTCTGGGTGAGATTATGTAGTTTATGAAGTATGCGCACAACAATAAGGGAAGCTTAAATTTGCACACTTTTGTGAGATTTCCAAATCTTGAGTCACTTTTCTGTCTTATGTTCTTGTGTATGTTTAAACAATTAAATTGAAGTGACCTTTCTATATTTGAACTTGCATTTCAGAGTATAAAATGAACAGCATAGTTAAACCCTAAAACAAATCCAATACGAGTGTTCTTGTTAAGAGAGGGTGTTTTAATGGTTTCCTTCATAATGTTTCCACTCACTTTACAAGTGCAAAACTAAATGTGCTGTTTTTTTACAGGAAAACTGTTGAATGTGTAAATGTTTTCATATCGCAGCACTTATTGTAAAGTGTTGGAGGGAAAAAAAAAACTTCACAGCTTCAAAAATGTGTTTTAAATTGTTGTGAATAAAAATAATAAACTCTTTATGCTCCATCAAAGTTATGATTTCGCCCTGTCAATTATTCCCGGTCACACCTATAACATTCGGTTTGCTTTACACTGAACCAGCTATAGTTAGTTCAGGATAAATGAAGAGTGCTTTTACTAATCATCAACATCACATCCATTTCTGAAGTGGAAAAGGCCTGTTCTACACAAAGGAACAGGCTCATATATATTTAGATATAAAATTGGTAATTTAAACTTTTCAGTTAGTCAATACTTGAAAAATGGGGTGTTTATGAAATGTGAACCTGACTGTAATGAGAGTCATGATTGTGTCTTGTTCTGATTGATTTGAGAGTAGTGTGTGTGTCAGGTGAAGAGCTCGGTATAGTCCGCTGTGGTCTTGATCTGTCCGCACGTGTGTGTGTGTGTGTCAGGTGAAGAGCTTGGTATAGTCTGATGTGGTCTTGGACTGTCCACATGTTTGTGTGTGTGTGTCAGGTGAAGAGCTTGGTATAGTCCGCTATGGCCTCGCTCTGTCCACACGTGTGTGTGTGTGTGTTTGTCAGGTGAAGAGCTCGGTATAGTCCGCTGTGGCCTCGCTCTGTCCACACGCCTGCAGCAGAAACTCCTCTTCTCCACACGAGCTCAGCGGCTCCACCTGGTGCCAGAAAACACACTGTTACACACGGCTTGAGCTGAACTGCACACTGACCTGTAGCCAACACTGAAGCACTGCATCAATAACCAATATGGTGTGAGAACTAATATGTGAATCAAGCAGTGGTTTATGTAAGCTGTGAACGCTGTACGGTGTGTATTGTGACGTTCCTTTCCTTTGTTTTTGGTGTAAGGAACGCACTCGATGGCCCCTTTTTATTTAAACCCGATGACTCTCCGCCTATGACTGGCATGCATGTGAACGCACATGTTTCTTGTTCGCAGGCGTGAGATGCCAATCTGTGTCTGTGCTCATTATCACCATGTTAACAATCACACTGAGGGGAGAAGCCTCTCATTTATCCTACATACTGTACATACACTCACCTAAAGGATTATTAGGAACACCTGGTCAATTTCTCATTAATGCAATTATCTAATCAATCAATCATATAGCAGTTGCTTCAATGCATTTAGGGGTGTGGTCCTGGTCAAGACAATCTTCTGAACTCCAAACTGAATGTCAGAATGGGAAAGAAAGGTGATTTAAAGGGCACCTATTATGGAAAATTCACTTTTACATGGTGTTTGAACATAAATGTGTGTTGGCAGTGTGTGAGCAAAACCACCCTAGAATGATAAAAATCCATCCAGTAGTTTTTTTACAATCTCAATAAATCATCTGCACTGCCTCAGAACGAGCTGTTCTGAGATCCAGGTCTTTGTGACGTAGAACGGGAGACAGGGGGTTGATTGACAGTGTGGCTGTGGCCTAGACCCCGCCCTCGGTGATCTGTACACACCATCCTTCATTGTTTCAACGACGACAGCCGGTAATGTCTCTTGGAAACGTAAATTAATGTTCTGTCGTGGACTCGTGGGTTAATCCTGTTGTTGTGGCTTAAAAGTTAATCCTCAAGTGTGGATTCTTGTCTACTGTTTGCGATCCACCGTCACCTCCAGTAACAGTAAGTGTATTTTATGATTTTTGAGCAAATAGTCTTTTCAGTCGATGTCAGCCAATTCAACAACAAATGCGTCTAAAGTTATTGCCGTCGTAGGATGTCTGTGTATATAATTTAAAACCTTGTTTGTATAGTGTGTAACCACACGTTTATAAATATATATATTTTTAAATATATTGTATTAAAAACTGCATATATGTTGGTGTTCTGTAAGTTAGCCATCTTCTCACATTTGCCACAGAAGCACCCGTATGACAAGCTAAACATGATGCCACAGGTCCCTCGCATAAATGTAATTTCGCTCGTACGTAGCAAACTTTATCACAGAATGTGTATGTAGTTTCAAAAACTTGCGCTAGTGTCTGTGTGTGTGTGTGTGTGTGTGTTGGACATCCATCATTTCAAATGGGACGCTATTACAACTCTAAAGTACATAAAAGTAGCAAATAACCATACCGAGACGTACTGGTCCATTCTCATATGTTTATTCTGCCGGAGTCTCTTCATGCTATTTATATATTCCGATTCAAACGTACGGCTGAATGACATTCAAAACGGCGCGTCTCTTCACTCTCTCAGTACCGACTGCCTGCCATAGGTATCAAGTTACGCCCTCATCCAAAGGCAGGGCGGGGATATGCAGCTCATTTGCATTTAAGGTGGAATACCCCCTGAAACAGCTCATTTTTAAGCAGGCCCCAAAATGACATTTTCAAATGGTTATAATAAATTAACTGTGGGGTATTTTGAGCTGAAACTTCACAAATACATTCTGGGGACACCTGAGACCAATATTACATCTTGTAAAAAGGGGCATAATAGGTGCCCTTTAAGCAATTTTGAGCGTGGCGTGGTTGTTGGTGGTAGACAGTTCGGTCTGAGTATTTCACAATCTGCTCAGTTACTCGGATTTTCATGCACAACCATTTCTAGGGTTTACAAAGAATGGTGTGAAAAGGGAAAAACATCCAGTATGTGGCAGTCCTGTGGGGTGAAAATGCCTTGTTGATGCGAGAGGTCAGAGGAGAATGGGCCGACTGATTCAAGCTGATAGAAGAGCAACTTTGACTGAAATAACCACTCGTTACAACCAAGGTACGCAGCAAAGCATTTGTGAAGCCACAACACACACAACCTTGAGGCGGATGGGCTACAACAGCAGAAGACCCCACCGGGTCCCACCCATCTCTACTACAAATAGGAAAAAGAGGCTACAATTTGCAAGAGCTCACCAACATTGGACAGTTGAAGACTGGAAAAATGTTGCCTGGTCTGATGAGTCTCAATTTCTGTTGAGACATTCAGATGGTAGAGTCAGAATTTGGCGTAAACAGAATGAGAACATGGATCCATCATGCCTTGTTACCACTGTGCAGGCTGGTGGTGGGGGTGTAATGGTGTGGGGGATGATTTCTTGGCACACTTTAGGCCCCTTAGTGCCAGTTGGGCATCATTTAAATGCCACAGCCTACCTGAGCATTGTTTCTGACCATGTCCATCACTTTATGGCCAACATGTACCCATCCTCTGATGGCTACTTCCAGCAGGATAATGCACCATCTCACAAAGCTCGAATCATTTTAAATTGGTTTATTGAACATGACAATGAGTTCACTGTACTAAAATGGCTCTCAGAGTCACCAGATCTCAACTCAATAGAGCATCTTTGGGATGTGGTGGAACAGGAGCTTCATGCCCTGGATGTGCATCCCACAAATCTCCATCAAGATGCTATCCTATCAATATGGGCCAACATTTCTAAAGAAGGCTTTAAGCACCTTGTTGAATCAATGCCATGTAGAATTAAGGCAGTTCTGAAGGCGAAGGGGCGTCAAACACAGTATTAGTGGTGTTCCTAATAATCCTTTAGGTGAGTGTAAAAATAAAAATAAACATTAATTCAATAGGAGTGTGAACATTACATTTAGAATGAAATGATTTGTTCTGTATGAACAAATGCAAAATGAGTCAAACAATGCTGGCCACACATTTGAAGACTTTAAGGCTGATTTCATATTGTGCCACACATTAGACACCAATATTAGGACACCATATTGAATTTTACTCAAGCTTGTGAGAGACAGACTTGTGTTTAACACCACAAGCACTGTATAAAGGACATCACTTGTGGCTTTCAAAACTGTTGTTAAACAAAAGTACAATGCATTGAACACACTGTACTTCTGTCCCTCACAGCCAGATGAAATCTAGACCTCGGCTCGGTTTACCCCGAGTGGTGTGCGCAGTACATCACCTGATGATACTCCACGAGTTCACTGAGTGATGTGAATCTGATCTGGTCTCCCAGGAGCATGTAGCAGTTCTCCGAGGCGTCGATCAGCAGGTGTTTGACTCCCTCTTTAGATCGATAGGAGAGCACATATCCAAATATCCTCTCGCTGACACGCACCAGGAAGAGCCCGGGCCCGCCGTCCTTCAGCAGCGCCTCCGCCTGTTCACGAGATATAATACCTAAGGGGATATGAGAGATGCACATTACAGGAAAGCCAGCAGCGTTCAGTGTCAATGCAGTGCACACCACAGGAACATTCACTTTACATTTACCATTTACTCATTTAAACAGGAAAGATACAGTCGTTGATTTTTTTTGGGGGGGAAAAATGTAGTTAAAATGTTTTAAAGCAGCTTTACAGTGACAAATATCACTGCAAGCTACAATTAAGTAGCCAAGCACAACCCAAATCTAAATGATTTTTTTATGCAAGCATGGATGGGAGATTTAGATTATTTTAGGCAATCAAAGCAATTGAAAAATCACAAATACAATCACATGTGATAGGATTTTACTTGCTTATCACTTTTGACCAATGGGTGGCACTGTTACTGTTGTCTGGTCAGTGTGAAGAGGCAAAGTTTGTGTCAATATGCCAAAGCAGTGAATCAGCTAGGCATCAAGACATCAATTTCGCTGATGCATTATTCCACAGTGGTTTGGTCTCACAATGATTTGAGCTGATTTTGGTAAATATCACATCAACAGTTTAGGAACAGTTTAAAAAAAGTAGGTTTTCAAAGAAATTCAGAATGGCGGACAGCAGTTTCGACTGACTATGTAATAATTGGTATCATTATTCTCAATATGACTCAAGGAATCTAACCAGACCAGCTAAATAAATCAAAAGCTATTCATAATTGTCAAATTTGATTATAACTTTTAACTGAATTAAGAGACCAGTTTTACAATTTCAGAAGATAAACAAAAAAAAAGGCTATTTTTCATTCCTCCTGACCAATAGGTGGCACTGTACCGAAACGCAGCACGTAGCCTCAGGTCAGTTTGTCTTTTCCTTAATCAGAGTTGCTCTCAGATCGGTCCCGATTCGCTCTTATGCTAAGACTCCTACGTAAAAGAGAGGATTCTTAGAATCTTTATGAATACGGGCCTAGATTATTTTGTCTTTAAAAATAATTAGTGTAGTGCTCTTTAATTTGGAGTAGAAACAGGTGGAGTGGCTTTGTTGAGTCAGACATGTGTCACTTACTTTGCTCACAGCTGACTGATCCAAGTTCGTTTTGCAACTTCTTACCTAGAACATAACCTGCCCCAGGCCAGGTTAGCCATGGAGCGTTAGTTACTATGGCGATGAACACTGCTAAAAGCCAAACCACTTTCATGGTGCCTAAAACCCAGGGTTGGCACAAACTAAACTGCAACATAACTGGCTAGCCACCTAAACCGGCTTCATGGTATAGGCTCTAGAAGCTTGCTGGGTCTGGTGTGTCTGAAGAGGGAGGACTGGAGGGGGTCCAGATGAACAGCCGTATCTCACCGTGAAACCAGCGGGCGATCCGGCTGTGGTCGCGCTGAAATCCTGCTCTGAGGGGGAACTGCTCCTCCCGAAACCAGCGGACGATATGGTCTCGACTAGTCGCCGAAAACGAGCGCCGCATACCAGCCTTCCTGCCAACCACAACAGAAGACACATTCATCACATCTCTGTCCAATCCTGGATCATCACAAGCCGAGCAACTGAAGCGGTGGGAAAGATATTTACCCAGGCTAAGACACTGAACTTTACACAGGCCGTACAGTAGACATTGAGCTCTATGAATAGCTCAGATTGTGAGCTATTGTGTTGTTCAGATGTGCTGAAAGGAAATTCCTGTAAATTATATGTACAGTCTGCAGTATGACATTCCTGAGGTGAGTATGACTGGTGAATGAAGACTATTAATAGCACAAGAACGGTGGCATTACAATTGTGGAATGAGTCAAGGTCTCGGCATGTACTTACATTACTGATTATTAAATAGATAGCAGGTTTACAACATTGATAATAATTATTACCGGTAATGTTTTGAAGGGGTGGTCAAAATCCCTTGCCTGTTCAGCATTCTTTTGAATGCTTATGTATTTCTTTTATAAAAGCAATAATTAAGGATATTCATTATTACGTAACCATTTATTGACATATGTGTTTTTGCTTGTGAAATCATATACTTAAATGCATGCTGATGTAAGTCACCAGCTTCTTTTAGGTGCACAAGGCCATTTGTCTCTTTCTCTGGTCTCAGGAGAAAGGTTTATGGATCCTAAAGGCGTCGTGAACACATATGTCCAACACATGATACTTCTCTGTACAGATGGTCAAGCTATATTGAGCATTGCTATATTGAACTTTAATTGTTGTATTAAAATGTATACTTTCTATTATATTTGCTTTCTGAGGAGCAAATGTTATCTGTTTTTCTCCCAAACGAGTGAATGTTTTACCATTATGTTTTGGTACACTTAACTGATAATAAGCCGCTCAGACTCTCTTCAGCCTAGATAGGAGCTCTTATTTGCTAGTGTCCTATGTGAATGCGGTAACAGTGAAAATAATACGGAAATAGGGATTTTGGTTTGTGTTTGAGTGTTAAAACATAAAGGGGTCATTGAAGCCAACAGTTTAAGGCACCATTTCTTTGGTAAAGTCTTACTCCAGTTAGACTAAAGTTTAGTGTTAGTCTTCTTAGTTGCAGGTTAAGGAACCACTGCCATTATTGGAGATTGAATGAGTTGTTGTTCTGGACATATTGGCGCCAGCAACCCAAATCTGTGACCTGGAAGGTCATTACGTGCCTCTGAATGTCAGATACATCATCGATGGAGATATGCTTCGTCTATCTGTATATATGTGGAAAATTACTGAGTTTATCTAATTCTTAGCCAATGAGAATCATTCAACGTGTAAGCAATGACTATCTTAGACCTTGAAAATGGTAAAACTGCTGTGATTTTTGTAACTCTAAGGGGGCGGCCTACGAACTCCTGTGCGAGTCTTGAAGCTGACTTCTGCTGATGAAACTGCAAACTATGTTCAGTAAACTTTTCTTTAATTTTTTATAATTCTGACTCCGGGTCTTCATTCTTCATGTCTGGTTCTGGGTCCTTTAACTGCAGGTAAAGGACATGCACAGTTTTCACAGTTCATGTGGAATATGCCGATTACGTGAATGCAGGAATAATCCAGTGTAAATGTGACCACCCTGTATATTTTGTCACAAAAATATTTAAGCAGTTATATATATTTTATTTTGCATTTATGAGCACAGAGAGGACCACTGAAATAACACACAGTTTTGTCTCTCTAACTCTCATTTATTACTCAAGGGAGTACTACATAAACAACCTTTATAATGCAAACATGGTCACCAAGACTTTGAAACCACCAGCTTTTCTTTTTAATTATGCAATTATTGTGGAGTTGTTGTCACAGAGATGAGGGACACTGGTTGTGGCACTCACCGGCTAATGGCAGCGCTGGTGTTTCTGGGTTTGGGTTTAGGAGGAGGTGGAGGGTTTGGGTCTGGATTTGGGCTGGTGAAGGCCTTTGTGACGGCCGCTACACGTCCTCTCTCAAGAGCTTTCACTGAGCGCCTGCGGTGGTCCTCCATTGTCTGCTTGGCTAGAGACCGTCTGCGCACGTCTGCGGCTTTTGATTTCTGCACTGGAACCACATATGCAAAATCACACTGTTAGTCCTACTGTGCATGTTTGAGAAAATAACAAAAACACAACAAAATTTCCCTATTCAGTCTACAACTGTCATGTGTCACTGTCACCAATCTCACACCAAATAAACAGTAGTTATTCTCATTATTCTCCATTATGATTTTTTAATTAAAATATGTTTACTGTAAAGCAGAATAAAGCAATAATGCATGCATGAGTATTTGTATTTACTGTATACATATATGAATTTGGCACATGCTCGATGATAAAAGTGTTACTAAGCACAATAAGCAGTGAAAAAGAACTCAGCATAATTGCGCACACAGAAAGACGTAACTCTCAGAAAGCATGCGATCGTGAATTCAGTTCTCTTTCACGTCTTACTGCGCTTGAACGGTCAAATACACACGCAATAATGTCAAAATGCATTTCATTGCATTGTAATCATGTAAACAGCTGGTTATGACTCAAGTGAAAGTAAACAGTTGGGTGTAAAATGTGTGTGTATCATTATAATGGATCTGCAGTAAAGTGACGCTTAAAGTGACAGCAGCCTAATAATAGCTAACTAACTAATAGCACTGGAATTAATTTGAAAAATACTCTGTAAATAAATAACTACAACAACAATAATCGGTTTGTTGATGGACATGCACTTGTTAATGCTGATGGTGAGGAATTACAGTTGGAACATCTCATAATTTCCCTCAAACTGAGTAGTGTATCACTAAGAAACACTTGAGTCCTGCTTGAATTGCCCTAGCGATGGAGGTTTGGGTTGAATAACTAGTTCTTCCAATGTTTCATCATCGCGCTAAGACTGATATGGTCAAATCGACGTCATTGTTCGTTGCCGTGTTTAGTTTACTGTGTAAAAAGCCTCAGTACAAGCTGTCTGGCCAATCAGAGCAGAGTAGACCAATCACAACAGAATGAGCTGTCTGGCCAATCAGAACAGAGTAGACCAATCACAGCAGACAACATACTTTCAGAGCAGAGTAGACCAATCACAACAGACTGAGCTGTCTGGCCAATCAGAACAGAGTAGATCAATACCAACAGAGTGAGCTGTCTGGCCAATCAGAGCAGAGTAGACCAATCACAACAGACTGAGCTGTCTGGCCAATCAGAGCAGAGTAGATCAATCACAACCGACTAAGCTGTCTGACCAATCAGAGCAGAGTATATCAATCACAACAGACTGAGCTGTCTGGCCATTCAGAGCACAGTAGACCAATCACAACAGACTGAGCTGTCTGGCCAATCAGAGCAGAGTAGATCAATCACAACAGACTGAGCTGTCTGGCCAATCAGAGCAGAGTAGATCAATCACAACAGACTGAGCTGTCTGGCCAATCAGAGCAGAGTAGATCAATCACAACAGACTGAGCTGTCTGGCCAATCAGAACAGAGTAGATCAATACCAACAGAGTGAGCTGTCTGGCCAATCAGAGCAGAGTAGACCAATCACAACAGACTGAGCTGTCTGGCCAATCAGAGCAGAGTAGATCAATCACAACAGACTGAGCTGTCTGGCCAATCAGAACAGAGTAGATCAATACCAACAGAGTGAGCTGTCTGGCCAATCAGAGCAGAGTAGACCAATCACAACAGACTGAGCTGTCTGGCCAATCAGAGCAGAGTAGATCAATCACAACCGACTAAGCTGTCTGACCAATCAGAGCAGAGTATATCAATCACAACAGACTGAGCTGTCTGGCCATTCAGAGCACAGTAGACCAATCACAACAGACTGAGCTGTCTGGCCAATCAGAGCAGAGTAGATCAATCACAACCGACTTAGCTGTCTGGCCAATCAGAGCAGAGTAGACCAATCACAACAGACTGAGCTGTCTGGCCAATCAGAGCAGAGTAGATCAATCACAACAGACTGAGCTGTCTGGCCAATCAGAGCAGAGTAGATCAATCACAACCGACTAAGCTGTCTGGCCAATCAGAGCAGAGTAGATCAATCACAACAGACTGAGCTGTCTGGCCAATCAGAGCAGAGTAGATCAATCACAACCGACTTAGCTGTCTGGCCAATCAGAGCAGAGTAGATCAATCACAACAGACTGAGCTGTCTGGCCAATCAGAGCAGAGTAGATCAATCACAACAGACTGAGCTGTCTGGCCAATCAGAGCAGAGTAGATCAATCACAACAGACTGAGCTGTCTGGCCAATCAGAACAGAGTAGATCAATACCAACAGACTGAGCTGTCTGGCCAATCAGAGCAGAGTAGACCAATCACAACAGACTGAGCTGTCTGGCCAATCAGAGCAGAGTAGATCAATCACAACCGACTAAGCTGTCTGGCCAATCAGAGCAGAGTAGACCAATCACAACAGAATGAGCTGTCTGGCCAATCAGAACAGAGAAGACCAATCACAGCAGACAACATACTTTCAGAGCAGAGTAGACCAATCACAACAGACTGAGCTGTCTGGCCAATCAGAACAGAGTAGATCAATACCAACAGAGTGAGCTGTCTGGCCAATCAGAGCAGAGTAGACCAATCACAACAGACTGAGCTGTCTGGCCAATCAGAGCAGAGTAGATCAATCACAACCGACTAAGCTGTCTGACCAATCAGAGCAGAGTATATCAATCACAACAGACTGAGCTGTCTGGCCATTCAGAGCACAGTAGACCAATCACAACAGACTGAGCTGTCTGGCCAATCAGAGCAGAGTAGATCAATCACAACCGACTTAGCTGTCTGGCCAATCAGAGCAGAGTAGATCAATCACAACAGACTGAGCTGTCTGGCCAATCAGAGCAGAGTAGATCAATCACAACAGACTGAGCTGTCTGGCCAATCAGAGCAGAGTAGATCAATCACAACAGACTGAGCTGTCTGGCCAATCAGAACAGAGTAGATCAATACCAACAGAGTGAGCTGTCTGGCCAATCAGAGCAGAGTAGATCAATCACAACAGACTGAGCTGTCTGGCCAATCAGAGCAGAGTAGATCAATCACAACCGACTAAGCTGTCTGACCAATCAGAGCAGAGTATATCAATCACAACAGACTGAGCTGTCTGGCCATTCAGAGCACAGTAGACCAATCACAACAGACTGAGCTGTCTGGCCAATCAGAGTAGAGTAGATCAATCACAACCGACTTAGCTGTCTGGCCAATCAGAGCAGAGTAGACCAATCACAACAGACTGAGCTGTCTGGCCAATCAGAGCAGAGTAGATCAATCACAACAGACTGAGCTGTCTGGCCAATCAGAGCAGAGTAGATCAATCACAACCGACTAAGCTGTCTGGCCAATCAGAGCAGAGTAGATCAATCACAACAGACTGAGATTTCTGGCCAATCAGAGCAGAGAAGAGTAGACCAATCACAACAGACTGAGCTGTCTGGCCAATCAGAGCAGAGTGAATCAATCACAACAGACTAAGACGTCTGGCCAATCAGAGCAGAGAAGTGTAGACCAACCACAACAGACTGAGACGTCTGGCCAATCAGAGCAGAGAAGAGTAGACTGAGCTTTCTGGCCAATCAGAGCAGTGTAGACCAATCACAACAAACTGAGCTGTCTGGCCAATCAGAGCAGAATAGACCAATCACAACAGACTGAGCTGTCTGGCCAATCAGAGCAGAGTAGATCAATCACAACAGACTGAGCTGTCTGGCCAATCAGAGCAGAGTAGACCAATCACAACAGACTGAGCTGTCTGGCCAATCAGAGCAGAGTAGATCAATCACAACAGACTAAGCTGTCTGGCCAATCAGAGCAGAGTAGACCAATCACAACAGACAAAGCTGTCTGCCCAATCAGAGCAGAGCAGACCAATCACAGCAGACTGAGCTGTCTGGCCAATCAGAACAGAGTAGACCGATTACAACAGACTGAGCTGTCTGGCCAATCAGAGCAGAGTAGACCAATCACAACAGACTGAGCTGTCTGACCAATCAGAGCAGAGAAGAGTAGACCAATCACAACAGACTGCGACGTCTGGCCAATCAGAGCAGAGAAGAGTAGACTGAGCTTTCTGGCCAATCAGAGCAGTGTAGACCAATCACAACAAACTGAGCTGTCTGGCCAATCAGAGCAGAATAGACCAATCACAACAGACTGACTGGCAAAGTAGCTCCAGAAAGGAGGTATTAAGAGAGATTTATTTATCCAATGAGACGTTTGAGAATCATTGAAAATGTGATGATGTGCAAAAGTAGGCTATTTTATAAGAAAATTAAAACGTTTTTTGACTTTTGATGCATGCTAACCTGTTGTAGGAGACAACATTAGGAAACTGCAAAATAGCATAATCGGGGCACTTTAAAATAACAAGGATTTGGAAGGAAATTTTCCTGTTGGTTTTGGGGGTGATATGACTTTGATTTTGTGAGATGGACCATAACTCCCATGAACCCTTTAGATTAGATATATGATAAGTGGTTGTGATCAGTAACTGAGGGCTGTGTGTGAGTGTTGTTTACATGTCTGCTGCCAGTGAATGTGATCATAAGTGAGGGCTGTGTGTGTGTGTGTGTGTTGTTTACATGTCTGCTGCCAGTGGTTGTCCTGCTGGTCGTGTGTGTGTTCTTGCTGCTTCTTCTCCTTCAGGCTGATGTAGATCTGCTGTTTTCTCTCCTGCTCCAGCCTCCTCAGATCCTCTTCAGCCTTACGCCTCTCCTCCTGACTCACACACACACACACACACTGAGACCAGGGCAGAATGCGTGTATGCGTGTCAGTGCGTGTGTGACGGCAGTACCTTGAGTTCCTCATCTGCTCTTCTCTGTTCCTCTCTGGCCTTCAGCTGATCCGACAACACGACCTGCTCCGGCTCGACACTCAGTCCAGAGAAACGCTTCTCCAGCTCAGCTTCTTTCCTCGCCCTGGACAATTATATACGGAAAACATTAAACATGCAGGCCACTTGCAGAGGTTATCAGAGGTCATTAATTATTAACAGAAGAAATGTTGCTCTGAGGGGAGAGCGTGAATGTCAGTGAGAACGATTATCATGCAGTGACAAAGCATAAGTGCACACACACACACACACACAAAATTCCTTTTGCTCATTGTCTAGTTGTCAACGTGAAAAGAAAAGCAGTCAAACGTGTTTTCCCACATATTTTCCATGATATAAAATCAGACAGCTGTGAAGTTTGTTGGATTTAAACCCCTGTTTCATTCTACGGTTGTTTAATGTTGTATAAACCGTTATTATCACTAGTTATGCCTGGATAACAGAGCACATTGTCCCACACCTGTTGTTAAATCCTGCAGAAGCCTCTTCAGATTTTGCCCTTTGGCTCAGGGAAGTTATCAACAACACACATTGCATCATGGAAATACAGATCATACAGGTTGTGCTTGAACTGATGTACAACAAAACTGTGACTGTCATAATTTCACATCAGAAGTGCCTCTAAAAACAGAAACAAATCATCATATTAAGTTCTGTCTGAAAGTCCCATGACGAGATCAGGCACACGAGGAGGAATGAACACACAAGCTCTGTGTTGATAACAGTCTTTTACTGGTCAAATATTAAGCTAGCGTTGACCGAGTGGATTAATCTGTAGTTTATGCCAAACAATACATGTTCAAAGAATATTTATAGTTCAGTTCAGCTATAAGTCAATGTATCTTTTACTTTATAAACCTTTCAACTTTTCATCATTTTTCATTGGCCCAGGCCAGATCAGAGAAAATATTCTCTTTGATTATTTGTATTTCATCAGTTTACCAAAGAAATAATCTCTAATGTAACACAACACAAGAGAACAATACTGAATACAATGTGCTGTTGCAGAGTATAACTGGGTTAAATTCTCAAAAATATTCATAATTCTCCTCGAAATTGAAAGAAATTAAATCTTAAGCCTATTCTAACAGTTTTATTTTGTAGACAATACAGCAAACTTCTAAAATAAGTTTGGATGTATTTTTAGGTACATTATGGTTATTAATGTTAAAAATATATATTTTTTGTTAATTTAAAATATTTTTTTTATTTTTGAAATAAAATAAAATACAAGTATTAGATGAAAAACTTAAACTAAAGAAAATGCATAAATGTTTAATTTGTAGCACTAAAATGACTTACTTTAAATAGATAAAAAATTAACTAAACTGAAATAAAATAAAATAAACCTAAATAATATTTTAAAACGAGACAAAAGTAAGATAAAAACTACACTGTAAAAAATATTTTCAAGATTTGTTATCACAACATAATTTCTTTTGTCAAATCAACTTTATAATAATTTATTTAGTTGAGATAACTTACTATTTTGAGTTTCTGATGGTTAAATTAATATACTTCATTGTATTAACTCACTTTTCCCAGTTCAATCAACTTAAAATTTTAAGGCAAACCAGGTTACTTACTTTTTTAAGTTAAACCAACAATATTTTTTACAGTGTAGTAATCACAAGATTTTTTCTTTTGTCAAATCAACTTAAATAATTTATTTAGCTCAGATAACATATAATTGTGAGTTTCTGATGGCTAAATTAATCTCCTTCATTGTATTAATTCACTTTTTCCAGTTCAATGAACTTAAAATTTTAAGGCAACCAGGTTACTTACTTTTTTAAGTTAAACCATCAATATTTTTTTACAGTGTACTAAAATAGCTGATTGTCAATTATGATTCTCATAATGCAGTATAACATGACTTATTATTGTAATAATATTGTTGTATTTTTAAATAATTTAAATATGCATAAATTAAAGGCAGTACAATAAATAACATTATGAGACCGGGTACAGTTGTAACGCCATCAATTACACCAATCATCAGTCATTTTATTAAGAAAAATCTGATTTTGAAGTTAGAATATAACTTTTTGGACCAAAACTATATTTCTTTAAGTTTATAGTCCTTAAACTTTTGCAGATAAAATCATATAACTTATATTAGACTAAATTCTATTTTTCATGCAAATATTATGCATTAAATGTTTTTCATTTTTAAATTCAAACCATTATGCTAATACAGCTAGCTAAACACAGGAGTGGGCTGTAACACATCTTAGAAGTGTTACAACAATCCCCGGTTACACTTTATATTAAGGTGTCAGTGTTACACTGTAATTATACATTTAAGTACTAAGTAATACTATTAACTACATTTACTTACTATAGGGTTAGATGAGGGTTTGTTTTAGGGTTAGTTGCATATAATTATGCATGACTAATTTATAATTAGTACTACAGTAACCACATCTAACATGTGTGATGACACTCTAAAATAAAGTGTTACCCTTACATACAACTCAGGACAGTTTCTTTGTAATTATCTTACAGAATGGCTGGATCATGGAGATGAAAGACAGAAAAAGGTGTGCCAGACTGTGTTTAAAAAAAGGAAGTCGAGAGGTTTTAGAGAAGGGCAGGACAGACAGATCAGTTGTGAAAAAGGCCAATGGTGAGGATTATGAGACCTGGAGACATTTGAAAACTAAGCCAAAGGAAGTGTGTGTAAAATGTGCCCAATGCAGTTTCTGTGTCCAGCAAGCCTGCACTTCAGAGTTAACAACATTCATGTGTCACTATTGTGATTCTGATATGAGTGTTCATTAAGGAAGTTTGTTCTAGTAGACTCTTTTACACACACACACACAGTCTACAGTACGCTCTAGAACATTCTCGTTCACGGTTCCTTGCTGGTGGAACAATCTCCCCACCCTCATCCGGAATGCAGAATCCCTGACAACAATCAAAAGACAGCTGAAAACTCATCTCTTCTGTGAGCACTTAACCTCTTAAAAGAATAAAAACAAAAACTCTTTCCTTTTCCCTGAATCCCTCCCTTGTCTGGCTTATGCTATTCTAATCAATGTCTGAAACTTTGTATTTTGAGCACTTCTTGCATTGTTTGCCTCTTTATGTTGACTCGCTGTACTTCTCAATTGTAAGTCGCTTTGGATAAAAGCGTCTGCAAAATAACTAAATGTAAATGTAGCCTAAGTGGATTTAAGTTATGGTCAGTCACAGAGAGCGGAGTGTTTTAGGTTGTTCATATGGATTGATCAATACACCTATTTTTGTAGCATATTGCATAATGTGGCCTGTTTGTCTAATTGCTACAACTTACCCCAGCATACGTTACAAACTAAAATGTTGAAGCTGAATTTATAGTAATATAGAATTACTGAGAAGTCTTTTGAAGTGTTGGTGCATAATGTAACACTATCTAGTGTAAATGATAAATAACGTTTGAGATTTGTGCTGGCTACTGTATACAGGCCACCATACAGACTCTATCAAAGAATAGGTGGTTTGCAGTCACGTGATTGTGTTGACGCGCGGAATGCAGATGGAGGGCAAGGAGTGAAGAGCACAATGGACGAGATGGAGGAAAATCCGTACTGTACTACTTTAGACGCTATTACAAGAGAAATATATAAACAGAAAATCGAAACATATGTTGGACGTGATCCTTACGTTATGAAGAGGACCGATTTTTAATTGAATTGAGAGATTTGCCTGCCATCGAGGCTGTAGATATCAGCAACTAACTAGTCTTACAGACATACTTTGACTTTACAAAGTTCGGAAACTGGTACGTTACACGAACAGCCACATAAGTGTATTTTAACACCTGAATAATGTAATTATAAGCCACATCAATAATGTATTAACTCACATTTGACGAAGTGATCTCTGCACACACACACACAGGCATTTTCCCATTCGGCTCCTCCTGACCGGCGCAGACGTAGTCTTTGCGAGGCATTTTTCCTAGTGTTTTTCTGTCAATTTCTTGTATTTCCCCCAGTGTTGTAGTCGAGACCACCTCACTCGAGTCCGAGTCGACACCGAGACCAGAGAGAGTCGAGTCCGAGTCAAGACCGAGTCCATAGAGAGTCGAGTCCGAGACCAGAGACGGTCGAGTCCGAGTCGAGACCAGTGAGGGTTGATTACCTAATTTACTTTTATTTACTTAGAGAAATCCTTTTATTTTATTTTATTGAATTTACTAAGAGTTTAAAAAATATGATCAGTTTAGGGTAAAAAGGCCACATAGTAGGTGGTGTTAAAAGTAATTTTATTACAATTTGTCATGCGCAGTTGCGCACTAGAAAATCACCAATCACTGGGCGTGTCAATCAATTTAAAGAAATATTTTATTAACATTAATTAATAATCTTGAAAAATATTTTGAATTGAACTCGAGTGGACTCGGGAATAAGTCCGAGTCCTAAAATAAAAATGTTCGAGTACGAGTCAATTCCGAGTCCAAATGCACACGAGTCCATGACAAGACCAAGACCATTAAAATATGGTCTCGAGACCGAGTCCGAGTCTCGAGTACTACAACACTGATTTCCCCCCCTTATGAACAACAACTTTGGGCACACGATAAAAACTCCTCGTGGTTTGATCGATTTGAGCAACCATAAACGACGCAAAACATAGGCATTTTTTGAGTATGTTCCTAAATATAGAAAATCACTTCCTGCCCTCCATCTGCTTTTCGTGCCATGGCAACGCAGTGGCGTGACGTCACGTGAAAACAAGCTATTTGCTGATTCTCATGTAAACTTCATTTAGCCTAGGCTAAATGAGATAACTTAGAACTTGATAATGCAACAGAAACTGTTGACTCTCTTTTCCAACACTTTTAGACACAGTTGCTTGCTTGCACTTAAAAGAAAATTAAAGAAAATACTCCAATGCCATGGTTCAACGAGCACACCCAGACCCTTAAGAGAGCAGCCAGAAAAAGGGAAGATTTTTTGTATTTCATGGAAGGAGAGCTCAATTGCATACAGAGAGTAATTTAAAGCTGCTAGATCTGCTTATTTTTCAACCCTATTAGAAGAAAACAAACATAATTCTAGGTATCTATTTGAAACAGGGTTAGGGTTAGGGTTAGCAAAATAAACTGACGAAAAATAAAGCCTCAACCCCAGAAGTTTCCAAACAGCACAACAGTAATGATGACTTTGTGAACTTCTTTATTTACAAGATTGATAATATCAGGGAGAAAATTATAACTATGCAACCGTCTACTACAGTATCGCATCAAGCAGTGCATTGTAGTCTCCCTGAGGAAAAATTTGATTCATTCATTGCTATTGGAGAGGAAGAATTTTCTAAACTCATTAAATCATCTAAATCGACAACATGTATGTCTCATGCTTCCAGAGATCATAAATCCTCTTCTTAATATCATTAATTCATCTTAGTCATAAGGATAGTAGCAAAACTTTTAAGCTGGCTATGATTAAACAGCTTGTTAAAAATAAATGCAACTTGATCGTACAGAAATAGACAATTACAGGCCGATCTTGAATCTAAAAAAACAGAGATTCTAATTATTGGATAAAAAACGTCCACACGTAACAGCCTGAAATACTTTCTAACACATGATGGCTGCTCTGTTAATTCTTCGTCGTCGGGTAGGAACCTGGGTGTGCTCTTTCATACCAATCTTTCAATTGAAAGTCACGTGTCTAGAATCTGCAAAACTGCATTCTTAAAATATATATATCTACTGTAAATTACGTCATATGCTCTAATTGACAAATGTGGAACAGTTCATGCGTTCATGACATCAAGGCTAGATTATCGTGCCACCGCGCCGCGTCTAGGACAACTCCAGGTATCGCACACCGGACGCGCACTTTCTCACCAGTGTATGGCCAGCAATATTGTAATGTTTAATGACAGGAAATGAAGATAATGTCTGTTCTATGTTATGATTGTACTGTACAATTAAACACAATCGTTGCTGAGTGTGCAGTTTGAACACTTTACCTCAGAGCATCCGTTAACTGAATGAATTGAGAATCTCACCTGAAAAAACATCAGCAATTGTCATTCAAGCAGCTGATTTCTGTAAATGAATGCAAAACTAAATGTATATTGCAGCATAGGGCGAAGTCAGGATCCATCAGCAACGATTTGAGACAAAAATAATTTAAATTTTATATAAAACTATGTAAATGGCGCTCTGTGGCGCAGCAGGGTTTTGAACACGGTCTTGAGCCGTCGCCGGGCGCCGCGGACAGACGCCGAATGGCGCCGCCGGTGTGTGTACACTCATAGACAATAATGTGTTCGAATTTTAAAGACGTGGCGCTGCGCGACGCGACGCTGCGCTTCTCGTCCCGTGTGCGACCTACTTAAGATGAAACAGCTCGAGTTCTTACCAGAACCAGGAAGTAGGACCATATTAGCCATATTAGAAGGTTCTGTCAAGTGTCAACCATGCATTGGCTCCCTATTAAAGGGATACTCCACCCAGAAATCTAAAAATTCTGTCATAATTTACTCACCCTCAGGTTGTTGCAAACCTGTATGAGGTACTTTCTTCTACTGAACACAAAGGAAGATATTTTGAAGAATGATTGAAACGAACGATTGTTTGGCACCATTTACTTCCATAGTAGAAAAAAAGTACTATAATTCAATGTTAGGCTGCATAGATTAGGTCAGCCGGAACCGGGAACACTTCCCATAATTCCTGATGTACTCGTTACATCATAAGAAGAATTGTGTCTACACTAATATTAGTCTCTTCATTTCTCCCGAGGTTTACCGTAGTCCGCTGGATCCATGCCGTATCCAGATCTGATGAAAGACCAGCGCCTGGACACGACGACAACGCAGACCTGAAGTGTCACTAGTCCCTCCCTGTGAAAGCCTTCTGAAGTTTGCCCAAAGATAACTTTTTTCCACAAAGACACATATTTTTGCGATTACAGTTCATAACTAGTGATCTTTGCAATGGAAGGGAATCAATCAGAACAAACTTTAATTTAACTAACTTCATTCTAGAGCTGCTGTAAAGCCAAAACAATCTCTGCTACTTTAATTTCCTATTATCACTGTAAAGCTGCTTTGAAACAATCCATAGTGTTAAAATCGCTTTATAAATAAAGGTGACTTGACTTGAACTGCTTATAGCGAGTGTGTAGTTGTATTTCCGCTGCATGAATGAAGTGTGTGTGTGTGTGTGTTTCACCTGAGCTGTTCAGCCTCTCTCTGAGCCTGCAGCGCTGCTCTCTCGGCCATGATCTCGTCACAGATTTGATCGTAAGGTTTGTCGTCACGATGTTCTCCCATCACCCAAACCCACACATCATCATCATCAAGACCCTTCATCCATGACACAAACTTTCCTGAAACTGCACACACACACACACACACATACATTTCTGGTAATATGTATGACAGATCCTCTGCCCTGTATATTCACATCTTATTGTCAGTAAGTAAGGATGTGTCAGTGAAAACCTTTTCTGCCTTTCAGACTTGCAGCCTCCTCCTTCTCCAGCTGTGTCTCTCGCTCTCTCCATCTCCTGATCTGCTCTTCCCTCATCTTGAGGAACAGCACCTGTTTTTGCTCCTCGTTGAGCTCAGACAGCAGCTCCGGCTCGATGTACATGTCAGCCAGGATCTGCTGCAGCATCTTCACGCTTTACTCAAAAACACACAGCTCACAGAATGGGCGTCTACTGGTCTTGCTTGGGTTTGGACTCTGTAAAACAGTTTCAAAAGAAGAAGTAACACCACAGGACGTCATGCAGAGTAAACTATCCCAGAGAGAGAGAGAGAGAGAGAGAGAGAGAGAGAGAGAGAGAGAGAGAGAGAGAGAGAGAGAGAGAGAGAGAGAGAGAGAGAGAGAGAGAGAGAGAGAGAGAGAGAGGCCTGATAGAGTTACAGACAGAAACATACTATACAAATGTTACTTTTCAATGGGTTTCTGAAACTAGCTTTAATAAGTCTAAGCTCAGTTAAAAACTTAGGGTTAACTTAAGGTTGTTGTTATATTTTTAAAGTTCTGTATAATTGTTAAATGTAAACCTTTAATTATGCTGTAATGGTGAATGGCTAAAACAAGAAAAAAAGCAATACTGGCCTTCATTCATAAAACTCAGTAAAAAAAAAAAACCCTACAACAACAAAACCCCTAAAATCCCTATTATACCATCATATTTTTGTTGAAAATTAAAATATGACATTAATGTATAAAATGGAAATAAAAAAAAACATTTTCTTTTATCATATAGCTAAAATTAAGTGGAATTCAGTTCTGCAAAATAAAATTAAAAGAGGGATATCGCTAAATCTCGACACACACATATTCAAACAAACAAACAGAAATCTGACACAGTCACATTTGAATGTAAACAAGGAACGGGAAGCAGGAAAAAGAAGACCCAGCCGTCAATCAATCAATGGCAGCGACGCCGCTGACACGCGCTGACTTACCGCTTCATACACGAGCGCTTTGCTCGCGCGAGGAGGACCAGTCCACAACACCAGCTGTACAAAAGCAGAACAATCCCTGCTGAGGTCTGAGGATAAAGCTTAGAGCTCTTGATACCTGTACAGAAAGGTAAATGTCGAGTGAAGTATGTGGTAAATGTACTGTACACACCCTTAACTCAACCCTAGTTACAGGTCAAACTGAGTTCCCTCCTACACACACACACACTCCGGCTGCGTGCTGCTGCTCTACAGTCTTATGAAAGCTGCTTTATTAGGCTATTCGTTTGTATTATCAGCGCGGGATCTCTCCAGCAGGCTACACATCAATCTCACATTAATACACGCAACTATTAAAAATAAAAAGTGAGTCTGTTGCTGTAGGGTCTAATAACCCTGGAGGAGGATGGTTTAATGACGTCTGACACGGCTTGGTGAAATTTGACCCTCAGATTATGACTTTCAACAAAGAAAAAAAAAGGAAAAGAAAAAAAAAATCAGGAAATAGTATAAATCAATAGATCGTGACTGGGCATGATCCACATTTTGCTACGTCATTACAAGTACACCTGGCTGCAGCCTGCAGATCGGGGTGGGGCTGCAGCTGGGGCGGGGCTGCACTTGCAGCTCCGCCCATAACAATTCTCATTGGTTAGTAACAAAGTGATGACGTAGATTGAGGCGGGGCCGCACTAGGGCGGGGCTACATGACGCCAGGGGCGATTCTAGGGTCAGAGCTTTGGGGGTGCTGAGCACCCAATGAGCCCCACTGCCACCACCCACATTTTACACCCATATACGCTCCCTCTCTCTCTTCATTTCTTAATTCCCTCTCATCCCTTATGGACTCTCCCTGTTGTTTTCCTCCTCCTTTTTTATGAAAAAATGTAGTGTAAAATAATGTTACAAAAAGTAATGTAATAGGCTACTTAATGGCAAAACGTAGGAGTATAAGTATAGTTACTGTTTTGCTTGAAATCACTATTTGTCAATTTATTATTGTTTCCTCACCTGGTTCTTCCTGCATGCTCTCCCTTTCTCCTTCTCCCCCTCTTTCCCTTTCTCCATCTCCCTCTCTTTCCCTTTCTCCAACTCCATCTCCCTCTAATCAATATTAGAACAATGAAAATGTTAGCTAAAAGAGCTAATTTTCATTGGTAGTACCCCAGCCAGCAGTAAAAAAGGCAACCTTAAAGATTAACAAATTTGTAAAACTATGTTGGGTGGACTCTGTTCCTAGGGGGGGTTCGGGGGCTTGATCCCCCGCTAGAAAATTTTGTACATTTTAAGGCTAAATGCATCAATCTTGTGCTATTTGAGAGATCAAAATTAAGAGCTTCAACCCATGAACTGCTCGTTGAACATAGAAAAAGCATTGATTTGCACCAGGACAATAAAGAGGGCTCAAACATCTTTTTAGTAATGAGAGTCTCAGTCTATTACATTATCAATGGTGTTTTAGGATCCCAAACAATTATTATAATAATGTAATGATTTATATAATTATTTCTATGACGTAAAATCCATATAGCCTATAAATGTACTACTATATAAATTAAAATGAAAATATACCAAATATATATACCACGCTGAAAGCACATGCATCGTATTGAATGAATGAATGAATGAATAATTTTATTTCTTTTCATTTCCTTTTCCTCTTCAGAACATGGTCATTGATAACAGAGCATATTTAAACAAAAAATAATAAAAACAAAATCTCAGCATGTTCAAAAGAGAAGAAAAAGAATATAGAAAAAAAAGGAGAAGGAAGAAGCTAACTTATATTTACCTTCCCCTTTTACAAATCTGCATTTGAAACGGCTACTGTTTTCTCTTTACAAAATATCATAATTTATCCTTTTTGAGAAACAACAACAACAAAAAAAACTTAATCATTTGCAGTACATTTTATCTAAAAATAAGTCACACAATACAATTATAATGTAAAAAACAAAAATAAATAAATAAATAAATAAACAAAAAACACAAAATGTAATACTGACAATGAATATTAAAGGAATGGCAAGAAACAGACTCTATAATAATTCAAATCATCCTCTTGAAGAGGAAATGAGACATATGTCCCATCTACCTTAAATTTTCTAATATAAACATTTTAAACCTTCTTTTAAATTGCACAATATGATTGCTTTCTTTAATTATTATACAGGTAAATTATTCCACAGCCTTACCCCATTGACAGATATGCACATGCTTTTGAGTGTGGTACGTGCAATTGATTGGGAGAGATTTCCTCTCCTTCTTAAATTATATCTACTATCTCTTTCCTTAAACCGTATTTGCGTTAAGTGGTACAGTATTGGTACAATACCGGTACAATACTTTTAATAAAATGATTAAGTATTAAAAATCTCTAAAGTAATAATGAAAGCAGCAAAAAGGAGTAGAGCACATATCCATAGTTCTAACTATGCCTGATCTAAGTTCAGCGTATAAGGAATTACAGAGTATTGTGTAATATCTTTGTAGTATTTTAAAAGTTTTTCACATTCTGTTGCACTTCACCATGTAAATAACAAAATAACTGTAAACATTAATGGCACCTAAATATATTTCTTATTTTAAGCATTCCTCTGTAATAGTTCTTGTTTATTTTGTGCATTATATAGGTTATTATAAAACATTTATGCCAATAAAGTTTGAAGTTAAAATAACTACATACAGTACATTGTCAATCTCTGTAAACCATATTATGCATGCCAACTCAAAAAAAAAAAGAGAATTTTGGACACGAACTGCTCGTTGAACAAAGAAAAAGCATTAATTTGTGACAATAAAGAGGACTCAAACATCTTTTTAGTTATGAGAGTCACAGTCTGCATTACATTATCAATGGTGTTTTAGGATGCCAAACAATTATTATAATAATGTAATAATGATTTATAATTATTCCTATGACGTACTGTAAAATCCATTTAGACTATAAATGTACTATGTTAATGAAAATGAGTATTTCAAAAGTATATTTTAACTTACATTACACTATAATGGAGGAAAATTAAAAGACTTTTGTCCTAATTTCTTCACTTGCAAGAAATAAACCCTTGAGCTTTTATTTAGGAGAAAACACCAGATGACCATGATGATTGCGTGAGCAAAGTTAATCACGCTGCACAAACAGGATGCTATTCTAATGTCAGTTATTATAATGGCGCAACGCCATATCATAGTTTCAATTTTAGTTTGTTGGCAAAATATAACGCTAGAGACCTTAATGGTAGGTTTTACATTTTACATCTTTATATACAGTATGTGTTGGGAAAAGGGAGAAGAGAGAGTTCGGCAAAAAGCCTATTCAAACTCGCGTTCAGCGCATCAAAAGCTGCTTTCAAGCACTTCACACGCCCTATGACTTACGCCACTGAAGCTGTTTCAAGATGGGCGTCTTTTTGCTGTAAAGACAGGCACTTAGTGCAAATATATGCTCCGTTATAGAAAATGTAAAAAAATAAAAAAAAAGTTTTCTTCCCTTAGCTTGGGCCCCAAGTGCACATGGCGAACTTCCAATATTTTATCAGACCGGCCCTCGCGGCCTCGAAACACTACCGGCCTACCGGGAAAACTCCCGACTCTCCCGATTGCCACTCCGCTACTGCCCTCCATCATTGAAAAAACTAGCCCTCAACCTCCTTCACAGAAGAAAATGCACGCAGGACTCCCATTCTTTCCTTGTGTATTTCAGTACAGTGCAAGCACAGTCAAAGAGGGCACCTGGAACTCTTGGCAAGAGTGCAAGTCTCTTGCACTCCAGTTCACAACACCTGATTTAGATAAAATACAAACAATATTGAATCATTTTGAAGAATGGCATTATCAGTACAGAGTCATACAAGGAATTTATTTTTTTATACATCTTAAACATATTATATAGGAAAATGTTAGACAAGATACACTTGAGTGTTATTGGCTTTGTAGTACCTAAGTACCTAAGAGACTTAATTGTTTATGAAGAATATAAACTCTAAATAAAAACTTTAATTTGGCTTGAGCAAGCCTATCCTAAAAGTTTTGAGGGCAATATCGTTTATCAAGCACAGACAGATGTATGGATATGACAGAACCCCGTCCTGAGATGTTGTTGAAGGACCAGCTCTCGTCGAGGAGCATCAAGTGACTTATATGGATAGATATATAAAAGATAAAAACGACGGAAGAAGTGAATGGCCACACCCCAAAACGTCACCGGCCTTCAGAACTCTTCCCTGCCAACAAACAAAGAGAGATCATCCAGCCAGACTCCAAAGCTGCACATGGAATGACCTTCAAAGATCTCAACCAGCTGGCTAAGAACATCACCCAGTTCAACCCGAACTCCACGGAGGGCCACAGCATCCAGGCCGACCTCCAAGATATCGACTTCCTCCTAGAGGTGAGACCCCATATGACTGACAGAGACATTTTATACCTCCTCAGATCCACATCCAGTTCAGAGGTACGAAGCTTCCTAGACCGACAACCTGCTCATGTCAAGTCAAACTACCAGCTGCTACGTGAGATCCTGATTAAAGAATTTACAAGTGCAGAGTCAGAACACGGTGTGTTAAGCCTAGTTCACACTACATGATTTTAAGCCCGATTTAAGCCCGATTTGCAAATCGTTGAGTCACCGACAAGTCAGGGTGTTATCGCGTGCAAATCGCGGGCGATTAGCGGACGATTAACGCTCTCCAATCTGTTAGTATGAAAGAGCCAACAACGCATCAAAGACAGCTCGCAGACACCTCGCAGACAGGTCACCGAGCTCAGAAAAATATCTAGCATGCTAGATATCCAGAGCTGTCGCGCGACTCAATCTCAGTGATGTCAAGAGCTAGAGCCAATCAGAGCAAGGTATGGGTTGAGGTCACCGGGTAAATATGCGAAATGCGCGATTTTCGAACAAACACGTCCAATAGGAGTTTGCAGAAAGATCAGCAACATGTCAAGAAAGCAATGGACTCAAGATTTAGATCAAAATTGAATCGAACTGTGGCAGGAGCATGAATGCCTTTATGATGTTGGACATGAGATGTACCACAACCGCATCCAGAAAGAGAAAAGGTGGACAGAAATCACAAACGCCCTCAAACAGTGAGCAAAATGTTATTGGAAATGTACATTAAATCTTACTGTAATTCTGTTTGTTGTGATATTATATTGTGAAGTAAGAGGATATTCAGTTCAAGGATTTAATTGTCATATTTAGTTAGAAACAGAGAATTAAAACAAAAGAATTAGTGGGGGTGCATAACTGAGAATTAATGAATAATGCATTTTCTTTATTAATTCTAGACTTTACTGTTGAGGACATTAAGATCAGGGCCGTATCCCTGCGAACACTTGTAGATGAGATTGAATCGTTGGGTGACAGAGTTGTTGTCAAATCCTGTAGTGCGTCAGCTCCAGTTGCGGATCAATCATGATGTGTCGTTTGGTGTGAACGGCTCAACAACTTGAACACTCCTGATTTCACAGAGAGCAAGTCATGTAGTGTGAACTGCACAGTTCAGCCCGATGTTTTGAAATCATGTAGTGTGAACTAGGCTTTAATCGCCTTGGAAACCAAGCAAGGTCGTCAAGAGCCTCCCCAAGCCTATTACCACCGTTTCCGAAAAGCCTACTTCGATGCACATAGCAAACCTGAATTTGAAGAGGATGTGAACTGCAAAACCCTCTTCCTGAGAAACCTGCACCCTGTACTGAGTCATCATCTCGGCATCATGGCCTGCCCAGTCACAATGTCCATTCAACAGCTACGTGACCTGACACACAAGGCCTACATCAAACAAAAGATGACTTCAAAGAAAGGGTTGAAAACATCCACAGTGTCAAACTCCAGCGACGACAAAACTCACCTCTGCACCACTCAGCCAAAAACAACACTGAGTGTGCCCAAGAACACGACAGTCTCCCCTCAGAAGACATGGAGCAACTACTGAGGCAACTGCAAGTGCTCATCAAAGACAAGCTGAACACAGAAGACCAGTGATCACCGTGTCGTGTACACCTTCCTGAGACGACCACCTGTTCTACAACAACACAGAACAAAGTGGCCTCTCACAGTCAACCACTGACAAACACCCAGAGGTACCAGAAAACACCATCCTGGTTACCCATCACACCACAAGCTCCAAACTCAAGAACCATCTGTGTGCTACAGCAACAACAGTAAGCACAGAAGTCAGACAGTCTGTCACAACCAGAAGGCATCACAAGAGGAAGGCAACAAAGGAGACCTTGTTTTGCACTACAGCTTCACGCGTCCATGCCAAACCACATCCCAAAGTCTGCCAGAGAACTTCCTGCCTTACTGGACCCCCAGCACATCACAGAAGATCCCTTTCCAAGGCAAATATGCAACAAGCTCATCAAAGCCAAGCCATCAAGCAAAAGGGGGGAGCAAAACAGACTGAGACAGATCTGACATACATACAGCATACATACAGTACATGCACTAGACTACACTGTACCACTAACATACACCAGTTAAACACATCTACCATGAAAAAACATTCAACAAACATGTTTTCCCACAGGTAGACACTTAAATCGCAACACTGACTTAGCTACCCTTTCCACAGGAAACATATAGCGATACACCCAACAAGTAGAACACCTCTCATTACATTGTGACACCTGTCACTGCACCACAGTACCCATACTGGAGTCAGTCAACTGCTTTGTTTTGTTTTACCTCTTCCTTCCCTTTCCTCATTCTTTTATTAGGTAAAATCCCCGTTACCCCATAAGGGTCAAGGTTACAATATAAGGATTGACGCGCCACGCCTGACGTTTGCAAGTCACCTTAAAACGAATATTAGCCAGAGAACTCCCTGCATCATTCGAATCAAAATCTGAAAGGTAAATTGGTCTAAACCTAGAACAATTTAGAAGAGAATAAAACTTAGTCACAAAATTGATCAATCACCGTTTTAAAACAAACTAGAATAACGGTCCTAAAATTGAACTTAACTTTTTCAACATAATGGACTATATTGAGAGAGTGAACCTGTTTTAGCCCTAGATAATCTAATGCCCTGCACCAGTAAAGTGATCAGTCATGGAGGTGTTGCCTTGTTGTTTGCTGTGTGTGTTTGCCTCTTCTTCTTCTGTTTCTCCAGCGTTCGATGACGTCTTCTTCTCAACCCATCATCAAACGAGAGGGGGGATATGTAACGAATTGAGTCGAGCTAAACACAAATTAATCAAATTAATCTCTTATGGGATTAATTCAAAAAGTGATTCAGCACTCCGGATCTGGACACCACATTCCAAAGTCCCAAGACGGCTCCAAGTTGTCTGCTCTGGTTAAGTAAACCCCCCTCAGAGAGACTCTTTATGGCCGCAGGCCCCAAAAGATGGGCACTAAACAGGAAGAACTGTCAATGTGTAATGTTTTACCAAGACAAATCGGCTCAAGAAATGGTGAAACAAGAGGCTTCACAACAAAGGTCCTTTGATCCCCCGACAGATATGTTACGTAGACCTCTTCCCCCACGAGTTGAACATACCACAACCTCACTGTTAAGATCTCTCTGAGATCTCACACATAAAATCATATAAACTCACCCCAGAACAATTCTCAAGGGACTCATAATCAAACTACATAAGTTTGTGTGTCTACAATTCATATGTTAGTGTATTCTGCTTAGATCACATATAAATCATGTTATGGTATTATTAACTACGATGATTGATAGCTATTAGTTTCTGCTAGAGTGTGAATGCCTCGTGCTTGCTATCAAACGAATCGTATTCTCTTAATTCAAAAGATGGCTTGATTGAAATCTGTGTAATTTTTTTTTTTATGATTATAATAATCCATGTGGTCTCTTGTTTCTTTGCTATATGCTGGAGACCAGGCAGCTCACAGGTCATGCATAATTTATGATCAGCAGAAGTAGATCCACCTCCTAAAATTATACCATTATATCATTGGTCAGAATTTTCAAAAGAGGTTGGACTAAAGTAAGTTAAACATCCGAACAAAGGAACGAGACCTCATGTTTTTTTTTGTTCTGTTCGTATTCGTTCGAGAGTTCATTCAGTTTGTAACTGTTAAGTTCGTGCCTCTCTCTAAAACAACAAGAGAGTGTTCCTGTTCGCACTTTTCTCTGAAAACAACAAAGAGCGTGTTCGCACGCTTCTACATCGACAAGACCAAATTTTACACGTGCTTTCAACTCCAAAGACATCTCATTCGCCAGCCAACCACACGTGATCGGCAGCTCAGCGAAACTTCCATCCAGGCACTTCAAAAACAACCAGCCTAGCGGACCTGGCCGGGAAACCCCCTTTGACGCAATGACAAAAGGGAATTCCCTACGCAAAGACAAGCAAGTACTCCAGACTCTAACTGAACTGGTGCTTTAACGTAAATTGAATAAGTTCTCTAAGAAACGAAGGTTTAAATTAATGATTGGTGGTCCATTCCAGGTTACGTCTTGTAAAGTGCATAGAGAGTCTTTCTCTCTCATTCCCGTTCCAACTCACTCTTTTTCGCTCTCTTTTCCTCTGTGCCTTGTATGAATGTGTGTGTGTGTGTGTGTGTGTGAGAGATTATGTTTAGACCTTAGTTTTATGTTTAGAATAGCTAATAAAGTCTTCCATATATATGAAAAGATAATTGCCTTGTGTCGTGCTTGCAGATTCAATGTCTTGTACTGTTCGATCTAAAGTTACCTTGCTAAGACATAGTGTTTCACTATAGATTTGGTATTTATTTCCTTGCAAAGGTTATAATTACGGCCCGTTCAAATGAATTATAAACGAGTCGTTTGCTCGTTTCTGTAGTGATTCGTTTTAGATTCATTGTAAATCAATGAATCATTTGAGCTAAATCGGCCTTAAGGCCCCCTTTGATACATTTTATGTATATTATTAAATGTTGCATTTGCTACAAAGGTGACTTTTAAATGTGTTACTATACAAAGATATTTTGAAAAAGTAAATAAATAATAATATTTTCAAGTAGTTGGGCTCCACAAGCTACAGATTAGTTTTTTTTAGTTTATTTTTATTTTTTTTATTTTTTCCTGGGTGTGGTGCAGTTTTTCAAAGATGAGTTTCCATGATGAGTCCACCATTACTGTGAGTGAAGATGCCAATGATCTTCAGAACACAGAAGTGGTGACATGCATTATTTCAAAATGCAGTTTGCTCTTTACTCATGTTTGTGTAATTTTCTGTATATTGTATTTAGTTATTGTTTTTAGTATTACTTCAACCAGTACTAAACTGATAATATGTATTTTCCAGAATTGAATTTAAACACCAAGATGATACATCATGGGAAATGGACAGTGAGGAAAGCAATTCTGATGAGGACTATGTCCCCTCTATCTGTCTGGTTTGTCTGCATGAAGCATGTTTTTGGTTTGAAAAATATATAAAACAAAATAATATCAGTTGATGGACCTACTGTAACTATTAAATTATCTAGGATTATGGCACCCAGGCCACCCCAAGAACATTACAAGTTTTTTTTTTTGTGTTTTTTTTTTTTTGTTAACAAAATAAAGGTATTGAAAAAACAATTTTTTTTTGCACATTTTAACTAATACAATGTTGGAAATATTTTAAAAAAATATGTTTACAGAACGGGTGAAGGAACTAATGAGTTCAGAAAACTCAATGAGCTTAAAGTGATTGATCTCGAAGAGACCGTTCATCTTGCACAAGAAGATGAAGTGATAACCCTACCTGAAGATCATGTCCTTAAATCTACTGCAAGCAACAAAGTATTGTGTGAGGAGGACATAATTGGACAACGGGCATCTATTGTGTATGAAGCACAGTTGAAAGAGTTGGTCAAGCTTCTACAGCAACCAGAGGTTTGTCTTATAGATATGTTCAAATGGCCACAACGTTAGGACTTGGAATTCACAGCCTATATTCAAATTTGTCATGCAGGCAGGGGACTTCATGATGGCCACCAACTACTACAAAGTGGCACACCTGTTTAATTACATGAACATGGGTTTAATTACATACTTATTGCTTAGGAGCAATAAAGGACATGTGGGAGGACAACAGATGTGCTGCAATTGAGTTTATGAAGAGTAAGGATGGTGTAGTTGTATTAGGTAAGTCTGATGGCATTTGTGAAAAAAACAACAACAAAAAACTATACTTACATGTCAATCTTACATGTCCATTTCAGTGCTGAAAGGTGTTATGCATAACATTTTTTCAATGATTAAAATTCTATAATTTGTTGACCTTGTTTATTTCACAAGTTAGTTACGTTACAATTTTTGTGTGTTTTTAAGGAATTTATAAAAAAAATGATTTATTGACATTTTCTGCACTACACAGCTGATGGACTAATGGATAGCCCCGGATACTGTGCCCAGTATTGCTCGTACACAGCAATGGAGAATGATTCTAAGGAAATCATCTCGGTTGTCACTATCGATAAAAGGCAGACCAATCGTAATTCTGTACGAATGGAGAAAGAGGCTTTTGAAACCACAATGGACAAGCTTCTTAGTAAAGTGCGGATCTCAGAAATATGTACAGATGCACACACACAAATCGCATCTGTTATGAGTAAGTTGGGAGTACTTCCCATGTTATATAAAAGGAACATATATCATTGATTTAAAATTTTTTTAATAAAAATGTGTTTTTTTTATGTTATTCTTTACAAGATCCAATAACTGGGCGATATAACATGGGACATATGGCATGGAAAAAGTTAAAGCAGTAAGAGGAGCTACCACCTGACTGAAGTTCAGAATAAACCATCGATAAAAATTGGCGAAACCTAAAAAACACTGGAGCAAGACCCGTGAGTGAGGAGTGGGCCACTCGGTGACAGCGCGAACCTTGTTAGGGTCCATACTAATACCCTGGGCTGAAATGACCGAACCGAGAAAGGTAACGGATCGGGCGTGGAACGTGCATTTCTTGGCTTTGACGAATAATATATTCTCCAAAAGTCGTTGAAGAACCTGACGAACATGTTGCACATGAACCTGGAGAGACGGGGGAAAAAAATCTAAATGTCATCGAGACAGACGAAAACAAAAATGTTAAGCATGTCTCTGAGAACGTCGTTGACAAGGGCTTGAAAAACGGCGGGAGCGTTGACCAGACCGAAAGGTAAAACCCGGTACTCAAAGTGCCCGAGGGGAGTATTGAAGGCGGTCTTCCACTCGTCTCCTGCCTTAATGCGGACAAGATGGTAAGCGTTGCGGAGATCTGATTTCATGAAGAACTGCGCTCCCTGCAAGATCTCAAAGGCGGATGACATAAGTGGCAAGGGATAACGGTTCTTAACGGTTATGTCATTCAAGCCTCTGTAATCTATGCAGGGATGCAAAGAACCATCCTTCTTCTTCACAAAAAAACCCCCCCGCACCGTCAGGAGACGAGGAGGAAACAATAGTACCTGCGTTCAATGACTCTGAGAGATATTTCTCCAATGCCTCACGTTCAGGAATGGAGAGAGAATACAGTCTTCCCTGGGGAGGGGTGGAGCCTGGGAGAAGATCAATGCAACAATCATACGGAGGGTGTGGAGGGAGAGAAGCGGCCCGGGATCGACTGTAGACCGCTCGCAAATTGAAGTACTCCTCGGGGACTCCTGATAAATCACCTGGCTCCTCCTGGAAAACAGACACAGAAGACACGGGAGGGACAGCAGACGTCAAACACTTAACATGACAAGACAGATTCCACAAAAGAATGGAATTTAGGGACCAGGTAATCTGGGGGTTATGCTCAACAAGCCAAGGATGGCCCAAAACTACTGGGGTATTAGGGGAGTAAAAAACAAAAAAAGATATAGTCTCACGGTGGTTACCGGAAACGACGAGACTCAAAGGAGCAGTAGCATGGTGAACCCTGGCCAGGACCCGTCTATCCAGGGCAAAGACCATGGTAGGTTCCTGAAGATCCACGAGTGGAATCTTGTGCTGGAGGACCCAGGTTTCATCCACAAAATTCCCCTCAGAACCAGAGTCTATCAGGGCTTGACTGGAGGCGGCAGAGTTGAGTCAGTGGAGGTGAACCAGAAAAGTAGTCAGAGAAGGCAACGGAGGGTGCAGAGAGGAAGTGCTCACCAGTAACCCTCTCTCTACTGGTGAACATTGGCTTTTAGCTGACAGGTGGTAACAAAGTGATTACCAGAGCCGCAGTACAGGCAAAGTCGATTGACGATGCGGCGCTGGCGTTCTGCAGCCGAAATTCAAATTCCACCCAGCTGCATCGGCTCCTGGTCAGTCACGGAGGAAGAGGTAGTGCTGATAGGGGAGAAGGAAAAAGAAGCGGCCGTGCTGCGAGTGCGTCGATGTAACTCAAAACGTTTCTCCACGCGGAGAGCCAGGTCGATCAGCGAGTCGAGATGAGAGGGAGTCTCACGAGCCAGCACTTCATCCCTGATCTCGGCGTTAAGACCCTCGATGAATCGTGCCACTAGCGCGGGTTCATTCCACCCACAGGAGGTAGAGAGCGTCTTCCCTGACGAAGGGTAGACAACAGACGAGAAGCCTCAGGTCCATGCACAGATCGGTCGAAGACCTTCAACATCTCCTCCTTGAGTAGGGCATAGTGACTTAAGCAGTCTGCATCAGAGCTCCATAAAGCTGTTCCCCATTCACGAGCCCACCCCTTGAGAAGCGAAATGATGTAGGCGATGCGGGAGTGATCCTTGGCATAAGTGAGGGGCTGAAGCGAGAAAACAAATTCACATTGTGTCAAGAATGACATGCACTTGGTCTGCTCACCCGCATAGCAGGGGGGGTTGTTCACCCGGGGCTCAGGGATGTCTGTAGATTGAGACGAGTCCCTACGGAGATAATGGTGCTGCTTGGTGAGATCATCCACCTGGGAGGCCAGTGTCTCCACAGCACGACGAGCAGCGGAGAGTTCCTCCTCATGCCTTCCCAGCATTGCTCCCTGGATCTCCACAGCTGCTTGAAAGGGAAGCTCCTCCGCAGGGTTCATTTGGTCGGATTATTCTGTCACGGTCACTGGGGAAGAAATTCCAGAAGGCGTACAGCAGGTAATTCAGTCTTTAATGAATAATTAGGCAAAGCCGAACGGCCGAATAACAAAGGAAGGTTCTCAGTCTTAAATGCAAACAAGGCAAAGCCGCATCGGCCAATTAACAAAGGAAGGATCTCAAAATATTCTTGAAGGGAAGAGAGAAGCTGAAGCGGCTTGTCCCGAAGACTGGTGAGGCGGTGCACCCTCAGCGATTCTCCGTGGCACAGCGCAAGTCGGGTAACAAACAGCACCAAAATGATTACCAATACCAGACAAGACAAGACAGGACTCATCTCATCTGTAGACGAAACACTGGAATAAGGCGACATGCGTGACGAGTAGTAATAATCCGACAGAGAAGGGGTGAAAGAGAAAGCTAGAAATAGAGAGACTAATGACCAGAGATGGAGAGCAGGTGAGGAGATGAAAGAACGAGGATCAGCTGAAGCAGATGAGTGAGCAATAATGGGTGGGTGTGTGTGAGAGAGTGTATGAGTGTGTGGGTGTGTGACCAGCAGATGGAGACAGAGAACAAAAAGAAGAGAGGAGGAACCAGGATCATGACACAGAAGGAATGAAAAATATATTTATAGCAATGCTCTATACGCTATTTGGTAGAAATATCTATATTATTATATTCTTAATTAAATGTATTTACAAAAAAAATATATATATATAACAAGCCACTAATTATATACAACTTTAATGTAATCACTAGTCATTTTGCAATTTTGACAAAATTGTTAGCAAGTTTGATACCCTGACAAATCAGCAGAATTTGAAACAAAAACAGAAACCAGGGTCCGTATTCATGAAGATTCTAAGAATCCTCTCAGAAAACTCTTAATTTAGCTTAAAAACTTTTATGTAGGAGTCTTAGGCCCCGTCCACACTGCGTTTTCGTTTAAAAACGGAGACCTTTTGCTACGTTTGCACCTCCCGTCCACACTAAAGCGGGAAAAACGAAGACCTAAAACGGAGAAGTTTAGAAACGCTGCAGCTGCGTTTTGCGTTTTGAAACTCCGGAGGGCGTTTTAGTGTGGACGAGACAAAACGGAGGAGTTTACAAACGATGACGCAGAGGCTTACGCTCGGCTCTATGATTGGGTGTCATCAGTCATGACGTGTCCTTCCCTGATTCGCCAACCACTGTTTACACCGGCGTGCGCATATCCAAGTGTTGGTGAATGGTCACGTGATCTGCATTTTCAGTCGTTTTAATGTGGACGGAGATCAATTCTAATACGCAGACAAAACGCTGGTGTGGACGGAGATCGTATTCGTTTTAATTCTCCGTTTTTAAACGAAAACGCAGTAGTGTGGACGGGGCCTTAGCTTAAGAGTGATTCGGGACTGATCTGAGAGCAACTCTGAGTAAGGAAAAGATAAAAAACTTTCATCTTAGTGTGTAGGTGGGGCTGACCCGGTTGCCATGTATGACACACTCTGTGATTGGTTGGTTGGTTGTCCAAGAAGGAAAAAAAGAGCAATTTTAAGTATAGCATTCACACACACACACACACACACACACACACACACACTATATACATTATGTATATATAAATCCTTTTTTTTACCATGTTGTTAATTTCCTAAGGTATTTGATTAGCTTAGAGTGATAAAGCCAGCAGCCATATCACCCTGTAGCCCAAGACTGGTTGCCCACTGAAGCTAAGCAGGGATGAGCCTGGTTAGTACCTGGATGGGAGACCTTTTAAGAAAGCCAGGTTGCTGCTGGAAGAGGTGTTAGTGAGGCCAGCAGGGGGTGCTCACCCTATGGTCTGTGTGGGTCCTAATGCCCCAGTATAGTAATGGGGATACTATACTGTCAAAGAGCACCGTCCTTCGGATGAGACGTTAAACCGAGGTCCTGACTCTCTGTGGTCATTAAAAATCGTAGGATGTCTTTCAAAAGAGTAGGGGTGTAACCCCGGCATCCTGGCCAAATTTGCCCAGTGGCCTCTGTCCATGGCCTCCTAATCAGCGTTATGTCATTGCGCTGTGTCTGAGATATTAGCGTGTCTCTAATAAGATCACAAACATGATCCCTGCATGATCTCGGTTGTAGCGTCTTATTAACTCACTCTGTCATCCATTTGCAACACATATTTCTTCTCCCTTTCCGTCTCTCTGCCATTTTCTCCTCTGCTAAAAAAACTTTTAAGCCTCTTAAAAGTCCTCGTCCGTACTCCTAACAATTTTGACCTTAAGACCTCTTTTAAGGGTTAAGATTCTTTCTGAATTACTTTTTTCTTTACTGGGATTTTTTCTTTCATTTTAAGAGTAAACGCCCACATTTCTAATTTTCTTAGAATTTTGTCACTAGGAGCTACTTTTTGCATTAAGATTCTTTATGAATACGGGCCCAGATGTTTGCAAGATAGAAAATATACCAAATACAAGATGAAAGCATGTAAATTTCAGTGGCTTTGCGGTGCTATTTCACTGACCCTGGATCAGCAGCAGACCGCTCTTATGGCTGAGCACTATTGAGGCACGATTATTGTTGAAAGTAAAATTGATTTTGAGCAAAAAACAAACAAACAAACAACCAACCACAAAACTAACCTGAAACAGGCCTTTTACATAGAAACCCAGAAACCTTGTTCCTAAAAACAATTTACCATTTGCTGATTTTATTTATGCTGTTGCCTTTTCCATTATTTGTCATGTGGTGATAAATGACTTTATTAAAGCATTTTTACTTGTTAATATGCTTATTTCTGAGTTATCACCTAATCTAGTTTATTATGGGCTATCTTGTGGTTCACTATGTGTACAATTATTCTACTTCGTCAAGTCTGGGATTGTCACTAGTTTAAAAATGCCTTTGAGTTGTTGCTCGAAAACCTAAACACAGTTTTACACATCAGCATGACTGTTTATATCAACAACTATTTGCTGATATATTTTGTAAAAGCGTCTAGTATAAGTTTAAGGAAGAAGGCATTTCCTGCTTCAGGCTGGACTGGACCTCTGTAATTTACCCATGTTTATATGAGGCTGTGATGATATCTGGCTTGGGCTTTATGTGGCCTTGGATGTTGGATATATCAAGGGTGTAATTAGTTGCGATCCATGATGGTTTACATATTTGCCCCGTTTTGATGTCAGCAGTGTTGGGAGGTGTAGTGTTACAGCATGAGCCGATCGCTGGCGGATGGAGGGAAGATGATCGCAGACGAACACCTCAGGCTAATTCCTTCTGAGAGGTGAACTGCACTGGAGTTTCATGGTTGCAGTTTCTGGTAGGGCTTATTGTGCTTAGGGGTTAAGCCTTATAAATGCACCATGTGAATTGAACTCCTTTAAACCAGATAACTGAGAATACATTTGACTTCTGTCCTATAAAGGCCGATGATGTTGCCTCTCTAGTGATGTCTTTATAGTAACTGGCTTTTTTGAGCTGAACAAATGGTGCAAACTGCTAGTGCAAGCAGTGATTGGAAAAGTTCTCATTTTCATGATTTAAAGCTGATGTGTGTCATTTTCCTAATGAATGTGAGTTCCTAATGGACTGTTTCTCTGACCATAAGACTGTGGGCGGAGAAGAATTGAGGTGAATTTTCATGTGTGAAGTCCGGTTATTTCAATAGTAATCTGGTATTTTGCATATGGGAGAAAATATTTCCCCGCAGATTTTGTAACAGGTTCAAGTTCATCACATTGACAGATTCATCACATTGACCAGCAGAAAGATGCTTGGTGTGAAAGTGACTTCTGTGTGAGCTTTGCTTCATACATCAGTAAAAAGTAATCCTGTAAAAACGGTAAACTACTGGCAGCTGTGATTGCCAGCATCATACCATAAAAATACGGTGTGTTACTGTTTTTAAAAATTAACAGCTAAATACCATTTTGTCAGCTACAGTATAAAACTAATTTAAAAACATATAGCTGTTTAAACATTAACATTAACACACCGTATTTTTACGGAATAATGCTGGCAACCAGTAGCTGCCAGTAGTTTACCATTTTTTTTTTACAGGATTACTTTTTACAGTGTAGACAATGGACCTTTTTTCCTGCAAAATTTGAGCTAATGTGACCTTTTAAGTTGTGGTATGAGTGTTTGGGAAACCTGTTTAGAACAATGCATTAAAGGATGTGTTCACTCTTGCAGTTCTGGTGCGCATCTGGGTTCAGTTCAATTGGATGATGTAAAGGCTGTCTTCTCAAGTGCGCACCCACGAACCCAACCAGAGTCTGCATAAAAAGGGTGGTCTGGGGTACGGTTCATGTAAACTCCGGTACGGTTCGCTAGTGATTTGAAAGCTATCGTTCTTAATTGCGGAAGTGAACCACCATTGGTGGTATATTATTGAACGCAAGTGCCGTTATGTGTTGACGCTTTGAAATCAAAACCAAAAGTTCAAAAACCAACCCAACTGTGTTTGGACCAGGAAATTGCACCAAGTGTGAAAGCACTGTAAGGGTACGTTTACACGATATGCTTAAAATGGAGTTTTAGGCATCTAATTTTTTCCTTCGAAAATTTTTCCTTGTAGAGACAACACCATTGTCAAAATGATCCCCATTCACACTGATCTGTGAAAACAGATAAAAACACTGTATTCTGCTGCCAGGCCATTAGATGGCAATGAAACACTACAGACTGAACACGTAATACGCATGTGCATGGCGTCATCGTCTTCAGAGATTCACGTTTTTGTTGTTTACACGAAGACCATTTTCAAAAACTTCCACTTTGAAACCTGTTTCAAAAGTACCCAAAACGACACTGTTGTGTAAACGAGCGGCCAAACTGCATAAAACATTTAATGTTTTTAGTTGAAAATGGTGTCATGTAGACAGCCAAGGGGGTAATCCATCAGCCGGAAGTTGAAGCCTCGCGGGAGTTGCCATCTTGTAGCAGAACTTCACTTGCGTTAGCATTTTCATTGACTTCCATTCATTTTGGCGTCACTTTGACAGCGAATAACTTTACATCTGAGGCGTTTGAAGACCCCATTTGTCCATTATTTATTTCTAAAGAAACACAACAATGTATAAACTGCTCCATTACCTTGTATCTTATGTTATGGCCATGTAGAAGCAGTTTTTTTGTAAAAGTAGGCTAATGATTGCGTCATAACCAAGAGACTCTCTGTTGCACAGTAGAGAGATTACCGTATGGGCAGGAGGAGAAGCTTGCGGGCAATCGGGGAAAAATGGAGCAAAAATGACAAAATAATTAATCAAAATACCTAGCAGAATTGTCTCCTTCTCCTAGCTCATGGACAGCTCCTATTCACACTCTCCGCCTCTGCAAGTTTCGGAACAGAATGATTCAGATTTCTCATGCCACAGCCACTAGAAGACAGACGGGTTGCTCACGTCACATCTACGTCGTCAAGCTCTGTTTGAGTTGGTTTGAGTCTGCGTGTCAGGAACAAAAGTGCTTAAATACCGCCAAAAACAGGCTTCACTTGTCTCAATGGAGTTCCAATGAGATGGCTCTGTCCACTTCTTTTACTGTCTATGTAAACAGCCCCTAAAACACTATCCAAGAAGCGTGCTAATCTAATTGTAAAGCCATAGACATGCCACTTTACAAAACAGGAGAGAACAGCTGGTGCTTTGATGCACCAGTTTGGACCCAAATATTATAATGTGAACAGAATCCAGTGGGGGGAGGGGGAGGGGTGCAACCCAACTGGGTTTGGACCAGAAAATTGCACCAAGTGTGAAAGCACCGTAAGAGTATGCTTAAAATGGAGTTTTAGGCTTCAAATTTTTTCCTTCGAATTTCCCCTGTAGAGACAACACCATTGTCAAAATGATCCCCATTCACACTGATCTGCTAAAAACACTGTATTCTGCTGCCAGGCCATTAGATTGCGATGAAATACTACAGACTGAACACGTAATATGCATGTGCATGGCGTCATCGTCTTCAGAGATTCACGTTTTTGTTGTTTACACGGAGACCATTTTCAAAAACTTGCACTTTGAAACCCGTTTCAAAAGTACCCAAAACGACATTGTTGTGTAAACGAATGGCCAAACCGCATAAAACATTTTACGTTTTTAGTTGAAAATGGTGTCATGTAAACAGCCCCTAATACACTATCTATGAAGCCTGCTAATCTAATTGTAAAGCCAAAGCCATAGACAAGTACATGTTTGTCCAACACATGGTGGTTCAAAAACTCAGATTTGGAGTATGGATTTTCCCTAGCCACAGTCACCCTCTGTTTGCTCACTTGGGACTTAAAAACATAAGCCTAACACATATCCCAATAATATTGCTCCTTCCAGCGGAAATTTACATATGTGCAACTGTTCCAGGTCACGACCCCAGAACAGAGCATTGAGTCCCATTATTGAGTTCCACCAGACGGGAAGGAAGGTCAAAGCTGTTGACACAACGCACTGCTCCACATCTCCGGGAGTGAAGAGAAGAGAAGCCAGTATCTCAGTGGCTGAATAGATCCTCTGTGCGGGACTCGAGAGACCTCAGCTGTCCCTGAAACCCTTAAAGAATGACTGCTTGTGTCTGCGCTCAAATAGAAAGTGTTTGAAATAGTGAGAGTTTTGTCTTTATCAGAACATGTTCACTGGAACAACAAAGATGGCCTTATTCTTCACAGGTCAAAATAATTCTGTGCAGATGCAAAAGACATTTCCTGAGTTGGTCAGCAAGCTCTGTTGATGGCAGATGTGTTTAAGGCCACAAGCAGGATGGACTTAAACCACTTAGACTAGTCTTACTTGTTAGTCATCAAATTGTTTTCTTTAGACTGTTAATAACTTTAAGTCAGTTACATAAAAACGTACAGTACATTGGCATAATTTCACACTGAAAAGTAAGACTAACCCTCCCTTGAATAACTGCTAGTGGGTCATACTAGATCTTTTTATTTTATTAATTTAGTTTTATAAGTATATGCTACTGGCCCCGGCTGTCATTGAGCGTGAGTCGACTTTGTTTGTGTGCTGTGTTCTGCACCGTTGGTACTTTTTGGACCTGTGGCTTTTCGGGCGATTGCACATGTTGAAATGGCGGCAGAACCATCGGTGGGAGAGATCACTCAGATCGGCTGTTCAGTTTAGAGACTAGTGCATGATAAGAAAAAAAGACAAGTCAAGAGGGGGCACTCTTTTAATTTTATATCTTCATCTCATCCGTGATGATGATTTCACCGAATCCATCTGTGGTGAGCACGACTGGTCTGAAACATAGACAGTAAAAGAAATGGACACAGCGACCTCATTGATTTCAACGGAGAAGACTGAAGCCTGATTATTGCACTTTCTGTCTGATGTCTGAGCGACTGCGCAGGCTCAAACTGAGCGTGACGACAGTCTGACAGTTGAAAATATTCTGGTAGCTGTGCCAAGACAAATCTGAATCACCCAATTCCTCAAAAACGTTGTTGAAATATTTTGTCCTGTTGCTTTTATGGACTCTCAATCTATGGGCTTCTACCTTGACATTGTGCCTTCATGTCCCCCCGATTGCCTCAGACAGTAAAAGATTGCCTGCGAGCTTCTCCTCTTGTCTATACGGTAATGTCTCTATTGTGCGACAGAAAGTCCTGTGGTTATGACGCAATCTTTAGCCTATTTTTACAAAAACGGCTTTGACGCGGGCCGTAACGTAAGATACAAAGTAATGGAGCATTTTATACATTGCCGTGTTTCTTTAGAAATAAATAATAGACAACTTAAGTCTTTGGACGCCTCAGATGTAAAGTTATTAGCTGTCAAAGTGACGCCAAAATGAATGGGAGTCATAGACAGTAAAAGAAATGGACAGAGCGATCTCATTGGAACTCCATTGAGATGATTGAATTTTTTAGCACTTCCGTCCCTGACGCGCAGACTCAAACAGAGCTTGACTACGTAGTAGTGACGTGAGTGACCCGTCTGTCTTCTAGTGCTGTGGCATGAGAAATCTGAATCATTCCCTTCCGAAACATGCAGAGGCGTAGAGTGTGAATAGGAGCTGTCCATGAGCTAGGAGAAGGAGACACCTTTGCTAAATATTCTGATTAATTATTTTGTCATTTTGCCTCCACGTTTCCTCGATTGCGCGCAAGCTTCTTCTCCTGTCCATACGGTAATGTCTCTATTGTGCGACAGAAAGTCCTGTGGTTATGACGCAATCTTTAGCCTATTTTTACAAAAACGGCTTTGACGCGGGCCGTAACGTAAGATACAAAGTAATGGAGCATTTTATACATTGCCGTGTTTCTTTAGAAATAAATAATAGACAACTTAAGTCTTTGGACGCCTCAGATGTAAAGTTATTCGCTGTCAAAGTGACGCCAAAATGAATGGGAGTCATAGACAGTAAAAGAAATGGACAGAGCGATCTCATTGGAACTCCATTGAGATGATTGAATTTTTTAGCACTTCCGTCCCTGACGCGCAGACTCAAACAGAGCTTGACTACGTAGTAGTGACGTGAGTGACCCGTCTGTCTTCTAGTGGCTGTGGCATGAGAAATCTGAATCATTCTGTTCCGAAACTTGCAGAGGCGGAGAGTGTGAATAGGAGCTGTCCATGAGCTAGGAGAAGGAGACAATTCTGCTAGGTATTCTGATTAATTATTTTGTCATTTTGCCTCCACGTTTCCTCGATTGCGCGCAAGCTTCTTCTCCTGTCCATACGGTAATCTCTCTACTGTGCGACAGAGAGTCGCGTGGGTATGATGCAATCGTTAGCCTACTTTCACTAAAACTGCTTCTACGGGGCCATAACATAAGCTACAAGGTAATGAAGCATTTTATACATTGTCATGTTTCTTTAGAAATAAATAAAGGACAAATGGGGTCTTAAAACGCCTCAGATGTAAACTTATTTGATGTCAAAGTGACGCCAAAATGAATGGAAGTCAATGGGAATGCTAACACAAGTGAAGTTCTGCTACAAGATGGCAACTCCCGCGAGGCTTCAACTTCCGGCTGATGGATTACCCCCTTGGTCTGAAAGCTAGTGGTCCACAGTCCTAGCACTTCTGGTTTCCTTTTGAGTTTTGCGTATGGACTGCTTCCACCTGCTGGTGTGGAGAGTTATTTCGGCAACATTTTAATTTAAGGTGCTTGTAATAAGCAGTAATTAACAGTTAGTAAGACTCTTATAAGACCTTATTAGATGCATATAAGATGCATATAAGCATTAACTACTTCAGATAACTTCTGAGGACGCTTTGTTTCACTTTTCCCGCTCTACTCAATCGTGCCGCCGCCGAGCCTGACAACAGTTACAGCCAGGGTGAGTGTAGACTCCATCCCCTGGGGTCCAGCTGGGTCATGACCACTTCGGGGCTGCTCAGTTGCCTCTACGGGTTCGTCTTGTGCTTTAATTAACCCTGATATTAAGTAGTTAATGCATATATGCGTCTTAAGGCCCGTACACACCGGGACGAATATCAGCGCGCGTTATTCGTCAGCGTTTTTCAATGCGTTTTTTGTGTTCACACCCAAGCGTTTTTCGCTGACGATGAGCCGAGTGAACATGCAAATTCATTCCTTGACATTAGATGCCGCTTAATGTAAAACAGAAATAATAATAGAATACTATACTAGGGTGATCATATTCATGTCTATATGTTTTATTATGACAGATAGAAAAAAACGAATGAAATAATGATAGAAATAATGTCTTCTGTATTAGAAAAATAAATATATAAATAATAAATAACTAAAAGAAATGCCTCCAAATGTAACAAAAAATATCTCTCACAAACTTACAAAAACGAACTAACAAAATCTATTTATATCTTTAGTTTTCATTCTCTTTATCTTGTTTTTCTTCCTCGTCCACCTTGTTTGCCCATCTATATTTTGCTGTAGAACTGATCTTTCCCAGCAGTTTTTGTTTGAAAACCAGGACATTTTCATCACTTAAAAACAGTCAGGACAGGACGTGGAAACAGGACATGTGTAACGCAAAGTGGAGATGTTGCCCAGAGATAAAAACATAGCAGATGTCGGATGAACAGATGCACGAGAGACGAGAGTTGTCGTATTTCCCCGCGTTTAATAAAACCACTCAAACACTCGTCCTCCTCGTATGGGGATCGAGCGAGAAAAAAAACACAAACATCTGGTCACAATAGAAAAATAAAATAAAAGAAAGAATACAAAGAGTCGGCAGAGCGGTTCTCCTCTCCTCACTTGTCAAAATCTAACTGACATTACGCACACTATATGCGCAGTTCTCATCTCCACTCAGATTTCTGTAAAGCACAAAGTGACCGTTTTACACTTGTCCCGGGAAAACAGGACTGTTGGTCACCCTATACTATACTATTATTACAGAAATTCTAATATAAATATTATCTTATAGCTCTTTATGCTCCGAGACCAGCAGCTCAACATTCATCTTGCCCATAGGTATCTTATCTCTTCTTCGCCGTATGTGTGCTCGGCAAGACCATTTTGTGTTTGAGCGGATAGGTTTTGACGCGGCGCGTCAAACCAAAAAAACGAACCCGAGGCGTTTTTTTAAAAATGACGCTTTTACGCGTGGCGTTTTTCGCGTCGGTGTGAACACTCACATTGGCGCCCATTGTTTAGTCACGAGGCGTTAAACGTCGACGAATAACGCGCGCGAAATTCGTCCCGGTGTGAACAGGCCTTTATAAGGTCTTATAAGTGTCTTATTAACTGTTAATTACTCCTTATTACAAGCGCCTTAAAATAAAGTGTTACCGTTATTTCTTCTCACACACGCACAGAACACAGCTGATGGATATGTGTGTAGTCACTAAATAAATAGTCTTTTATAGGGTGTGTTCAAGCACAACTTTTAACCCAGTCGCAGGCGACTACAGTCGGCTTTCATCACTGCTAATGCTTTGATGACGTTTGGTTTGCTGGGCCTTAATAATGTGCTGAGTTAAAGTATAGTATCGATCTGAATTGAATCAGATGTGTTTGATTAAGGTGACATATCAAATGTGCAGTGCTGGGGATACTCCAGGATTGGGAAACACTGATCACTTTCAGTTATTGAGTTTTCCTATGTGAGCATCAGTGATGGGGTCTGACCTGCTCTTCAGTTGATCCCGAAGGTGTTCAGTGAAGTTTTGGGATTTGTTCAAGTTAGTCAATTTCTTTTACACCAGACTTATTTATATGTGGACCTTGATTTGTGCACCGTGTGATTGTCATGCTGGAACAAAACGAAGGGCATTTATAATGTATAGTCATGGCCAAATGTTTTGGCAGGGATATTTTTTCTTTTTCGCAAAGTTTGCTGCTTCAGTGGTTGTGGTGTTGATTCACATTGTTTCTAGATAATAGTGAAAATTGTTCTGATGAATTTGAAATCATCGCAAAAAGCTTCATTGGCCCCCAGAATTTCATTTTTTTTTCACAAAATGACCAGCTAACATAATTTCACTAATCATATCATCAGCACATGGGAAAATGTTAATGAGTGCTGTCATGTGTCTATTATCCTAAAATATCTATTACTGGATTATAATTGCAGACTGATTGCTATAAAAGGAGGGAAGAAGTGCTTCCAATCACTGTGTTCATGCAATAAATTGCTGCAAATAATATTGCACCCTAAAGAACCATTTACTGGATCAAGAACTTCAAGGAGAGGTTTAACTGCAGTGAAGGGTTCAGGACGTCCCAGAGTGCCCGGGACTGAAGGAGTCGCTGCAGAATCGTGTCTTGGCAGTGAGGACAAGACTTCTGGATGGTTTCAAGGAGGGCAGCAAAGAAGCCACTTCTCTCCAAGAAAAACATCTAGGACAGACTTAATTTCTGCAGGAACAACAAGGATTGGACAGCAGAAGATGATGAAGACTGATGAAGCTCCTTCTGACTGTTTGGGACATTGGAATAATCAATTGCCTGGAGAAGAAAAAGTGAACGCTGCCATGAGTCCTGTGTCGTGCCAATAGTGAAGCATCCTGGGAATATCCATGTGTTATCCATATCCATTCAGGCCAAAAGCACTGCCACGAATAAAGAATGGCATCAAAGCATCCTGCAAGAGGAGCTCTCCCAACAACCTGGGGATGATCCGTGCATTTCCCAGCATGATGGATGACCAAGAGCGAAATGAAATGAAATGTGGCTCAGATGTCGTTACATTGACATTTTGGATCCTAGCCCCAACTCCCCAGACCATAATCCCATAGAGAACCTGGGGTCAATCCTCAAGATGTGTGGCCAAGCAGAAGTGATTGACTCAGAGTGCTAACAGAGCAAGATTGGATTGTCATCCTTCAGGATTTGTCCCAGCGTGCCAGAGCAAACTGCAGAAATATAGTGAATGTAATAGGCCAATAAAAGCCTTTAAAGCTTTTGAAATAGTTTTCATTGTTTTCCAGTAGAAACATGTGAAAAGAGTTAACTACAAATACTGAAGCAGCAAGCTTTGCAAAATACAAAATTTACGTCACTGCCATGACTGAATTTAACAGATAGATAAAGGTATTGTGACAAGCCACACAATTCAACCAAACACACTAAAAAATACAGATTTTTCATCATGTTGAACTAAATAACATTGATTAGTTTTATGACCATTTGCTCATCTGCCTAACAAAGTACATGCAACACTAGTCGCGGACGTGGAGCTCCAAAGATGTTGATCTTCATTTTAGTCCTCTTTTTGTCTCAAAGTCTGCTTGCCATGGTCCAAAATGTTTGAAAAAAACAACAACAACGGTATGAGCGTCCTGCTAAGCATAAGGGGCATAACCAGTGTTGTGCCGAATTCTGACCCCTGCCAAATTATTACCCCCCTCTAGTATAGGGGATTATCACTCTTTCGGGTTTCATGGGCGGGATTTGTCAACTTTGTGCATGTCCACTTCCGATGCAGTTCAACAATGGCTGAGACGAAGGCTATATATGTCACTTCTCTGTTCCAATTTGTAAATCTAACCAACAACGCCAACCCTACGCAAGTTTTCATGGATTCCCGACAGAATTGAGTATAAGGAAGAACTGGATTAAAACTTTGAAATAATACAAGGTAGCACGTTTGTTTGCAGCCGGCACTTTAGTGAATCAGACTAATTTACCAGGGATGCCGTATAAATAAACTTAGTGTAGTCTGTCAGCAGTTCGCCAGCGAGATCGGTGATTCAACGGAAGTGGCAGTGCACAAAGATCACTGAATCCGGAAGTCCTACGTATCAGCGTGATAATCCCCTATTGGTAGGTTTAGGATTAGTTGTGGGGGAGGGGATAGGACTAGGGGTGGGCTTAGGATTAGGCAATCAGGTACTGACTTCAACAAGGGGGGTAATAATTTGGCAGGGAGACGAAATTCAGCACAACACCTGCATAACCCAGTTTTATACCATGGTCTGGGTGAATACTCGATTCTGATTGGCTGCAGGGTGTCCGTTAAAAAGTGATAGAGGACACCTAGTAAAGTAGTTCTGGTGAAACTGCCTGTTTAACATTCGAAATGAATAAATAAATGCGCTGCCCACAACAGCTGTGAGTAACCATAGCAACAGGAGTATCCGTTAACAATTTGCTCTATCAAAACAACATCTAACGTTAGTTAGATGTTACATAGCCTACTAATACAACAATGAACGACTTCGTTATTTCTTGTAACATTTATGGAGAATATGACAACTTTGACGACTGGGATGCTGCTGAAGAAAGAAAAAATGTAAATAAAACGGAGAAACGTCACAAAGAAAATTACACCGCTGCTGCTCTGAATGAGACCCTGCGGGAGTTTTACGCAGCAGTCCAGACAACCAAGTCAGGAGGAGAGTACAGCGTTTCAAGCCTAAGAAGCCTGTTTGATTAATTGTTTTATGTGTAATTAAAAAAAATAAAAAATAACTATGCCTACCTTTGTGTTTCATGAAAAAAAAAAATGCATTTTGAACCTGAAGGGTTCTACAAGCTGAGCGGACTATAAATTTCTTCGGTTGCTAAATAAACCAGACGAGTTATTATTTGTAAAAATTTGATTTAGCCTAATTAAAATATAAACTAGCAGCTAATGTTTTAAAAATGTTTTATTTGGCAAGTGACCATGGTATAAGCGGGTTAATGCCCTCCGAGGTGTCCATTGTCAGGTTTTAATGGACTTCGGCGGAGGCAACCGTCTTCCGCTGCGCGTCAGCCGGTTCACGCCTTGCCGTCGTCCATTAAAACCTGACAATGGACACCTCGTCGGGCATTAACCCTTACATCAACGTCTGTCGCCATGGTTACTATTGCAGTACGAGGTCAAACCTGGCGGAAACCGAGGGTAACGCAGAAATGACGCCATTGACTGGCGACTCCTCACCCCTGCTCACACACCGTTTCCTTGGTTAAAATCTAAATTTTCTCACGATTTACAAATGGTTGAAAACGTTTGGGATATTGTAAGTAATCAACTAAACAAAATATATAAAACTGGCCTAGTGTTTTTTTTAATATTGTACTGCAAAAATCCTGCATGTTGTACCTTTAACATCCATGGATCCTTTCCATTGCACAGAAGGTCCATATAGTGAACATGGTTAAGAACCGATTGGGGAACAGAAAATGGTTCTTCTATCGCAGCACTGAAACCCCATTCCAAAGCACCACACACTGACAGTGATATAAAGAACTGGAACAAGACATCTGCACATTTTGTCTGCGATTTTGTCAGGAAACCGTATATGAAAGTGCCATTGAACCTGGTGTGAGTGACGTGAGTGAACGGGAGAGGCTCATTATGTCACGAGAAACACTGAGCCTTTGCAAAAGTCAGCAGTCCTGTCTGGAACGAAGCATACTATGTGTGAGATGGCAGGATGCAAATCTATTATTGCGAGAACTAGTTCAAGTAATGAGTCCTGATGCTCTTTTCACAGCTCAATCACAGTTTGACCCATTTCTTTATTTTCAGACACTCTCAGTCTGTTTCTCGAATCATCTTTGGCCTCTTATCAGTTGCAGGTTCATTTCAATCGTAGAATGCCCTCATTTTCTGAGCTGAAAGGTTCTGATGTAAGCCAGTTCCCAATCCCACTACATTATCAGTCCTGTCTCCATTATTTGACAGGAGGACTGCATGAAACAAGGGTAAGACAACACTGTCAACTTTATCAGGTGACACACTAAACGCAAATTAAATTTCAGTGTGCTATCTTCTATCGCAGGTATAAAGTATGCAAATACTTGTCAATTTACCATGTCTCTCCTACATGAGCAGTGCATGAAACACACAGCTGAATGAACTGTATGAAAAACACTATTAACATTTAACATGATCAGACAGAAAGATTCATCATTAGGACTGAGAGGGAAAACAAAGCAAATATTCACTTGTACTAGTCATACAATACTTCCTTAAATCAGAAGTCTAAGTGGACAGAAGACACTGATGATCTCAACAGACTAAAATAAGTTTTCTATCACTAAATATCAATGTACTGTAGGTTTAGAGGTGTGTTGAATTTTAGGATTAAAGATGTCCAGCACTCAGTGCCTTAATCCAGCATGTATTGGATATAGATATTTTGCAGGGCTGACTGTTTGACTGTTTTGAATATGTTTTAAGTCTTCAGTCACTATTCCCTTCAAGTAGAGTGATCAGTTCCTGGACGTTCAACTCAATACTGCCTGTTATGTAACTTTGACAGGCACATGCGCAGTCTTCTCTTCGGTAAAATCTCAGCTTCTCTTCGGTAAAATCTCAGACACTACAGAGGTTGTTGGCATTAACGCCATCACACCAAAGTATGTGAATGAGGAGAATGTGTATTTATACTCCCTGTTCTGTTGGTTATTGTTTGTGTTAACGTGGTGGTATGCTATTACTGTAGATTAAAGACTTTGTATCTTCTTCATTGTGCATTTTCAAAGCCACCGTAACAAACGCATTGCAAGTAATGTGAGTTATCAGAATTCTTAGTAAAGTAACACATTACCTTTAAATTTACAACAAAATATCCAGAGGCGTGTGTGTGAAAACATGAGTATTGTAGACTAAATGTGAACATCTGTTTACTGTCTTCCGGTTCTGTTGTCAATCCGCGTTCACGCGTCTGCAGTGACGATGATGACGTGTATCTGGTGCGTCCGTGTATTCGGGTTCAAATAAATATGGCTGGGCAAAAAAAATGCAAGTCTTCCCCTCTGTCGAAATCCTTAGACATGTTTGCGAAGATTGTTTTGTTTACAGAGTGCGTCTCCCTCAGACTATAAACGAAGCTCGGGCGCACCAGATAACACGTCAGCAACGTCTTACGTCATCAGCGTCACTGAACGCAGCTCGACAACAGAACCGGAAGACAATACAATGCTGAATAAAGTCGTAGTTTTTGTTATTTTTGGACCAAAATGTATTTTCGATGCTTCAAAACATTCTAGCTACCCCACTGATGTCACATGGACTACTATAATGTCTTTATTTCCTTTCTGGACACTTTGACACTTAATGCTATAGAAAAGAAAAAAAAAAGTTTTTCAGGAAGACTATTTTCAGCTTGCTTATGACAATAAGGCACGCAGTCGCTTCAAACAATGGCATAAAGCTATTCAAAACATCATTCCATGTAAATTGTGATAATCGTAATTAATAATCACAATTACATTTCAAGGGAATAATCGACAATTATTTTTTTTTTTGCAATAATCGTGCAGCCCTGGCCCTCATGATTCTGGGACTGCTCCTTAGTGAGCTTTCCAGAGCCCCTCACACCAAACTCAAAGAGATTAGCCTCTCCTCAGGAAACTGGAAATCATCATCATGGTAAGACTTCCTTCCTCTGGGTCCGGCTTCAGTCACTCTCCAGGTCCAACCAGCGCCAGTCTCACACCAGCTCTCGGGACGCTTCCCCCATCCGGAGAGCCTCTGCCAGGGCTCGCCAAGACCCGTCTCTTCAAGGACCTGCACCAAAATATTACAATACTACGAGTAATTGTATTGACACTCATAGCATTGGATTACAGTGAAACTGTAGCAGATTGGAGCTCTTCACTGAGAATCGAAATTAGGACAGCCGATGCTAGATGAGACACAGATTCCCCTAATTGGATTTTACGTCGAGGGAAATCTGAAATCATGAGCCAGATGAGTCCTGCTTCAGAGGGGAACTCTTCCCTCTCAGCGCTGTGTCCCAAACTCACCCGAGTGAGCTTCCTCCATCCAGGAGCGGGGCCGTTCGGCAGCACCAGGACTGCAGGGATCCGACCTGCGCTGGGTCCGAAGCCTCTTGTCCTCCCCCCGCCTCCTGCAGTGCCTGTGGTGAGCCTCAGCAAGCCTTGGGCGCCGCACACCAGCTGGGTGCACAGCGCCAAACAGAAAGAGGAAGCCTGCGCTCGAAGCAGAGCGAGCGAGAGCGGGAGGTCCTTTCTGTGCGCGGTTGCTGAGCGCTCCTCCAAGCTGTACGGGGACCGAAACACACCTGTCCTGCAGCCCAGCTCCTCCAGTGACACACCTGGCGCCGGTGTGATGTCATGTCCTGTCCAGGACATACCTGACGTGGGTATGACGTCACTTCCTTCCCAGGACGGCGCTGAGAGTTCGCCAGTGCTGGCAGAAACACAGATCATCATGGTGCCGTCGGCCAGACTCAGACCTGCTGTTCCTGTCAAGGTACATGCGCTTTCCACTAATAATGCTTCTCTGTCTTAAATTCACACTGGACATTTATGCACATCAGATGGACTTACATATATTTGGTTTTATATATATTTGCATGTGTAGAGACTGGCAGTGTCATCACAGCACTGTTTTAGACTAAAGATTTGATTTGAAGAGCGCTCTTTGGGATTTGAGTGTTGTTTGTCCCTCCACCCAGATGTGCTGATTACAGCTGATATCTGAAGCCCATCTTTGCCATTCCTCACATTAAATGGACTAGAACCAATTTTCAACTTCCTCTTTTACTTTTTACAAGTTTTGAGGATTGTACAATGGCCTTAAAACATATTTGGACATTTACTGTAGTTCATACCTAAAATGAGTGAATGTATTTGTATGGAGGAAATATGAAAGCAACTGTTGCTTATTGTGAAAGCACACTTCAAGCAAAGTGTCTGACAAAAATAAAAGGGAAAAGAAAATGTTTGTACATTTTGAACTCCTGCGGTCACTTTGCTGGGTGAACTTGCCTTCATTTTCTATTGTTATGACATCAAGTGTGATTTAGGGTCAACGCTTTTTGGGGCAGTGCATTCTTCCTGTCGAATTTCACTTCCTTAAATATGATTGATTTATTGAAAATGGATTTAACAACATTGCACCAGGTTTATCGTTCAAACATGTATCGTTCGTAATTGTACAGTTACTTTTTTGCTTAACTCGATGTTTTCATGTTGAGAACTGGATTTGCACTCGTATAGGGCTTGTCAGGGAGAGCGATGCTATGTCCGAAAAAATGTGCGGTTTGAGAAGGTACATTTTAATTTTAATTTACTTAACAGGTAAAAAGAGTGCTCTACCTGTATATAGTACGAATATGTATGAAATTCGGGTACTACATCTTCCATGTTCTTACTGACAGAATCTCGCCCGAAGCCGAAGACCATTTTTTCTTTTGTCAAATCAACTTAGATAATTTATGTAGTTCAGATAACATGATATTTTGAGTTTCTGATGATTAAATCAATCTCCTCCATTGTATTAACTCAATTTCAATGAACTTAAAATTTTAAGGCAACCAGGTTACTTATTTTTTTAAGTTAAACCAACAATATTTTTTGACAGTGTATGTATTCGGTCATAATACTCTGTTGGTGCTCTGTTTTTTACATATTATAGTAGGGACGTATTCAGATGTAAGTGTTGACATAAAGTGTTATTTTATGCATTTTTAGCAAGATTGCGAGACCTGTTAATCTATTGCTTTGGTATTTAAAAGAGTTTGTGTTATGTTGGTGTTTCTTGGGGTTTAGCATGTGGTGAAGTGCTAACAAGAGTTCAAGTTACATAAAAATGCAACTATATGGGAATGCCATGAATTAACCAGTACCATCCTCAGGTTGCACACCAATCATGTGTACAGAAAAGTATTTTTGGCTGAACTTTATTTCACATGATAGAAACATGTAGGATGAACTAAACTAAATTCAACTTAGATGAATCCACTAACTTGATTCAAGAAACGTCATGCTTTCTCTAAGAGATATGTTTTCATCATGTGGAACAATCATGTTTTTCATGAGTCATGAGTTTTTTGTTGAGTGCATATGTGCTTGTGCTCGGAGGAGACTTTGTTGTAAAGTAACGCAAACATCACAACAAAATGAAGCAGCACAGACTACATCAAAAGAGAAATCAATTACCATACTGGAAAAATCTAGAGGTAAACAAAGACCTGGTGGTCAGTCAGATACTGATCATCAATAAATCAATTTTGCAGATACTTTTATCTTTAGCAATAGACACCAGAAGGTCAGGCAAGCATTGCAGTACAGTGTTCATGTAATCGCATGTGTCTCCTGCGAATCAAACCCATCACTGCCCAGGACATACTCATACACACGAGTTACAAAAGCTCGGCAGTTTCCCTTGACTCTACAATAAATGTTCAATTTTGCAATATCACACGAGTACAAAATGCTGCTGTAATAAATTTCACTATGATAGTACAAAAGCACAATTGTGAGTATAAAGGCTGGGTAGTTGATTTGTTCCAGAAACACGTTACATTATGCTGGCTGAAAGTCTTCACATCCTGATAGTAATCACTAGTTAAGTAGTCTAAGGGTATTTATATGTGTGTTTATTACACGGCTTGGTTGAATTGTAACGCAGAATGCGGTCTGCTATTTCCTGATAACAGACGCTGCTAAGTTTAACTCACTGTTGCCATGAAAAACAGAGCGTTGCCATGGACACAGTTCTGTTCACTCTGGAGGGTAAACTCCTTTTAATCAATAAACTCGTTTTAAATCAATATTTTGTTTCAAATTATTGATTTATTTGGTAGGTAGCCACGTAATAAGCAAGATAATGTAGTGCAAGGCGGTTGTGATAGCGAATACAAACCCCTCCGCTTAGCGTTGGTCCTGATTGGCCTGTCAGGGTTGTGTTCCCTATAGAGTGCCGAAGTGATCGAGGGAACCCATGCGCCGCTAGCTTTCGAGTTGTCCTACAAAGTGACGTCATCATTTCGGCACTCTATAGCGAACACAACTCTGACAGGCCAATCAGTCGCCGAGCGCCACAAACAGCAGCCGCCTTATGCTGCGTTCACACCATAATACTGTACTCTGGTGTGATGCAAACCTGTGACGTTATAGGCTACTCGAGCGGTTTAAGACTCGAAATTATGTTTCAATGGCAACATTATCATCACCGAAATTAAACTGCAGCAGTCAGGTGGTCCAGGTCAGCACTCTGTAAGTTGGTAATGTTCATTATTATTGTAATGTTCTGTGCTTTGAGACATGAGGTAGTTTAATGCTCTCGTGACTCTTGTGTATGTGTTAATGTGTTTGGTGGAGAAGTGGCTCTGGAGATGGTCTGAAGGAAGGGTGGGATCTCATGCTTTCAAAGCTAGCTTGCTATTGCTAGCCGCTCAGAAAATTGCCTATTCCCTACCTTTAATACTGAGTAATTTAAATTTCTATTAAAATGTGGGCAGTCATTTTGTGCATTCTTTTCTCCACTAATGAAAAAGAAACTTAAAGCATCAAGCTTTGAACATGGCCCTGAACATTGGGCCTTTCTAACAATTTCTAAAGTGTGTATTTGAACCTTTTACACTCACATTTAATTATTTAGCATATGCTTTTATCCAGAGTGACTTACAAAAGTGGATCATTGCAAGCAATTTATTAGGAACCAACCAACAGGGATTTGCAGTACACAACACCAAGTTTCATATAGTAGGACTGTGACAAAATGTACATAATGGTAAATAAAATGTGTTAATAAAATGCATCTGCACAGTCTTACCTTAGAGTAGGCATATATGCATTTAATTATTACATTGTTTAACATGTATATAGGCTACAGCTACAGTACACAGCTACACACCCTAAAAAAGCTTTTAAAGAAAAACCCCGGATGTCCTCAACATCTGGATTGCGCCATGCATGATGACGTCTGAGCGCGCGCACACTCATACAGGACTGTACCAACTGACGCCAGACTGAGGGGGCGCGCAACAACAACACGCGCACACACACACACAGCTGCTCTCAAACTGAGCTGAAGTAAATCACAGTGATGCTCAACATCCAGCTTTAAATGACTGTTGCTGAATGTAAATCATTCTGCCGGTGAGTTTCCCTGTTTGTTTTGGTGTTTCGTTAAGTGTTTTGCACGATTCCCGATAACTCGCTTCACGCGCTTTCACTTCTGCAAGACTCACTGTTGGTGTCATACATTCAGTTTCGATCTAAATGCGATTGTGTGTTTGACAGAAAACACACTTTAAGCATGTTTATGTGTGTAGCTGCAGCTTCTCGTTCACATGTAGTAGTGATGCTAACACACTTTAGCACAAGGATACACATGAGTGAAAAATAAATGAGAATCAAATAGTGATGAGGAGGAGGAGAAGAGGAGAAAAAAAACACACTGGGATTCGTCACTGTATTCAGTTTTTTCGTCTTCATTCAGGACGGAGCTTTATTGTTGTTTGCTGGCTGGCGAGATGAACGATGATTTGATTTCCATGTGATGATGATGCTGTGCATTTGACCTAAATGCGCGTTATAACAGTGTAAATAATAATAATAGATGTAAAATATAATAATAAAATTATGTAACAATAATAATAGTCTAAATCCGCTGCAGAGTGAATGACCAGTGCTGGGTGAGAGTTACCATAGACCCTCAGCACAAACATCACTGTTCAGCCTTTGTGTTCATTGTCTGCTGATGTTTGATCAAACCAGCCAATCAGTGGAGTGGTTCACTGCGATCTGGTCCTGTAGGGTTTGCGTCCAGAGCCACAGCTCTGTCACGTGGCACACATCTTCATCCTGAGGTTCAGTGTGTGGCACAGTAGTTTATGGATATGGAAGTATTTTCAGATTTGGTATTAGCAACCTTTCAGTTACCATCCCATCATTAACCACTAAGCTTGAGTGAGAGGGAGGAAAGAAACATTTGTCTTAAGATGGATTTTGTTTTAGCATTTTGCATTATTCTTACAAAATGTGTCATGGAGTGTCATACAAGTGTTATAGCAAATGCGTTGCTGTTTTTTGATTGAACTGTCACTGTCATGTTCGTTGAGCATGTACAAATTTATGTCTTGCAGAATCTAAACAATTGTAAATGAGAAGTTGAACATTTAAATGTAGAATTGTACTGCACACTTAATAATTAAAGGTTTTTGTACTTTTAAATGTACATTTTTGATAGTAATCTGCATATTGTGTATGTAAATGCACTTAATGTTGCAATATTGAGTTTCTTTTCCATCAATCTTTTAAAAAAATAATTTTATCAATCGTCAATACGATATGAATAACGTCATAGTGGCAGGAATATTGGTTGTTAGTTCAGGGGTCATCGTATATAAAACTCTTATTGTTGAGCATTTGCATCATATCTGTTCAAAGGGAATCTCAGACGCTTTTTTGCATTTGGGATTTTTTTAGCAATTTCAACATACTCTAATGTAGGGTAAAAGGGAAACTCTCTTAGTAGATTTCTCAGAATAGCCCGAATATTTCAGAAACCTGCAGTGAATGGAGAGGACAGCAGTCTGCCACAGTGCACTCTTGGAGATATTGGGAAAGCTTTTGTATGGTTATTTCCTTCAGCATGTATTGCATCATAGTCTCTGGTTTCATGCATGCCACAGCATTGACTTATTGGTCATGTTGCAGATGTTTTCTCATTCACAGCAACTGACAGTTTCCTAATAGTAGGACAGACCCTATGGGGTAACTGTACTCTTAAAGTCCCTGTAAAGTCAAAATTAAGTATGTGTTCTGAGTATGTCACACCACAGAAAAATGTGTTATTAGCCACCCAGCCAAATTTTAATTATAAAAAAGCTGGCAAGTACATAAAATAAGCTATCAAAATCTTGAAAAAATGAGCAGTTATCTCTGTTCTCAAACGCTGGGGGCGTGTCCGCTGGCTGTGCTGAAACCACGCCCACTAGCGGGCGCTGTCGATGGTGATATTAGGTGAAACTGCTTTCGCGACGGGAGGACGAACACTGAGGCGGGAGATAGTGGATTCAGCCCCGTTCACCAGTAACAGTGGATCAGTGAATCCCAGTTGTCTCTGAGGAACGTTTATAAAACAGTGTAAAATGATCACTACAGAGGCGGGTGTTGGCGGTGATCCTCAGCTCTTCTTCATCAAGGTAGGCTCTCTACAAAACCTCTTCTTGATGTGATTGTTTTTAAGGAATTTAAATGAAGATACAGATCTGTTTTGTACATGATCGCATCCAGGTAGCCTATGCATGTCTGTGTCGAAGGCATAGCTAGCTAGAAAACTGTAGGTTCAGCTGTAGTAACTAATAGTACTGACAGTCACTCGCGATTGAGCGGTGAATGCGAATGTGCTCGGGGAGTGTTATTGTGTGTTTGGGGAGAGATCAGACTCAAATAGTGAGCCTAAGTCCCTCCCCTTCCGGTCGACCACTATGGGACCTTATTTCGGAAAAATATTGAATGGTAGTCAATAGCGAGAGACAACAAATATTTTGATCTCGTTTGAATTGTGCCCTGAATTACACATATGATGTTTGTCAATTTAAAAGATACATTTTAAAGTAAAGAAAGTCGCAGTTTGATGTAAAACCGTTGAGGTATAAGACTGTGAAAATACGTAATTACAAAGACTACAAAGGCGCACATTTTCTCTCAATGAATGAAGCTAACTTTACTGAGGCTATTGTCTGTCATTGTTTCTACAGTCTTACGTTATAATCGTAACGTTACGCCGTCCTACCTGAGTGTTTTGTACCAGACTGCACACACACGAGCAGCAGATCCCACTCGTTGTTTCGCTTCCCAGGAGATGTAGTTCATAGAGCGATTTTCACATAAAACTAAATGTTACTCTTCTGTTTTATGACAAACTGCAACGTTTTTGACCTTCAGAATTATCTTTTAAATTGACAAACATCATATGTGTAATTGAGGGCACAGTTCAGACAGAATAAAAAGATAAGTTGTCTCTCGCCATTGACTACCACTCATATTTTTTCCGAAATAACAAGGTCCCATGAGCCGGAAGCGGAGGGGCGGGACTTAGGCTCTCTATAGGGGCGTCTGAGAGAGCTCTTGGGCTCCAGTGCGTCATCGAGCCCTGTTTTATCCCCGCCCAAACAATCCGTAAAATTACAATGGTAAAAAACTGTTGAACGGTCTAACTCCACATTTCAGTACTTCACAGTTCACAGTCTTTGTAAAATGTTTTAGCAATACATATGTAACATTTATAATGTGTTTAGAATTTTTTTGTAGAATTGCCTTTACAGGGACTTTAAGGTCTTGTTCACAGTGAGATAGGCCTGGGAATTGGCAAAAATGTGCCGATTCGATAGTATTGCGATATTTGGGCCACGATTCAATATTATTGCGATTCTTATTGCGATACAGCAAGTATTTCAGGTACGTTCTTTTTGCAGTTTTTCCTTTTATATTTAATTATGAGGTTCAAATACTTAATTTTGGTGACCTTTTATGCACTAATTTGTGCTTGATTAGCTGATGCTGCTGCCCGTTTTCTCTTCCGTCTCTTCTGCTATTTTCACCCCGTACTCATTATTTGGTTACACCGCCCAACAAAAAAACAGTCATAACACCTTTTTATTTTTAAGCTTTGTCAATGACTAAACACTCATTCTTTAGATGTATGTACTCGTACATACTCGTGACATCATACATCCTCACACTATCAGTGAATCAGTGCAAAATAAACTGATAACAAACAGTTAATAAATAAAGGATAACATGACACGCATATAAAACACTCAGCATCACCAGCAAGCACATTTATGCCAACCATGAGCTCACAACGGATCATTAAAGGGTTAGTTCACCCAAAAATGAAAATTAAGTCATTAATTACTGACCCCCATGCTGTACCAACCCCGTAAGACCTTCGTTCATCTTCGGAACACAAATGAAGATATTTTTGATTAAATTTGAGAGCTGTATAACTACCACATAGACTGCCTAAGGGACTGGCTCTTGACGGCCCAGAAAGTCAATGAAGAAAATGTTTAAATATTCCATGTGACTACAGTGGCTCAACTATAAGTTAATCAAGCGACGAGAATACTTTTTGTGCGAAAAAAAATAACGACTTTATTCGACTATTCCTTTTCTTCCTTGTTGGCGTGAAACGAGACTTTACACTTCTCCACACGGTCCTCACTCGTCCTGCTCGCCACAGTAATCATGATTAATGGCGACTGTAGAACACAATAGCCGAATCCCGAACATTTTGGGCGAAAATACGCCCCTGCACTTAAGTGGCCTCTGTCCGCTCCATTCCTCTCCATTGATGATTGCAGTACCTTGTTAAAATAAGGTAAATACAACTACTAACCACATAGTCATCATGTAGAACCACCCGAGCGCCAAAGGCTACCCACGGACGCTGTACTTCGTCAACAATGGATACAATTTATGTTTGATTATGTTCCTGAAAATGACGATCGTAAGTTAGCTCTCTGTGCTGCTCATACGGAAGACAGCTTACAGAATCTCCACGAATTCAACACCGGATTCAACAAGAAACTGTTCCTAAAACATGAAGCAGTTCCAACTTTAAAACAAGAGGCAGCAGTTGTTGGGCCACAACCTGTAAGTAGGCTAAGACTTAATCATTTTAAATGTATTTGCATGTATAATTCCAGACGTAGCCTTGTCTTTTATTTTTTTCAATTAGGCTACTAGCTATTTTGTGTCTACGACAAACGCGTACAAACATTATGGACCTGAATTTTGTATAAGTACTAATGTTGTAAATGTATTTTTCATTTATATATGTTTTATGACGTTATTTTCGATTTGATCAAGAACGTAAACTAATGCCAACGCTGTTTGTGAATAACATTAGTAGCCAGTCAGTTGCTATTGTTGCCAGTCAGATGCTATTGTGTAAAACAAATGTGTATAAAGATAAAAAATGTATCAAATTATCATTCAGAAACGTTTAGTAAGAGCCGTGTGTGGTGAGGTTCTGTTTGACTCTCTTCATCGCGGCTTTCTTGGTCTGATTCTGCTTCAAACTGATACTGCAGTTCGACACATATTTGGGCCGAAGCTCATGACATGCACGTTTCGCTCGTAATGGCGTTAACCTTCCGGACAACGTGAGCGACAGTTTAGCCAACCACAACACACCGGGCCAAACTAACCAATCTGAGACCACTGCCTGTTTCTGAGGGAGTGGTTTCATAAAATTAGGAAGTCGACCACTCGTTCGAGGACAGAGGAGAGCGCGGCTGACAATAAAGGTGAAGTTTATGAAAAATAAGACTTTTAAAAAAAGAAAAACCACGAATATATGTTCTATTGCACCCCATAAACACAATCATGCAAAGAAAAAAAGCAGTCAACCGCCCCTTTAAAACCGAAATTTACCCACACTTTCGATTAGAAAGCAGACGTGTTCAGCCGGCTGTGATGGGGAAGCCATTTTCATTTAAATCTGCTATTGAACGCATAAATTAACAGAGTAAACAGAGAGAAAACCAATGGAGAAAAGCTGAAAGTAAAACGGATAATTTTATAATTTAAATACATCAAAGTGCAATATAAGAATAAACATGTTTAATTTCAGTCCTCCACACGTTTCCATCTGTAGCCTCAGCTCTTCATGGGTCTCGTGGGTGTCCGTGGAACTAAGGAGCAGATTTGTTCTTTACACAGAATCTTAGCCAGTGTCACAGACCATAATAATGTCCGCTTCACTTGGACATCGAGTGGAGTTTGGCCGCCTCAATTGATAAACGTGGTCATATATAATGATGCACAGAGGTGAATCTGGTGAAAGGCAGCTCTACACACAATCACAGGTGCTGTTGAAATGTGTTTTTAGCTCCTTCCAGGTTTTTTCATCATGTAGACACAGGTTATAGTGAATATGTTTTATATAGTGCATATATTGTGCCTCTATTGTTTTTTTTCTAGCTATCTATTGAGTTTATGGTCACTGAATTGCTTTTCTATTGTTCAAATGCTAACATCTTTCCACTGCTCAATGCTGATTGAGCGATTACATGATACATTCAGTAAGTTATACTGTGTCTTTTAACATTTCCTTCTAATGTTCATTGAAATGATCTGCTCACGTGCCGCTTGAACTGATACAGCTGTCACGCCACATTAAGGAGCACCAAAAGCACTTGTATTTTTTCTTGACAGAATTCGTGACAGGCTCATATTCTCCATTGTTGCAGCTCGTGTCTTCCCAGTCTGTCAGTAACGCTCTGTTTAGTTCCTGTCTCTATGAAGCCCCTCCTACTGAAAAGCACACTGTGCTCTGATTGGTCGGCTGGATCGATGTGTTGCGATTGGTCGAGTGCTTTGAGTGTGTTTGGGAAATGTCCCATCCCTTACCATAACCGCCATTTTCAACGCACTACTGTTTTCCCTTTATTCTTTTTTTAAATGAGGAATATTGTGACGTGTTCATCCCGGAATAAAATTCAAGACCACAATTGAGGCGTTTTAGGGAGCTCAGAAAGAGTGTGCGCCAGGGGTGTAACGGTGCACATATTCATACCGAGTACGTGTCGTTCGGTACACATGTACCGATGAACACACACAGAGTTATCGCTCATTAACAACTTTAAACCACCAATAATCACAATAAGCTCTGTGTTTTGTTACTTCCAACAAGAAACAAATTCTCATCTCTCAAAATCTGTCCATTTTATTACGTAATTCGACATTCTTTGTTTTGACGCTGTTTGATGTGGTGTGACAGATCGCTAATAATCTTGTGACAAATCGCTAAATCGATAATCGCTAATATAGTGCGTGAAGTCGCTATATTATACTTAACCTGTCTTGATTATTTAATAATCAATAGATGGCTCCACAAATAGTTTACTGCATTAGCAGATATAGGTTTTTTTATTATAATTTAATTTATTTAAAGGCACAGACACTCTTTGTTCAGTAAACCACTGTTTAATAAAACAGAAAAGTAAAAAAGCCATTTTATGTTCAGTTTTCTCCCTCATGCGGTTCCAACCCTGTCCCGATTCCCGAACCGCCGTGTTTACCCTGCAGACCCTCCCCAGTGCAAACAAGAGTTTGATTTTGAGTTTTGTATTAATATACAATAATCTTATTAACTTGTTAATTTTTCAAATGGTATATACATTTTTCAAATGGCATATGGTTAATATTCAGCCCTAGTGAACGCGGAAAACAATCCCCTGGCAAACCCCATCAGGGTTTGACCTCTGACCTTTGGGTTACTGACCCGATGCTACCATCATCACCCTATGGTAGAGAATAGAGATTATTATGATCCCTGCCATTGTTCCAACTGCTGTACGAGTCGTGTCTAACAGTGCCGTGACATTGCCTCAGCTCTTGAGTTTGCATGATTGGGTTTGTATAAAGGGAGCGGATAAGTTCATCAGCGCCACGGTCGTCCTGGGCTGAATCATTGGCAGGGACTGAATCCTCTCAGCACATGTTTCCACCTTTTCTTAGCAGATGTTTCCAGAATTTTCCCTCACTGTGACGTGTCTGCACGCAGAGCGTGTGGACTTTCAGCATTTTCAGTGACTGATTGCTTTTTAATGAAGTTATTTTTGTCTTTCATCTACAGTATTGAAACCATGCATAATAATGGAGCTGACTTTGCTGTCAATAATTCATAAAAAGCTGAGATTGAAGGATCAAAATCTCCTAGACATTCATCTTAATACAGCCCTAGTCATTTAGAAGAATCACACACGGTTAATCACACGGTGTTAATTTGACCTCCTTACAATGATTTTACCACAATTTATTTTCAAGTGAAAATAGATGAAATCAAAAGTCATCCATAATAAAGTTGTTGATATTCTCTGAGGTCTGAGGAATAATGATGGATTTTTATCCTTGGTGAATTGATCAGATGGATAAGTGATAGATGGCTGATGGAAACGATTAAAAATAAGCTCTTCAGAGGGAAATATTGAAGAATGACTTGAATTTATTTCGTTCGTGTTGATTCGGAAGCATCATAAATGTGTTTCAGACATAACTAGATCAGCTGTGTTTCATGTGTCTGGTTAGGGCTTCTCAATAAGGGGGAAGCATGTTAAATGTGATATTATGAGTCAAATCAATTTCAGTAATTCAGTATTTAAATGATTTAAAACAAGACAATTATGACACATCCAATACCTTCCCTAATAATAAAGCCATCACTGCTGTTTCTCCAGAGCAAGTCTCTTACTGAAGGGACATTGTGTTAAAGTACTATCCACTATTGATGAAATTTAAACATTTTGCACATCAAGATGGAAGTAATAAATTCTTCAGAGCTAACACGTACCAGTTAAGTAATTTATTGGTACTTTTTGGTAATTTTCATTACTAATTATTACAATCCAATTACAATACATGCTTGTAATTTAATTCTCTCTTTATAGGCTAGTGAAGTGATAGACAGCGCAACTCGAGCACAGCACGTCAGACAGGACAGGAAAGTTAGCTTTTCTGGGAAACTTTTGTTTCGTAACAAATTAGGAAAATAACGTCCAAATAATGACACTGACATATAGCCTCTCATTTGACAGCACATACTGAATCAGGACAACATGTTTTTCTCTGGCACTCTTAGTCTTTACTTAAACTGTGTTCAAAATAATAGTCATTTTTACAGAGTGACATTTTTTGCTGTTGTCTTTTGACTTTGTCTTTTGAAATTTAATGTCCCCGAAAGGCAATTTGTTGTACAATACAGGCATAATGACACATAATCCACAACACAAACCTTATCTACATACACAATGTCACATATATTCACCAGTTAAACCCCTCCCCACGTCTAGACTACACGCTCCGCGACCCACTCATGGTTTTGGTTTTGCAACCCACCAATTGAGAGGGGCTGTTCTGAACGAGGAGCCAGTCTAACTGGCTGCTTCAGTCCTGGTTTGGGAGGAGGGGGAGGGTTCCCCATGCTTGCAGACTGTGCTGGACACTGCTCCTATGGCATGTTGAGCTTGAGCTGACTCGAGAGCTTTGTTGTATTTTCCCTTTGAGAAACCACTCGCAACCTACATGATTGAGTGCACTCGGTTTATAACCAAAATACCCTCGCAAGGTGCTTCCTTATTTTGACAGCAGGCTTGGCACCGCTTGGCCATAATGACACACTTTAGTGCACTTTAGGGGCCTTTCCCACAGCAGCAGCTTAACATTTCTGCTCTACTGATATTAAAAATTTACTTAGTTGTTTAGAATTAAAGAAATTAGATTTTTTATTTTTTTTTGGAATGCCAATTGTAAGTAAAAAGACAGTAATAAAATAAGTTTCATAAAAAATTTGTATAACAATAAATACTAAACAAATTTCAAACAACAGCACAAATAAATGCAAGGGAGAAATAAAATAAACACGGATTTAAGTTTTTGCAGGTGGACAGTGTATTCAGGCAGGAAATAAAATAAACAAATGTAAAATAACATCTTCATTGTAAGTTAAAGGTGCATTGCGCAAAATTTCATGTTAAAAATAGCCCTTTTCTAACCCATACATGCTTAAACAATCGCCTGAAGGGCTGAATGAGCCCTTCTCTGATCACTGCGATCGCCTCTATAATCCTGTACAGTGAAATATATAAGAGGGATTCGGGCTCGAATCTGAGACTGGGCGTGACGTCATGCGCGTTCACGCTCGCCTGGCTGTCTGGCTGGTTCGTGTAGCTATTCGCCGCCGTTCTCCGTATCAGAGAAGACAACTCGAGCGACACAACTCTAGTCAGCTTTCCACAAAAGTAGACGATGGATTCAAAGGGGCTGTTTACACCTGGTCACTTCATGCGTTTTCTGTGATCGGATAGCTATTCGACCGTGAAAAGACAAGGGTGTAAATGCCCTCCGAAACGCATTAGAGACGGATTTGAATCCGATCGCTCAAACCACTTGAGGACGTGGTCTGGGCCGCATTCCAGACGAAACTGGACAAGTGTAAATGCATCATCTGGTTGTTGAAACCAAGCTATATGTCATGTTATTTTAGTCATATATGACGACGCGCATCACCTCAGATGAGCAGCTGAGCTGAGCCCCTTCATCAAGCCAGCGCGCCGCAATCTATCGCAAATCAAAGTGAAAGTAAGTCGCAGACGCTTAACACTACCATCTTCATTAAAAGTAAAGAAATGAAATGATCTTACCAGGCCTGTTGCCGATATCTCTTAATGCTGTCTTTGCTGATTTTGAAATTAGCTGATGATTAATAAAATCCAGCTCATATCTGTTGCTTTCGGTGACGTGCACTTCATTAAATCTGTATATGGCGCGGAAAGAGACCGGCTTGTAGTTCATTACAAACCCCAACGCAAACTCCACGTGAGACAAAGAAAATAAAACTTCAGTCTGTCCAGTGCCAGGCGTTGGAATAAGACGAGAGTCAACATCGGGAAGGCTTTCAACAAACGGAGAGATCTCCGGTCTGCTCTAGGACTCAAACGGGTCCTATACGAACGTGTTTCCATAATAATTCAATCATAAGTGGATACAGTAAGCACAGGGAGATAGATGGAAACAAAAACCGAAGTTTTCTAACGTTACTACCCCCGTTTCCCCCTCTCACACACATAAGTGTGTAATTTACTCGAATGCCTTTCCTTTCATATATTTTAAATGCCTTGCAGATTTATAACTGTATTACCTCATTATGACTGTAACAAAAGATGTGTGCCGCACAGTGTGCGGCTGATGCTCCTTAGGTTATGAACAGCTTGTGCAAACGTGTGTTCCTCCATGAACGCGCACAGCTCTGGTTGCAGTTTCGCTTGTCGCCAGAGGGGGCGTAGTTCTGCAAAAACTCAGAGACTTGCGTTTAGCTCCTTTAAATACAGATTAATTCATATTAGTTACAAAAGTTCATTCATTCATTCATATATGTTTATTTAATTCTTTGAAAAAGAAATGAAAAGGAGCAAAAAGAAGATAAACTTATAATGTCTGCCCTTATCAACATAAATCAAATCAAATTCCAAAGAGGTACACTTACAACACACATCTACTTTGCAGCACCGATGCAAAGTCATAAATCAAATAACACATTTTCCTACTAAATAGATGCATTATATTTTTCTATTAGTAATGCTTTTACACTCTTCTTAAAAACAAATAATGATGTTGAAGTTTTAATTTCACTAGATTGTTCCACAGACTGACACCCTGTATTGAGACGCATCTTTCCTTTAATTTTGTTCTAAACTCAGGTTTCTGAAAGACTTCAGTTCCTCTTAAATTAAATTTGCTAACTCTCTTGATGAATCTATTTCGCAAGTTTTCAGGTAATGTTTTCAAATGTGCTTTATACATTATTTTTAGAAGACTATATTCATTGAATTTTAAAGTTTTTAACTGTATAAACATTGAATTTGTTGTTTGTATTCGCTTCCATTTACAACGCGAATGGCACGTTCCATTTAGTGAAGAGCAGCAAGATTTTCTGTCTTCTGTTCTTTGATGAACTTGGCAGACAGAAGCAGGTTTATTAGGCTGCTGTCCCTTTAAGAGCTTATGCACTGATCCAATAGGCTCTATGCACAACTTACTTCCGCATTTTGTGAAACGGGGTCCAGGTCTTTTGTATGTGCTTCATGAAATTTTTTGCGGTTTTACTCAAGATAACTTAAAAGGAGCGAGCAAAGATTAGCATAACCAATGTCCCTCACATGTGCAGATTGATATTTAAACGTTTTATATTTTTTCTTAGGTTTCAAAATGGACTGTGTTTAACTGAATACTCAGCAAAGATGGGCATTTTGACATAATTTAGTGTGTATTTGTGCACTTTTGGTCTGAATGCGAAACCTGCGAGAATTAGTAAAATGATGCACAGTACAAGCACTATTTAACCGGAGTGAATGAGACGAAAGAGAGTTTGCCTGGCAGCAAAACCATGGGTGATCAGGCCGATCATGCGGAAGCCTGCCGAGTTCGGTCCCTGGCCGAAGCTAACTAACTCATTTTGGGAATCTTTGTTACTTAATTCACATTTAAGTATGGCTTTTAATAAGACTCTGGCTAGTTTTACATCAAATGCATTTGTTATTTTAAGTTGGTAGGAGTGTGATAATCTGTGTTCCATCTATACATTATTTTTGTAATTCTTTTCCAAGGTTTCATGAGCTTATATGAAGAGACACTACATAGAATATTTGCATTTAAAATTCATTTGTCTCTCCACATAACCATTTGTACTGAACTAGTAAAGACAAAAAGATTCTTCTTCTTTTTTTTTTTTTAAATTGGAGGCATTTTCAGGACCTGAAATGTACACTTTTTAATAAATGAATAGCCAACTCATTCCCTTTACTATATATTCTGTTTGACGATGGATGGCAGATAAAACTCTGATGGGATAAAGGCCGCTGTTTTGCCTGAGATGTTATACTCTAGGTGATCACGACACTTATTTGAATTTTATTTTGATTGTAAAACCCTTTAAAATGATGTACCATATTAAATGTAGTGGAAACATGAACCGTGCTCTGCTGTAGCTCCTAAATAGAGTGTTATTCCTCTATTCCCTGAGAATAATTATTGTGTTAGAGAACTGAAGATCACAGGCTGACACGCTGTCTATGTGTCTTAAATACATGTTCTACCCTGAGGGCAAAAGCTCAAGCTCAGTTTATCTTCATGGTTTTTCCCAGTTCGCCCCTACTTTGTGAACTTCTTGTCTTTTAAAGTCCCTCTGTGGTGAAAATCAAGCTTTTAATGTTGTTTACATGTGGTGTTATTAATACACTCTAAAAAATGCTGCAAACAAAAATATTGAGTTTATTCGACTATTTCTTTTCTTCCTTGTAGGCCAGAAACGAGACTTCCTTAGATTTCCACGACGCATGCGCGAGAATTGCGATCTGAAGTAGTGTAAGCAGATCGCAATTCTCGCGCATGCGTCATGGAAATCTAAGGAAATCTCGTTTCTGGCCTACAAGGAAGAAAAGAAATAGTCGAATAAACTCGTTATTTTTGTTTGTTTTTTCGCACAAAAAGTATTCGCGTCGCTTGATAAACATATAGTTGAGCCACGGTAGTCACTTGGGATATTTAAACATTTTCTTCATTGACTTTCTGGGCCGTCAAGAGGCAGTCCCTTAGGAGCCAATGTGGTAGTTATACAGCTCTCAAATTTAATCAAAAATATCTTCATTTGTGTTCCGAAGACGAACGAAGGTCTTACGAGGTTGGTACAGCATGGGGGTGAGTAATTAATGACTTAATTTTCATTTTTGGGTGAACTAACCCTTTAAACTACATAAAACTAGAAAAAAAATTTGGATGGGACAAACTTTAAGTTGGCTTGAGAAAGCCAGACAAGAGAGTTTGAAGAAGTTTAAAGTAATCTGAAGTTTGATAGATGGATTAGTTAGAAACATAGATAAATAATAGATAGATAGAAGATTTAGTTCCAATGAAAGAAATATTAGGAAGAAAGAAAGAAAGAAAGAAAGGTAGAAAGAAAAAGATTAGATAGATAGATAGATAGATAGATAGATAGATAGATAGATAGATAGATAGATAGATAGATAGATAGATAGATAGATTAGGTAGAAAGAAAGAAAGAAAGTTAGTTATTAATAGTTCATCCATTGCTAAAATTATGACAAAAGGAAAAATATTAAAATTGAAAATATTAAAATCAAGAATGTCAGAATCATATTGCGTAGTTCTTGGTAAAAAAATGTCTGTCAAAACATCCAGTAGTGTTGGTTTTCCAAGAAATGAGTGAATTTCATCAGAATTTTCTCTGCTTCTCGTAAATACGGATCGTAAGGTATTAATGATTTATTTCTAAGCCGGACAGTTTTCAGTGAAGCGAATGATGGCCATGAGTGAGTGACGCCTGTTTTTAGTTGTAATATTCTGGCTGTCAGCCAAGCATAAACTTTTGATGGGCGTGATAATAGGCGTAAGAGGTGAACTATGTTTGATATTTGGCTAATTATAAAACATGCTGGAGAAGTTCGAAATGCTTTTTTGTGTAGTTCATTATACTTATTTTATGGAATGATGTTTATTTCGTGGCTTAAATAAATGACCTACATTTTGCTCAGAGACTGACATGTTTTGCTTGTCAAAAATGTAACATTCAGCTGTCGCAATTTCATTGACTTGAAAATCAAGTTTCCTTTTTTACCAGGAAAGGAGTGGTTTTCATGAACAAAGTTGTCTCTTTTAATAACAATTTTATTTAAACCCATTAAAATGCAGGTCTTGGTGTAAATAATAGTGAAAATCACTTTTTGAAACTGTTGTTCCATTTTTGCAGATTTTGATTTCTGAAGGCAATTTGTCAGTATCAAGTTTGTTTGACAGCATGAGAAAAGCCGTGGATACATTTACTGAAGTTTCGTAATACATGCCACCATTTACAATCTTCCACTTTATCAAGCTCAAGCTCCTCAATGTCACATTGTTCTTCTTTTGAAGAAGTGCAAAGACCTTTGTGAAACTGTTGTCTGTGTGAATGAAGTGTTCTGTTTTATACATGTGGCTTTTCCTTCACATCGTCATTTGAACAATCAGTCAGTGATACCATGAGCCGTGTGTGACATAAAACAGTCGTTGCTTCATCTGAAGTGACTGACTGAAAAAGGCCACTAATTCATAGAAGGAATTGTCAGAAAAATATTTTGTTAATCATTTGTTAACCAAATAGGAATGTTCTTATTATTTTGAAAAACTTTTCATTTTAAATTTAAAATATCTAAAAATGGCATGTGGTGTAATCATCATGTAATACGTAATAACCTATTGAAAAAAAAATTGTATAGTGTTAAAAATTAATACTGGAGTTGGACCACATGATATTTTACAACCTGATAGGAATATTTGTGTCCTGATAATGCCATGTCTGATGTTACCACTAAAAAGTGTCCTACATTATTATAAATATATCTAGTCAATGACAGAGAACAGGCATGTTCGCCTGAAATAATTTAGTATTTTCCGCTCCAGGATCGTCTCTATTGTCCTGTGCTTTGGTTTTCAGCACCAAGTCCATCCTATTAATTTACACACAATGTAACACCAAATTTAGCATTTTAATCAACAATGCATTTATTGTTAACCTTTTATCATGTCTTGGAGTATCGCAATAATATCGCATCGTGAGTTGAGTATTGTGGTATTGAATCGTGACATGAGGGCATCATTTTGCTTGTTTTTCTGCATGCTGTGTTTGCAGTGGAATGGATTTCACCCGAGGACATTCTGGGCAAGTCAAAGCTGACAGCATTCATTCCACTCCTGTGTCTATGTCTACTAGTGCTGTCCTAGCATCATCTCATGGGCTTTGAGCTGCAGCCGTAACAGGATAATGAAAGCTCAATGAGTTTTCTTCATAACTGCTGCGAGAGCATTGCATTCATTACGCTCAAGACTGTTTTCATTCATTTCACAATTTTTTTTCCATGGCCACAAGTAGATAACATTACTTACTGAACAGAGGTATCTCTTAGTGTTTCTATCTCCAGTCACTGGTGACCTTTAAACAGACTCATGTCTTCAGTGGAGATCTAGTCAATAACTGGGTTCACACTAGATTACTGACGGGAAGCTGGTGTTAATGTCAGTTTTTCACTCAGATTCGACTAAAACGTGTTAAACGTTAGACTTTGAGCTTGTTTCATAGACATGTCTGATAAAGATGTATGATTATGAACTCTGATCTTAACAAACAAGGGAAAACAGGCAAACCTAAACTCTGCAGTCAGATTTTCACTAATGCTGACTTCTCTTGTGAAATTGAAAGTGGACAGTGTTTTTCGAGTTCAGTTCCAGTAATTTCTCATGCTCTATCATGTGGCTGGAGTGTGGTCCATTACTCGCCAGATACAAAAGACACTGGTATTAAAAAATCAGCCCTCTTCTGGAAACAGAAACATTCTTGGGCCGCTGGGATCGAGCCATAGTGACTGGCCTCCTGCGGGAGCGCTATATTCACACTCACAGACTTATACTCATGCTGGAGTTAAACCAGCAGAATATCTTAAAATTAAAATGTTCATTTACTCACCATTGGCCCAATTCTGTGTGACTGACTTTCTCCGGTGGACATCACATGATGTTTAGCACTGTGTTCACGCTGTTCATCTGGTCTAGTCCTCTGAAGTCATATGTTCTCTGTGTGAGGTGCACACCAAAATAAAACTGTTCACAGAAATCCTTATTTGCATTTCTAAACTTGGTGTGTTTCCATTTAGCATCATTGTTGCGAAACGTGCCGCGGCACGCTTTGACTCACCATATTTGAATATATACTACAAAATGGATGAGAGAGCAGTGGAGGAGAGAAGAGACTTTCAATGAAAAATAACTTCATAATAACATTTAATATTCAGCATTATTATTGATCTGCCAGCATTCACACCATTATATGAGAGCTCAACTGAGCTGGACGATGACATAACGGATTGGCTATCTACTCCGTGATGTCATCGTCCAGCTCAATTATTATATATATATATATATATATATATATATATGAAGAGTTCAGATGCAAAAGCCTCTAAGTGCCATTTGAAATTTTCTTCTAGAATGATAATTTTTATCAAGCTTGTATATTTAAGTTCAGTGATTTCACTTAAATTGCAATGATAATTACCTATTAATTGTTATTTAAGTGAAATTACTGAACTTAAATATACAAGTTTGATAAAAATCATCATTAAAGAAGAAAATTTCAAATGGCATTTAGAGGCTTTTGCATCTGAACTCTTTATATATATATATATATATATATATACTGTATATGTGTGTGTGTGTATATAATATGTATATATAATTAACTAAATGAATAACTTTTTTACAACAAAAATGAACCATCACTGAACTTACTTAAGCTGGACTGTGACGCTATTTTCTTCTAGACATAAACTTTGTTGCATTATTTTCCCGGTATACCTGTAAAGCTGCTTTGAAACAACCTGTATTGAAAAAAGTGCTAGAAGTAAAGGTGACTTGACATGAGAAGATGAATATAGCGCACAAGTCATATTTTTTTTTTGACTGCGTCCATCATGTAAAACTTGTTTGAACTTGTGTTTCTTTCTTTCAGTGTAACAGTTGAACAGCACTGAATTTGGAAGAATTCCTCTCTTTGGTCATATGCACATTTTTTGGTAACTGAAAGGGCCCTTTTTTAAGGATCTAAGCTCATCTAAAGCTAGTTTAATGACGAGAAAATGGTCATCGCTCCCAGCGCATGGTCTAAAAGGGTTCCTATTCTCTTAATGAGTAATGGGTGTGTTTTAGGTGTAATGTGCAATAAACCAATCAAGAGTCTCATCTCCCATTCCCTTTAAAAGCCAGTTGTGCTCGCGCCAATGGCAGATTCACTATTTACACGGCGGAGTTTGAAAGCAGAAAAACTGAACCCTTCTTTAGTGAGGAAACAGATCTGCTCACGTGCGAGGTTAAAGCTGTGTGTGCGAGACTGAGAGAGAGGTTAAAGCTCGCAAGCTGATCATCTACCGCAGCGGTTCCCAAACCTTTTTCCTGCGCTCCCCCTTATGTCCCAACCGGGTTGGTGCACTCCCAACCCCCACAAAATGCAGCAAAGCTTTGTTTTATTGCCATATAAAGACTCTTTTTTTTAATCATGTGCAAATAACCAGAACACGCATGACAATAACAACATCAACAAAGTTTCAGTATAATGCAACAAAGCTTCCACTTGTAACCCTTTCACACGTAAGTTTGAATATTGTTACTGACCCCCCCCCCCCCCCCCCCAGCGTGAGTTTTTCGAGGCAGTTATTCAAGGCAGTTTCAGTTATTTAGAACTTGTCACTTTAATGTTTCCATGGTGACGCGTCATTGCTTGTCACGTGACACAGCGCAACCACAACACAGCGCTGAATGAATGATGATCTGCTTTTATGTCATTTTTCAAAAATATTCACAAATGTATTAAGCTATAGAAATAGAAATCAGCAAAATCAAAATCATTGTTTTGCTAGTATATATGTGTATTTAAATGTCTGAAACCTAAAATAAACTTTATGTGCTTGAAAACACTCAATAGTTATGATGCATGACAGCATTGGCTCAGCGCCAGAAAAGCACATTTGAATTTAGAAGTTGATCACGTGACATATAGCCTAGCGGCTGCAGTGCAAGGCAGTCTTCTACGTTTCTATCAAAAACGAATAAATTATAGTTTTTTTTTTAAATTTTAAATAAAAGCAATTACTAAGGAGATGTTTACTGTTCATGTTTTTTTATTGTATAGAAAAATCCCACTTAAAAAACAGACCGCCATTACATTTTTCCTCTCGCGCTCCCCTTGGTGGCAGATCTTTGGGATTCCCTGATCTACGGGACGAAGTGTAGCATGTTGTGTACCTGCTTATAAGCGCACATCACTAACCCGCTGTTAAAAAAAAAGAATACTGCGCCATTGATTTTAGCCCCAGGTTTCAGTTGGTCAGTTTCAGTCTATTTCAGTTCCTCAGAACAGCAACGCTCCACCAATGCACCTGAACACACACCTGGTCCTCAAACCAGCAGCCCATGGGCCACAGATGGGCGCAGATGCTTTTGCTATTTAAACAACGTGGCGCAGGACGTGAAAATGATAACTGCGTCAGGCTGAAACTAGCAAAGCACACTAGCGTCATGCCTGCCGCTGCGTTGCTCAGGGTGTGTGAAAGGGGCCATAGTCTCTGTTCTGATCTGACATCATGTCCTCCTGCGACTGGTGATGAGCCTATATTTGAACCAGCCTTGTCATCCCGTTTAGTTAATATGATGTCAGTGTAAACTGAAGCATGTGAGTTTAACTGTGTCTTGTTCTTGCAGGGAGAAGCGTTTGATCGTGTCGGCGGCTCCTCTGCACACGCACAGAGTGTTGCCAAAGCCAAGTACCAGTTTCTCTTTGGAAACACAGAAGACACAAGCTCATCAGATTGCGGTACTGTATGTTCTTGCCTACTTGCATGTAAAGTATTGTATTCTTACACTTGAACACTTTTCCTATCACTTCTGTGTGTGATGTAGGGCTGGGCGATATGACCAAAAAATCATATCTCGATATTTTTTGGTCAAATGGCGATATACGATATATATCTCGGTACTTTCTACGTTTTCTATTTAGATAAAGAAAATCTTTATATTAAAAAAAAAAATATATATATATATATATATATATATATATATATATATATATACAGTATATTCACATTCGGCCCAATGATATCCTACAAACAATGTTGATATTGAAGGATATGGAAACAAATATAATATAGGCTATGCAATATATTATGTGCAAAAAGCTTTTGTTTTTATATTGACTAAAAGCTAAACTAAAAATGAAAATAAAAACAAAAACAAAAGCACAAACTAATTATATTAGCCTGCATTTGATTACCCCATTATAATCACTTTCACTTTCATTAAAAATATATACTTGTAGGTTTAAATTCCACATATGGCACATTTATTTTCTCCAACAACACATATTTTAGCAATATGTTTATTTTAGTCAGAATTATTGCGTACTACGTAGTACTATTCACGCGCATGCGCGCGCCGGCGCTCGTTCAAGGAAGCATGAATTTTAGCGGAGATTCACTTGCAGAAGCTCGTCCTCTTCTGACATGGACATATTTGTTGTGAAATGGACATATTTGCTTTAGTTTCTAACATTTACAGATGGAGAATATGTGAAATGTAAGTTGAGCACTGATAAGCACCACATCTCAAACGCATTAAACAGCGCAAGTATATCTGTCAGTCAGCAACAGTGTCTGTCAGAGCATTTGACAGGGCGGCAAGCTGCCTTAAACTTGTTAACAATATCAAAGTGATTTTGACGCAATTAATATAAGCTTGTGTCATGTTTAGGACAAATTGTACTACGTAGCCTAGCTACTTTCACTGCAGCAGCTCACACTGCAACCTCCGTTATTTTTCAGATGTGCTCATATCAAACTACTGTATCGATATAAACGGTATTGCCTCATTCCATATCGTTTCAAAAAATATAACGATACATCGTACATATTCGATATATCGCCCAGCCCTAGTGTGATGCTATATTTTCTGCTGCTAACATTATTTTCTTCTAATTGTGTAACATCTGTGTGGTTCTTCATAACATAATCATTAATAACACAAATTATTTTTTTTAAAGTCACTGAATCAACCTAAATACATATATTTACACCAACACAACTTTTTATGTGTTAAACTATAGAAATAGCATTTAAGATTACAATTGCAGGTTGCCACTCTATAGCAAACATAATGAAATGCATTTGATATGACAATAGTCAATGGGGATAATTTTATAATAATAATACTCAGTCTTCATAAATAATGCACTTTTGAGAGAGGCAACCAATTGGAAAGTAGATCATCAACATGAGTCACCAACAAAATTGTGATTATTGATGTAGTGATAATTCTAGCAAAATTTAACCTTCAGTTGAATTATTTTGATGTCTGCTATTTTTGGCATATTATCCAGTCAACGTATTTTGTCTAGTGTAAGACCTACTAAATCGATCCAAAGGCGGCGTTCGATTAGAGGCGAAGGTTTCATGCGTGTTCCGTCTTTTCCATGGCAAAGGGACTTTTAATTAAATGCAATAGTTTAGTTTAGTTTAGTTTATTTATTTTTTTAGTAACGTGGACAGTCCCTTTTTGAAAGAAAAAGAGCAGCTTTAGCCTCTACGGCTAAAATACATTTTATCTTATGTATTACCTCGTTTCATATGACTCCATAAAATGAAAAAGGTTTATCAAATAAAAATACACGTTAATATTTGACTATTTCAGCTGTAATGAAAATAAAGTCAAAGTCTGTTAGAATATTATTACAATTCTATAATCAATTTAAAGATAATCAGTGCAAACCATCAAAGTTCTAGAACAAAGAAGAACATATTTTGTCTTCGGAGACCATTGGTCAGATATTTTCTCTTTAAACCGTTTCAGTTTTTCCAGTCTTACACTGGCAATTTTAAGTAAACAACTGTTGACTCATGTCAACTCAAGTCTTCGGTCCTGTTTTTAAAAATGATGAATTATTGTGGGGGTTGTTTTCAGAATACAGTCATGTTTTGGGCTTATTTTGAACAGACTTTTTTGGGGCATGTCAGACCCAGTATTTCCAGCAAGATCTGGCAACACTTGTCTTTCCAGAGAGTAATGTATGGGATTTCCCTAAGACCACGGGGCTCATGGTAGAAACTTTGGTGAGAGAGAACATACTAAAAAAAATAAATAAATAAATAAAAAATTTGGTGAAGAAACATACCTTTGTTTATCAACTAATGATATCCATTTTTGAGCTGGCATTGTAAAAAAGGGGGCAATGTCACTGTGTTTTCGACTAGTTGTTTAGATGTTACATAAATGCAGTGCTCGAATTGAGTCAAGTCTTATGGGGGGTCCCCAATTTTTTTTTTATAATATATATATAATTATTCTTTTAAATTACTTACTAAAGTAATACTGGATTTAGAGGGCAGCAGAATTTTCTCAAATTTTCAGCATCATTACTCCAGTCTTCAGTGTCGCATGATTCGTCAGAACTCATTCTAATAGTAATATGATGATCAACAAACATTTATGTAATAAACATTTATTTTATTTTTCAGAATATTTTATCAATAGAAAGTTCAAAAGAACAGTTTCTATTTGAAATACAATCTTTTGTTACATTATAAATTTCTTTACTGTCACTTTTGATCAATTTAATGCGACCATACTGAATAAAAGTATTAATTTATTTCCCAACATTTTTTAAAAATACATTCTTACTGACCGCAAGCTTTTAAATGGTAGTGTATAATGCTACAAAAGTTTATATTTCAGATCTAAAGGATCATGATGAAGACTGGAGAAACGATGGTTTTCAGCTTTGATCACAGAAATAAACAATATTTTATTATATTATTATTTTAAACTGTAATAATATTTCATAAAATTACTGTTTTTACTGTATTTTGTATCAAATCAATGCAGGCTTGGTGAGCAGAAGAGACTTTTGAACAGTTGTGTACATCCAACAGAATGATTTATTTACAAATGTTGTTCTTAACCTAAAAACAACTGGACGATTAATGTGAATTATTTGACACTGTGGTAACAATGTTTGTTCCAAAAGACTTGATTAAATTTTTCGAGTATTTCAGCACATGCGATTTTTACATAGTTACGTCCAGTAGGTGGCGGAAAGGCACTCAGTAGGTCAGCAACTATTCAACGACCATGATTTCAGTGAAAAAGGCTGCTTTATTCAGAAACAAACAATGCCATGCCAATCGATGTCAATTATTGCTATTTTAAAGAGTGAATGCGTATGTAATTCCCAAAACTTTGTGTTTACGTGGCCGATCCTGGCAACATGAAAAACAAGTTTTATACAAATTCTGAATGGAAATTAGAAAGCACACAACGATCGCTCCCTTTGCGGAAAAACTGTCGAGATAGCACTCCCGTAGAACCAGGGCTATTAATAATGGGGAAAAAAGTAACTTAAGCCTAAATGTTTCCAATTTACGCAAGGAGTACAGAAGCCCCGATGGTGTGGGTAGATATAAAGTAGAAAGATATAAAGAGACACAATTACCCCTCAAAAAAGTCGGTAAGAAGCTTTCTCTTCCCGACCTCGAGTGGAGGTTTATCTTTCTCCATTTCGTAAAAATTAGCTTTAATGGAGCAGCGCCAATCAAACAGTCCTGTCAGTCAACGATGTCATGCGCACAGCACTCTTTAGAGGTGGGGCGGACGTTTACATTTTAAAGCGACATGGCAACTAGCCAACTTAAAAAAAATATTGTAAATACTCAATTCACAAAATTTACCGTATCCATTGCATGCATTTAATCAGATTTGTTATTATTATTTTTTACTTGTATACCTTAATACCCTAATACCTTATGGGGGGTCCCGGATCCCCCCAGCACTGCATAAATGTGATTGTCTCTGATGTAATTTAGTTGTTTAATGTGGATATCACTGACATGATTAATGAACTGTGCATACAGAACGTGATTAAACTCTCAGTAAAGACGCGTTTTGAAGACGCACTCCTCCAAGATCCTAGTGCTTCTGTATCACGGGTGTGTCATGCCTCAGTAGCAGCGTTCAAGATGAAACCTGTTTCAGGAGGGTACATACATGAGTCACAAAGCTCAGAGGCTCAGAAACCAACAGAGCACAGCAGTGACCTTACATCCCAATTCATATAATCTACTGTGCGCACTTGAAGCAAAGCTGTTCAAACTGCACTCTAGAGACCCTAGGGATTCTGCACAAAAGAGGGAATATTTCTCACAAGCAATTGGAAGTCTTTTAAAGGAACACTCCGACTTTTTGGGACTTTAGCCTATTCACCTTACCCCCCAGAGTTAGATAAGTCCATACATACCTTTTTCATCTCCGTGCGTGCTATAAGTCTGTTTGACGCACCCACCGCTAGCCTAGCTTAGCACAAAGACTGGATGTGAATGGTTGCAGCTTTCATACTAATCCAAATGAGTGACAAAATAACGCAAACGTTTTCCTATTTACATGTTGTGGTTTGTATAGTCACAGAGTGTGCAAATATCAAGGCCATATGAGACACAGACATCTTTTGACCGTATAAATTACTAATTTTCTGAAGGGGAAGCACTGCTACTTGGGCAGAGTGATAACCATCACCTGAGACGCACCGTGACGAGGAGCAGAGAGTTCGCTTCGGCTCAGTGTTGGAATAAAGAGTCAGCAATTACTAACGTTAGATAGAAAAGCAAGGTTTATCATGGGTGTTTGCTTTATTGTATGAGCTGTGACAATAAACAGGGGAGACCAGTAATACAGTACCATGTTTCATTGATTTCCAACCAAAAACGCACCCAGATTTATAAATATCACATGAATAAATAATTATTATTACAGGAATCAATATATTTTAAATGCAATTTATTTAGCTGAACCAAAATGTATTCAACAGTAAATACATTTGCCTATATAATATACAGTATTGCATTACTATAGGATAGAATTAAGGCGAAAGTAATAGGGGCACAATTGTTTTTTGCACAATGAACTCACAGCCCGCTCAAGTTCGTTATTTTCCATGGTTATTTTCAAATTTAGGCTACTAGGCGGCGCCGCGCGCAGGTGCAAGTTCAACGCGGTTAAACGCGCTCGTTTTTTTTCCCCAACGCGTCCGCCACCGCATCAAGATAAAAACATATTCATACCCCTAATCATATAATAGTGTCACTAACGTTACATTAGATCTGGCTAAAGGCACTGTTACAGTAGGTCATCTTAAAAACATAACGGAACACTTACCTCAGCCACGGGTGATCCACTTGTCCTGTCTGTGCTATCGATGGGATGGGCCGTATCCTTCAGCACATTATGATGCGTGTGGCAAAATTCCATTTTCAAAATAGTCGTCCTATTGAAATGTACCGAGCAAACGTAATGTTCCTGATTAATCTTAGGTGTGTTTGGATAAATATCCAGAGTAAGTTAGCCATTTCTTCATCCAGTCAGCGTTTTTAGTGGAATTCTGTGAAACATGGTATTACCTCCCTGTTTACAGTCGCAAAGCTATTTACAATAGAGCGAAACCCATGACTCTTAACTACGCTTTTACTATTTATAAATTGCTGACTCTATTGCCCAAACACGAGCGAACTCTCCGCTCCTCACCACGGCGTGTCTCCGGTGATGCGGTTATTACGCCGTCAAAGTAGCAGTGCTTCGCCTTCAGAGAATAGTTCCCAGGTTTTATACGGTTAAAAGATGTCTGTGTCTCATTTGACTTTGTTATTTGTACATTATGTGACTATACAAATCACAACATGTAAATAGGAAAACGTTTGCATTATTTTGCCACTCATTTGGATCAGTATGAAAGCTGCAACCAGTCACATCAAGTCTTTGTGCTAAGCTAGGCTAGCGGTGGGTGCGTCAAACAGACTTATAGCACGCACGGAGATGAAAAAGGTATGTATGGACTTATCTAACTCTGGGGGGTAAGGTGAATAGGCTAAAGTCCCAAAAAGTCGGAGTGTTCCTTTAATGTTTGTCTTGATATTAATTGTTAAAGACAATGAATTTGTACACAAGCCCTGCTTTGTTGGCTGATGTTTTTCTTTACAATAAATGCCACCAGCTTTAATATTTTATATCAGCTTTATATATTTTATATTTTTATATTTATATTGACAATCAGACATCTCTAAGTGTGACTCATATGTCTAATCTTAGTCTCACACACTGTAAGATATGTATTGTAAGCTTGATTATATTTTTCTGTAAATCATCTATAGTAAATGCTGCCCCCTGGTGAAGGGTTTCAGCAGTTCTCAACAAACATGATTAATTGTCATGATGCCTAAACAGGTTCACAGTTAGATGTTTAATGTTTGACAGACACTCACATTTCAACCTGTGCATTAAAAAATACAGTTGATGACCTGTTTACATTTTTCTGTAAATAGCTTCAGTATAGGGTCTAACATGTTGTTGATTTAGATGATTTAACGAGTTTAGAAAATTCTTCCTCTCCTATAGCAATGAATGAATCTTTTTCCCTCAGGGAGACTACAATGCACTGCCTGATGCAATGCTGTAGTAGACGGTTGCATAGTTATAATTTTCTCCCTGATATTATCACTCTTAAAAGTGAAGGTCATAAGGTTATTACTGGTGTGCTGCTTGGAGACTTCTGGGATTGAAGCTTTGTTTTTTGTTAATTTAGCTACTGTTTCAATTTCAAATACTGTAAATACCTCTGGTTTCTTTATTTTCTTCTAATGCGGTTGAGAAATAAGCAGATCTAGCAGCTTTTAAGGCCTCTCTGTATATGCAATCGAGCTCTCTCTTTCTGGCCACTCTTTAAAGGGATAGTTCACTTTGAAATTAATTTTTGATATGTTTTAGCTTACCTCAAGGGCATCCAAGATGTAGGTGTCTTTGTTTCCAAAGTATTTTTTAATTTCGACATTTTTTGGTCAAACCGTTGTTGTCTGTCAGTCATACACTGGAGGTGAAGGGGGTCCTCAATCGGTTCACCTCAAAGAGCATGCACAGAGAAGTCAAAATTAAACATGATTTAATGACTCGTACATGTAAGTATACATTGATGGCCTAAGACACGAAACGAGCGGTTTGTGTGAGAAAACTAACAGTATTTATATCGTTTTACCTCTTGTAATCATAGCCATGACAAAATGATCTGACGGCACGGGCACTTCGGTCTGCGCATGCGCCGGAAGTGATCGCTTGCGCGCCTACGTCACTCTTTGTTTATACAGAGATTTCGGAAGTTTTACCTTTCACTAAACATATTTAGATATACGTGAAACCGCAGTGGAAGACGATTTCGGTATATCTAAATATGTTTAGTAAAAGGTAAAACATCCGAAATCTCCGTGTAAATATTGAGTGACGTCACACGCACGCGATCACTTCCGGCGTAACATTGAACTGATTCAGTTCGGTTCAGTTGGACATTGAACAACTGATTCAGATCACTTGGATTACACGAGGTAAAAACAATATAAATACTGTTCGTTTTCTCACATTAAAGGATTAGTTCACTTTTGAAAAAACTTTTGCTGATAATTTACTCACCCCATGTCATCCAAGATGTCCATGTCTTTCTTTCCTCAGTCGAAAAGAAATTAAGGTTTCTGATGAAAACATTCCAGGATTTTTCTCCATATAATGGACTTACATGGGAACCAGACAGTTCAAGGTGCAAAAGACAGTTAATAACAGTTTCAGATGCAGCTTCAAATGTCTTTAAACGACACCAGACGATGAATAAGGGTCTTATCATGTGAAACGATCGGTTATTTCAAAACTTATTCCAAAAATGTAACTTTTCTAAGGACAAATGCTAGCCTTGCTCTATTCTGTGAGGCGCGTTTGTAACGTCACGTAATACGTAATTACGTTCAAAAGGTCACGGGCGATGTAGCCGGAAGTACAGAATCAAAATCGTCCGACATCGTTGTTTTACCTTTTAATTCCTTTTTTTGTAAACGGCTTTTGAGTTAGTTTGCACGTTCAACCTATGCGTTCAACTTGTAAACACTCTGTACTTGTGGCTACGTCGCCCGTGACCTTTTGAACATAATTACGTATTACACGTATTATGTCAATCAAAAACTCAGTAGCCAATGAGAACATGTAACGGAGGCCAGCTAGTAGTTGCTGTGCAAGTAAACCTCACTCCCCTGATCTCAATAGGCGCTCTAGCGACAGACGCTAGAGGCTGCAGTCTTTAGCCTCCTTGTTAGAGCTCCTGACTCTCATGCCGGAGACCCGGGTTCGAGGCGAGTGGGACCCGGGTATAGGGGTTACAAACACACTACTACTAGCCCCGCCTCCACAAGAGATTTGTGTCAGAACAGCGAACGCAAACTCAGGCAATGTAAACGAAAACTTCAGAAGCGTAAATGAAAACTCTGGAAGCGCATTTGTAAGTTTAGATCAGTAAAAGAAATATGAGGAATAGTTAGCAAAACATGCAGTGTATTAAAAACAAAGTCAAAAAAATTGCCTCCGAAAATAATTCCATAATATATCTCCGTGTACTTACAGTGGTATTATTCACCATACTGACTCTGTGCCTGAATGGTTTCGGGAACCAAGATAGACCGGTATTTGCCCATTTGCTGCAGCTAAATAGCCGCGATGGCAAAGAGCACTCACTGTTTCTCATTCATTTTTAATATTATGCATTTTATGTACTGATTCTATTTATATTTAGACTTTACCTTACAAAATATTTGTTTGAAGATATTTGTCTCATTCCCCATTGACTGTAGTCAATGGGGAATGAGATCTGTTTTATTAAAACATTCTTCCAAATATCTTCCTTTGTGTTCAGCAGAACAAATAAACACATAGAGGTTTGGAACATCATGAGGGTGAGTAAATACTGACAGAATTTTCATTTTTGGGTGAACTAACCCTTTAATGCTCTAATTCACACCTGAGAAGACCTGCATAATGAGTCTTTCAGTCAGGTGTGTCACTGGGACCACAAGAAAGAATATTTGGTATGCATGCAAATTGTATAATATCCAAAGAAAATATTTCTAGTAACTTTGCAGTATATTCTCATACTGTATTTTCAGAAAGTTTTGGAATATATCCTCTCCCCAAATGTGTTATAAAAAAACAATAAAAAATAATTTAACGAGAAGGCTTATTGACCTATTAAGATGTTGCCTATAACTACCTTGAATTTTTTTTCTATTTTATTAAAAAGTTTTCACATGTAAATCAACAACAATTACAATTTTAAGATTAAGTGTAATCTTTCTTTATAAAAAGTATACATTTCATCATACGTATTTCAAAGTAAAGGATTCATTCGTTTAAATATTGAATCAAACACTAAAAACATCTTAGTTGATACCGGTAATTCAATGTGCTTTATTTTTGACAAAACATTCTATACTATATATTTGATATATAAGCTGAAATTGGGGAACACACACTTATTTGATGTGACAGTAGTACCATGTACCAGTACCAATACCAGAAACTGATACTGCAGTATCGATACCATTATGTACATTTGACAGGAACACACACGCAATTTTCGCCCGTAAAGGTAATGGGCGTTAAGTATCCAGATAACGTTCACTAGTCAGTTTAGCCAATCACAACACTAGCCAATTGGAACCCATTGCCTGTTTCTGAGGGAGTGTTTTCATAGACTCAGGAAGTCAACCGGTCTTTCAAGTGACAGAGGAGACCGCGGCTTACAATAAAGGTGAAATTTATGAAAAATAAGACTTTAAAAGAAAGAAAAAACACGAATACATGTTATATTGCACCCCATAAACACAATCATGCAAAGAAAAAAAGCAGTAAACCACCCCTTTAAAGCCAAACCACTAATGCGACCCACTGCACAGCACAAATAAATTGGTCAGTAGTGCATTTTCAGTTTTTTTTTATGTTATTATTGACCGTTTCCAAAAAGTTTTTAATATTTCACACCCAAACCACATGAATGTTTGCAGTGTTCACAGTGTTTAAGAGTCATGTCAGAAGGGTTTCTGGGCCTGATCTAATTTTGTTCTAATTTGCTTGATGACACCTACAAATTTTACCAACTTTTTTTATTTTTGCCAACATGAAATGCCACTACCAGCTGTGCTTTTGCCTTGCAAGTTTCTCTTTCTTTTGTTGTCCATCTCGCCTTCTGCTGGGTTCAGTCGCTCCACTTAAAGGGATAGTTCACCCAAAATTAAAATTAGCCCATGATTTACTCTCCTTCAAGTCATCTTTCAGACGAATACAATCGGAGTTATATTAAAAAATGTCCTGGCTCTACCCAGCTTTATAATGGCAGTGAATGGCCGTTTCTGTTTTGTAGTCTATAAAATTTCATCTATCCATCATAAAAGTGCATCTACCCATGATAAAAGTACTTCTATTCAAGATAAAAGTGCATCTATTCATGATAAAAGTGCATCCATCCATGATAAAAGTGCAACTATCCATGGTAAAAGTGTATCTATCCATGGTAAAAGTGCATCTGTCCATGACTTTTATCATGGATAGATAAACTATGGAAACAGAAACAGCAATTTACTGCCATTATAAAGCTTGGAAGAGCCAGGACATTTTTATATAACTCTTAGGATTAGTCTGAAAGAAGAAAGTTATATACGCCTAGGATGGCTTCAGGGTGAGTACTGTAAATCTTGGGCTAATTTTCACTATCCCTTAAACTTTATTTTACAGCGCTCAATATGTGAATCAACACCTACTGATCTCTATTCTTCATGTTGTATTTTCTCAAACAGTGACCTCTCCAACCCAAGCGAACCAGGAAAGCGGCTCAGGTCTTGAGGACGATGACATTGACGAGACGTCCCTCTTCCAGGAGATTGACCGTGAGCTGTCGAAGCTGTTGAATGGCCTGAGCGCTCGCAGTCATGATGCCTCGGCCCAACTGGAATCGACGCCCGCCTCACCCATGATCCCCTGCAGCGGACACAACCCAAGCCCGACGCCAGCCCTGGACATGGCCAAGAACGGCCCGTCTGAGCTTGTGGGAGACTCTCTGCTGTTCAACTCGTGGTGTGAGGCGCTCATCAAGGACCCCAGCTCCGTCATGGCGGCCGCCAGCGAAATGGGCTGCTTCACCCGGGACCCCAGGCCTGCAGCGCCCAGCCAGAATAACTCCGACGCCAGCCCGACTCCAGCTGCGGAAAACACTGGGAAGGAGACGGAGGGCAAGAGGGCAGGAGCAGAAGAACTCGTGGACGAGTCTCTAGAGGAGTCCAACAAAATCCTGGCCGAGATACCGGGCATCTTCAGCGGCTTTCTGGAAGGGGGCAAACTGCGGGACAAGCCGCCGAAGAAGCTGCGGTTTGTGGAGAGCAGGGCAGAGAGTGTATCGAACGGAGACATGCAGAACTGCAGTGTGAAAGAGGAACCAAATCTGGACACGCAGATCTCAGATGCCACAGGAGCGGCTCAGGGGCTAGAGCTCGAACACAGACCCGGCCACACACACACAGGAGACAACGCCTCTGACAGGTACAGTGCCTCCATCACAGTCCTTCACTTGCTTAAGAGACCGGGAATCATTGTGTTTTCGACAGATATTATTCACACTTTAAATTCTAAGACATAGATAAACCGGCGTGTTGAACAGGAAACAACTGTGTTCACAGGTAAATTAACTCCTTACATTTTTTATTGTTTTAGTCTTGTTTAGTCTACATAATTATTTGGGTAACACTTTACAATAAGGTTCACATTAGTTGACTACCTAACATGAACTAATAATGAACAATACTTCTACAGCATTTATTAATCTTAGTTAACGTTAATTTCAACATTTACTAATACATTATTAAAATCAAATGTGAACAAACAATGAACAACTGGATTTTTATTAATTAACATTAACAAAGATGAATAAAAACTGTAACAAATGTATTGCTCATTGTTAGTTCATGCTAGTTAATTTAGTAACTAATTGTACCTTATTGTAAAGTGCTAACATTATTTGTATTATTAATGTTTTTGAGCTATTCATGTTTATTATACTTCTTAAATTGCTATTATTTGAAAAATCCAAAATAAAGTTATAATTAAAAAATGTTTTTTGTTGGGTTGCCGAGTCCTTGGTTTTCCTGTGGTATTCACTTCCTTTTTAACTGTTGCCACAAGTTGATTTACTTCCTGCGGGTTAGACATTTTGCAAAAATTGTGTTTGAAATATTTGACCCATTTTATATTCTAGTAATGATCAAACCGTGCTAGAAAATACAATGTTTTAGGGAAAGACAATGGAAGGAAGCCTTTCAGCTCCTGTTTGCTAATTTATAAAAACACAATTACTTCTAGTGATTCTGAAATTGTGTATAATGCACAACGGTGCCTGTGAAATATGTATTTTACGTGTGGGAGTGGCATATTTTGATATATGGGCAAGTTTTGTTACACAGACCTGGCAACCCAACCTGGCAACCCTCATTATCAGACGCTTTATCATTAAAATAATCAGTATTATTGTATGACTTATCTCTTTTTAATTCTTATTAATTAAACATTTTTTGGGGACATTTTTAAATGAACACAACATTTTCATAGACAGCATTTCATAGACGTTTAACTATGTGAAACGCTCTGCACTGGGCTGTCACTGTGTTTTTAGTATTAAAGGTGCAGTGTGTGATTTTTTATTTTTTTGGTTCGGTTGCGAGTTTGCACTAAAGGCTCAGCCCACTGCTCACCCCTCCCTTTCGAAGAAGCTACGGTGGCTAAAACTGGACAAACATATCGTTTAATAGGCTTTTTTTCTCTGATTTTGAAAACTCTTCGTGATCGACTTAAAATGCTTCCAAGATCGACTTGTCGATCGCGATTAACGGGTTGGTGATTCCTGTAACGTACTGTATTACAGTCAATGACAAGAGTACTAATCAGCTGTCTCATAAACGTAACCAGCACATTTATCCCCAAATAGCAAAGCCGTAACACAGCGAGGGAGAAGAACTAAGTTACATGAAACAATTCAACTACATATTTTACACCACTCACAACGGAAAAGTCTCTACTCGCAGTGTCTATGGCTAGCTTCTAGGTTTCTGCGGCTTTCAAGAAAGTGACGAAATGCGTAACGATGTCAGCTACGGTACAAACATGACGTCACAATATGTCGACCTTCATAGAAGGGGGTGCAGATATGTAGATATAAATGTCTCATTCTAAGGTAGTAAAAACATTATGGTTTATTAAGTTCTTTATACACCACTGAAACATAGTTATGGATGTCATATTGCATTTCTGTTAATGGATACTCAGCATTTTTACACATTGCACTTTTAAACTGAAAAAAATTGGATATTTATAATTTGCATTTTTCTTGACTTGTTTGCCGTCACATTGCATTTCGGTTTTGCCACAATCTAGATGGCAATATCATTTTGCTGTCAACCTTTAGGAGTATAGCCGTCAGGTCTGGAGCACAGCTATGTATTAGTGTGTGTGTGTATAGTCCACTTTAGACCGTTTACTCCACCTACTGACTTATGGGAAGCGCTCTAGCCAGACGGGATTTAAACTTTCTTGACTGAAGACACAAGTTTGGTTTGAACTTTGAAGATGAAAAATGTACCAAGCAGGATTTTCTCTCACAATTCCCAATTCTAACACACACTCACTATGTTCGGCTGGTATGAGAGCAGAAACTAAAGCTGATGCTCTCCGTGTGTTTCTCCTGCAGTTCATGTAAGCTGAGTGAACAGGGCCATAGAGACACGCCTGCACTTTACACACTACAGAGATAAAGCGTCCTGTTCGTCAGCTCATTACTCTATACAGTCGGTTCTCTATGGTTTCACTTCCTTTATACTTTCTGCCTAGTGTTCGAAAGAACTGGTCAGGCTCAAAAGAGGAAGCATTGTCCACTTTCAGCTGAAAAAGGAACCAGGCTTGTGGCTTTATAATGGAATCTAACTTCCTGTGGGCGGCTCTCGTGAATTTGTTTAGAACATATACAGATCATTAATAACATCTAGCATAAAGTTGCATTGTCATGGCAATTAATATATTTGTTGTACGACCTTAAATGATGCGTTAAATTAGAATTTCATAAAAGTCATTGGTAACGTTTTACAAAAAGGTTCATTAGTTAACATTAGTTAATGTATTACCTAACAATGTGCAATCCATTTGTGACAGTATTTATTAATCATTGTTAATGTTAGTTAATAAAATTACAGCTGTTCAGTTTTTGTTCATGTTTGTAAACAAATGTTAACAAATTAATTTAAATGTTAAAATTTAACATGAAAAAAGATGAATAAATGCTGTAGAAGTATTGTTTATTCTGAGTTTATGTTAACTAAGGTAGTTAACTAATTAACCTTATTGTAAAGTGTTACCAAATCGGTAACATAATACTGTATTTCAGTAATAAGATGCATAAATGCTTTATGGAAATGATAGTTTGAGAAGAAATGTACTTAATTAATGGACTTTTATCTTAAAAGGCTATGTATTTTTTTTTTATGCAAATGTAATTCGATTCATTCTTCTCATTCTGGGGTGAGATGTGACCCTCCCTGTTTTTTTGTGAAACTCACTCTTACGGGGTATGCTGCCAGATTAGCATATACGTAACATATGCTTGAGTTTTACCCATCATGAGTTCTCCTGTAGTAGGAGATGTAAAGGTGCGCATGTCGCAAAGCCAGCTTTTGTTGAGGTGTTCCTGTTTCGCCCTGTGTGCTGTTGTTGAGGTGTGTGTGTGTGTGTGTTTTAGGAGTCCTGAAGGTGAGAGTGACTCCACAGATGTATTCAGCTGCCGGTTCGAGAGCATCCTGGAGTCTGAGCGTCTGCGGGCGACTCTCTACAGCAGCATGGACTCGCTGGACCCTCAAGCTGAACCTGAACCCCAGTCCCAAACCGCCCCGGAGCCCTCCTTCTCCCTGGACATCCCCCTTACGCCCATGATCCAGCAGCGGCTGAAGGACAGAAGCCTCTTCCTGGCCCCCCCGGACCCGAGCTCGGACACTGAGGTGCTGAGCGTCTCGAAGCCGAGCGGGGGGGCGGCGCTTGAGCTCACCTCGTCCTTCCTCTCCACAGCGAACGGTGGAAACCACAGAGACTGGCTGACGGGCTGTTTAAGGTAGGAACACACACTTCACTTCACACAAAAACGCTGCAACGCTGACAGAAACTCTTTTTGACTTTCACATGGTTGCAAAAATTATAGATGTGTAGCTTTTACATTTTTTTTAGCACTGGGCATAGTTTGATTAAAGCTGAAGAGCTTGCTTGTTTGTGTGTAAGAGAGAGATTATATGGCGCCCTCTGCTGAAAAGTCTTAGTTAAAGTCCCCCTGTAGTCAATAATTTTATCCCTTAAAATTCATCTTTGATTACCATAATTACATATTTAAGTGTTTTATTTTCTTGAAAAAAAATTCTTCTTGCCTAAAAATATCTTGAATGTAACTCGACACCCATGCCTCATTTAGTACACATGTGCTTCTATGAATATGCAAATGGGCCCTGCCTCTACTCACTCACTCAGCTCAGTGATCCACTCGTTCACACGTTGATCTGATTGGTTAGGCTACAGTTTTGTGATGTCAGAAACACAAGCGATTTCAAACCGTGTTTTTGAGACCATCTTTGGTTCACTTCAGTTTTAAGGAGAAAATACTCAGCAATGCTGTCGAATTATGAATTTACATATGGTTTGACTTAAAGCATACTAATAACACCACATTGACATGTAAACAACATTAAAAGCTTGATTTTCACCACAGAGGGACTTTAACTAAAACCATCAAACACCTTTGTCACTTTAGATAAAATAAGCATTATTTTTTGATCTTCTATCATTTCAGTTAGTTTCCTGGGCAGCATTTCTAATGTTCATTTAGTTTAACTTGGTGTACTATAATAAAACTAAAACAGTGAAATTTAAAAACCTTTGAACATATTTTATTTCATCTAGTTGCGAAGGATTTGTTTTTCAAACTAATAACTCAAACTAAAATAGAAATAAAATTATAAATAAAAACTATATACATAAATTAAAAAAAAAATACAAATATTAAAAAATTCCAAAACAGAATTACTATTTTTTTTTAATTAAAATGGAAGGTTTAACTGTAAAACTGTAAAAAAAATAAAATAAATCAAAATAATAATAAAACTATATATTAATCTCAGTGATACTAAAATAATTTTCACAAAGTCTTTTTTCAAGATAACTGTAATCCATAAATAAGAGTTGAGAAGTTAAAGAGTTTTTTTTTGTGCTTGTCATGGTGTTAAAAAAGTTGTCTGAAAGACGTCAGTCTCTAGTACATCACAACAGTTTTATAGTTATTACAGGGTTCATACGCAGTTTGGAAAAGTGTTGATAATATTTGTGTTTCCAGACTAACAGTTTTCTCAAATATAAAATTAGGAATTTCTAAAAATAAATTGATCATACAAACAGAGCGATTTTATGGCAAAAGTTTAGTGATTAAAATGTATATGAGGTTAATGCCAGTGGCAAGAGTGTCAGCGAGCGAGTGCAAGTGAGCATCAGCAGAGCTCAACTTTAGGATCAGAAGATGATCATAGAACTGTTCTGATCCACTGTGTTTTGTGATTGATCGTATCACATTACACACATTTTTCACGGTCAGTGTGGACAGAATAAGTGCTTGTTGCTGGAAATGGACTGGTTAGCTGCACTAACTGCAAGTGGTTTAATTGTAAAGCATTATCTCAGGTTGAGCATCAGTGTTCATTTTACAGTGTCGTCAAGCTGGGCTCATCCAATCCCAATGTCAGAGTCAGAGCTAAATCATTTATTACTGTTACACATGGCCTTATTTGACTTTCATTACTTTACAAATATGTTTATTGATCTTTTCTTACTATGATCTTTTTAAAAGCCACCATTTGCAACTATTGCTTAAATTACTTCCATTGATTCCATTATAAAATCTACTGTATTAATAATTTCTTATTTAAAACTGAAACAGAAACCCAGTAGATAAACTTATATTTGAATTCGATTCTTTGATATTTATTTTTAGAGGTGTTCTTTACAGTTTCGGTACACTTTCATTATTTCATATTTATCGTGACTGTAGCTCATTTTATAGTCAAGTATATTTATATAGCGCTTTTCACAATATAGATTGCAACAAAGCAGCTTTACAGTATCAATCAAAACATAATAACAATGTTCGTTTCTTAGTGGAAAAACATCCACGTTTTTTTTTTACATAAGCAGTAACTGCTTATGCTTCCTCTGGCCATATAGTCACTGCAAAGGGACAGTCGCATTAAATAAATACGGGAGTAAACTCACAGCCATGGTAATCAAAGCAACATCTCCAAGCCTTGTGGATGCAAAGAAGAAACCAGAGATGCATTTAAAGTCCGATATCTTCATTAAACCTCTGACAGAGCCAGTGTATTATGTTCTAAAAATATAAAGCAGCTACTGCATACACAATTTATTTGATCAAAATACAGTAAAAACAGTAATATTGTGAAATAGTAGTACAATTTAAAATAGCTGTTTATGTGAATATATAGTAAAGTGTAATTTATTCCTGTGGTCAAAGCTGAGTTTTTAGCATCATTACTCCAGTCTTCAGTGTCACATGATCCTTCAGAAATCACTCTGATATGATTTGATGCTGAAGAAACATTTATGATTTTTAGCAATGTTGAAAACCGTTGTGCAGCTTCATTTTTTTTGAGAAACTGTGATACATTTATTTTTCAGTATTCTTTGAAGAGTAGAAATTTCAGAAGCATTTTTTACAGCATTTATTTAAAATAGAAATCTTTTTTAACGTTATAAATGTCTTTACTACCACTTTTTGACAATTTAATGTGGCTTTGCTGAATAAATGAATAAAAAAACAACTAAAAAGTACTGTAAAGGGTGCAGTAAGCGATTTCTGTTAAAAGTGGATTGGACCGAGCACCACAACACACTTCTATATTGATCGGTTAGTGATTTAGAATAGAATGACTGCTGCGCTTGACAGGGCGCATAACGAGCAGAGAGAGAGACAGAGAGAAAGAGCGCGCGCAATCTCGCGTCTTCAAACAACACGAACGCTGTCTTGCTCTCTCTCCCTCGCACATTTTAATCAAATCAATTGACACGATAGTAAAAGGTTGGAAGACCGCAGTTTCACGTGGAGCATTAGGACATTTTTAGAGATTAGAGACTCAATTAATAACATCTCAACACTAAATTATAAAGTCCGCACTCATATAGACGCCTGTCTCAAATACAAGCTGGTGCATTTCGACGATTTGGGAAAATAAAAGCACGGGCTATTATTTGAAGTTTTACGGTAATTCTGCTTCCTATACACTTGATCCTATTTCAACATACCTTCTAAAACCCCTTTTGCCTTCACTTATTCAACTTATTACTCATGTTATAAAAAGATCTTTTGCCACTGCCTATGTTACGGATCATCTGAAAGTTGCGGCCATCACTCCAATAACTAAAGTCTTGCCTCGATACCACCATTGCGAACAATTATAGACCCTCGATCCCGTACCGTCACTATTTTTCATGGTGTACCTCAAGGTTCTGTACTCTGCCCTCTTTTATTTCTATTTATGTGCTGCCACTAGGACAGATCATCAGACGGCATGGTCTCAACTCTCTTACTTAAGCTGATGTTATTCAAATTTATTTCATGGTTAAACCTAATTCAGTTTGTCCTTCTCTTGCCTTCAGGAACTTAAAATATGGATGTCTGATAACGTCTTAGAGCTTAATGCTGGCAAAACTGACAAAAAAATAAATAAAGATGATTGATTGGCCCTAAATCGCAGAGCATGACATTTTCATCGATATTGATGGTGTCCAGACATTAATGAAAATTTTATGCTCTGTGATTTAGGGCCAATCAACTGTTTTTTTTTGTTTTTTTTTCGGCCAATCAAACTGTTTTTTCACCACACGAATGAGAAATAATAGAGGACCGAGTACACTACAGAACCTTAAGGTACACCATAAGAAACAGTGACGGTACAGGATCGATTCTCACCTATCCTAAAAAACTGCTGTCTTTTGAACATTGTATTTATTGGGTTTTTTTTCGTCAAAAAACAAACAAAAAAAAAGGGATAAACAATACAAAATACAAATTGAAAAATTCTTAAAAAACCGCTGTCTATCCGATAGATATGAAGTTAACCACTGAAGAGTAGCCTTCTAAAACTTAAGACGACTCGTTACGTTTTGACTCACACATTGCTCAGATTGTTAAATCATGCTGCTTCCACTTGCAGAATATTTTGCTTTTGGAGATGCTGAAACTGTTATCCACGCGTTTAGATTGGACTACTGTATTGTATATAGCGGCTTACCCACCAAAGCTATACATCGCCTTCACATGGTGCAAAACTCTGCTGCTCGAGCCCTTACATATAATAAAACATCTGCACATATTAGGATCCGGGTTAATACTAGAAAGCTGCCCAGTGCTAGACAGAGCTCAGCGGGAAGGCCTGATAATGTACAATAGTGTTGTTTCTACTCCACACATGAGTAACACTGGTTTTGCTTTGTTTTTACAGAACCAAAATATGCTGCTGTTATAATGTTAGCTCTAGTTACCCGACAGGGTAACACTTTATTTGAAGGGGTGTGCATAAGACTGACAAGGAGTCTTTATGAATGTTTATGACTGTTGTCATTAAGTGTCATTCGGTAAATTATGACACTTTTAATGCAAAGTTGACATTGTTTAAAATCTCTTCGTTATGACAACTTGACATTAACCAAGAAATCATAACTAGTCCAACGTGTTCCACTTTACTTGAGGTAAAGGGAAATATTAAAGACACTGTTGTTAAAGCATTTGACAGTGTTATAACCCTTAATGAAAACTAGTACAATGTGTTCCACTTTACTTGAGGACAAGTAAAATATTCATGTCACAGTTATAATGGTGTCATGACAACCAAAGTTAAAACCAACCATAACATATGACAGGGTAATGTAATGTTAGCACAAAGCTAAATAACTTCTTTAAGTTTGATAATTAGACCTGTTATGACATATTTGTGACAGGTTATGATTTCTTGGTTAATGTCAAGTTGTCATAACAAAGACATTTTAAACAATGTCAACTTTGCATTAAAAGTGTCATAATTTACCGAATGACACTTGATGACAACAGTCATAAACATTCATAAAGAATACTTCATGTTCATGACAGGTGTTATGTCATGTTTATGACAGTGTCATGTCAGTCTTATGCACACCCCTTCAAATAAAGTGTTACCCAGGACGGTTTGAGTGTCATTGTTTGTCTGGAGCTGCTGGTGACTAACAACATACTCTTGTGTACTGTATGATCATTTTTTGTTTTTCATTGTCGTTCGTTCGTCATCGTTGCTTTATTTTTCAAGCATTATCTTGCTTGGCATCAGGGAGACATCCAATCTTGCATTGCGTATTTGTGCATTTTGGTGTCGAAGGGAGGGGTGTGTTTGTATGGCTCGATTTCAAACATCAACAGTGTTTCTCAGAAACCGCTTACTGCACCTTTAAGATGTTGCAGGGCTGATGGGAAACGATGGAGTACAGAGGAGTGAGTCAAGACACAAACACCTGTTATGGGATTTTATAGAAAATCGTTTCCAGAAGAGAGGGATGTCACTGCATAAGAAGCTATGTTCGGTTTGGCTCTGTTCACAATATTTGAAGTGAATTCAGTTTTTGGAATGAATGTTTTGTAGAATGTGGTTGTGATTCCTGTACATAACCAAAGTGTGTGTGTAAAGAACAATATTAAAGGGTTAGTTCACCCAAAAATGAAAATTAAGTCATTAATTACTCACCCCCATGCTGTACCAACCCCGTAAGACCTTCGTTCATCTTCGGAACACAAATGAAGATATTTTTGATTAAATTTGAGAGCTGTATCACTACCACATTGGCTGCCTAAGGGAATAACACTTGACGGCCCAGAAAGTCAATGAAGAAAATGTTTAAATATTCCATGTGACTACAGTGACTCAACTATAAGTTAATAAAGCGACGAGAATATTCTTTTTGTGCGAAAAAAAACAAACAAAAATAACGACTTTATTCTACTATTCCTTTTCTTCCTTGTTGGCCTGAAACGAGACTTTCTGGGCCATCAAGTGTTATTCCCTTAGGCAGCCTATGTGGTAGTGAGACAGCTCTCAAATTTAATCAAAAATATCTTCATTTGTGCTCCGAAGACAAACAAAGGTCTTACGGGGTTGGTGCAGCATGGGGGTGAGTAATCAATGACTTAATTTTCATTTTTGGGTGAACTAACCCTTTAAACACTCGGAAGAAAAATGAGATACTGATCAGCTGAGTTGAAACTACACAGAATTGAAGCAGCTCATGTGTTTTGTGGATGAGTAAATGCTACTTATATACACTTAATTAAACCGGCTGTTCACTGCATTCATTCAACCTCTCATGTGGATAATTTGATGAATCAGTGCTTATATATGGAAATAATATAATTTGTAAAGCACATTTGAGGCCAACATGCAGCAAGAGAAACACTCTGTACCACAGATTAACAACAGTGATCAGTAAACATGCGTCCTCGTCAGACATCACGCTACATCTCCTCATCATAAGACCCATCAACCCAATAACTGCTGTTATTTTTAGCTCCGGCGCAGCATCAAACCGCAGGCTGCAGCCTTGTGCCCCAGAGCATGATGGATGTAAACAAAGCACACACACACACACACTTACGCGTGTGTTTGGCCCAGCCCCCGGCCAGCCGCAGATGGAGTGAGACGCCGGAGTTGAGCTGTAGTGATGAGACTCGCTCCAGTAATGAATAAGCACAAGCAGAGCGCCGTGTCCATGTAGGTCAGAGCCGAGCATCAGGAGTGTGTCCGCACACGCCAGCCGACGGTCATGGGCTCCGTAGTGTCGGGCTGCTTCTCCCAGCCGGGCCTGTCCGACGCCGAGAGTGTGTCCATCCAGTAAGTCTTGACCTTCGGCTTGCATGACAAACGCTTCTCAAACGCTGTGGCGATTCACGCGTGCAGCAGTTCCCTGCGTGCGTACGTTTGTGTGTGTGTGAGTGACTGCAGTGACGTCTCAGCACCAGCCCTCGTGTCTGTCCGCTGTCAATGTCCTCTACAGCTGAAAGGTTGAAGCTTTCTGTGTGTGTGATTCTCCCCTCCCTCTCGACTCCAGTGGGCTGATCCTGAAGCAAATCATGAATGATAATAACTCTAAACACAGCTGATGTTTAGTAATGGTTATAAAGTTGCTCGTATTGCATTGTCATTACTCATGTACTGCTGAGTCACAGAACTGCAAACCTTTACCTGTTTCTGCTGTTCATTTATTGCTGTATAACTTGAAGAACTAATGAAATATTCTGTCTTGAGTCCAAATGCAGGTCCTTTCATTGGGACTAAAAACAAACAGGCTTGAATTAGGGTAATGGTGTGGACACATTAGTGACATTTCAGTGAAACAAACGCTTTAAGATGCGGTAACATAGTCTGGCAAATTTTGCTAATCCAGTCATTTCAATAGTAATCTATGCAATTTGGAATTTTCCACGTAGATTTTGCATTGGGTTCAAGTTTTTAGGAATTCTGTGAAATTTTATGGGCAAAAAAAGGTCCATTGTCTATTGTCATTAGTGTAGTGATAGAAGTCAGTGTCAAACCGAGCAGCTTCCCGTTGGCCAACATGACACATTTGTTTTTCTTCAGGTTTTCCACAGAGTCATAAAAAGTCATAAAACGTTTTAAATTTAATAATATGGGGCTAGTTGTTCAAAACATTTAATCCGGATTTCCATCCGGATTTGGAAATCCCATTTTTTCCTATCCAGGATCAGGTTATCCGTCTTACTTGTATGCCGGTTTTTCAAAGCAACATTGGACTGGATCACCCTGATCCAGATACACAGTTTTCAAGATTACCAAATCCGGATTACCAGTGCTCTAAATAAGACAACATATAGGACAACATACACAATGTGGGCTACCAGCTATGTAAAGAACAGGTAGAAGAGCCAACATGGGGTCACTGTAAGTGTTTCTTATTTTGAGACAAAACACAAATGGGGACAAGATAATTTTTATTTTATTTTTACTTTACTATACTGAATAGCTTAATTGTTAGCCTATGTCTACTTTATCACTGTTACAACAATTACACAAGTCAAGTGCAAAATATAAATAAAAGTATATACAGTAAATGATACAAATGTATTATTTGACCAATTTTAAAGTTTTACTACATTTTCTTACTGAAATCCACCTTGAAATCCTACCCCCTGTTGGGATCAGGATAATCCTGTTTTTTTTTTTTTTGGGATCAAAGTTATCCAAATCCCGCTGACAAGTTTTGAACAACACAAACTGAAGGTTTGATCCAGATTAAAACTAGGATTGAATTCCCTGATCTAATCTGATTTCAGATTCCTTCTTTCCCTTTTAAACAACCCATTTTCAAGATTTGATCCAATCCGATAACCAAAATCCGATCAGCTTACCTTTGAACGACTGGCCCAAGAATTTTAGGCCATAAAAAGTCATAAAAACGTTCGGATTAAGGTCATAAATTACATTTAGCTACGACGAGATCCAGTGAGAAGCACTTGAATTCAGCGAAGAACACAAATGTCTCAGTGATTTAAACCAGTTTAAAGGCAGATGAAACCATGCTGACGAGTGACGAACACGAGAAACACTTATATTATACATATATTATTTATTGTATATATATTATATATACAATTATACAGTCAGAAAGCTTTTCCATCTACAAATTCCCATCATTTACCATGGATTTAACTGTAACGTTAGCCTAGTATGTTAACTGCACCATTAAATGTGGGATATGCATATTGAATTGTATTATATTATTAATGTAGACAATGTATTAAAGGACTAATGGAATATAATGACAGTATTTAATGTATTTAGGCTATACTGTTTTTCATACATTTCATGAAGGTAGGTGCCATCAAAATCAGGCAACACAAACCTGTTTCAAGACTTGAAACAATATCCCCCATTAGCACATGCAGAAACTAAGAAATTAATTTTCCAATAAAGATATTAATTTTGTAATAATGACAAATGTTTGAATGTTCTACCTAATATTTGTAAAATGTTCACCTGTTTGGCAAGTGTTTGTCTGTTATGAACTGCTCCGAGACTGGGAGATGTAGATCCAAATGCAGCTTTATTAAGAATAGTCGTACAGGCAGGGTCGAGAATTGGCAGACAGGACAATGGAGAGTACACAATGGGAATCCAAGAAGCAGGCAGAGGTCAGGGCAGGCAGCAATAATCAAAATCCAAGAACAATCCAAAAGTCAAAAAACCAGAAAACAAACACAGAAAATGCTCAGAGATGCAGACAAACAGTACAACAAGACTTCGCCCGGATTGAACAAATGAACCAGGTATATATAGACAGACAAACAGGATGATACACAGGTGAATGCTATCAGAGAACGAGGTACAGGTGAGTGTGATCAGTGAAGATGAGTCCGAGCAATGAGTTATGGCAAATGTAGTCTGAGAGTGATACAAGACTAATCTGGAGTGCCTTCTGGTGGGTATCAAGGGCACTCCAGCTGGTGACCGTTACATAGCCCCCCCTTTAAGGAGCGGATTCCAGACGCTCCTCAAAATGTCCAGGAGGGAGGTGGAGCAGAGGCGGACCTGGGGGCGGGATGGAGGGCCAGGCCCGTGGAGCGGAAGAGGACCTGGAGACTGCGGCGGAGCTGGCTGTGGAGGCGACTGGTCGGAGCAGGCTGTGGAGGTGGCCAGGGCGGAGCTGGCTGTGCGGGAGGCCAAGGCAGTGGGAACCCCTCGGGTGCCCACGGCGGTGAAGACCCCTCGGGCGGCCACGGCGGCGAAGACCCCTCGGGCGGCCACGGCGGCGAAGACCCCTCGGGCGGCCACGGCGGCGAAGACCTCTCAGGACCAGACACCGGCTCAGGAACAGACACTACAACAGAAATGGTCACAAGGACAGATACAGACACAGAAACAAACACTGGATCGGGAGCAGACACTGGATCGGCCATCTTGTCCGGAGACACTGGATCGGCCATCTTGTCCGGAGACACTGGATCGGCCATCTTGTCCGGAGACACTGGATCGGCCATCTTGTCGGGAGACACTGGATTGGAGGTGGCCATCTTGTCCTTAAACAGTGGCTTGGAGGCGGTGACGTGAACAGTCTCTAAATTGGCAGAAGTAACATGAACAGTCTCTGAATATGCCATCTTCTCTATAGACACTGGCTTGGAGGCGGCCATCTTATCCGTAGACACTGGCTCGGAGGCGGCCATCTTGTGCGTAGACACTGGCTCGGAGGCGGCCATCTTGTGCGTAGACACTGGCTCGGAGGCGGCCATCTTGTCCGTAGACACTGGCTCGGAGACGTGAAGCGTCTCTGGCTCGGCAGAAGTGACGTGAACAGGCTCAGACTCGGCAGGGCTGACATGGAACTCAGGCTGGGCTGTCTCGGCAGGACGAGACTCTGGCTGGGCTGTCTCGGCGGGACGTGACTCTGGCTGGGCTGTCTCGGCGGGACGAGACTCTGGCTGGGCTGTCTCGGCGGGACGAGACTCTGGCTGGGCTGTCTCGGCGGGACGAGACTCTGGCTGGGCTGTCTCGGCGGGACGAGACTCTGGCTGGGCTGTCTCGGCGGGACGAGACTCTGGCTGGGCTGTCTCGGCGGGACGAGACTCTGGCTGGGCTGTCTCGGCGGGACGAGACTCTGGCTGGGCTGTCTCGGCGGGACGAGACTCTGGCTGGGCTGTCTCGGCGGGACGAGACTCTGGCTGGGCTGTCTCGGCGGGACGAGACTCTGGCTTGGCTGTCTCGGCGGGACGAGACTCTGGCTGGGCGGAAGTGACGTGAAGCGTCTCTGGCTCGGCAGAAGTGACTTGAAGCGTCTCTGGCTCGGCAGAAGTGACGTGAAGCGTCTCTGGCTCGGCAGAAGTGACTTGAAGCGTCTCTGGCTCGGCAGAAGTGACGTGAAGCGTCTCTGGCTCGGCAGAAGTGACGTGAAGCGTCTCTGGCTCGGCAGAAGTGACTTGAAGCGTCTCTGGCTCGGCAGAAGTGACGTGAAGCGTCTCTTGCTCGGCAGAAGTGACGTGAAGCGTCTCTGGCTCGGCAGAGGTGACTTGAAGCGTCTCTGGCTCGGCAGAAGTGACGTGAAGCGTCTCTGGCTGGACGGGCTGGACGGTCTCTGGCTGGACGGGCTGGACGGTCTCGGGCTGGACGGTCTGGACGGTCTCTGGCTGGACGGTCTGGACGGTCTCTCGCTGGACTTCTTGGCCCTCCGAACTGACATCAGCGGCGGCTGTGTCACGGTGGACATCAGTCCTGGACACCCATAAACGGATGCCATGGCTGGCTTGACGGCTGAAGTAACGAGAAGATTCTCAGGCAGTGCGGTTGTGATAACCTCCTCCTCCACCTTCCCTACGGTGAAGGTGGATCCACAAAACTCCAGGACAAAGTCAATATACTGTGCCAGGGTCCAGCTGGGGTCTTCCTCTGGTAAATGTATCCTAATGTCCTGGTCTAGTCCACTCCAGAAACAATCTTTCATCATTGAATCATCGCCGGGAACAAGATGACTATAAAAAAGAAACTCCTCCACATACTCCTCAATGATGCGATTGAACTGATAAATACTACACAATTCTCTCAGCGGGTCCTGAATGGTACCTGTTAGACTCATGTTGGTCAATGGTGCTGCTGGATCTCAGTGTGGCGAAGTCTTCTGTTATGAACTGCTCCGAGACTGGGAGATGTAGATCCAAATGCAGCTTTATTAAGAATAGTCGTACAGGCAGGGTCGAGAATTGGCAGACAGGACAATGGAGAGTACACAATGGGAATCCAAGAAGCAGGCAGAGGTCAGGGCAGGCAGCAATAATCAAAATCCAAGAACAATCCAAAAGTCAAAAAACCAGAAAACAAACACAGAAAATGCTCAGAGATGCAGACAAACAGTACAACAAGACTTCGCCCGGATTGAACAAATGAACCAGGTATATATAGACAGACAAACAGGATGATACACAGGTGAATGCTATCAGAGAACGAGGTACAGGTGAGTGTGATCAGTGAAGATGAGTCCGAGCAATGAGTTATGGCAAATGTAGTCTGAGAGTGATACAAGACTAATCTGGAGTGCCTTCTGGTGGGTATCAAGGGCACTCCAGCTGGTGACCGTTACATTGTCATGATATGTTCTGACAATAAAGAGTAGTTTAAAAACACAATTAACGCTCTGGTTTCTACAACTTTCAGTTAGGAGCAAAAATCTGCCTTTAAACTTGAAAGAAATAAAGATTTGACATTTAGCGTGATAATTATTTATATTGACTGATATATTATCGTGATAATTGTTAAGTGTTGTTCCTGTGTTATTGATACTTGGGAAAAGGGAGCCTTCAGTTTGTTTCTCTTAAGAAAATGGAATTCTATTTAAAAAAAGACTTACTTTTGTAATTCGTGCAGGTCATAAATTTAAATCATAATGGTCTTAAAAAATCAATAGGTCTTAAAAAGTCTCAAATTTGACTGACTAAACCCTGCAGAAACCCTGCCAACTTGAACATGCTGCACAATCTGTCAGGGGAAATGTTTCGCTCGCTCGAAATTTCCAATCATTTTGATTTCAATTTTAATGACAGGATTCGCCAGTGTGAAATTCGTAGAGCAACAATAAATGTGATGGTTTGTTCTAAACTACATCAGGCTTAAATATCCTTAAAGCCTTTTGAGCCATCCAGGTTAAAGGCTTTGTCAAACCAATGTTCAAATCTTGATAAATGTTTTCTAATGACGTCATTAGTACAAGGAACTTAACTCATCATTACTGAAACTGACATTGGTAGTCTGCGACAAACTGTCTAGATTAGTAATGGTGTGTTTTAGGGCTGAATGATAATGAAGAAAAGTGCTATATGCGATAACTCATTAAATAATGCGATATTTGATATCCGATATGATAATGATTAAAGTGTGTAAAATAAACTTAAATTGTTAGTGACATTTCAGTAAAACAAACGCTTTAAGACTGTCCTCAGAACATGCGTGTTGTTCTCAGTGTGGCTGATTAAAGCTGTGATCAGCACTTCTGCCATCCTTTACGTCCACATGGCCACACACTCGGAGGTACACAGTGTGTGTGTGGCAGGTGCTGATGTCATGTGACAGGTCTCTCAGCAGTTTCTTGGTTTGTGCCAGTGCTGGAGGTGCCACACACACACACACACACACACACACATTTCGGTTAACCACCCTTCATGCGCCTGAGTTTTCTGTCATGCATAGGCTGTTACTGAGTAAAATGGGGTTATGTGTCTCAATGGGCTGATTTACACTTGGGCTCTTGACCGGATAGCTGTGTGAATGGCCTCCGAAATGAATTGGAGATAATTCTGTATTCTCTCCCCAGTGCTGATTCTGCTCTCTCTTATTGCAGAATTTGACTAGCTGATGATAAATAAAATGCTGCACATATTTGTTACTCTTCATGATGTGAACCTGTTGAATTTGCAAATTGCACAGGAATTGGAGATCAGATTCATTCATGAGATAGAGTTATGTGGCCAAGCTTAAATGGAAAAGTAACTGAAGAGTTCAGATGCAAAAGCCTCTAAATGCCATTTGAAATTTTCATCTTTAATGATGATTTTTATCAAACTTGTATATTTAAGTTCAGTAATTTCACTTAAATAACAACTAATAGGCCATTTAAGTGAAATTACTGAACTTAAATATACAAGTTTGATAAAAATCATCATTAAAGAAGAAAATTTCAAATGGCATTTAGAGGCTTTTGCGTCTGAACTCTGTAATTAGGGGAGTAACATATTGCCAGTATAGGCATATATACACTCATGTAAAAGATTATTAGGAACACCATACTAATACGGTATTTGGCCCCCTTTTACCTTTAGAACTGCCTTAATTCTATGTGGCATTGATTCAACAAGGTGCTGAAAGCATTCTTTAGAAATGTTGGCCAATATTGATAGGATAGCATCTTGATGGAGATTTGTGGGATGCACATCCAGGGCACGAAGCTCCTGTTCCACAACACCCCCAAAGATGCTCTATTGGGTTGAGATCTGGTGACTGTGGGGGTCATTTCAGTTCAGTGAACTCATTGTCATGTTCAAGAAACCAATTTAAAATGATTCGAGCTTTGTGACATGGTGCATTATCCTGCTGGAAGTAGCCATCAGAAGATGGGTTCATGGTGGCCATAAAGGGATGGACATGGTCAGAAACAATGCTCAGGTAGGCTGTGGCATTCAAACGATGCCCAATTGGCACTAAGGGGCCTAAAGTGTGCCAAGAAATCATCCCCCACACCATTACACCCCCACCACCAGCCTGCACAGTGGTAACAAGGCATGATGGATCCATGTTCTCATTCTGTTTTGGCCAAATATTCTGACTCTACCATCTGAATGTCTCAACAGAAATTGAGACTCATCAGACCAGGCAACATTTTTCCAGTCTTCAACTGTCCAATGTTGGTGAGCTCTTGCAAATTGTAGCCTCTTTTTCCTATTTATAGTGGAGATGAGTGGTACCCGGTGGGGTCTTCTGCTGTTGTAGCCCATCCGCCTCAAATTTGTGCGCGTTGTGGCTTCACAAATGCTTTGCTGCATACCTCGGTTGTAACGAATGGTTATTTCAGTAAAAGTTGCTCTTCTATCAGCTTGAATCAGTCGGCCCATTGTCCTCTGACCTCTAGCATCAAAAAGGCATTTTCACCCACAGGACTGCCACATACTGGATGTTTTTCCCTTTTCACACCATCCTTTTGGCTCGTTTCCACTGAGTGGTACGTTACAGTTCGGTTCGGTATGAAATTATTTGCGTTTCCACTGTCAAAAGTTGTGAAGAGTACCAAAAAACCGAACCGTACCACTTTTTGTGTACCCTTCCGTTGGGGTACCTTGCACAGTAAAAGGGTACTAAAAGGTGGAGCTAGACTCACTGCAGAACGCTGATTGGTGGACAGAGTATCGTCACTCGTGCGTGCTACAAGGGCATTAGAAGCATACAGTTGAAATATACTACTACTGTTATTGTGTCACGAAATGTAGTTTTAAGAGTTTTTCAGACGAAAAAGTAGTTTTTTAAAGCTCAAATCTGTGGTTTATTTATAGATTTATGATAATTTGACTGAAATCCATTCCAAGCGATCACAGGACGGTATTGAGAAACACCTAATGCCAGCGCTTGTTTCTTGTGACAAACATGCCGAGAAGCAAGAACAAGATCTGCTGTCTGTCATCCATTGGTGTTTACTATGTCGCTTTCTTTGCGCGAAAATGACGTCAATCGCTTCTTTCCAGCATACCACGCCTATCAAGTAAGGATACTGTTGGCGGTGGAAATGCAAGCCGGATCATGGTGTACCGACCCGACCCGTACCGTACTGTACCCCTCAGTGGAAACGAGCCATTTGTAAAGCCTAATGGTTGCGCGTGAAAATCACGGTAACTGAGCAGAAAATACAAAAATACAAACAAATATTATATTTTAAAAAATTGGCGGAGAAGTGGTCACAGCAGTTTGCGCGAATCTTCAAACGACACGAACAGCAGATAACGTTAAAGCTAATACGGAAAATTACATTTATGCTGCCATGCAACTCTAAGATATACAGCATGCAAGTTATACTTAACTATAATAAAAGTATAACTCGATTTTAGACGCATTCTGAGTGACAATGTCATTCATTTTTATCCAAGCAAGTGTTATTAACTTGGGGAAATACACCTAGTTAAATGAAATCTTAAGTCCATATCCAACTCTAAATTGTAAGGAATTTATATCTTTGATTTCATAGTAACGCTTTACAATATAAGGTTCATTTGTTCATTATTCATGTATGAACTAACTTAACATGAACTAACCATGAGCAACACATTTGTTACTGTATTAGTAAATTTTAGTTAATTAACTGTTAATTAATTCATGTTTGACACAGTCAGTGCATTAACTAATAATAACAAATAGAACTTTTGATTTTAACGTTTTAGTAAATGCTGAAATGAATATTAAATGCTGCAGTTCATTGTTAATGTTAACTTAGGGGGCTTTTACACTGGGCTCGTTTGCTGTGGTCTGAGCCCGAGCGTGATTGTTCCCGGCGCCCCCGCAGCGTTGGTCTGGTTTCACTTGATTCTATCGAACCCTGGTGCGTTTGCGTGCATCTTACGTCATTGCAAACGTGCGCGGCGCATGATACAAAGCAGAATGTGGGTAAATATTGTGTCTTTTTAATTAATTTGCTGCTACTATGAGCAGTTAAGTGAACAATACAGGTTTACTGTGCGTGTGGCACATAAGGTCGACTTCTGCTGCTTGCAAACGGACTCTTTTGAGCAGACAGTGGATTTCCAAATGTGTTGCTCTGATTCCACGCACAATGCACGAATACACATTCTCGCTCGTATCCAAGGTAAATCATCAACACTATCATCCCTTACAAGTGTTTTATTTAACTGAATACATAACAATAAGCTAAAACGCATGCGCAGGTTACTTTACTTTTCATGCGAACTGTGCCCCGTTCTGGACTAAACTACCAGTGTGAAAGCCCCCTAGTGTTTTCAACTTTCACAGTTTCATCTGGTTTTCCTGTTTGCCTTATCCCTGCATTGTATGATCACTGATCTGGACTGCTAACCTGGTTTAGACTTCTGCCTGTTCTCTCGTACCTGTTTCTGAATCTTCCTCTCAATAAAGCCCGCATTTGAATCACCTGTCTGTTTCCACCGAGCAGTTCATGACAATAGCTAACACTTTCATACATATAATCCATTAGGGGTGTAACCAGTGGCGTAACTTTGTTTTAAAAAGTGGGTGGGACATGTGTGTAAATGAATGAATCACGTGACACGTGAATAAAAACATAGATCCGACTTTAGGCCTACAACATGTCCAGTGGCAGTGGAAATAGCTTATACAGAAAGTCCTGTAAAATTAAACGAATAAATTGACCTAATAATATGAATAAAAATTATATAAACAAAAATATACATAAAAGTTTTAAAAGTAGCCTAAATGAACTATTAGGCCAGAATTTTGATAACTGATTTTTTGCGGAACGCGCACGATTAAAATTTAAATTTGCTTATTGTACACACAAACTGCTATACAATTAAACGAATAAATGGGCCCAATAATATAAATAAAGATAAAAAAGTGTATTAACAAAAACGTAAAGAAATAAAAGAATAAAGGCCTACATAAACATTTTAAAGGTAAATTTAAAAAGTAAATTAACTATTAGGCCAACATTTTGATAGCTACACTTTTGCACAGCGCGCACAAATAAAATAAAATTCTGCTTATATCAATACCAAAAAAAAATGAGCCTATTTGTATATAAATAAAAATATACAGGCTATAGGCCTACTGTAGGCTACATCAACGTTTTAAAAGTATGCTAAATGAACTATTAGGCCAAAATTCGTATAACTGAACTTTTGCGCAGAGTGCACATGGATTACAATTTAAATGGCTTATTATGTTGTCAAACCTTTTAAAAAAAAGAAAGAAAGAAAGAAAACGAATTGCTTTCCTTATCTACAGTTCTTTTGAGTTCACCTTCAACTTCAAGAACACAAGTTTGGACAATGTCTGAGGATTCAGACAGACTCATGCGGTGGTAGCGGAGAAAACCCTCTCTGCCCTCTGCTAGACTCGTGGTGTGAGGTGAGCGGAGCGAAAATGGAGCGGGAAATAGGGCGACGACGCTCCGTCCTTTTAAAAATGCCCCTCTGCGCTCTGTCCGCCCGCTCTCTCCCCGCTCTCTCCCGCTCCACTCTGCTCACATGCTCTGCACCGGAACGAACAAATAGTCTCCGAAACGGATTGAAGCGCGCATGCATGTGAAGACTGTGCGTGAGCCACGAGATATACTGTAACCGCGCCACCGATCGCAGGCGGCAAGGAGCACTTTGATCACTTGATTTAAAAAACAACGTATTTCAGGGCCAGATCGCTTCTTTTATTTTACAAACGAATGAAATGAATGGTCTGCCAGTTGGAGATGTTTTATTTATTTCTACTGTTAGCTATCCGTGCCGGGAGAGCTTTTAAAAAGTGGTGGGGACAATATCGACCCTGGCAGAAAGTGGTGGGGACATGTCCCACCCGTCCCACCCGCAAATTACGCCCCTGGGTGTAACGGTACATGTATTCGTATTGAACCGAATCGCTGCGAGATCTAGTGAGAAGCATTCACATTTCTCCGTTATTAACCGCAGATCTCTATTAGATCAAACAGCGCTGTCATGGAAACCAGGAGAAACATTGTGCCGTGAATGAACTTTACGTCCACAGACCAGCAACATTCACCATGGATTTAATATAGTAACACTAACTGGAACCAGTTTGGCTGGAATGGTGAAATGCTTTCAAGTACTTCACACATCTTTTACCAGCACTTCAAAATTCAAATATTATATAAATAAATATATATTTAAATGTTATTTTTAATGTGATGACCAAAACATTATTTGTTCACCCTTCAAAGATGACCCCCATTTATAAACCTGAAAGTTTCAAGATCTAGGAAAACTCACACTTATTTAAAAATATTTTTTCTTTAAACAAATAGGAAATTTCTCTGGCATTTCTTTCTTTTTGCTGTATCGAAAACGTACCGAACCGTGACTTTAAAACCGAGGTACGTACCGAACCGTGATTTTTGTGTACCGTTACACCCCTATAATCCATACATTAAATTTACAGCATCAACAAAACTAAAAAGGAATTTTCCATAATTACCTTCTTGATCCTCATTAGTTTTATGGTAAAGTTAATAATACTTAGTAATATTATCATAATTTCCCTATTTGATGTGTTATGCATTCTAATTGTATCAACATAGTTTCTTAGAATGCCAAGGGAAGAAAGAATAAAAACAAAAACAAAAAAAATGTTTAGTGCCCTTTTTGGTCCCTCCGCCCCTGAAGAGGTCTGTGCACTCTACAATGTAACACCAAATTTAGCGTTTTAATCAACAGTACATTTATTGTTAACCTTTTATCATGTGTCTTGGAGTATCGCAATAACATCGTATCATAATCATGACATGAGGGCATCTCTATGGCAAATGTGTTTTTCTATTCATCAGGCCGATGGCTGATCTGCACTGTTGGGATTGAGTGAATCAGCACACACCCTGCTAATCACCTGACCCGGGTGAGATCTGACCGGAGGAGGGATGCTGTGTGTGTGTGTGTGTGTGCGTTGGCTGACTCTAGCGAGTCCAAGTCATTGCTCATCAGCCTCATATTTCACCGACCTGCCCTTCTGCTCAAGGCTGAGTATTTTAGAGCCACCACCTCATCTCACGATACAATAGCACAAACAGATCCGTATAGAGGACATACACAAACAGACTCTGCTGTTGAACTCTGGGAAGCGTTCCTGTGGTAATCTGTGTAAGAACAGGCCGCATCAGTTAGCGCGTCGTCGTCTGCTGTTATTCCGGCATTCTGTGCACGCCTGGAGAGAATCTGAGGTCAATGTTAGTGTGCTGAAATGTGGGAGCGGGAATAGGGAAGTCGGAGAATGTTTGGAAAGGGTGGGAGGCTGACACGTGCAGGCTTTCACTTCATACTTTCAGTGTGAGGGAATGAAGAAAACTAACTTTTCTCAGTAGTATAGATGGAGGGAGGTGCTTTCAGACCTTTATCTGGGCTCCTCTGTTCTGTTGCTATTGCAGACTCTCTGAAGCTCTGGGCAATCGTTTGGACTTTAGTCTGTTCTCAGGTCAGTGGCTCTCTTGGCACAGGATGGTGATGTGTTTAAACGTCTTCTGTCTGTTACCTAGGGCTGTTTGTTCAGGTGATCTTTAGTGCGTGTTATGCTTTCTCTGCTCTTTTCTCATTGTGTTTCAGCCTTCTGTGATTAAATTAACTCCATGGCCTTTTATTTCAGCCGTGTGTTGTGGAAGAATGACTTCCTGCTTGAGTAGTATCATGGGAGAGTAAATCATTTCATATTCCCACGATATAGATCCTGTTGTGATATTTGTAGAGCTCTGTGCAAGAAGTGGTCCTCTAAAGATGACATGAAATAACTTTAAAAAGAATCATGGTATGATTCCTGAAATTCTTGATTCTGATTGGTTGATTGCAGTAATTTTAGAATTTTCCAAACACCGCCAATGCTTGTCATATACATACATTTTAAATGGAAAACGAAAAAATTCAGGATGCTTAAATTGGCATGAAATGAAAATTCACCATATGAATGATTCATCCAACAAATCATCAGCTTACGTTTAATTTATATTTTGTCTTACTGTGTTGTTTTTTATGCCTGTGTTTGTTCCAGTGGACGATAACATTGTTTATTATAAGTGTGCGCTGCAGTTATATCATCCGTTGATTTAAACGGTCGAGCTCTTTAACACTGGTTCATTTCTGATTGGCTGTCAATGTTTTTATCATAACATTAAGGTTGAACCATAGACTGTAAAAAAAGATGGACGACACCCCCTTCGCTCTTTTCCATCAGAGAGAACTGAAGCCGCCAATGTCCCGATATGGCGCTGACATCTTGGGACTTGAGTCTGCACACTTGCGTGTTTCGGGACCAGACATGCGCAGTCGTGAGCAGGAAGTAAATCCACGAAATCAAGGCCGCGCCCTCATTCTCGCTGAATCAAACGTAAGCAAACGCCCCACACTTTCAATAAGTGGCCTCTGTCTGCTTCGTTCCTCTCCATTGATGTCCGCTGATTGCAGAACTTCATTAATATAAGGTAAATACAACTACTAACCACATAATCAACATTATTAAAAAAAAGTCCGCTGGTGCTTCAGTGACTACCTCGCACAGGGAACCTGTCAATCATGATGTCAGAGCACCGTTTATAGCATCACATAACTAACTAAAAACAAACTTATTTTAAAAACGAACACTTGAAATTACATCAACGTGATAGAAACTACAATAAATGACAGAAACTATATTTGGAAAAAGGATATGTGAAGTGTAATTGAATTGTTTAGTTTGTCTCGCGTCTCGATGAATAACATGGGGAGGGCGAGACGTTTTGGCTTCACTTTTGAGGGCTTGTGCGGCACGCTTGGGTTGAACCAGTAGCTGCATTTACATGGACAATTGTAACCGGATTGACGGCTCAATCGGACTAAAAAACCTTCATGTAAACACCTTAATCGATCAGATTAAGCTTGATCGGATTGAAAGGGTTGGTTTACTCCTTTTGTAACCTGATCGACAGAACATGTAAACACTTGATCGGATTGAAAACCGAAACTGAAAGGACCGCACATGTGCAATGATGTTGAAATAGCGTAATGTATGACTCACGGAAAGTGTTGTTCTTCCTTTTGAATAAAGTTTCCTGATATTCTATAATTCTCATTTCACTCAGCGTCTGTGAAGTGGAGCAGGACAATGTCCCTCCAATCCTCGTTTCAGATTAGTATCCATGGACAACTGGTTCTGGGCACGGGGTTTTACTGCGTGATCAATATAAGCAGCGACACAACGGTTCACGCTCATCGTCTCCAAATCATGACCAGAGATGGATAAATATTAAGTCTGCTGTTTAAAACAAATAAAGAACCTATAGAGGAGAATAGTTATGCACGAACAACGGCATATTTGTGCAGTGTGCGCATGTCAAAAAATAAATTCCGATTTAAATGTTGTGACAAATAAACAACGCGCACATCAACCCGATTACTTTATTTATCGTTCATGTAAACACCATGTTCGGATTCATCAATCGGATTGATTTCATTCCGATTTAACCAAAAGGTGTCCATGTAAGTGTACCTACTGTGGTCACATGGACTATTTTAAAGGACAAATTTGGTATTTTACACTTGGTATTGGTATTGTTTCTGATGAAATAGAACGGTTAAGATTGAATTTTGGACACATGCTGCTGGTTGCATATAGACGCTTTCATCATACGCGTTGCCATGGTGATGAGCTGGCCCAAAGTTAACTTCCGTTCTGTTCGTTTATAAGTGTTTACTGGATAATATGGCATTGACTACAAATGCAGTGAAAGTTAAGGTGATGAGCAGGTTGTTGAGCTGTGGGGTGCAACCTGACCTAGGGGAGCAAACGCAATTTTTAAAAATAAAAATGTCAAGGTTTCCTATGAGGGAGACGGCGGTATTAAAATAGCCTATGAGTGATGACCGGTACAGTGTTTCCCATACATTTATTAGTGGCAGCCCACCACATTATCAGCGCTGACCGCCACATATTGATTTCTGTGTTTTTAACAATTTAAGATGGGAAAAGTTGTAATTGACTGCAGAGTTGCGTGCAGCGCATATTCGCACGCTCTCTCTCTCTCTCTCTCTCTCGCAAACACATTGACAGCAGACCAGTCTGTGTGGCGCTGCACAGATCCATCCAACATGCTGTCAATGTGGAGACCCACCTTAAAAAAAGGTTAGCAAGCATGTAAGAAGCCTAGCTAATAAGGAGAGCTACTGTATGTTAACCTTATCAAACCCCGCCGTCGCGCTTGCCACAGTTTTTTTAACACTGCGGTAAATCAGACACGTCGATAGAAAAACATCTTGTCTCCAATTTTTGTTCAACGTATCTGGTAGTATCACATTTCAGTTTGGCCAGGTAACATTTATGTTCTTTGACTGGCAAGAAATACCAGCTACTAGGTTATTTACTTGTTATGGATTGTCTCCACAAGTCTGCCGGAAGTTAAGTTTGGGCCAGATTAATGCACATGCGCAGTACCGTTTGTTTATGTTGTCCCTGCTGAAAGCGTCTATATGTGTTAAAGAATTTCAAACCTACTTGTGTATTTTTATGATATCAGTTTTGTTTTGTTATATTTTCATTTTAAGTTTAGTAAATTTAACTACTACTTCACTGTAAAAAAAAAATGTGTTCAATTTACGGTAAAATACCGGCAGCTGTGGTTGCCAGAACTTTACCGTATACTGTAAAATATGGTAGCAAGTTTTTACGGTAACAAGGTTTTACAGACTTAACTTAAATTTACAGAAATAAACCGTATTTCATTATCTGATATACTGCTAAATTATCAACCAATTGAAGTATTAATGTCTGTTTTAATCCATTGTAATACACTGATAACCAATAATCACAGCAGTGATGAGACACATGATATATGGAAGCTCACAATGCAACTCTTCCACAAGAGTCTTAATATTAATATATAGAAGCTGCACAGTGTCATTCACTCAAACATTAAACATCATCATGGTAACACACATGAAATTTTAAAAAGGCAATAAACATTAATTTAACAACATTAAATGTCAAATGAAACCCTAATGTACATAACTGATTAGAAAAAGACCAAGCAAACTATGAAGAAACAAGTTATTTCAACAAAAATATACATCAAATGCGAAGCGTCACGCAGGGAATTGTGGGAATGTCAATTTACGGGTTTTCACTGTAAATTAAATTTAATGGTATTTTAAAGTAAAATTACATGAAATTTACCATTAGATCTATCACAGTTATTTACCGTATATAGTAAGGAAAGGTTCTGTTAACCAATTAACAGTTTTACACTGTAGCATTTTTACAGTCTTTTACCGGTAAAATCACGATCATTTTTATTTTGCTTTTAGTTTGTAATGTTGCAGTGTTGGAATGTAATGTGATCTGATCCCTTTTTGGATAGACTGCAAGGCTACATTCACTATGTTTGTTTTCATAGCCTTCAATATGAACATTGTTTGTTGGAAAAAATTAAATAAAGTTTTTTTAAAAATAGAAACGAATGTAAATACTGAGATTATACATCACCATTTTGCCCACAAATTCAGGTTTCTTTGGCAATAAGCTATTGCCCAACAGTACCTTATGGCATGCTTTAGATGCTGAATTTTCCATGTTTATCTAAGCAGTCGGCTAATGATTCATTATTATCACATCACTGTTAAAGGGTTATTTAACAATTAGCCTAAATTCAGTTCTGCATTAATAATTCAGTTTGTTTGCGCTGTGCCAATTTTTTTTATCACCAGCCGCCACAGCATCTGTCCTTCACGTACAGTCAAACCAACATTTATTCAGTCCTTCAACATTTCTCACATTACCATTCTCTAAAGTTTAGAAAATGGTGATAAAATATGATGAAGTTATCAGATCAGTGGATATTTCACTGGTTTTGTCCGTCCTTCTGTCAGACTCTCACACATGAATTATGTTGAATATCTGTCCGCTGTTAAATTTAACTACACAATTAGATAATACCAGTTTAGTTCAACCAGTAACCAAGCAATGCTTCATGTTGTTCAGTCTGTGTGTAAAAAGAGCATTACCAATTAAAGAAAAAAACAGTCAAGAAAACATGATCAGGTCAAAGTGTCTGAATAACTTTTGGTCCCAAATTTTAATAAATGTTACTGGCAGTCGCTGTATGAAGAATATTTGTGTATAATATGTCACATTTTAATTTATTTTGCTCTCCTTACATAAATGAAGTATAGTGTCCTGCACACACACACTAGTGAAAACATGATATCTGGTTTCGGATTAATATTTGGTTTGACTGTAGGTCTTGAGTTCAGCTAAACACTAACAGAGCAGCTCTCCTTGTGCTCTCCATTTCCAGTGAGGTGTGGTCACTCTCAGTTTGAGTTGTGGTTCTTTTAAAATATTCTATGAAATGTTCTACTTGCGGTATTCACATGCCAGAAATGAAGTCACTACTCTTATCTCAAACTATGACTAAATTAACTTTAAAAATAGTTCCTTAAGATTTTTTTTTTGCTTGATTATTGATTATGTGATCTGTTATTTCATACTGGTAAGCACAGGATCTCTGTGAGAGTAAGAGATCTGAAACAAAAAGAAATCAATTCTTTTAGTAAGTAATGCCATGTTGGTTATGTTTATAGCGCCATCGACTCATGCGTACAGTTTTCACACACGCACACACACTAGCATACTACTTTCCTCCTCAGTTTTCTCTCAGTTGTTTTGAGGAGGAATATTTTGTAGAGGATGTTCCCGCTCTTCTTCTTCTTCTCCTCCTCTGAGGTCTGGCTGGGAGAAGCAAGGGTTTGTGGGAAATGCTGGAGTTGAGAGATGTGTCTGCGCTGAACTTTAACCAGCGCTTTATTTTCCTACTTTAACCGGCGATGTTTAAACTTTACCGGCGGGTTTGAACTCGCGTCTCCGTCGAGATGTTCGTAAACGCGCCTTGTGAGTGCTGGAGGTTTGCGCTCTGGACGTGTACGTGAAATATGCAGGTAAACAAAGACATTAGTGAGAGTTTGATAACTGCACACGACGCGACACATTAGAACGCAACGCGTGCTTTATTCTCGATGATGTTGTGAATAGTTGACGCGCATGGTTTAATACAAACAACTTCGGTCATTTTAATAGCGTTGAGGTATATTGTGACGGGACGCGTCGCGTGCAGTGTACACGTTATAGAGTGAAATGTTTTAATGTGTTTCTCTTTGGTAAATTGAGAAAGTGTCATAATCACTAACGTTACTATTTATTATTATACCCTAGTTGTGTCTGACCATGGAACAGTGAATTGTACACACGCACTTAACTTGTCCAATAAGACATCATGCACTTAATTGTGCTCTAATGCCTAGTTGCAATGTTTAACCACTGCTGAGGTGTTGTGTGTGTGGGGGTGATGGATATTAAGCTTATATCAAGGGTGTATATTACCCGGTAAGGAGGATATGAGAGCTTCTGCCTGGACGTCTTGATTGTTTTCACACCTGTATTGATGTGTGCTGTATGATGTTTTGATGGACTGGTGTAGTGTGGAAACAGATGTTTCGATGGTCTGTTATTATGACTGCCTCCCTGTGGTGAAACACTAGACTTACAACACCTTCAACATCACAAACACTTCTCTTTTACTCTTCACTAGATAAGAAGAGCACATGCAAAGTGTGTGCAGTTACGCCGTGGAACAAAACGGCAAAGTTCGTTGAATTATTGCTTCGGACATAAAAAACAAAAACAAAACAAATTGTCAGTTTTAATAATCAAGTTAATATTTTTCCTTGTTTTTGCTGTTATAAATTGCATGGTAAAGTGATTATATATTTCAGTGTTTGACTTTAAGATTATTATTTACTGATTGCCAATTTGAGAATGAGGATGATAAAAACATAACTTAATATACAGCATAAACTTTTTTTAAAGATTTAAATAAAATACTGCTTGCTTCCTGTCTGGGCAATATTATGTAACTACCTGGCATCATTATGGAAATATATTTATAACAATAACAAGAGACAGGCATTTTAAATGCATTAATAGTTTTAAATAATACTTTGCCTTTGTCTAGTTTTTTCTACATCTGTTGTAAAGCCAGTGTAAACTGTAAAGAGAAAAGAGAAGACATGTGATTGCAGTTGTACCTGGGTCCACTATTATTCACTATTTTACTGTTATTTTGGATAAGTTTAAATAACAGAAGGTTTGATCTCAGTCTCATCAGTCTCTCGTCTCAACGTTGTGTTTGTGTCTAATGCTGCGTTCCAGGTAACCTATAAACCCATGTTTTTCCCAATGTTATACCCGTGAAAGTGCACTGGAACGGCAGTCAAACCCGTCACTTCCCACCCGTGAACTCGTACTAGATCGATGTACTCCCAGTTACACGCTCTGATGTCACATAGACCACGAAACTATACAAAACAAACAACAATGGTTTGTGTACATCTAGCTACCACTATTCCTTGAGCTCAGGTAGTTTGGTATGACTGGACTGGAACACTACAAAGTCGTGAGTCGCTTTTTGTGATTTACGTGCTCAAAAACCTCGGCTCCACAATAACTGTTTACCCTGCAGTGAATTGCCTTTATGCAAATGCTTGATTATTAGCTATTTGCATTCCTGAACTTAAAGGGATAGTTCCCTTTGAAATTAATTTTTATATGTTTTAGCTTACCTAAAGGGCATCCAAGATGTAGGTGTCTTTGTTTCCACAGTATTTTCAATTTTGATGGGTTCACCTCAAAGATGCATGCACAGAGAAGTCCAAATTAAACATGATTTAATGACTCGTAAATGTAAGTACACATTGATGGCCTAAGACACGAAACGAGCGGTTTGTGTGAGAAAACACAGTATTTAAATTGTTTTTACCTCTTGTAACCACAGCCACATCCAAGTGATCTGAGGGCACGGGCCCTTCGGTCTGCGCAAGTGCTGGAAAGCCCCGGAAGTGATCTCTTGTGCGGTTGCGGAAAAAAAATCAACATTGTCTTGATATATAGAAATCGTCTTCCATTGCAATTTTCCTGTATATCTAAATATGTTTAGATCTTCAAAGTGAAGGGTAACACTTCTGAAATCTCTGTGACAATGAGTGACATAGATGCGCTAATTACTACTACTAATTGTGTTGAAATAACATTGCCTTATCTTCTCTGAAAAGCGTTCCGCACATTCAGATTAAACCACACTTTAAATAAACAAAGGCAACAACAAAAAAATCTATAAAGTGATGAAATGTCTAGAAAAAATCTAGAAATGTATTCTGTGTTGAGACAAATCTTGTGCGGTGTCCTAAACTGCCTGGATAATCACGTGGGCCGTTAATGACGCGTCCAATTCGCGAACTAATGACTCCTTTGAACCGATTCACTTGACTGAATGGTTAAAACAACTGATCTGTCTAACACTCAAGAGACATAGATCGGAAACACTTTACAATAAGGTCCCATTTATTAAAGTCTAGTTAACTACATTAGTTAACATTTCTATTATTATTAGTTTCAATGCGGATTTGCACACCCCCAGTCATTCTAGAATGATTCATTCTTTCCAAATAGAGCTTTAATTCATCTGGTGAAATTGTTTTTATAAACATCAATATCGATATCGGTAAATAACGGTATCGGCCATAACAGTAATATTAAAATCGGTATCGGCCCCAATTTTCACATTGGTGCATCACTGTGTAATAAATGTTCTCTAAAAGAGCTGGTACTGTTACTTATGACAAATATTAATCAAATAACTATAGTGACTAAAATACTTGAGGCAATGTTGACCTCATTAAGAAACACTTGAAGGCTGAATACATTTAATGTGTTGTGTTTTTGATTACTGGATTTAGACTGTATTCCACATGTACTTATGTGATATTATGAATAATTTGTGTTTCTGAAGACAGTATTAGCATATTTATTCCATATTGAATAAATAATTGGCTTCAGAAAGTGAAATTGTGAGTTCAGCCACTAACAGATGTACAGATATAGTGTGTCTCATAAGACACTCGCACTACTGTTACAGTCTATGTAAATTGATTTGTAACAATTACAAGTGTTTCATCAGTAAACACTAGAGCTCGACCGATAAAGGATTTTGAAGTTCTGATACCGATATCCGATATTCCGATATATCGGCCGATATTTTTTTTTGGTTAAATATTGTTGGATTTCACACACGTGTAAAAGAAAATCTAACTTTTCTGCACAAGATACGTTTGATACTTTTTCTCTATGTCTAAATGTTCACTCCTCGCAAGTATAACTTACATTTTACAATGCAGGGACTGTAACTAGAGATATGCTAGTTATAAATACAGTAATAATTACTTTATTTAGGCAGAAAAAGTTCATTGTGGTTTCCAAGCTCATTAATGTTAACGTTAGCGTTCTTCCACTGATGATAGTGGCATTAGCTTGCTTTGTGGTTAGCTAGTCTATGATGAGCCATAATTTAGCAATAGATAACATCATACTGCAAATTGTAAAAATACATTTTCAATATAACAGGCCAAGGATAGATGATTAAAGCGTGTTTCGTCCGTTTTAATTTTATTTTTTAAATATTCAATTATCGGCCATTATAACTGCCGATACCGATATTATGGAAAATGCCTAATATCGGCGGGCCGATATATCGGTATGGCTTTAGTAAACACATGATGTTTAAATGGTAAAATGTCTTTAAAAAGCATTTTCTAGATTAGTTTAGATGGCATTAATGTGTCTCAAAGTCTCATGCGTGTCTCAGATCTTGAGTTATTCGTCACATTCATAAACCGCAATGCACAATCTCTTCACTAATATCATTTTGTTTTGTCGGATACATCATGAAGGTAAATTTAAATTCGGTCATCGTTGTCTATTTTTATGTGCCATTGTTTGGATGTTTTGCATATTGATATGCCCAGTATTTTCAATAATTAAAAAGTTCTAACGATCTTATTTTCTAATTCTGTATATTGTATGTTACATAATATGTGCTGTATTAGCCCTAAATAATTAAAAATGTTAAATAAACAGTTAGACTACAAAAGTTTATAAAGTTTCAAACTGAAATCATGGACAAATTTAAAGAAAAAAAAAAGTTTTTTTCCCCTTAAAAAGTGTGACGATTTTAGTTTTCGCTACTTTTCTTTACTTCACAATTAGTATAATTTACTGTGGATGTGTTTCTAAACTAGGGAAATAGATAGTAGTGCAGTTTCTATTTGTTTTTTGTCACTGTTTATATAGTAAAGAAGTGAATGCGCTCTTGTCCAATCAGAACACCGGAGTAGAAGTAACTGTTCCATAACTGCCTCTGAGCCAGCGAGCGGACACACATCTCCTACAGTACATCAGGAAGTGCTCTTTTCCTTTCTGCTGTCATTTGTTCAGGCACTCAACAGATGGCACTGTTAAACTGTGCTGAGGTGTGTGTGTGTGTGAGCCATTGAGGATAGCTGATACTGCACTAATTCAGTAAATATTAGATGAAATGAATTACAAACAAGCTCTTCAGAAACCAACCTCAGTGAACAATACTATTTAATTAAAGTTTTCATGGTCATTCATGTTACTCAGTCAACCTCCTCAGTGCATCTCAGTGTGTCTCGTCTGGTATGTGATCATCACCTTGTTCAGATGCTGTCTTCATGACAGTGAAGTGTTTGTCTGCATTATCCATCAGTGGCCTGAACAGAATAACACAGATTGGACTCTGAGATCATTGATGTGGGAGGACCGCGGGTGATGCTGGTTACATTAGTTTCTGGTGTAGTTTTGGCTGTCATCTCTGTAGGCAGAGGCCTGTGTTGACATGAAATGCGTCCGATGATGCGGTCTAGACACTGAGATTTCAGATATGTCTGTTACTGTTCGAGATATCAGATGCTTCCTCAAAAGTCATCTACAGAGTTCAGAGGATGAACCGACTGTGATGTTTTTTATTTTATTTTTTTATATACTTTGAGTTTCAAGACAACATTACAACAAAGCAAAACAAAAGACAAAATCATCTTGAATAATAATAATAATATTCTGGATATTAAAATATTTTGGATAATAATATTCTGGATATTAAAAAAGAAAGTAAATTCTAGTGTGGCTTAAAACAATGAAAGTGCCGGTCTGCATGATTAACTGCGTTCATACCGCCACCGGCAAGAGCGTCAAAATGGTCAAAAGTCATTAATTTTCCAAAATGACCTCATGAAATGGCTTATGTATGACACGCCAATTCGTATTTCCATTTTTGACGTGCTATCAACACGCATAATCGCTTTTTAGCATGTTTATGAACGCCGTTGACTTAACGTTGCATTACTGTATATATAAATATATGACCTACCCCAACCTCGTCCCTAAACCTACCCGTCACTGGGGTTAAAGTTTTAGTTCACCCAAAAATGAAAATTCTGTCAGTATTAACTCACACTCATGTTGTTCCAATTCCATAAGACCTTCGTTCATCTTCGGAACACAAATTAAGATATTTTTGATGAAAACTGAGAGCTGGATCACTCCTGCATACAAGTCCATAGGCTTCTTGAGGGATTGAAACTTGCCGGCCTCGAAAAATTATTAAAGACATCGTTAAAATAGTCCAAGTGACTTCAGTGGCTTAATCTTAACTTTATCAAGCGACGAGAATACTTTTTGCGTGCAAAAACAAACAAAAATAACAATTTTATTTCAACTATTCACTTCCTTATGCATGGGCCTCTAGTCAGTTAACGTAGTGTGATAGCATAGAGCTACGTCACACGTAGGCTCACCATTGGCCGACGCTGGTCATGTGTGTGATGCGTGTGATGTACAATAACAGAAGCTTACGGTATTAAACTAGTAACCTGACTCGAGGCAGAGAGAGAAGTAAATGAATAGTTAAAATTATGTCGTTATTTTTGTTGTTTTTTGCACCCAAAGTTTTCTCGTCGTTTGATAAACTTAACATTGAGTCACTTGGACTATTTTAACGATGTCTTTAATAACTTTTCGAGGCCAGCATTTTTCAATTCCTCAAGAAGCCTATGGACTAGTATGCAGGAGTGATCCAGCTCTCAGATTTAATAAGAAATATCTTAATTTGTGCTCCGAAGATGAACGAAGGTCTTACGGGGTTGGAACAACATGAAGGTGAGTAAATACTGACAGAATTTTCAGGGTGTTTCAGGATTTTTTGGGTGAACTAACCCTTTAATACCATTTATGAGTCTTCCCCTACCATCCTAGGGAAAAAAATATCGCTCCCCAGATGTAGATCTACGTTTTGCTTCATTCCGCTCGGACATTTAACGGCGTGTACATACACGCGGAATCACGCGGACATGTAACGGCGTAGACATACACGCATACACGCGGATAGCTCAAAATGCATATAGATAACACGCCACTTGACTTGAAAGTTTGCGCAAAAGTCATGATGACATAGGCTATTGCATTTTCTATGTGAGCTGGCGTCGCGTCGAGAACGGCGAGGAGAGTTTAAGTCAGGTCAACTTTATGGTAATGAGCTATGATGTGGTTCGGCGGCAACCAATGAGAATGTTGACGCGCTCCGCTTGTGGTTCCGACTACATTAGTTCCCAAGCAAAATGGAGGAGAGGTTGATCATGTGAATTTGATAAGAAGGCCGCAACATTCTTTATTGGCAACATTTTTGTGCTAGAACGCTTAGCAGATTAGCACTTAACCATGAACACACACCACACAAATGGCTTTTAATTGGTTTATTTGGTTAGCAAACATGTCACTATAATTGTTAAGTTCTTTCCATTGATCAGTTTCTTACTTTCACATTTAAAAGATTCCATGCTTGGTTAGTCTGCGCAAACAACGTTCAGCGTCGGATCTCGTGTTTTGACGCAGGACGGCAAATGCGAGTGAATTTTTTGTCATCTTTGATATGAAGAGTCCAAAGTACCATATTTTACCAACTGTATGTAAGTGAATAGCACATAACAGGCACAATAAACATGAATATTGGTACAAAATGCATCACATGATTAAACTTTTGTCATTGTTTTTAAATGTCATCGTTTGGACAGTCCACACTACAATGCTAAAACAGCGTTTTTTTAAATTTATCCACTTTGAAGGGCGTTTTCAAAAAGCTTAGTTTTTATGAATATAAATGCGGTCTCAGTGTGGATGAAAGGCCAAAGCGCTGAGAAAAAGATGCCTTTTCAAACAGAAATGTATTAGTGTGGACAAGGCCTAAAACCTGGAAGAAATTATTATTATTTTTTTCCTAACTGACAAGCCGGTTGATGTGTCATTGTACCGGTGTAATGTACATTTATGTGTTGTGTAGCAGCGATGCAGGGCTGAAGGACGTGCTGTCGGACTGGGACTCAGACATGGACGCTGTGGACTGTCTCAAGGACTCAGATGTTCTCCACAATGGCAGCCGGAGTGACCATGAAGCGGCGCGGCGTCTGGCCCGACGGCTCTACCACCTTGAGGGCTTCCGGCGCTCCGATGTGGCCAAACACCTGGGCAAGAAGTGAGTGCTTTCAGACATACATTCAGTTTGGGTTTTTTTGATTGGAGACCCATTTTATAAACACAAACCAGAGGAATATGAAATCAGTAGCCTCTAACTTGAATCCGAAGAACGTCATCCTGCAGAAATACATATAGATGCTTGCTTTGAGTCTGACTGGTTGGATTTGTTGACCACATTACAAATGTTGTCAAGCTATCTTCTTAGTTAAGGGCACATCACATATTAATTGTTATTAAGGTGAAAATGTTTTATTTGCAACCAGAGCATGATTTCTGCAGTTTAGAGCATAATACAACAAGGATTTACCATGAGCTTGCTGTTGCAGCATTAAAACGTAGCATGGTTAGCCTCGTGAGTACCGACATATAGCGCGACTCCAGCGAACCAAGGTCGATTCCCAGCTCGAGGTCCTTTACCAATCCTGTTTCCCTCTTCCCTCTACCACACGCTTCCTGTCAACTTCTCTATTTGACATCCAATAAAGGCACTTGTCCTATCCAATAAAGGCACAAAAAGCCAAAAAGCATAACTTAAAAATAAATAATAAAAAAATGCATGTTTAAAAGCATTCCCAGGTCATCAATTTGCTCACACTAATAGAGTTTGTAGACACAGTCCACATTTTTATGCCAGATTTGTTAAAAAAATAAAATTATTCCAAAGTTTGTGTAAAAAGTGGTTCATTATCAATAAAAATGTTTTGGCATAGATTTACACTGCAGATGCGTGTAGCTTTTCATTCCTTGGCACAGTCAAGACTTTGACTTGTTCACTTGTGGTTTACAAAAAAAAAATACATTTAGGTATAATTTTTTTAAACAGAATTTAAGCCCTTATTTCTGCAATATTACTCTTTAAAACTGCTTTGAAAAGAGCTATATAAATAAATGTTACGAGTTTAATGTCAGAGGATGGACCAGTCGTGCATGGTAAACCAAATTCACTATATTCCCACTTGTTTATTAAACTGGCACAGCTCTGTCCATGCCTTTAAAACAAATTGGACACTGTTTTTATATTTTTTAACAAAGATCTTATAACTACAAACTGATTATAATGGGATTCATACACTGCATAGCCTGTATAAGAGCATTCAAAATAAGTCTTCAGTGTTTTCTCAGATATGGTTCTGTCAGATGTGTGTGTGAGCTCAGGTCAGTGACTGCACTGGAGCAGTTAAACACCCTCAGTCCTCTTAAAGAACTGCCCTCAGCCCTCACATTCTCACACACTAAATTCAGATTTGAACATACAGGCACTCTTATGCATATTCATAAGTACTCTCAGTGCCAGACACGGTCCTCTAGAGGAGAGCATCATTACTCCAGTGTGCTCTATAGCATCGCCTCCACAGCTGTCTCACTCTCATCCTGCCTCACTCTCCTGCTGTCTGAAGACCGTCACTGTCTACAGCATGAGCTCATCCTGTCTCACTCTCCAGCTGTCTCACTCTCATCCTGTCTCACTCTCCTGCTGTCTCACTCTCATCCTGTCTCACTCTCTGCTGCCTCACTCATGCTTTTTGAAGACCATCACTGTCCACAGCATGAGCTCATCCTGTCTCACTCTCCAGCTGTCTCACTCTCATCCTGTCTCACTCTCTGCTGCCTCACTCATGCTGTCTGAAGACCATCACTGTCCACAGCATGAGCTCATCCTGTCTCACTCTCCAGCTGTCTCACTCTCATCCTGTCTCACTCTCTGCTGCCTCACTCATGCTGTCTGAAGACCATCACTGTCCACAGCATGAGCTCATCCTGTCTCACTCTCCTGCTGTCTCACTCTCATCCTGTCTCACTCTCTGCTGCCTCACTCATGCTGTCTGAAGACCATCACTGTCCACAGCATGAGCTCATCCTGTCTCACTCTCCAGCTGTCTCACTCTCATCCTGTCTCACTCTCCTGCTGCCTCACTCATGCTTTTTGAAGACCATCACTGTCCACAGCATGAGCTCATCCTGTCTCACTCTCCAGCTGTCTCACTCTCATCCTGTCTCACTCTCTGCTGCCTCACTCATGCTGTCTGAAGACCATCACTGTCCACAGCATGAGCTCATCCTGTCTCACTCTCCTGCTGTCTCACTCTCATCCTGTCTCACTCTCTGCTGCCTCACTCATGCTGTCTGAAGACCATCACTGTCCACAGCATGAGCTCATCCTGTCTCACTCTCCAGCTGTCTCACTCTCATCCTGTCTCACTCTCCTGCTGCCTCACTCATGCTGTCTGAAGACTGTCACTGTCCACAGCATGAGCTCATCCTGTCTCACTCTCCAGCTGTCTCACTCTCATCCTGTCTCACTCTCCTGCTGTCTCACTCTCATCCTGTCTCACTCTCTGCTGCCTCACTCATGCTTTTTGAAGACCATCACTGTCCACAGCATGAGCTCATCCTGTCTCACTCTCCAGCTGTCTCACTCTCATCCTGTCTCACTCTCCAGCTGTCTCACTCTCATCCTGTCTCACTCTCTGCTGCCTCACTCATACTGTCTGAAGACCATCACTGTCCACAGCATGAGCTCATCCTGTCTCACTCTCCAGCTGTCTCACTCTCATCCTGTCTCACTCTCTGCTGCCTCACTCATGCTGTCTGAAGACCATCACTGTCCACAGCATGAGCTCATCCTGTCTCACTCTCCAGCTGTCTCACTCTCATCCTGTCTCACTCTCTGCTGCCTCACTCATGCTGTCTGAAGACCGTCACTGTCCACAGCATGAGCTAAACCTGTCTCACTCTCCAGCTGTCTCACTCTCCTGCTGTCTCACTCTCATCCTGTCTCACTCTCTGCTGCCTCACTCATGCTGTCTGAAGACCATCACTGTCCACAGCATGAGCTCATCCTGTCTCACTCTCCAGCTGTCTCACTCTCATCCTGTCTCACTCTCTGCTGCCTCACTCATGCTGTCTGAAGACCATCACTGTCCACAGCATGAGCTCATCCTGTCTCACTCTCCAGCTGTCTCACTCTCATCCTGTCTCACTCTCCTGCTGCCTCACTCATGCTGTCTGAAGACCATCACTGTCCACAGCATGAGCTCATCCTGTCTCACTCTCCAGCTGTCTCACTCTCATCCTGTCTCACTCTCCTGCTGCCTCACTCATGCTTTTTGAAGACCATCACTGTCCACAGCATGAGCTCATCCTGTATCACTCTCCAGCTGTCTCACTCTCATCCTGTCTCACTCTCTGCTGCCTCACTCATGCTGTCTGAAGACCGTCACTGTCCACAGCATGAGCTGATCCTGTCTCACTCTCCAGCTGTCTCACTCTCCTGCTGTCTCACTCTCATCCTGTCTCACTCTCTGCTGCCTCACTCATGCTGTCTGAAGACCATCACTGTCCACAGCATGAGCTCATCCTGTCTCACTCTCCAGCTGTCTCACTCTCATCCTGTCTCACTCTCCTGCTGCCTCACTCATGCTGTCTGAAGACCGTCACTGTCCACAGCATGAGCTCATCCTGTCTCACTCTCCAGCTGTCTCACTCTCATCCTGTCTCACTCTCCTGCTGCCTCACTCATGCTGTCTGAAGACCGTCACTGTCCACAGCATGAGCTCATCCTGTCTCACTCTCCTGCTGCCTCACTCTCCTGGTGCCTCTCTCTCCTGCTGACAAGCAGAGACCCCGATGTGATTTTAAAGCGCTTTGGGTGTACAGTAGTATATATGAAAAGCGATATATAAATGCGTCATTCATTCATAAGGGAGATGCAGCAGTGGTCAGATGATAAGAGCAAGTCAAGTCATGAGTGCTGTAGAAACGTAAAAAGGATGAAAAAGTGCAGGAAAATTGCAACAATTTGTACTTCACAGTAAATTAAAAGTTAAAGTGTTTTAGTAGAGAAATGGAGAGTGATTAAAATGTATGTTACCAACAGCAACAGGTTACCATACAAACTACAAGCCAAATATATATTTTATGTAAAAATATGTCATGTGTTATTATTGTGTCCAGTTGAAATGTTTTTTAGTTTTCTATGTAGCAATGTAAAATATTTCTTATGTTTGCATCCACAGTAATGACTTCAGCAAGATGGTTGCAGAAGAGTACCTCAGATTTTTTGAGTTTACAGACCAGACATTGGACCAATCGCTCAGGTACGTCTCATGTCATCATGTGAGTGATTCATCGTCTGATGTGTGATTGACTGCATAATTCAATCACTGTTAAGGTGGAGCTCATTAGATGTGACTTTTATTTAATACATATTTCCATGTTAGGACTGCTAGATGGCATGACATTATATACTGTGCATCAGTAAAATGCAAAGTGTGTCACAAGTGAGTGCTTCTAGTGTAGTGCACGTTGTAAGAGCAGGGATGCTGTAACTGAAGGCTGGTCACAGTTGCCAAGCAGCGTCTCAAATAATGTGCAGTCATACGGTCCATATTGCTGCTGGTTTGCTATGTCTGGAAATGTGCCTCGTCTGGTTAAATACAGTCTTTCGTTTTTAACTCAAATGTTAAATAGTGCAAATTAGTTGCCTTGTGGTTGTATCTTTGTCCCCCCCAAAAATCTCTAATCACATAAAGTTTAATTTGGAATAAAAAATAGGAATAGTTCTGTAATAGATGAATACAATTTCCAGCTAAAATGCAATATTGTGATAGATACTGTTATTTAAGATTAGACACATTGCAATGTGATTTATAGAACATAGGTTTCAAAGTTGTGAAAGGACTATGTGCTGGTTTTTGCTGAAATCTTCATTGCTGTTTCAAGATCATCAATCAAGATCATCTAGGCATCCAGGGCTTGACACAAGCCAACCCGCCTAATGCGTGTGAATTTCAGCAGTGGAGTTGGCTATATAAAACAGTATAATGGATCTGTGCGTCAGGTCTTAAAGCGATAGTAGCCTGAAATACCGGCTGGCAAATTATGAGATATTAAAATATCTATATGGCTGGTTTTCCTTATTGGTATGTCAAAATTGTGGCCAGTGAAAATGCTGAGTGGCCAGTAATGCTGAGTTTACCCCTTTTCCACCAAAAAAGAACTGGTTCGGAACTGGTGCTGGTTCAAAGTTGGTTCGTAGTTGGTTCAACATGCGAACCTTTTCAGAACCTGTTTGTTTTTCCACTCACTAGAGCGCACAGGGATTGACGTCGTTACGTCAGTGTGTACGTCGCCATACGTCTTAGCTAGAAACGCTTGCAAGTACAACATTACTTTGGAATTATCTCTAACTCGTGTACCAAGAAGGCTTTAAAAACAATTGAAATATGTAAGTCTTTTAATGTTTTCCTTTGATATGTAATCTTTTCTGATTAGTTATATACCCCTCTCTTTTGTCTTTTTTCTTTCCATTAATTTGTTCTATATTGTGACTGTTTTCTTCTTTGCTTATAATGTTTTTAATGAAAAAAAATAATAAAATAAAAATAGAAACGCTTGCGCCAACTTCAAGCATAACAATTACAAAGGCGTACTTCTGCAAATGTTTCTCCTGGCTTTGCGATCCTATATTGTGGTCAGAAAAGATATTTAGAACACATCTAAACCCGCCCCAACCCCCGACGTAAGCATGACGTGGTAAAAGAACGGTTCTAGTCCAGCAAAGAGTTGGTGCCGCTTTGGAACCAGTTTTCCTGGCCGAGAACCGGTTCTTTGGCTGTCGAAACACAAAGAACTGGTTCGCGCGCAGGCACCGGCTCCGAACCGGCTCTCAAAATACTTTGGTGGAAAAGGGGCTAGTGAAAAACCAGTAGCCACAGTGGCTGGTGAGCAAAAAAAAAAATGATTAAGATTGTTGTGTTCAAAAAAAGTCTGTTTTTATTATTGTTATAAAGTTACTTTAGGTCAGTGCCGGATCACAGTTCAGGAGTTGGTTCAGATAATCAGCCAGTGTTCACAAACTTTTTCATTCATCTGTTTGTGTGGTCCTGCCCACACACATCGCCCCTGCTTTCTGCTGTGATTGGGGCATCATGTTGGTTTGTCTTGTGATGATTATGTTATATTGCTGTATTTCTGTTGCAGATGTTTTCTGAAAGCATTCTCACTAATGGGCGAGACTCAGGAGAGGGAGCGGGTGTTGATTCATTTCTCTAATCGGTATTACCAGTGTAACCCCACCGTCATCACTGCACAAGGTACTGCATGTCCACCTCATGCACTCACTACTTACAAGTAGGGGTGTAACGGTACATGTATTCGTATTGAACCGTTTCGGTTCGAGGCTTCCGGTTCGGTACGCATACAAACCGAACAATTGCTTGGACCATTTTTCTTGCCGGCAAAATTCGTGCTGACGCGGCCAACACAACGTTGCGCAACATCCAAATGGCAAGGGTAATGAAAGCAGAACGAAACTGCGCTCCTCGTTATGTGCTTCATGGATCGTTTATCAGTTCGGACCAGCAACATCTGTGCAGCGCGAGCCGATCTCGATCAAGCAACACTATTAACACACAGCGCTAAGAGATCCGGTAAAGAAAACAGTTGAATTCGCCACTGAGGTAATAACATCGCTGCGAGATCTAGTGAGATGCATTCACATTTCTCCGTTATTAACCGTAGATCTCTATTAGATCAAACAGCGCTGTCATGGAAACCAGGAGAAACATTGTGCCGTGAATGAACTAGTACTTTACGTCCACAGACCAGCAACATTCACCATGGATTTAATATAGTAACACTAACTGGAACCAGTTTGGCTGGAATGGTGAAATGCTTTCACGTACTTCACACATATTTTCCAGCACTTCAAAATTCAAATATTATATAAATAAATATATATTTAAATGTTATTTTTAATGTGATGACCAAAACATTATTTGTTCATCCTTCAAAGATGACCCCTATTTATAAACCTGAAAGTTTCAAGATCTAGGAAAACACACTTATTTAAAAATATTTTTTCTTTAAACAAATAGGAAATTTCTCTGGCATTTCTTTCTTTTTGCTGTATCGAAAACGTACCGAACCGTGACTTTAAAACCGAGGTACGTACCGAACAGTGATTTTTGTGTACCGTTACACCCCTACTTACAAGATTTGTATTTTACATCAGTATGAGTTTGAGTTTGTGTCCTGATCACCAAGCTGTGAGTTTTTCACTATATTGACTGTGTGTTGTACATTATGCTGCTTATTGCATTGCCAAATAATAGAGATGGTCCTCACTGCAGAACGCGAAATCCAGGGGAAGGATCCAGATCCAACTCCTCCTACCTTACAAATACCTAAACCTACCCATCTTCGTCCTCTGATCCCTAACCCCAACCCTAATCCTACCCACCTCCACCCCCTGATCCCTTAAATCTGGATCCAACTCCGCCCCCTGGATCTCGTGTTCTGCAAAGAGGTGCTACTGAAATAATACATAACTGGATATTGATATGAGTTGAAATGAATAATGCAAGAATAGGAGAGGGTGTTATTCCAGTTAGTGTTAAACAGATATTGATGAAACTATTGATAATTTCAACGTTCATGACTGCAAGTAAATCTGTATATAAATTTGTTATATTGTTATGAACTGTATTTTAATATTATTGTGGTACATATATTTGGTAACACTTTAGTTTAGGGTCCTATTCTCTCTATTAAAGGAGTAGTTCACTTTAAAAAAAACTTTTGCTGATAATTTACTCATCCAAGATGTCCATGTCTTTCTTTCTTCAGTCGAAAATAAATTAAGGGTTTTGATGAAAACATTCCAGGATTTTTTCCACATAATGGACTTCATTGGGTACCAAACAGTTAAAGGTCCACATGACAGTTTCATTGCAGCTTCAAAGGGCTTTAAATGACACCAGACGATAAATAAGGGTCTTATCTACAGTAGCAAAGCGTTCGGTCATTTCAAAAATAAAAAAAAAGTTTAAGTTTTATAAGTACTAATGCTCACCTTGCTCTGTTCTGTGATGCGCGTTCAGGACTCCCCTGTTCGAAATCGTTCATCAAAATGAACAAATCTTTTTTCTAGTCATTTGGTTCATTCAACAAACAAAATGAATGACTCGAAAAAAGATTTGTTCATTTTGATGAACTAGTTGCTTATCATCATGCATATTACTAGGATATTGTCTGTTTATTAATACTTATAAAGCACATACTAATGCTTTATTCTGCATGACCATATCATACATCCCATAATCCACCAATACGTGAACTTAACGACTACCTTACTAACTATTAATAAGCAGTCATAGTTAATAGTTAGCTAATAGTGAGAATTGGACCCTAAACTAAAGTGTGACCGCATTATTTTTTTCTTTCTTATTAGAGAAGAAAGAGAGTGTGGAATAACACAAGATAAATGAAACTAGCACAGCTAGTACTAGTTACCCGAGGACTATTTCAGTGTTTTATGTTTTTGCATATAGAATTCTTTTTTTTTTTTTTCGCACAACATCAGTTTTCAGTTCAACAAGTCAAATCAGTTTAAATCCTCTCTTGACTAATTCTCTATAAAGCATGATTGAGTCTAATCGCTCATTCAGTATCACAGTGTTGCGTTTCCACCATAGCAACCATCTTAGTAACCGCTATGACCAGTATATGGGTAAAAAGCTAAACCATCTCCTTGTTGCTAAGACTGTTGCCATGGAAGTGATGTTAGATTTTCTCCTGATGCAGAGATGCATATGTGTGTGTGTGATATTAAAGTCATGATAAAAATAATGTTCTCTCTGTTTGACCTGTGAGTGAGTGTGTTGATGATGTTTCATTGATGCTTGCAGATGGAGTTCATTGCCTTACCTGTGCGCTAATGCTGCTCAACACTGACCTCCATGGCCATGTAAGTGACCTCTGACCCTCTGGTAAGGTTGCTCGTATTAGCAGCTAAATGAGAAATGACAGTTTGTTCCCTCTTTGCCACAAGCACATGAAACCAGACGCCATTTGACCTTATCAGTGGATGTAAAGATCCCACTGGAGGAGGATATGTCTGTCGTATTTACTCAAAATAAGCTTTTTGGGGAGAGTGCATCAAGGATGTCAGATTTTGTGATTTATTTAATTATCTGTGATCAGATATTGAAGGTTAAACCTGTCAAATCTGCAGCTGGTTGTAACCACTGGAAGAAACCAAGAGATGATTCGGGTATGTGCCGTCGGTAACTACAGTGAAGGAAGGAGAAAGTTTCGCACCCCCCACTACTTCCTAAGTGAAATGTGAGGTGCATTGTGGGTACTCTAAGAATAGCTCCTCTCATTGGTCTCCATGGAGTTTGATCATGTGTCTTGGAGTTGGTTTGACATATTCAGTAGGACGCATGTGCCGTAGAGACGTGGAGATCTCATGCCCACGCCGCAGCACTTCTCGAGACGCATTCATTTCAAACATTGTTTGGTTTAGTGTCATGTGGGTGAATGCAGCTGAACGCTGCGCAGCCACGGATCTGTGCAGAAATGTATGCCAGACACCCACACACACATACACGACTGCGCTTGTGGAGGGAAGCGTTGTGCACATCACACAGGTTATATGAGACCGAGCAGGGAATCTCCTCAAAGCCTGTCCAGGGCCCATTAAACCTCTTAAAGACAAAGTTTGAAAGATTAAAACAGATATTTGTGTTTAACGTTATAAAATAAAACAAACTTATTTTGTTGAACCATTTTTAGCTTTAAGGTTAATTCGATTGGAGAAATGCCCCAAATCTGATTTTCTCCCTCTCTGACCCCATGGGATCTGATCTTTGAGGCTGCGTTCACACTGCGGAGTCTTAGTCCTCAGATCTGATTTATTGCCCAGATCTGATTTTGTTGTATAGCTGGTCACATTGTTGTTTTAAATGTGGCCAATATCAGATCCCCGTGTGAACAGATCATGGTCCTGGACTGACCAGAAAGATAAAACGCGACACGCAGCCCAATTCTGATGTTTTGCTCATATGTGACACAGATCGGATGTGTTCTATGACCGCAAAATAATGCATGCATTCGGATATTTTGAGATCGGTTTCAGGGCTCATTCATATTTGGAAATAAATCAGATATGTGCCAAAGCGACTGTCATGTAAACGGGCAGCTCGGGTTTTCTAAGGCATTAGGCTCAGAAATCAAAGGTTGGCTTGCTCATCCTAAAATTTCGGACCCACTGCTCCTCGTTAAACAAAATTAATCCGCCACAATATGCTCCCGGAACTCCTGAGGACTCTCTCGCAAACAGTAACTGAAGCACATGCACAGGCAAACTTCACGTGTATCGCAGAACATGCATTAAGCATAATTGGTGTTCGTCCATCTGTGCAAGAACCGCATGCGCGATGTTTCAGATAGTCTAGCAAGTGTAAACGCATGACTCGGATATGGGTCACAATTGAAATAACGTGTAAACAGACGGATATAGGCAACAAATCAGAATTGAGCATCAAGACCTGCAGTGAAACAGGACATTCACATTTGGGCCACATTTACCCGCAGTCTGAATGAAGCCATTCTAATTTGGGCCTCTTCCATATATATGTGGTAATAAATCAGATGTCTGAACATTCATATTGGGATTCATCACTCTATAGCAACGTTCATCACAATTCTGCGCTCATGGGAGTCACTCCAAAGATTTTACACACCGGTAGTTCTTTAGTGACTGGGTTAATAAGGAAGACGGCAGTGAAGTTAGTCAGTGAAATCTCTCTTTCTCATCAGCTTAGTCCTCCTCCTCATTGCCTGCGCATGTGTTTGTGGACTTCTGCGGCACATCAGCTTATAGATGAGCCTGTAATACTGACTTCAGTCAGCTCAGTGTTTGCTTCTGCAGGACAGTGTGCTGCACACACTCTTGTTATTGTATTTCGCGGGACCGTGCATTCAAAATAAAACCTGAGCAGCCAATCAAAACAAAGCAGATCTGAGCAGTCAATCAGGATTGAGCACTAAGACCCCGTTTACACCTGGTATTAAAATGCGATCTGTATCCAGATAAGTTATCCGGATAATAAGTACTGATTCCATTTACACCTGGCCACATAAATGTGTTTTTGCAAAACGGATATAAATCCGATCTTCACCTCCTGCGTTATATGCAGATTTATTGGATTGCACGCCACCAAAAGCAACAGATTTGAGCTGCATTTTATTGATCATCAGCTAATTTCCAAATCCGAGACATCAATAAGAGAGAGTGGCAACAGGCCTGGTAAGATAATTTCGTTTCTTTACTTGAAGATGTGTTAACTGCGTCTGTGACTTACTTTCACTTTTATTTGCGATGTTTGCATGTTGAATAGACGCTCAGCTGCTCATCTGCGGTGATGCGTGTCGCGTGTCGCATCTGACTAGGCTATAACATGACATAGCCTATATAACACGCTCTCACTCGTTTATTTTTTAGCATTTTTGGGAGGAGTAAAATATACATATGTGGTTTCAACAACCAGATTGCGTTTACACCTAGTAAAGATCCGGACACAATGCGAGCCAGACTACCTCCAGATGTGGTCAGGCAGATCCGATCACGATCCGATCACAACGCGTTTACACCTTGCATTAACATGCGTTTTTTATTATCCGAATAACTTATTTGGATACAGATCGCATTTAAATACCAGGTGTAAACGGGGTCTAAGGTTCGTGGTGTGAACATAGCTGTGCTCCTGGAAGCTGTCAGAATGAACTCCAGATATCCAGATGTTTGTTCACTCATGCTCATATATCCAGTGGCAAACAACGGTGACATGAAGCCTTTTTGGTATTTCCCGACCTAACGTCCTGTTTCAACGGTGCATTACACTACCATTCAAAAGTCTGGAGTCAGTAAGATTTTTTTTTTTTTTTTAAATTAATACTTTTGTTCAGTAAAGAACGATTACAATTGATTAAAAAAAAGTAAAGACTTTTCCATTGTTCTGAAAAATGTATAAAGAAATGATGTTCATTTGAATGGTTTCCATAGAAATATGAATCGGCACAACTGGTTTCAACATTGATAATAATCAGAAATGTCTCTTGATCATCAAATCATCATATTAGAGTGATTTCTGATGGATCATGTGACACTGAAGACTGGATGCTGGAATTTCAGCTTTGATCTCAGGAATAAATTGTACTTTATTATAAATTCACATAGAAAACAGTTAAATTAAATTGTACTAATATTTCACAATGTCTTGATGTAATTCTTGATCACATAAATGCAGCCGTGATGAGCATAAAAGAGACAACAGTGTACAACAATACAGGAAAACCGCACTCATCAAGCCATATCATGTACATTTCTTTTTATTAGGGCATTGTTTGTGACGGGACAATTAACTGCCTTTTCCCATAATGCAATTTCTTTACATTTACTGTAAAACATAATGGTACTCATCCTTTATGAGAACAATCTTTCTTTAGTAACAAATATCATTCAGTATAACAAATGCTAACATGATTAATTCAGAATGAAATAAAATGAGAGAGCCCTTTCTTGCATTACAGTAATGAGAATTAAACCCTTTGCCTTCTTTTTATGAGTATGGTTACTGGGCAAGACTCAAATGTTTCTTTATAAAATGATTTATTGTCCTTGCAACATAGTGACTTTGCTGACTTTGTGATGTGTGCATTGCAGATCCATGTCGAAATGCACAGAAAGAGAGCAATAGCTGTTAGAGTGATGGAGTGATCGCATCGTTCGTGATGAAACCGCAGTGCGAGATCTTGTGGAGTCGTGTTTTTGGAAGCAGCCTGTGTGTCTCTCTTTGATTTCTCGTGCCAGTCTGAACATTTGTCAGTGCCATCCACCTACAAACTCGGCTGGTGCTGGCAGGAACAGTAAAGTCAGTGGAACAAACACCGTCTGCTCTTTATATTATAAGGCAGTCTTTCTCATGAATTTATAAAAGCAGCAATCTGAGAAATCACGGTTCTGACACAGTAATTGTAGAAGTGATTGTCTAATACTAGCAGTCAGTATATGTGGTTACTGTAGGCGCTTGTGAGAAGCCTGAAGCTCACTGTAAACGCTGAGAACTCGCATCTGGAAATTGTCAGGACAGAAAACAGCATTCTAGAAAAACCCGCGCTGTGTGTACAGAACCGGACTGACATTTGGATCTGTCTGTATTCACAATAATATATAACAACTAGGGCTGTCAGTTTAACGCGTTATTAACTGCGTTAACGCAAACCCATTTTAACGGCGCTCATTTTTTTATAGAGCGATTAACTGTCTTTTTTGTCCAAGCAAACTTTTTAGTTTTTTCACATGCTTTTGCAACAGGACGCGGCATGCGTCCTGATCCATTTCGGCGTCTCGCGCTCGTCATCCACTCAAAGCTGGATCGCAAGCCGAAACGTATGTTTGCGGCGTGCCTGTTGTTTTGTTTCCGGTCTAGCTAGATCCGCTTGCGCTTTGGTCGAAGAAGCAACAAAACGTCCTCGCGCGGCACAAGCCATTGAAATGAATGGTTTTCAGAGCGCAGCGCGAGGACGTTTTGTGCCACACATGCTCCTTTCGGCTTGCGAGCCGGCCAAATAGTCACGTTACGTTTTGAGTGGATGACGAGCGCGAGACGCCGAAATGGATGCCCTAAGATTCTGAATAGAAAGTTTACTTTTAAAAAGTTGCCAAATTGTCCCATTGACAAGACCAAGTGATCTGAGCTATCATCATCGCTGCACGTCCAGTCTGAAACGCCACTTGATGATGGCCAAGCAAACACACACACACAGATGATGACCTCGTCAGTATTTCTTTCACCCATTTATTGATGGATAGAGTTTCATTGTTTGAGAGATTATTTATATATGTTAGTTTGAAATTGAACACTATTCCAATGTTCTTTTCAATAATAATAATAAAAAAACATTTGCACTAAACAAGCCAATCTACTTTTCCATGTTGATAAGAGCATTAAAATGAGAAAAAATAATGTAACAAAAAGAATCAAAAGACGTTTAGAATAGATAAAAATGTGCGATTAATCGCGAGTTAACTATGACATTAATGCGATTAATCGCGATGAAATATTTTAATCGTTTGACAGCGCTAATAACAACGCCTCACGTTTATGTTTTACGTGGCGAGAGAAAGTCGCATAAACCACACGAAATCCGACCAGAGCGATCAGAATGAAACCGATCTCCAGAAATGCGATTTGAATTGGATTTCAAACCACATATGGATGTAGCTCAAAACAGATTTGTAAAAATCGCATTTCATGTGATTTATCGTTGTTCACACTAGCTCATTCTCATCAGATTTCAAGCAGATATGAACAAAAATCTGATTTGGACTGACAGCCTGAGCGTAGCCCTTTAGAGACTCACACCTGTAAGTAAAAGCGGTTGTCAATCCCAAAAGCAGGCACTTTTCATTGGATAGTTGATGCTCTAACATAATGCAAACTGTTTTAGTGATTCAATTAATAGTTTTTTTTATTTTTTTTTATTAAATGTTTTATATAAAAACATTCCCAAATAAATATGTTCACACAAACTGTAAAAAGAGCAAATATTCATGGGCCGTCAGTAATGACTCATTAGTGAGCGATTACACAGTACAGTTGAATAATATTATGTTATTAGATCAGATCAGTTCCGGCACTGTAATTGATATTCTTAATCCTGTACATTATGTTAAAGACGTCGCCTCCTCCACAGAGTTATTCCACTGCTTCAGTCTGTGGATCAGTACATGAGCTTGGCACTGGATGATGTCAGACATTCATTTATAAATAACCTTTTGCTTTGCACATGTGCAGAGAAAGATATCAAATAATATGAAGTTCTTTTCATTCGCAAAGTTGTTTATTGAATTATTCAATAGGAGGCATTAATACATGCACACCACCGTTCAAAGGGCTGGGGTCGTTATAGTTATAGTTTTCTCTTAATGTTTTTGAAAGAAGTCTCTTTTGCTCACCAAGGCTGCATTTATCTGATCAAACATATATGATCAAAATTATTGGATTCAAAGTATCTGTTGTCTATGTGTATATGTACATAGATATAAATATGTATATATGTGTATGTGTATATATAAATATGTATATATGTGTGTGTGTATGTATATATATATATATATAGTAAAGTGCAATGTATTTCTGTGATCAAAGCTGAATTTCAAGTCTTACTCCAGTCTTCATTGTCACATGATCCTTCGGAAATCACTCTAATATGATGATTTGATGATCCATTATGATGATCATCAGTTTTGAAAACCGCTGTGCTGCTTCATATTTTTGTGGAAGCTATGATACTTTGTTCAGAATAGTTTATAACATGATCAGTTTTATAGCTCCTTACTGAATAAAATAATTGATATTTCTTTCTTTCTTTTTAAGTCTTACGCTAGTATGTTTAATGTATAAGCCGTTTTAGATTGAACTTCCAGCAATGACAACTACATAGTGATAAATACTATGATATAAGATCTCATATGGCGCCTTATTTTACACAGCAGATTCTGCCTGTAAATGTGATGAGAAAGCAGGACTGGCTGATTCACAGCGTATCTGCTGTGGTCCCGTCAGACTCACAGGGTCACATCAGTGCCATCCTGTCCGATTAACAGACCAATAAATGTTTCTCATGCCCCACAGAATATTGGGAAGAAGATGACATGCCAGGAATTCATCAATAACCTGGAAGGACTCAACGAAGGACAAGATTTCCCCCGGGAGCTGCTGAAGGTAAGACTCAAACACTTCTCCCAGCATTCCTCTGTGAGATCACGTGTGCAAGGATTCATTGCATTATAAACCCACGTGATGGATACAGAAAACTCAAAATGGAAATCAGCTTCTCCGGGTCCACAAAGCCCTACTTTCCCCTGCTTTCAGAAGATCATCTGATCCTTACTAATCAATCACCATCACCCTGATGTTTGCACACTTGATACAAGTTCAGGACCAAAGCGCTCTTGACTTGGATTCATTAGTAATGCATGCTGTTATTGGAGACCGACAGGGGCGTTTGGTTGCTTTAAAGGGTTTGTAAAACACATAAATCCTCTCCTGTCTTATTGTAAATGCAGATGTCTCTATCTGATATCACACATCATTGCTTTCAGTATTCCCATTTGTATTTTTACTTTAGTTTTCACTTTTAAACATCCTGCTGCATTAGTTAAAGGGTTAGTTCACCCAAAAATGGGTGATATGTCATTAATTACTCACCCCCATGCTGTACCAACCCCGTAAGACCTTCGTTCATCTTCGGAACACAAATGAAGATATTTTTAATTAATTTTGAGAGCTGTATCACTACCACATAGGCTCCTAAGGGAATGACACTTGACGGCCCAGAACGTCAATGAAGAAAATGTTTAAATATTCCATGTGACTACAGTGGCTCAACTATAAGTTTATCAAGCGACGAGAATACTTTTTGTGAGAAAAAAAAAAAAAAACGACTTTATTCGACTATACCTTTTCTTCCTTGTTGGCCTGAAACGAGACTTCCTTAGATTTCCACGACGCATGCGCGAGAATTGCGATCTCTTTCAACTACTTCAGTTCAGTTCTCACGCATGTGTCGTGGAAATCTCTTGAAGTCTCGTTTCAGGCCAACAAGGAAGAAAAGGAATAGTCGAATAAAGTCGTTTTTTTTGTATGTTTTTTCGCACAAAAAGTATTCGCGTCGCTTGATTAACTTATAGTTGAGCCACGGTAGTCACATGGAATATTTAAACATTTTCTTCATTGACTTTCTGGGCCGTCAAGTGTCATTCCCTTAGGCAGCCTATGTGGTAGTTATACAGCTCTCAAATTTAATCAAAAATATCTTCATTTGTGCCGAAGATGAATGAAGGTCTTACAGGATTGGTACAGCATGGGGGTGAGTAATTAATGATTTAATTTTCATTTTTGGGTGAACTAACCCTTTAACTAATGCAGCAGGATGTTTAAAAGTGAAAACTAAAGTAAAAATACAAATGGGAATAGTGAAAGCAATGATGTGTGATATCAAACTTGTGTGGCTAGAAGCATCTGCGTTTACAATAAGACAGGAGAGGATTTATGTGTTTTACACCAGTCTTTTTCCTCTTTATTTGGAATTTATAGCTTATGTAAGTTTTCAGATCTTGAGTTGTTTGTGATGGTAAGTAACGCTCACACAGATTTGAATGTATGCATTTGGCAGGTGCTAATCTAAAGCTTTCGACGTTATGTTGTTGTTTGAGCTACAGGAACAACAAAAGTTGCAGTAGATCAACACAAATAAATACAAACTGTTATTAAACCATATTAAAGGGAGACTCCACCCATTTGCATTAAGATTTCCATTGTTAGAAATCCAGTCATACTATTGAATGGCCGTGCAACACTCTCTCATTTTCCCCTGAGATGAGAGAAATCCGTTATTTACCTTTTTTACTTCCTCCTACAATGACGCAAAAATCGGCATGTTACGTCATTGTAGGAAGTGTATGAGGTGGGGATTTCTGTAAAGACTACAAACACTAGTTCCCACCCTTTCAAACCCGCCCATAGGGACCTATCACTAATGTGCTTACAGGCCTATCACAGATCAGTGCCAAACTTTTTGAAAATATGGACGACGGTACTGAATACGCAGACTAATGCATTATGGATAGGGTTGGGTACCGAAACGTGGTGCCAATAGGGAACCAGTTCCGACGTAAATGGTAATAACCAGATCGAATAAGAACGAAAATTTCTGTGCCTGAGTCTCTGTGTCATGAGGCACACACACGCAAAGTCTCTCGCTCTCTCCCTTGTGCGCGCACTATACGGTTTGTAGCACTGTCGCACTCTTGCTCACTCGCTCCAGATTCCGGGAGATTTTAACTAATTTGCGGGCATCAGGGAGTCATTATCAATATGCGGGAGACTCCCGGATTGTCTGATAGCGAGGGGATTAATGAAGATGCCGAAGACAAAATGCTCCAAGGTTTGGTTGCATTTCAGGTGTAAAATTACGCATCAGATTAAGTGTGCCGATTGTCTGAAGCCCATATAGAATCACGCCAATCCATTGGCTGATGGCCCGGGCGCCGCCTTGGCGCTCTTACGTCGTCATATTATATTAGCGTGCATTATCTGATTTCATTGTGCGAAATGATTTCCAGGCGGTAGCTTAGAGTGGAGCTCAACTCTAGTCTACATTGATGGGCGGAGTAGTGGGAGTGGCCTGCGGAGCTGAGCATTGAATTGCACTATGGGGATTGTTGTCTACAACCCAGAAGCACTAAAAAGTAGGGATGCACCGAATATTCGGCCGCCGAAAATTTTCGGCCGAAAATGGCCCAAAAGTGCATTTTCGGTTTTCGGCCGAAAGACTTTTATCACCGAAATAATACGGCCGAAATGTTGTGATGACGCAAACAGAAACCGCGACCTGCACGTGCTTGTCTGAAGCAACATGTCTGTGGTGTGGACGTATTTCAGTGTATCTGAACCCGCGATGAGACGGAAACCTTGTTTATCCACCTATAAACAATGCGTGCCGCCATGACGACCACTCCGGTTCCGAGCGGGTCAAGAGCGGTGCGCGCGCTGTCTGTGGAGACTCGCGCTGCCTTGTTTATACTTTCGCCTGCCTCCGCAGCGCGAGTCTCCACAGACAGCGCGCGCACCGCTCTTGACCCGCTCGGAACCGGAGTCGTCGTCATGGCGGCACGCATTGTTTGGAGCAGGAAACAATTAAAAATTATAAATTAGACTCGCGCTGAGGAGGCAGGCGAAAGTAAACAAGGCAGCGTGAGTCTCCACAAACAGCGCGTGCACCGCTCCAAACGGTCGAGGCGTTTATACTTGACGCGCTCTCCGTTGTAACTGTTACTATTCCTTGAAACGACAGGGGACGACTCAAGCAACTGTCCTCTAACCATCAGGAATCGGCGAGAAGAAGACAGATAAATACATGACAATGTTTATTTTTTAGTATTCCACCACCAATACAAAAATAATCATGTAAAGTAAAACCCAGTAAACCCTGAGATTATTACTTGTGACATTACAAAAAAAAATATGTATATGGGAACATGTATAGAACTAAATTAATGCTCTCTTAAATATTTTCTACATTCACTAAAAATGTTTCATTAACTTTCATGTACATTTGTATTAAACATGGACCATTGTTCATTTAAAAAGGCTTTTTATGCTATTGTATGCTACATTTTTTAAAATGTCACTAATTTAGACCTGCAAACTGTGTGCTAGTGATGAGAAGTTTGCGGTTGGCTTTGTTTTTGAGAGAACATTTCATTTAAAAACCTTTCTGCAGGCCAGTAGATTATTATTTAGTGCACACATGAGTGGGGTCAAGTTAAACATTTTAGTTTGAATTTTATTTTATACTGTGCATTGTGCTAAATATATATTTGCATAATTTGTAATTGATTTATTCTTTGAAAATGTTATATTAATTTATGCAATTGCAATGCCTTGATTTTAGTAAAGTTTGCACAGTCATAGCCATAAATGCAATGATACTAATAATTGGCATAATTTCTTTCGGTGTTTCGGTTTTCGGCCTTGGTTTCCTTTTTTTCGGTTTTCGGTTTCGGCCAAGAATTTTCATTTCGGTGCATCCCTACTAAAAAGTATATTTCTGCCTTTTATCGGCCAATAAGGGCCCAAATTAGAAATGTATGATACTATTCTACTACATATTTGACCCACTCAATACATATTCATGTCTTCACCGGTGGAATTACCCTTTAAATAAAAACAATTTACAAGCTTTTTAAAGATAAAAAAATAATGCCCTGAATTTAATTATAATCCACAAATATAACTTGTAATTTATTAAATGCACAGGAGGGTTAGACAGAGGCTGGCCTAAACGGATGTCTTGTGTAGAATTGAGAAGGCCCTGTTATTAGCGACACCGGTGGCCGTTGAGTGAACTGCAGTCAACAGCTTATTGCTCACGCTCACTACACTGATTGTGATTCAAGACCCTGATGTAGGCTACATAGTGCAAACTTCTTTTTCGTTCTTTGTTTAGAAGTAAAAGTTGGAAATACCTTTACAGCCAAATACTGTTAACAAACATCCCAATGCCGTCAACGATGCTGAGAGTGACGTTTAGATGAATATGTGAATATGCTTTCCTCAATAACAAGATAAACAACAGCATGACAGCGGTGAGAAAACAACAGTTCAGAAAGCATCTGATCATTGCGATGAGGATATGTCTGCAGCTGATCTGCGAATCACCGGCATCATGTCGACAGATGAGGTCAAATTGCACTGTTTTAAAAGTTTGATTATAAAGTTTAAGACTGTAGACTATAGATCTGGCTGTGTGAGACTGTAGTTTGAATTAATTCCTTTTCTTTGGCACATTACTGTACAGAACGGCTCTTTCTGCATTATCCTGAACATCAGCTTTCGGTTCATGTGTCACTGAACAGAAAAGGCTCTCAGGAGCGTAAACGTCACATCCTTTAGATTAAAATCAGTATACGGCTTTCATACACAACCGAGGGACTCGGGGAAGGTCTCGTTTTCTATCTTTCTTTGCCAGAGGATGCTTAGATATTGCCACTTATTTCGGCACATGGTCGGAATATTGCCATGACCAAGTAAAAAATGTAGGTGTTTGTTTTGTTTAACTGAGAGCTGAAATTTGATAAGCAGATTATAGCTGTGGTTTCTTTTGAGTTGCTTTTTCCAGATTAGGTCTATTGCTTGTTTAAAGCCGATTTAGAAAATGTTATTAAAGCTTTGTTCGGTCTCGCCTTGACTATTGAAATGTTTTTTTATGTGGGGTTCTGTCAGACCACTATATCACACTTGCAATTAGATCCGAATGCTGAGAAAAGTCCTCATATTCCTCCTATTTTAGCTTCTCTCGGGGAGTGCATGATTGGATAGCTCCTGTTCATGTATCTGAGCTCATTGCTCTTCATCAAGTACCTAGGTCTTTACGTTCAGATAATAAATCATTGCTTTCTGTCCCTCAATCTGAAGTTAACAGTCTGTGAGGCGGGCAGAAAATTGGTGTCAAAAAGGGCACCAATTCTAATGTTTATTTTTCAAAACATAGATGCCCCCTGACCACAAAAATGCATGATAGCAGTGCCATGTAGGTAGCTTATGGTATGAAAATGACCAATTTTACATTTAAACTCGCTGAAAAATGCAAATTAAGTTAAATAGATCTCAACATTGATAAACTGTGATAAACCTTAAGCCACTGACTAAGAATTGCTATTATGCATTTTTCTGGTCGAGGGACATCCAACTGTTGAATAAAAAAAAGAGTAGCATTGGTGCCCTCTTATATTATGATACTAATTTCTGAAATTTGGGTGTCTGCCTCACGGGCGATAAAGGCGACCAGGCCTTTGCCGTTGTGGGTCCGAGGCTTTGAAATAGTCTGCCTCTTGAACTTAGAGAAATCACATCTTTAAATGTTTTTAAAGCTTGTGTTACAAATTCTTGTTATTTCTACACCTTCGAGAGGTTGGGCTAGTATCTGTGTTAGTAAGTTGTATGTTGTTTATAGGGATGCACGATTTTGGCCGATATTCGATATGCTGATATTTCAAGCAAATTTTTTTAAGTGCAAAATCTTATTAAAGCTTCTATTAAAGTTCTCAGTCAAGAGCAGTGAGTGATTTCCTCTTTGTGTTTTGTTGTTTTATTAACGATACTTCTCCCAAAATTGTTTAATTGTCATCATTTACTCTCTCAAGTTGTTTAAAACCCAAATAAATGTATTTCTTCTGTTGAAAATAAAAGTTATTTGGAAGACTGTGGCTAACTAAAAACTTGCTGTACTCCAGTCACTTCCATAGTATATTTGAGCACAAGAAAGAAATTAATACTGGTTTGGAACAACATTAGAGTGAGTCAATACTGACAGAATTTTTATTTCTGGGTACAGTATCGCTTTAAGGACAAGCGGCAGCATATTATAGATACTGTCTCTCTAATATACACACATTTGACAAGCAGATTTTCTCCGTTTGCTTTCACTTTAGACATAACCAACTTGGTTTATGTAAACCTTGTGTCTATTTGACAGTATTAGCACAATAAGACTCGAAAGATAACCTAGTCCAGTATTCAGGCACTGTTAGACAGGCTGTTAGTTCCTGTGAGCGTCGGGTTTACACTGAGAAAAGTGCATGTTAGAACAGCGCATCACCACGTGAATGACATGTTTAACTAGCAAGACTTTGACGCACATGCAAATAATGAACTTTTGTGAATGTACGTTGCATTGTACAGTATGTTGAGATGAAGGCGTCAGAACTGAACTGATAGACTGCACAATACTATGATTTTTCTTCAAAAACATATCGTGGAGATATTTTAATCATCCACGATTAAAAACCTTGGTTATTGCACACCCCTAGTTGGAAGTTTAAGTAGCTGCCGCTCATTCATTCACGGTCGTCACATGTGCATAGGAAACACGCCACCCTATCGGCAAGGTTCATCGGCAGTAATATTCAAATCTGCCGATGATGGTCATTTTAAGCTTTTATCAGCCGATACTGATGTTGTCCCGATATCATCGTGCATTCCTAGTTGTTTATATGTTTTATGCTGTTGATTGTACCGCACTTTGATCTGCAGGTGCAATGCTTTATAAATAAAGGGAAAGTAAAGTTTCATTTTATAATGCAAACTATCCTCAAATTTGCAATTAATACATGAAGTCCTTCACTGCATGCACCTTCTAGGGCCACTCAGAAATTACAGTCTGTTACTTGAGGGAATATCATTTGTCTGATTATGACGAAACATAACACAAGTGTTCAGATGAGAGATTAATCGTAAAAGCAGATACAGTGGGGCCAAAAAAGTGTTTAGTCAGCCACTGATTGTGCAAGTTATAATAACTACACGCTAATAATCATTAGTTAAGCATGAGTAAACCATTAATTCATCATTCATAAAGGATTAATAGACATTAATAAGCAGTTCATAAATACAGCTATAAATACTTTCTTCTTGATTTAAAAGCATATCTATAATTTGTTTAATAATTGTATTTTCATCCTTTATTAATGATCAATTTATCATTTCTAAATGAAGAATTGCATTTTTTATGAGCCAGTTTTTTAAGAGTTTTCAGTGGTTCATACGATTACTTAGAGAGAGTGAGTAAATGATTAATAAACTATTTAAATGTACATTCATACATTTTATTATTCAGACATATAGTGATGGTTACTTAATGTGTTAGTAAATGCTTTATTAACATGTATTAATGCTGTAATTAAGGGTTAATTTGGGTAGTTATAAAGCATTTAGTAGTGGTCAGTTAACTATGTTCGTGAGCTCATCTAAAGTGAGGACTAGTCATGCCTTGTAAAGCATTTTTAAAGGCTGTTAAATATTTCTATGTTCTGTATCACTGCGTTGTGTTTGTTACATTTTACTGTTTAGAAGATTGACGAGTCTTTAAATCACCTTTATAAATGCTTTACAAAGCATGAATAGTCCTCACTTTAGATTAGGTCACAAAAATAGTTAACTAACCACTACTAAATGCTTTATAACTACCTGTATTTACTACATTTACTTGCACTTTCTAAGTGATCTTTTGAATGACTGACAACTCTTAAATAACTGGTTTGTAAATAATGCTATACTTCATTTAGAAATTATTAATTGATCATTAACAAAGTATGAAAATACAAGCATTAACCGCATTATAGATATGCTTATATATCAAGAAAAAAGCATGTATAGCTATATTTATAAACTGCATATTAATGTCTATTAATGTTTTATAAATGATGAATTAACTGTTTACTCATGCTTAACTAATGATTAATAGCGTGTAGCTATTGTAAAGTGTTACCGAATGATGAGAGAGGTCTGTAATTTTCATCATAGGTACACTTCAACTATGAGAGACAAAATGAGAAAAGAAAACAGGAAATCACATTGTAGGATTTTTAAAGAATTTAATTGTAAATTATGGTAGAAAATAAGTATTTGGTCAATAACAAACATTCAACTCAATACTTTGTAATATAACCTTTGTTGGCAATGACAGAGGTAAAATGTTTCCTGTAAGTCTTCACCAGGTTTGCACACAATGTAGCTGGTATTTTGGCTCATTCCTCCATGCAGATCTCCTCTAGAGCTGTGATGTTTCAGGGCTGTCACTGGGCAACACAGACTTTCAACTCTCTTCACAAATTTTCTATGGGGTTGAGGTCTGGGGTTGAGGCTCAAAATGACGAGTTGAGTTTTTACCAAAAAGTTCTATTTTGATTTCATCTGACCATATGATATTCTCCCAATCCTCTTCTGGATCATCCATATGCTCTCTCTGGCAAACTTCCGACGGGCCTGGACATGTGCTGGCTTAAGCAGGGGGACACGCCTGGCACTGCAGGATTTGAGTCCCTCTCGGTGTAGTGTGTGTACTTATGGTAGCCTTTATTATTTTGGTCCCAGCTCTCTGCAGGTCATTCATCAGGTCCCTCCATGTAGTTCTGGGACTTTTGCTCATTGTTCTCATGATCATTTTGACCCCACGGGATGAGATCTTGCGTGGAGCCCCAGATCGAGGGAGATTATCAGTGGTCTTTTATGTCTTCCATTTTCTTACACTTGCTCCCACAGTTGATTTTTTTCACACCAAGCTGCTTGCCTAATGTAGATTCACTCTTCCCAGCCTGGTGTAGGTCTACAATTTTCTTCCTGGTGTCCTTCGACAGCTCTTTGGTCTTGCCGTGGTTGAGTTTGGAGTGTGACAGTTTGAGGCTGTGGACAGGTGTCTTTTATACAGTTCACTGTTTCAAACTGGTGCCAATAATACAGGTAACGAGTGGAGGACAGAAGAGCTTCTTAAAGAAGTTGTTACAGGTGTGTGAGAGCCAGAAATCTTGGTGGTTTGTGGATGACCAAGTACTTATTTTCCACCATCATTTCAAATAAATTCTTTAAAAATCCTACAATGTGATTTTCCTGGATTTATTTTTTTTTTCTCATTTTGTCTCTCATAGTTGAAGTGTACCTATGATGAAAATTACAGACCTCTCTCATTATTCTAAGTAGGAGAACTTGCACAATCAGTGGCTGACTAAATACTTTTTGGCCCCACTTTATCTGCTGGAAACTGATTGGGCTTTATAGGGTCACTCCCTCTTTTTTGAAGTGGTTTGATTCCCCGTCAGATCTGTGGTCCTCCTGCCAGACTATCTTTGTCCCATAATCCCTGCGATGTCCGGTGCTGGCACAGTCACTGCCGCTCCATCAGCTCGATCAGCAACAGGCCGAAGCGGCCCGCACTGACTCCAGCTCGAGCGAATGTAAGCCAGAATCAGTGCACACCCCCCGACTACCAGCTCTTCCGCCCCTTTCTGTCCCGCTTTATTAAAATGAAGACACTTCACACACTAACAGAATGTGTGTGTGTGTGTATTGCATGCTTAATAACTTGGCAGTAACTTCAGTGCGCACTTTATATGACGTTATGTAAAGCTGCACCAAAACTGAGTGCCCTTGCCGAGCGTCTGTCGTGACTGTCCTCTGCCAACTCCATGCGACGCCTGCCTTAATGAGCTGCTCGATAAGATGGTTAATGCTTTTAAAAGAAGTCTCTTCTGCTCACCAAGGCTGCATTTATTTGATTAAAAAATACTATAAAAACAGTAATATTGTGAAATATTATTACAATTTAAAATAACTGTTTTCTTTTTTAATATATTTTAAAATGTAATGAATTTTCAGCATCATTACTCCAGTCTTCAGTGGCACATGATCCTTCAGAAATCACTCTAATATGATGATTTAATGCTCAAGAAACATTTATTATTATCAATGTTGAAAACAATTTGAAATCATAGATTTCTTTTTTTGTTACTTTTGATCAATTCAATTCATCCTTGATGAATAAAAGTATTGATGTATTTTCTTTCCCCCCAAAAAATAATTCTTACTGACTCCAAACGTTTAGAACGGTAGTGTATAATGTTGTAAAATCTTCAGATAAATGCTGTTCTCTTTAACTTTCTATTCATCAAAGAATCCTGAAATAAAAACTTAAATAACTGCTTTCAACACTGATAATAGCCATAGTCAGAAATGTTTCTTTAGGATCAAATCATCATATTAGAGTGATTTCTGAAGGATCAAGTGACACTGAAGACTGGTGAAAACTCAGCTTTGATCACAGGAATAAATTACATTTTACTATATATTCACATAGAAAACAGCCGATTTTACATTGTAATAATATTTCACAATATTACTGTTTTTGTATTTTTAATCAAATAAATGCAGTCTTGGTGAGCCGAAGAGACCTATTTTAAAAGCATTAAAAATCGTAAAGATCGTAAACTTCTGAACGGCAGTGTGTCTCTTTTTGATGTCTTGTACTGGACGCAGATGATCTTGTCTCGGGTGAGCTAGTTCAGTGCTGGGAATGAAGCATCTCTGCATCTTTGGCAGACGTCCCTCGGCCATATTGACGTATCAGGCGATCAGACAAGTTTATTACGATCTGAGAATGCAAGGTCAGAATCATTAGGGGTTCAAGCACGAAGTGCTGAAACCCTATTGTTTTTGTATTGATTTTTATTATTATTAGGGGTTCAAGCACGAAGTGCTGAAACCCTATTGTAATTGTATTGATTTTTATTATTATTATTATTATTATTATTCTGCCGTAAAACGCATCGTGCAGACCAAACCGTAAGGGCTGGAGCTCTGAAACTTTGTCAGATGGTAGTACAAAAATCGAGGAGAGGTTATCAAATTATGAGCCCGATTGGCCCATAGGTGGCGCTATAGCGACCAATTGCGCGAAACTGCTCATAACTCCTAGACCGTAAGTCGTACACTCAAGTGTCTTATATCGTTGGAAAAGCTGGTCACATGACGAAAAAAACGTATATCTCCGATTTCATTTCCGCCATGATAGATTTTCCGCCATTTTGAATTTTGTCGAAAAAACTACTTTTGCAAACTAGTCCCTGGATTTTTGCCCGATCGGAACCAAACCAGTGCAGAAATGTTCTCTGGAGTCTGAAGATCAATAATTATCAAAAAAATGTTGAAATTTCTCGTTCCGGTCGCTAGGGGAAGCAAAATAAACGTTGTGGGAGGAGCCTATTTTACTAAAATGACTATAGCTCGAGAAGTAAATGAGATATCTTCACCAAACTCGGTACACATGTGTAAGAGTTCAATTTGAGGTGACAGTAAAAAAATCGCGACGATTGAACACTAGGTGGCGCTATAAAATGAAAAAAACAGATAAACACCTGACCGTCAGTCCGATTGACTTGAAAATTGGTATGCAGTGTCTTGGTCCAAGGCCTCATGTATGTGTATGAGGACATTGGTGTATCTCAAAAAACATGGCCGCCATCGGCCAATGAAGTTTGAGCATCTATGAAACAAGGTTAACGAAGGCCGATCGGAACGAAACTCGTTGGGAATGTTCGACTCATGGCCCTAGAGGTCTGTAAGAATTTTGAAAGAAATCGGCCACTAGTTGGCGCTAACGAGTTTTATTGCTCTGTAATCACGTGGTGTTGCACACCCCCCCACAAAATGTATATCAATTGATAGATCTCCTCATGATGAACAACTTTGCCTCAAGAACCATTGCTGTCAATCAAATCGTTCGTTAAATATTCACGAATATGTTAAAAACCTACTTTTGCAAACTAGTCCCTGGTTTTTTGCTCGATCGGAACCAGACCAGTCTAGGATAATTCTTTGGACTCTCTAGATCAATAATTATCAAAAAAAAGTTGAACTTTGTCTTTTGTTTTGCTATAACAGGGTCATTTACAAAAGGGGACATGACAAAATGCACCCAAAAGCCTATAAATCCTAAAGGAAAAGTCAGAACTTCACAAAAATTGATGAGCACATGTGTCATAGCTTATTCAACAAGCATGCAAAGTTTCATGGAGATCGGACTATAGGTGGCGCTATAATTGTTAAAAATGTTAAAAACAATATATACCCTATGGTAAATTGCCATTATTGAAACTTAAAACTTAATGTCTTTTGATGCTTTTGTGCTTAAAGGCCTTCAAGGCCTAAACTGCTTGAACCCCGCTAAATGCTGCTTGCAGCTTTAATTATTATTATTATTATTATTCTCCCCTAAAACGCATAGTGCAGACCAAACCGTAAGGGCTGCAGCTCTGAAACTTTGTCAGATGGTAGTACAAAAATCGAGGAGAGGTTATCAAATTATGAGCCCGATTGGCCCATAGGTGGCGCTATAGCGACCAATTGCGCGAAACTGCTCATAACTCCTAGACCGTAAATCGTACACTCAAGTGGGTTATATCATTGGAAAGCTGGTCACCTGACGAAAAAAACGTATATCTCCGATTTCATTTCCGGTATGCAAATTTTTCCGCCATTTTGAATTTTGTCGAAAAACTACTTTTGCGAACTAGTCCCTGGATTTTTGCCCGATCGGAACCAAACCAGTGCAGAAATGTTCTCTGGAGTCTGAAGATCAATAATTATCAAAAAAATGTTGAAATTTCTCGTTCCGGTCGCTAGGGGAAGCAAAATAAACGTTGTGGGAGGAGCCTATTTTACTAAAATGGCTGTAGCTCGAGAAGTAAATGAGATATCTTCACCAAACTCGGTACACATGTGTAAGAGTTCAATTTGAGGTGACAGTAAAAAAATCGCGACGATTGAACACTAGGTGGCGCTATAAAATGAAAAAAACAGATAAACACCTGACCGTCAGTCCGATTGACTTGAAAATTGGTATGCAGTGTCTTGGTCCAAGGCCTCATGTAAGTCTATAAGGACATTGGTGTATCTCAAAAAACATGGCCGCCATCGGCCAATGAAGTTTGAGCATCTATGAAACAAGGTTAACGTGGCCGATCGGAACGAAACTCGTTGGGAATGTTCGACTCATGGCCCTAGAGGTCTGTAAAAATTTTCAAAGAAATCGGCCACTAGTTGGCGCTAACGAGTTTTATTGCTCTGTAATCACGTGGTGTTGCACACACCCCCACAAAATGTATATCAATTGATAGATCTCCTCATGATGAACAACTTTGCCTCAAGAACCATTGCTGTCAATCAATTCGTTCGTTAAATATTCACGAATATGTTAAAAACCTACTTTTGCGAACTAGTCCCTGGTTTTTTGCCCGATCGGAACCAGACTAGTCTAGGATAATTCTTTGGACTCTCTTGATCAATAATTATCCAAAAAAAGTTCAACTTTGTCATTTGTCTTGCTATAACAGGGTCATTTACAAAAGGGCGTGACAAAAAGCCCCAAAAGCCTGTAAATCCTAAAGGAAAACTCAGAACTTTACAAAAATTGATGAGCATATGTGTCATAACATGCTGAAGAAGCATGCACAGTTTCATGGAGATCGGACCATAGGTGGCGCTATAACTGTTAAAAAGCTTTAAAACCATGTATTTCCAATGGTAAATTGCCAGTATTGGCTGTAAATGGTGTTTTCCATCTCTGATCATATCATAATGTTAAAACCAGTGCAGTACAATTCTCTGGACTCTCTAGATCAATAATTATAACAAAAAGTTGAACTACGTCATGTGGATGACTATAATAGGATGGCTTCAACATTTAGTGTGTTGAAGCCATCTATTACTACACTTTCAGTGTCCCTGAAAGCGTTGATCTCTTCAATAAACAAGTCAGAACACGTGACATTAAATAATCATGAACATTTTCAGACAGATCTGACAAAATATGCCTAAATAACAGTTAAAAAAAGGTGAAATGATATCAAAATGATGGTCTATTAAGCCAATAAGTGGTGTTTTACTGCCCTCTGCTGTTCAAAATAGTAAGTGTCTCACTACTCAACTATAATTAATATTATGACTTTATTAATGATCTATTTTAACATTTGCAATCACATTTAGTCAAATATTGAACACAATCATTTTTTTTGTCAAAGTTTATCACTTCAGTTGTTCTGAATCTTCACATAATTGCTATTAACGTGGTAAATAGCTATACTATATTCCTAGAATCACTTTAAAATCCAAGCCCCAATCACTGTAAATAATGATAAATCATGCTAGAACATGGTAAATTAATGTACACTATGGTCAGAGGTGTAGTGGTAAAAAAAGAGGTGGGTAAACTATAAATTCTGGTGGACCACGACATGGTCACCAGGTAAGGTGGGCCACTGTCTACCGGTGTATGTGTATCCTGATAACATTGCTATAGGGAGGCCTCGACATTAACCCTTTTAATACGCTTGTCCTTCGGACAAGTAAGTCTGCCATTCATTTGTCTGAGTAATAAAGTTGCTTGACCAGATTTTTTATTTTTTATTTTGTGTGTGTTGATTTATTCTGAAACAATATTCTCATCAGTGTTCAATCAGCTTTGATATTTAAATCACATTATTTTAATATCCCCTCACCCAATATTATTAAATGTATGCTTCATCTTTCATTTTAAATAGTTAAATTTGATAAATAAATTAAATTATTTCGAATAATAAGACACTATGGGCTGTTACCCTAGGGGCTGATCAAATTAAATCATTTACACTGAAAAATCACAATTGCATAAAATAATGTTATGACATTTATTTAAATTTACATAAGAAACTGGGAAAGAATGATACTACTTTTAAACATTTAACACTAAACCGCCAGTAGGTGGTGGCAGGCGACCGTCTTAATGAGTGAGTCATTGATTCATTTATTCAAACGATTCGTTCAAACGGCTGATCATTCAAGAATGAGACCGATGTTTTTGAATGGGTCTTTGAATCTTTGACTCAATCGATTCGTTCAAAATGCTGAATCATTCAGTAAACACGTCGAGTGTTCCTGTGACATGTGCCGTGGTTCTGCTGTGATTATTGTTTGGAACTATTTTCGCTGCTGAAACAGAACAAAAACAGCCAATATATAGCATCTAAAATGTAAGTGATTTAATTTTTTACTGTTTATTGAACTGTTGTAGGAAATCAATGTCACGTTTTCAATCGTGATGGTGTTCAGGAAGAATAATTGAGGTTGTTTAACATGTCAGAATTATAAAAACTCTATTTAGATTTAGGCAGTAGCCTATGTTGTTAACTGAGACCCCATTTACACCTGGTATTAAAATGCGATCTGTATCCACATAAGTTATCCGGATAATAAGTACCGATTCCATTTACACATGGCCACATAAATGTGTTTTTGCAAAACGGATATAAATCCGATCTTAAACTCCCGCGTTATATGCAGATTTAATGGATTGCACGCCACCAAAAGCAACAGATTTGAGCTGCATTTCGTTGGTCATCAGCTAATTTCCAAATCAAAGACATTAATAAAAGAGTGGCAACAGCGCTGGTAAGATAATTTCGTTTCTTTACTTGAAGATGATTGTGTGATAAGCGTCTGTGAGTTACTTTCACTTTTATTCGCGATGTTTGCACGTTGGCTCGATGAATAGACGCTCAGCTGCTCATCTGCGGTGATCGGTGATCCGTGTCGCAGTAGCGCCGTCATATCTGACTATAACATGACATATATAGCCTATATAACAAGCTCACTCGTTTATTTTTTTTGCCTTTTTGGGAGGAGTAAAATATACATATGTGGTTTCAACAACCAGATTGCGTTTACACCTAGTAAAGATCCGGACACAATGCGAGCCAGACTACCTCCAGATGTGGTCAGGCAGATCCAATCGCGATCCGATCACAACGCATTTACACCTTGCATTAACATGCGTATTTTATTATCCGGATAACTTATCTGGATACAGATCGCATTTTAATACCAGGTGTAAATGGGGTCTGAGTGTGTTCTGCGCTCATTTGTGTAGATTTCTGCTCGAGAGGCTGCGCGAGGGTCAACAGTGCAACCTTACCGTCAGTAATAGTCAACAACACAGTAATGTAGCGAAAATATGAAAGAGTTCGTCTTAGGTGCCTGTTGACTTTGGATCAATGCATTGTTTGTGTGTTGTTGCATAAGGAGATAAAGAAATAACACAATTGGTGACAGTGATCAATCAACACAAAAGGAACAATGATATAAATGAACAAAGATATGAGTACTAATCACAATAAAACAGGCAGTAAAAAAATCATTGAAACAAACAATCTTACAACATGGCTCAGGGCACATGTCTGGCAAAACAAATTAATCAATTAGCAGCGCACAGGCTGACAGTCACATTAAATCATAAAAAGGCATAAACAATGTAAACACAATCAAATTAATAGATGGACTCACGTAATTCATAAAGACACACATCAAAGTGCTAGGAAAGAGTGCAAAGAATGAGCCAAAGGGTTCACAATCAATTTATAGGCAACAGGTGAGTCGTGCATGGTGAAGTGTCAGAGTCTCATTGAAAAAGCGAAATGGAGTTGAAAAGAGATTAGAAAGGAAATCTTTTCAATTACTATTATGAATTATTTAATTATATCCATTATGCAATATTGGTTGGTGTTTTTCTATAAATCCAGCAATGAACATGTAACAAGAAAAGTCATTGAGAAGAAAATAACAGTCAGCCATTACCTCATGAACCATGGTTAAACCAACAACTAATAAAATACAATTGTGAACATTATGAACCCCAACACCACGGTGAAGGACATTTAACAATGTCCCTGCGGGTTTGTATTCGCTATAACAACCGCCTCGCTCTACATTACCCTGCTTATTACATTGCTACCTACCAAGTAAATCAATAATTTGACTCAAAATATAGATATAAACAGGAGTTTATTGATTTAAAAAACGATTGCCGATAAAAAAGAAAAATAGTCCGTTCTGTCTCTACATTTAGAATCCATGGCAACGCTCTGTTTTTCATGGCAACGGTGTGTTATACTTATAAGCAGCGGCCTGTTATAATAACAGACCGCACTCTACATTAGAATTCAACCAAGCCATATAAGAAACAAATAATTACCGTTACCAAGCTAACAGAGCTACGTAAACAGAGCGAACAGGAGAGCACTCGTCTGCAGACGTCAATAATGGAATATACTCCCGATCAAACTCCGCTTCCCGAAAGTTATAAACTGCCTCTGGAACCTAGTTAAGGTACAAACATTTATTCAACAAAAATAGTGATGCAGTTAAGTGTTTTTTCGTTCAGCCGAGCCCTCTCTGTTGCTGTGTGGAGCAGCCTGTGTCAGTCACCTCTTCCTGAACGTCGCTCACTCAACTCGCGCACAGCGGTCTCGTGAGGAACGCAGCTTTTTGACATACAGTATTGCTTGTTCCCGAACACAAATATTTTTTAAGTATTTGTTCGGAATAAGTATTCGTAAAAAACACATTTTTTTGTGCCTTTCCGAATACCGTATTCGGATCCACCCCTAGTACACACTATATTTTGCATAGTTAATTTATTTAACAAATTTCTTTTTGTTAATGTTTTGCAGTCAAACTATACATATACTGTACACACTATAAATGTGTGTGTGTTTGTGTGTGTGCGCGTGTGCGTACGTTTGTGTGTAAGCATGCTTTATGAAGTTAACATGAAAAAAATGGTTTGCTTTAGTGCAGAATAGTGGAGAAACAAAGCATTTCAAAATGGAAGTGTGCCAATAAGTGGTCTTCTACTGCCCTCTGCTGGCCACTTTTCTTATTAATAGTCTTTTCACTTGCTATATTGTGGTAAACCATCCTATAACATGGTATATCAAGGTAAACTATGGAAAATCATGTTAGATTCATGGTAAATCATACTAGAACATGGTAAACCACGAAAAATCACATTGAAATATGGTTTATCATGGTAAATAATGCTTGCTACATAAAACTTAATGTCTTTTGATGCTTTTGTGCTTAAAGGCCTTAAAGGCCTAAACTGCTTGAACCCCGCAAAATGCTGCTTGCAGCTTTAATTTAAAGTTGTTTTCACTCCATTTCATTGACACTCTCTGAGTGCAAGGTCAAGTTTTCTGTAGTGTGAGTCACTGTCTTGTTTTCTGCAGTGAAATCAACCTGCCAAAACACAAAATATATTGATGGCTTACAGTATATTGTCCTTTTCATATTTCTAGGCTGGCGTCTGAAGGAACTGGCAGACTGAGGCTCATAGCACCTGTAGCTGAACTTAATGCTTCATCTAGGGCTGGGCAACCATTCATCGCATCTAAAATAAAGGTTTGTGTTTGCATAATATATGTGTGTACTGTGTATGATTATTTTGTATATGTAAATTAACACATAATTTGCATGTATATACTGTGTATTATATATAAATAAATATAACTATTTTATATATAAATAACAATTTTTTCTTAAATATGTATAAATGCGTGTGTATTTACATATACAAAATAATTGTACACAGAACACACATATTATGCAAACTCAAACTTTTATTTTGGATGCAATTAATCGTTGCACAGCCATAGTTTATTTGCATTATTAAGCCATAATTTTGATTCATTTCATGTGTCATCTTGATAGCAGAGTGGCTGATATATTATATATATTTTGGGGCCATCAACATTGATGGCATTGATTCAATGCGTGACTCACTGATTTTATTTCCCCTCGTCTTCCTCGTGCTGTGGGGATGCTGATCAGCGCTGCTGCTGACGTGCATTTATGGTAAATACCCGTAACGTGAACGTTAAAAGGATGATTCGACAACTATTTCGCGTTCCTTTGACACGGCACGGCAAGCTTTCCACGAATACATATGACTTCAAAGACAGACGCAGGTAATCGCACACGCTCTGCCGATCTCTTTCATTCACTGTCTGTGCGAAGCCTCTATAGGCTACACATCACCACAATAAACAGTCTCGTTATCATTATGAACTTGTCTAACATTCAATACACATGCATGAAGAAGTTCAAAACAAGAAGGGTATAGCCTTATAAAAAACGTTAATATCACGGTTCCTGCGGTTACTTGCAATCCTCCTGCTCATATAGCCTACCTCTGCGACCTCTGTCGTCTACACCAGTGCAAGTTAGTGAAAGCAGTTGTATCAACACGGAACGGGGATTGTTCTTTACAACAATCAATACTACATTAATTTGCAGTTGAATGTCTATAATAATAGTATCAATATGTTGCATAACTACAGTCCTGTGATTCAGGTAACAGCTGGAAAAAAATGGTTTCTTCAAAAACAATTATCTAAATCTCGAAGACCAGGATCAGAACGGAACGGATCGAATCGAATAATGATAATCGTTTCAAGATCTTGAGAATCGAATCGATTCTTGAAATTTGAATCGAAACCCAGCTCTAGTTTTTGGTACCAATTTCGGTACCACAGCAAAATCAGTTACATTACATTATTAATTATATTTACATAATATATATAGATATATATATTATGGAATTTTATATATATAAAATTCAATTCAATGACTTATTTATAATGGTAAATTTATGAAAGGATTGAAGACTAAATGTTGTTTAAACGAAAATATTTATGAGATTGAGAAATATTGCTTATAACAAAAATCAAGTGAAAAATAAGCAACCTTCTATGCACACATTATTATTATTATTAGTAGTAGTATTTTTAAATGTAGTTAAATCTATTGTACAGTAGCCTAATATAATTATTTCTGTCAATTTCTTTAAGATAAACCAAACTTTTATTTTGATGGTTGCTATGAAGACCTTCGAGACCTTTGTAGTGAGTCTCAGAGATGAATGGAATCATGTCATCATATCGTGAGGCAACAGAGACTGAAAACAGCGCGAGCGTCACTCGTGCTTCAGTGTGTTTGTGTTTGTGTAAGAAGTAACCTTTAATGAAACTGCGCGTCTGCGCTGTTCATTCACGCAGAGACAAGCAGAACATGCAGGGTTCATATTTAAATAGTCGTTTTGCCGTTTAATATACACAGACACCACATCAGCTCGCCATGCATGTCTCAGTGCTTTCATGGAGAGGACGCAACTTTACGACCTTTGTGCATGCATGCGCATCCAGAAACGGGTTTGACCAGGTACTCTGTACCACCTGGACTTGGTACCGTGACTTTAAAATTTTTTTAGTACTGACTTTGTACCGAAGTACCGAATATTTTGACAACACTACTTGATCATAAATATAGTGTTTAAATATATTAAAATGTGTAGGACATTGATGCATTGACGCACTGGAGCCACTGAGCTCCTGGACACGGCCCTACTTGATGACGCACTAGAGCCCCTGAGCTCCACGACACGCCCCCTACTTGATGATGCACTAGTGCCCCTGAGCTCTTGGACACGCCCCTACTTGATGATGCACTGGAACCCGTGAGGTCCTGGACACGCCCCCACTTGATGACGCTTTGGAGCCCCTGAGCTCCTGGACACGCCCCTACTTGATGATCCACTGGAACCTGTGAGGTCCTGGACACGCCCCCACTTGATGATCCACTGGAGCCACTGAGCTCGTGGACATGCCCCTACTTGATGACGCACTGGATCCACTGAGCTCCTGGACACGCCCCTACTTGATGACGCTTTGGAGCCCCTGAGCTCCTGGACACGCCCCTACTTGATGAGTAGACGCCCCTGCTATTAGCGCTATTTTTAACGTTTGCACCCTTTATAATACTCTTATAAAGAAAGTAAATAAAGAATTAATCTAAAAATAAACTGTTTTTTTATTTCATTGTTAATATATACTGTATGTCTATATTCTTTTCTTTCTTTTTTGCTCGCAATAAACTTCAATCAATCAATAAATCAACGTTTGTTTTGAAACACAGTTTGTTGTTTATTTTCAATACAATGTTCACGGTTACATCATTGATAATACAGTACTAACCAAGTCTGCCACGGGACACATTATCCTGCATAGCACAGTTCCATGTGGAGACTGAAAAAATCCTTCAAGTCATTCCGAACAGGTATCGTTATGGCAGCTCGGGTGGAACCTTTATTTTATTGTCTATGGGTGGAACGGGCCCTGGACATCCGTGTTGATTCTGTGGGGATAAAGTTTGTGTCGTCTTGTTATTCAACGTCGATTAGCTCCAGCTGGCAGCTGCAAAAACAACATTCTCTCTTTTGCTCGCGGCGCACGGAACCAAAGAGATTCGCGAACCCCCCTAGCGTTCTGCCGGCGAAATGCACCGCGATGCACCACAACCTCACGCAGAAGTATAAAACGGCCACGACGCTGTAGCAGTGATGACGTAGCTACGCCTTGGAGTTGACGCAGAAGCATAATGGGGCCTTAAAAGGACTGCGCATGTGCAATGACGTTGAAATAGCGTAATGACGTATGACGCACGGAACGAGCTGTTCTTCCTGTTGAATAAAGTGTCATATAAATGAATGTTCCGTTATTAAAAAATTCTCATTTCACTCCATGTCTGTGAAGCGAAGCAGGACAACGTCCCACCAGTGCTTGTTTTACATTCTCATCCACACTCGACTTTTGGGCGCGGGGTTTTACTGCGTGATAAATACACTAAGCACGGCAAAACGGTTCATGCTCATCGTCTCCAAATCATGACCAGAGACGGATACAAATTAAGTCTGTTGTTTAAAACAAATACAGAACCAATAGTGGAGAATAGTTATGCTTATGCGTGAACAGTGGCATATTCGTGCAGTGTGCGCATGTCAAAGAATCAATTCCAATTTGAATCTTGTGACATATCAACCCGATCACTTTATTTATCATTCATGTAAACACCTTGATCGGATTCATCAATCGCATTGATTTCAATCCGATTGTGTCCATGTAAACGTAGCTACTGTCAACAGCTTTGAGCTTTCCCGCGAGTGGGCGTGGTTTCAGCGCAGCCAGCGGTCCCCACAGCAGACAGGCCCCCAGCGATTGAAAGCAGAGAATGCTGCTCACTTTTTAAAGATTTTGATAGCTTATTTTAATTACTTGGCCGCTTTTTTATCATTCAAATTTGTCTCGGTGGCTAGTAACACATTTTTCTGTGGTGTGACATACTCAGAACACATATTTAATTTTGACTTTACAGGGACTTTAAGCACTGAATCAGTTTTGTTAATGTTTCTTCCTTTAAAATATTAGATAATCATGCCATACCATTCATTAAGGTTTTCTTGTAACAAGAGTTCTTGTAACAAGGCATTTTCCACTGTGATTTAAGGGCAAGTTTTATCACCCCGAGCAACATTGTGGCTATAAGAGCGTCTTTCCTAAGGACTGTGACTGTGGACACAAATAAACATGAAAGCCTCGTGTCTGTAACTGTGAAGGTCTGCAACTGTGTGACTTCGTGTCTCCAAACACCGTACACATGGAACAATTTCTCTCATATCTCGCATATCTCTTGCGGACTGCTTTGATAGATCTAGTATCTCATTTCTCATCTGCTCTAGTTACAGACTGTAATTTGGTGGCGGACTGTTGTGTATCATCTACAAGTTGAATGTTTCTGTGTTTATGATCATAGCCTTGTTGACATAGTGTAGTCACGATGATCAGCCATGTACGTCACGACTGATATCCAGAGGAAACTTCACTGATCCCATAGTCACATTAAAGTTTCATGTTGCTGATTAATGGCTGTGTGTTTTTGTGTTCATGAGACGGACAGCATCACTGAATATCTCCATGTACTTGTGTATTTGTCCCTAACCCCAGTTAACCATAGCTGAGCCTGGTTTGCTGATTAGTTTTGCTTTATGAGCTGCTCATTCTTAAGGTTAGGGGTTTGTTCCCTAGCTCGATATATTACGCATTCACAGCATTGTGTCAGTATGTAAAGGTCATGTGATCCCTCTGTCATCCTTCAGCGGACTTATTATGCCAGCTCAACTTTATACTTCAGCATGTAAGGAGGGGCCTGAGCCCTGTCTAGAGATACAGACAAGGGGTCTTTTTTTTATAAAACTGTGCGTAGGATCCTTACTAAAAGTGTATTTGTGCCCAAACGGCAAAAAGGGCGTACGGAACAAAATATGAAGAGTTCAGATGCAAAAGCCTCTAAATGCCATTTGAAATTTTCTTCTAGAATGGTCATTTTTATCAAGCTTGAATATTTAAGTTCATTAATTTCACTTAAATTACAATTAATAGGTAATCTTCATTGCCATTTAAGTGAAATTACTGAACTTAAATATACAAGCTTGATAAAAATGATCATTTTAGAAGAAAATTTCAAATGGCACTTAGAGGCTTTTGCATCTGAACTCTTCATATTCAGACTCGGGTAAATACGAGATAGCAATGTGCATCACGTTACAATGCTAAAAATCAGTTAGTTTTTAATTAAAAGTCAGTCTTTTAGAGCACAAAAGCCTTATTGTGCATCATTAAACACCATTTGCTAGAAAATATTTCCTCAGATAAAGAGTTTTTCATGCGCTAAGTAATCCTCACTTTAGTTAAAACATTAAAACACAGCATGCCACAGGAAAAGTGGAAAAATACATTTCTACACTCTAAAAATATTGTTGGTTTAACTTAAAGTAACCTGGTTGCCTTCAAATTTTTAGTTCATTGAAATGGAAAAAGTGAGTTGATACAATGAAGGAGGATGATTTAATAATCAGAAACTCAAAATTATATTACTATAATTACATTACTATTTTTATTAACTAAATAAATTATTTAAGTTGATTTGACAAAAGAAAAAAATGTTGTGATTACTAATCATGAAAAGATTTTTTTTTACAGTGTATTTATTAGAAGATACATTTTTTCGTAACTTCTCGATAATGATTTTACTGAATGTAATTAAAGTGCTTAATGAGAATGGCATATCATTAATCTAAATCTGTATCAGATGTAAAACAGTTTAAATCATTCTTGTATTAATTTAAACTGTTATTGTGAGCATGCACTGTATTAATGATGAGGATCTAAAGTGGTTTTCCTTCATCAGCCGCCAGGCCCTGATCGTATATGGGGTGAGAATTGTTGTATTATTCCAGATAAATAGATTATGATCCACAAATAAATGTAGAGATTCACAAAAAAAAATTAAACTCACAAATAAAAAAAAAAAAAATATATATATATATATTTACAAATGTTTTGTTATGCCACAAGCACAACTCTACCTGGCATTTATTTGTGAACCGCTTTCTGTACATTTGTAAATCCTCTCGCGCATTTGTGAATCAGTTCCTGTGCATTTGTAAATCGCCTCTCGCATTTGTGGATTTTGAAACACTTCTAGCGTCGAGGTGCAGACAAATTCAAAAAATAAGTGGACTCTACCCACCGTTTCCTCAAGCTAATCAGATAACGGCCACATTGAGCCGACCAATCATCACTCACATTCTAGCTTGGCATGCCAAACCTACATCAAGAATGTTAGGTCTGGGAACTCATCATTGACAGGGCTCAATCCGAGGGGCGGGATAAATGGTTGTCTTTCAAATTCTCTCTGCACGCAATTGGATGGCGCTACAACCAATCAGAGCAAAGAAGGTGACGGCTGATTCCCATGCGTTTTCCCACCAGCGGACCAAGTTGATATATTAAACTTTTACCATATCCAGTCAGCAAAACTCCGAACGCATCTTTTAAAAAAAAATGACTCAAAAAAAAAATGGTTTCATAGAAAAGCTTAAGTTCAAATCATCCAGAGTAGCGGTCAAAAGAAGAGAACATATTACTCTGATTTTAAAGTCCTTACACTGGCTCCCAGTTATGTATAGGATTAATTTTTAAGCACTTTTATTAGTTTTTAAGTCAATAAAAGGGATGGGACCTAAATATCTTCATGATATGTTTCAACAGTATACTCAACCTAGACCGCTTAGATCACAGCATAAACAGCTTCTACTAAAACCTATAGTTAGAACAAAACAAGGGGAAGCTGCTTTTAAATACTTTGGCGTCCATCTCTGGAATCAGCTTCCAGATAACATTAAAAACGCTCCAACCATTACAATTTTTAAAAATAGATTAAAGACTAAGTTTTTTTTTCAGATGCTTTTTCCAGTTAATGCGTGACAAATAAATGTATTTACATTATTTTATTTTATTTTTAATGTATTTTTGATAAATGTGTATTTATTTGATTTCTGTGTTGTGTGGCTACATTGAATCTTAATTGTTTATATTATACTGTGTGAAGCGCATTTTTCATATTGCTGCTGTGTATGAAATGCGCTATACAAATAAAATTGCCTTGCCTTGCCTTGAAAGACAGCTGTTCGCCAGCCGCAGCCATTCTTTGTTTTCAAGTAGCAGTAAACCGTCGCAACTCTGTCGTCATTATGTTAAGCCCGCCCGCACACTCTATACACTATGTGATTGGCCTGACCAGAGTTTGGTTTTTCCAGCTAAAACGTCTATGGAGAGTTGCTAGACCACACTGGCTGCGAAACAATTTTTGCTGCCGCTAGGATGCGTCTAGATTTCTAGGCTACTCGCATTCCTCAGGAAATGTAAACATCTTGTTTTTATTGGACTATATATTTGTCTACTGTTTTTGCACGCATATGCAACTATACATATGAAACTACTTTTTATCTGATCCTTGTTTTGGCAATATGGCTTATTTAAATTAGCATTTGTTGGAATAGTTCATATTTGTGGCATTTTTAATCGTTCATTTTTGTATTCAGTACAATACTGAATATAAACTGATTATATTCTGCATAAAGATGAAGCGTTGACCGTTTGACGGGATTAGCGGCAGTAATGTTTGAATGCTCGAGTCCGGGTATATTGAAGACCCTTGGCTCTTTGGATTTGCCTGAAGTCTGGCTCTGAAACAGAGTGATGATTGACAGCTGTGTAATCAGACACCGATCACTGCCGACACACACGTATGACGCTTCTATTCTTATCAGATCTATTTTAGCTGAACTCCACACACATAATGCTGAAGGTGTTGGGAAAGACAGTGACCTGTGACGACTTCAAGAGAAACACAAACCTTCTCAACACTACATCCATTGTATTTTCTCGCCTTATCTAGTTGTCTCTATTGCCCTACAGTTTAATATCTTGTTAGAAGCTTTGATTGGGTGAGAGCAATAACTGATCCGAAGGATTCTGGTCGTTGTTTGTCTTCACGGCAAGATCGTCTGATATCAGGTTTATAAACGGCGCAGCTCGTCTGTCTGAAAATAAAGCGTTAAATCAAAGGTCAAAAGATTAATAACTGAATATTAGATGGAAAATCTCAGTGACTATCTTTAGACACCGGCTGCTTTGCTCAAGCAGAGGAGAATCCTTGAGCTCATTCTTCAGGATCACAGAACACAATGTTGTGATGCTTTTGTTCTTTTATTGCTGACAGGAGTGCATATAGAAAGTATTCATGTGTTTATTTCATTACACCTTTGAAGAGGATTCATACAGTATCAGCAGAACAAGAGAAAGATAACTTCTACAAAAGTTTATCAAATAATTCTGCAGCAGTTGCAAGCTGGCCACAGACGTTATTACTCGCACTTGCTGTGTTCTGCCTTAGCCTGGTTGGCCTGATGGCATGTAACATGAAGCGTCAGTGTTGATGTGGGCTCATTAAAGGCCTGTTCATCGGGATTAATAATAATAATAAAACTTTATTTTATATAGTGCCTTTAAAAGTAGTATCTCAAAGCACTTTACATAAAAAAAAATAAAAAAAATAATGGAATTAGAAAGATACACAACAGTCTAGGCAATAAAAACTAAACAAGCAATAAAATAAAAGGCAAATATAATAACAATCACAGTAATCACACAATCACATAAAAGCCACCCTAAAAAAGTACGTTTTAAGGGAGGATTTAAAAACTCTAAGGGATTCTGCATTCCTAATCTCAGAGGGCAGGGAATTCCACAATTTTGGAGCTAAAGAAGAAAAAGCCCGATCACCCATAGTTTTTAGCCGTGTTGTTTGGACGGTTTGGCAACACTGCCTTACTGATTACATTTGAAGAGTTCAGATGCAAAAGCCTCTAAATGCCATTTGAAATTTTCTTCTTTAATGATGATTTTTTATCAAACTTGTATATTTAAGTTTACTAATTTCACTAAAATGGCAATGATAATTACCTATTAATTGTTATTTAAGTGAAATTACTGAACTTAAATATACAAGTTTGATAAAAATCATCATTAAAGAAGAAAATTTGAAATGGCATTTAGAGGCTTTTGCATCTGAACTCTTCATTTTTTAATTATTGGTTTAACTGTACTCAGAGTGGAAATCTTCTTGAATCCCCTGCTCTGTGCTTTTCAGTGTCTTATCCAGGTAGTTGCTCGGAGAGTTCATGTTTCTCAATGTGCTTATGTGGACGTGCAAGGGCGTGCCGTCTGCACAGTGCATGCAGATGTAAACCTTTCATTCTTACGCTGGTTTCTCATTGTCTTCAGGAGGTTTCGCAAGGAGGACTGAAATGGTGAATGTTTAATCTAAATGTTATTTTTAGCTAGTTGTGGAAGGTGACCATCTCCAGAGAACAGCGTTACTGAAATACTGATATTCTCGGTGAGATAAATTGATGAAATTTATCGAAAATGACAATTCATCGGTCCACTGATAAAGCTCACATTACTCGCATCTTAATCTGTGTTAGAACTAATGAATCACTCATTAAGCCATGTAATTAAAAGCAGTTTTTACAACACACCCAAAGATTCTGGATCATTAAAAAAAACACTTTCTGGTATTAACATTTGATATTTATGCTTTTGGCATATGTATATATATATATATTAACATTTTTAAAAATCTGCGTTTTTTTTAACTTTCTAGTTTCTATTCATCAAGGAATCCTGGAAAAATAAATGTATCGTGGTCTCCACAAACAAACAAAAAAAAAGAAGCAAAGGCCTTGACATTAAAGGTGTAGTTCACTTTTGAAAAAACTTTTGCTGATAATTTACTCACCCCCATGTCATCTAAGATGTCAATGTCTGTCTTTCTTCAGTCGAAAAGAAATTAAGTTTTTTGATGAAAACATTCCACCATTTTTCTCCATATAATGCACTTCAGTGGGCACCAAACGGTTCAAGGTCCAAAAGACACTTTCAGTACAAACTGCAAACTGTTCAAAGGGCTTTAAACGATTCCAGACGATGACTAGGGGGCGTATCAAGTGAATCGATCGCTCATTTAATAAATAAATAACAAATTTTAAGTTTTATATGCTCAAATGCTCTGAGCTTGCTCTGTTCTGTGACGCACGTTTGTGCGTCGAATTGACTCGGAAAAAGATTTGTTCATTCTGTTGAACGAGTTCGAACCGGAGAGTCAAGAACGTGCATCACAGAACAGAGCAAGGCGAACATTTGAGCTTATAAAACTTTGTATTTTTTTGCGATCGAGCGATCGTTTCGCTTGATACAACCCTTATTCATCGCCGGGAATCGTTTAAAGCCCTTTGAACAATTTGCAGTTTGTACTGAAAGTGTCTTTTGGACCTTGAACCGTTTGGTTCCCACTGAAGTGCATTATATGGAGAAAAATGCTGGAATGTTTTCATCAAAAACCTTAATTTCTTTTCGACTGAAGAAAGAAAGACATGGACATCGTGGATGACATGGGGGTGAGTAAATTATCAGCAAAAGTTTTTTCAAAAGCGAACTACTCCTTTAATAAGAAAAATTAAGCTTTGCCATGACAGTAATGAATTATATTTTAAAATATATTAAAGAACTTAGAAGAATATGAACTTTGTAAATGTGCAGTGGCGATGACCCTCATGTCATGTCAGTGGCCAGATTCATGACGACCTTGGCCAGCTACTGCCTAACAATGCAATGATATTGTGTGCTTCTTAATATCAGAATATATATATATATATATATATATATATATATGTATGTTTATGTTTATGTTAAAGCATTCCCTGTGTTAAAGCATTCACTGGGACCAGACCCCATGACCGTGGCATTGTTCGCACTGTGCTCTACTTTCTGACTTAAGGACATGATGGCAGTGTGTTGATTCTCTGATATTTCTCATGAGAAATGACAGCAGCTGTGACCATCACAAAACTGCACTGGTTTATTGTGTTGTTAGAGTGTGCTTCGAGATGATTGCATCATATGGCATGTACTCGCTGTAAACCGGTGGAAGTGAAGGTTGTTTATTCTGAGCATCAGTGCTTGCCCCGTCTGTGTGTGCTCTGAGACGGCTCGACTGCTGCCAGTGCTTCTTCCTACACATGCATGTCCACACCATTTCGAGAGGTTTATTTTTATAGAACACACAGACACTGACACGGCCTCCTGTAGATTGAGAAGCATTGTGTCATGTCTGCATCAACTATGAGCTGCATGTATACATTTCGCATGTCTAATGAAACCAGTTCTGTGATGTCATTCTGAAGTCGCCAAAACTTTGTTTAGACTGAATCTTTCTCAATGCTTGAACGATCAAGATCTGAATTGCATGTGTGCTGCCCATTAACCTGTAGGTCACACTGAGCCGCGCCGCTTTAATGAGGGTATAAAACAAGGTGAGTTCAGTGGTCAGCAGGAAATAAACAGACTCTATAAAGATTTTATTCAATTAGAGTGCATCAGCTGTGAAGTGCTTTAGTTCAGTATATCAGGCGCTCTTAACTGCGGGAGTCCACAGGTCACCATGCTGTAACCAGGCGCTGCATGACGACTGTCCAGCGTCAAGTCATTTTTTTGTCCTCATTAAATGCCATTAAAAGTAGCAAAGTCACAGTCAGTCACGAGGTTATGCAGAAAGGCGGAGCTATCCAACTAAATTAAAATATAATATTAAAATGTATTGCCAATATATTGCCTTGAGCGTTATTTTGACTGATATTTAGCATTTATTTATTAACAACACAATACGTTTTTCTGTTTGACCGATAACTGTGTCAAGTCAAGTCAAGTCACATTTATTTATATAGCGCTTTTCACAATACAGATTGTATCAAAGCAGCTTCACAGTGATAACATGAAAGTAGTACAACACAGATCAATAATATTGTTAAATATTAAATATTAAATAACCCCAACTAAGCAAGCCAAAAGCAAGGCGACAGTGGCAAGGAACCAAAACTCCATCAGATTGGATGGAGAAAAAAACCTTGGGAGAACCCAGGCTGTGTGACTTTTATTTCTTTTATTTTTATTTCTAATTTTGTAAGTATTAAAATAAATATAAATTCAATAGCAGCCCGTGTTTTTTATGGTTTGAAGCTTTATATCAGGCATCGGCCACCCTGCTCTTTAAAATCTTGGTATCGGCCATCAGAAAATCCATATCTTTCAACCACCAATTTGCGTGCTCAATTATCATAGCTGGTTATAAAAAGACGGATCTAGAGAGTGATCGCTTGTTGTGCCTATTTAGAACGCAGTGTAATTTTGTCTGCGCACTGACAGCAATTAAATCATTGTGCTCAGGCATTCATCTGCCGTGTCCAGTTGCATACTTGTCTTCACACACACTGCTGTCTTGTGCTCGATCACCTTACTGCTGCACTCCTGCATGTATTTATACATCCAGTCACAACACTTTATATCCTACCTCTATTCCCAAATTACATTCAAATGTCAAGTTGTTGTTGTTTTTTTAAAGTAGAATGTGCATTAGCTGATCTGCCCTTAAACTTTTTTTTTTTTCTGTGCGATCTGATATTAAGAAGCACACAATATCATCGCATTCTTATCTTAGGCAGTAGCTGGCCAAGGTCGTCATGAATCTGGCCATTGAGGGACATGACATGAGGGTCATCGCCACTGCTCATTTACAAAGTTCTTATAAGTTATAACTCAAATTTGTTGCATTGCCAGAGGTCGTTGTTGCTCATGTCACATCAGAACACAGACGTCCATCGCTTTGTCTCTGTAGATCAGCATCAGTATGAACGCCTTTAATGAGATCACATGATTGCTGATGTGTTGCGTGACAGGGCGTCAGTACCAACATAGTCCAATATTTACATGTCAGGCACTCAATGCAAAAAACAATTGGCTTTAATGAGTGAGTGAAAGTATAGATTCTGGATTCTGGAAAATGACCCCATTGAGCTTAATCAAAATCTTGTTTTTGTGTTTTTATTTGGAAATATCTGAAGTACCTTCCTAAAAAGGGGCTATCGAAAGATTTATCTCCAGCAGATCAGTCAGAAAAAGTAGACATGAAGTCATGCTACTGTAAAAACATGATTTCACAACTCTGCTCATTCCAAAATCAACATTTATTGCTTTAATTCTGCGGATATGTTGTTCACGAATATCCCCACTTCTACGACACAACGTTCACAGGACTTCACAAAGTGTGAGTGTGAGTTACAAATAAATACAGTTACAAATATGCATTTGCTGTGACATTTCTGTCATGCTTTCAGAGTTTTTTATAATTCAATACAAAATGGTAGTAAAAGAGGATTTAAATGAGATCGTGGTCTATTAGTTCACTTCTCTTAAAGGGGTCACGAAATGGAGAATCAAAGTGTTCTTGATATTTACCATAGACAGTAAAAGAAATCGACACAGCGAACCCATTGATTTCAACAGAGAAAATTGAAGCCCATTAAAAGCTGATCGCCAGGCGTAATGCGCAGGCTCAAACTGAGCCTGTCACGTGAGCAACATCTGTGCATCATCTAGTAGCTCGTCCGAGTGAAATCGAAATAATTCCCTTTCGAATCTCACAGAGACTGAGAGAGTGAGTATTAGCTGTCCATGAGCAGCAGCAGGAGCAACTCTATGGGCTTCTCCCTCGACTTCATGCCTCAACGTCCCCCCGATTGCCTGCGAGCTTCTTCTGTCTATACAGTCATTTTTCTACAGTGCGACGGAGAGTCGATTCGTTTTGACACAATCGTTAGCCTGTTTTTACAAAAACTGCTTCTACGGGGCCATTATGTAAGATACAAAGTAATGGAGCCTTTTATACATTGTCGTGTTTCTTTAGAAATAAATAATGGAAAAATGAAATCTTTGGACGCCTCTGATGTAAAGTCATTCGCTGTCAAAGTGACGCCAAAATGAATGGGGGTCAATGGGATGCTAACAGCAGGTGAAGTTCTGCTACAATGGCGGCTCGCGCGAGGCTTCAACTTACGGCTGATGGATTACCCCTTTGATATTTAAACGTATATGATTGTTTTGATTTGCCAATATATGTATGATTAAGAATTGTAATTTATCACAGTAATTGTAATAATAATTGTATTCTATTTTTAACTCTTTCTAAATATTGTTTAATACTTTATGTTGATTATTTATGTATAACTATAAGATCGGGGGCCTGTACCATCAGATAGTTGAACAAACTCCGGGTTACAGGATTAGTTTCGAGGTGACAAAACCAAACCAGTCCAACAAGGCTTTGCTGGCACCATGATGCTGATCATCACCTCTCTGCTATCAACTCAGGCTTTATCCTGAGTTTAGGAGTGACATCAGCAGCGAACAGCCAATCACATGCTGAGAACGAATGGAACTGAGATTCATTTCTCGCGAGAGAAGCAGCGCAATTCACGATTAAATAAAAGTATTCAAATATTATGAAATTTAAAAAAATGTACACGGCAAGAAGAAAATAGCTGTCTATGAAAAAGGAAAACTAAAAGAAAGTCTCACTACTGTATATTAGTGCAAATAAAAGTTGTGAAGTTAGTTTATACAGTTGATAAAGGTATAAAGAGAATTGAACATTTAAGCTCACATGTCATTTTATATCTTCATCTATTGATTCTAAAGTGTATTTATATTACCTTTATATATTTATTCATTTAAAATCTGCGTAATAATAATTGATGAACTAAAACTGTACATGTGTAATCGATTAAGGGTATAATAATTACATAAATATTTTCTAAATCATACAAATCTATTATAATAATTAAGCATTACTAAAAGCCAGACGATTTTGTCTTTAATCATTTGCTGTGTAGTGATCTTTAATTTGGAGTGAAAACACGTGAAGAGTTCAGATGCAAAAGCCTCTAAGTGCCATTTGAAATTTTGTTCTAAAATGATCATTTTTATCAAGCTTGTGTATTTAAGTTCAGTAATTTCACTTAAATGGCAATGAAGATTACCTATTAATTGTCATTTAAGTGAAATTACTGAACTTAAATACACAAGCTTGATAAAAATGGTCATTCTAGAACAAAATTTCAAATGGCACTTAGAGGCTTTTGCATCTGAACTCTTCATGTGGAGCGACTTTATTGCGGCAGACATTTGACACTTTCCTCACAGCTGATTGGTCCAAGTTCGGTTTGTAACCTCTCACCTGGAGCTTCACCCTGACCCGGGCCAATTACTATGACGATGAACACGCTAAAAGCCAAACCACTTTCATGGTGCCTAGACCCATGGTTGGCACAAACTAAACTGAAACATATCGGGCTAGCCTCCTAAACCGGCTTCATGTTATAAACCCCAGATCCTGCAGGCGTGAAGCATTGTTGCTGTTCTTGTGGTTATTATCCTGTAGACGCGCTCCTCCGTCTTGTGCGAGTGACATGACTGTGTTGTTCTGCTTCTCACTGTGGGGAACAGATGGACATGATGATGCATCAGCCCGTTGGCTCACTCCTCACATTAAGGCATATTGTCTGGCAAGTGACCATAACGTCATAACGAGAATAAAATGAATAAAACCTTTGGAAGTGCTGTCTTTTGCATTATATACACTATATAGTCCATATGAAAATTAAAGGATATAAATCTTCTTCTGACAGGACCGGTGGGATATTGAGCAGATTGCATAAATGAGGAAAAAAGTTGGATTTTCCTATAATAATAACCTTATTAATAATAAGGTTATTATTAAGAATTTTTCGACTGTCATGACACCGGCAACAAAGCAAAATCTGAAGATAACTGGTTGACATAAAAATAACATTCATCCATCTGTCCACCCATCCATCCATCCATCCATCCATCCATTCACCCTTCCGTCCATCCATCCATCAGTCCTTCCATCCGTCCATCCACCCTTCTGTTCATCCGTCCATCCACCCTTCTGTTCATCCGTCCATCCACCCTTCTGTTCATCCGTCCATCCACCCTTCTGTTCATCCATCCATCCACCCTTCCGTTCATCCATCCATCCACCCTTCCGTTCATCCATCCACCCACCCTTCCGTCCATCCATCCACCCTTCCGTCCATCCATCCACCCTTCCGTCCATCCATCTACCCTTCCGTCCACCCATCCATCCACCCTTCCGTCCACCCATCCATCCACCCTTCCATCCATCCATCCACCCTTCCGTCCATCCATCCATCCACCCTTCCGTTCATCCATCCATCCACCCTTCCGTTCATCCATCCATTCATACATCCACCCTTCCGTTCATCCATCCACCCTTCCATTCATCCATCCACCCTTCCATTCATCCATCCACCCTTCTCTCCATCCATCCACCCTTCCGTCCATCCATCCACCCTTTCGTCCATCCATCCACCCTTCTCTCCATCCATCCACCCTTCAGTCCATCCATCCACCCTTCCGTCCATCCATCCGTCCATCCTTCCACCCTTCCGTCCATCCATCCACCCTTCCGTTCATCCATCCGTTCATCCATCCATCCGTCCAACAGAGTAAACATCATTCACAGATATATTGTCCCTAATAACATCCCTGTGCTGTATGTTTCTATAGAAAGAATAATGCCAAGTCATGTTTGCTTACAGTGAATCTGTGTTGTGCGCATCACTCCAGAACTGACATCACTGCCTGCTGTTCATGATCTGCACAAGCTGAGTGCCTGGTGTGATTTAGGATGCTTTCACATCTGTTGTTCGGTTAATTTGGTCCGGACCAAGGGTGAAAAATTCTACTTTGTAGCATTTTCAGGCGTTTTGGTTCCTTTTACCCCACACTGATTGCTCTGGTCTGAATCAGTTGATGAGTTGATGAAACAAACCAAAATGCAGTCACCTGACAACATCCACATCACTCTCTGCACTACGATTGGTCAGAATTAACGTGTGGGAAAATACAAACAGAACTCCCGGAACTCACAGAGGAGGAAAATCCGGCAGACATGCGGAGAGTTCGCTCCCGGTGTATGTTCAGAATCAGCACAAGATTTATCCTTTCGCAAATCCCCTCATAAACAACAAAGTCTAAATGTGCTATAAATGAGAGATTCACTGTGCAGTGCAGATAACTTCAGTGTTTATGATGAACGCGGGAGTCAGTCATGGCTTATTGACAATCTTAAAAATAGTTCCGTTTAACTATGGCAGCTGGTTTAGTCCAGAAATGAGCAGTTCTTTGGCGGTTGGGTCTGTTCGAGGTCTGATCACGTTCTCACCACCTCTTCAAGGAGGTCTCTGCCTAAACGAACCACACCAAGGGGGACAATGAACCCTAGTGCGATTCAATTGAACTAAATGGGCCAGGCTTTAACTAATGCAACCCTACTTTCTGTGACTGTCTGCTCCAGATCTACATTAAATTAGTAATTTTCCCCATTATCCATTTGTCCAGTAGTATTTTCTTTTAATTGGTCACATAACTAACAAACAAACACACACACACACACACACACACACACACTCTTGTTTTGTTCTTTAATTCTTTTGTTCTCATGTCAAGTGTAGCATGGGGTTTGGCAACAGTCAGTTCTGTCTGACAGCTCAGGTGATCAAGAGTTTCATGTTGAACATTTCTTACCTTGTTTTTTATTTTATTTTTTGGTAGAATTTACTCCTTCAATGTCATGTGACTGAATCTGGCATACAGACAAGTGAATAATAAATGTACATGCTACTTTTTTGGATTGAAAACTATCAAATGAAGTGTAATAAATAATTATTCTGGCCAAGATCTACCCATTTGGACAGGAACAGAATCATTTTCATGACAATCATAGGTAGGTCAATGATAAGAATGAAAAACATAATGACCCAGGAATTATATTTTGTCACCAAAAGATTGTACGATTTAAAATGCGTGTACATATTTCAAACACAAATGATACTGTATGCATATATTACTTCACAGCTATTATTCTGAAATGAAAGTTCAACAGACTTTTTTTAATAGCTCTCAATAAGAAATGCAAACAAGTTGGCTGATAATCATTACGTTATGCACAATAATCAGTAGTTCCAAATGGTGTGAATTTAGTCATCACAACATTATAATGTACAGAATGAAAGACAGATTGATGTTGAAATATTGAGATCTACAAAAATATACGTTGAAGCGTTTACTGAAGGCAAATTTAGCTAAATGGAAATATTGGTACAATACTTGGTGATACTGATCAATTTAAATATAAGAAACCCACTAATAACAACTGATAATTGACATGGTGGCAGGATATAGTACATTTCTAAATCTGTTCATCTTATGATCCTCACAAAGTTTTCACGCAAATTTCTTCTTGCTCCAAAGTGTCCATTGTGTAGCGACCTTGTAAACATGACTGTCAGCCAATCGGATTAGACATTTGGCCGTTTTTTTTGAGACGGCTATTGAACTTATAATTACAATTCCACATCTGAAACTTAAATGATTAAACCTGCCTGCTCATAATTTGTTTTGTTTTTTTCAGCCAGTCATGGTGTGTTTATAGAGCATTAGTATGCGCTTTGAATTATAGATTCAGATGAAATCAGACTGAGGTGATGGATTTCTCACAGTGGATCTGTGAATTACTGCCTAGAGCAAGGCATGTTTGGAAGAATTGCAGGTCTCAAATTGCCTCATTATTCCAGAGCTGTTGTTATTATTCTTATTATTATTATCATAAACCACCTCAAGACACCCAGAGTTGTGCGTGAAAGTCTTATTGCGCTCGAAAGTAGAATTCTCCAATAAACTTCATTATTAGCATGCGTAGTCTATGCATGCCTCAGGGGCAGCGCTATGTGGTTGTTTGGCTCTTGATCATGTGAACAAGAGTAAATCTGTTGGTGATCTTCTGGGTAACATCTCTGAGCAGGACCAGGACGGCCTGTGTTCTCCGAATCTGTTGGGCAGCTTGCATCGGCTGTGTGAAATGTAAATGAATCGATCTCAACATTGGCTCACTTCAGAATGGGAGGAGCACCTCCTCTCCCCCTCTCTCCCTCTCTCTCTCTCTCTCTCTCTGTGTGTGTCTGACTCTACCAGTCACTGACGTGTTGCTCGCAGGGAAACTATCGCTCTGTATCCACACACTCCGGCGAGCGATGCGGGAGGAAGCAGCTTCGCTCGTGTCTTGAAGGCAGGGACGTTTGTGTGCCGTTCTGCTGTGCTCGTCTGTTGGTTTCACTCTTCTCCACTCCGCTGCCTCCTCACACGCTCGATCTCCTCTCTCGCTCCGTGCGCCCGCGTGTGTGTGTGTGTGTGAGGGCTCTAAGCGCAGGAGATGATCGGGGTGAACAGTGTTCAGGGCACGGGGAAGGTCCGCATGCGGCCCGGCGGGTCCGTGAAGTACGGCAGGGAGGAGTCGCTCAGGCGTCAGCCACAGCACCGCTCAAAGTCCCTCAAAGTGTCCAATTCTGCCGAATTCAACACCGGACTGCCCAAGAAGGAGAAGGTAACCAGCCTGACGTTTGCTGTGGTGTTTGTGTGCCTGGAATGGAGATGATTTCTTGGGCATTGTGAATGATGCTGTGTTAACATAATCTCTGTGGTTTTTGGACACTAGACGCGTACTAACGCTCTTCAGATAGCTCTGTTGTTAAGTGTGGCGAGGTTGTGTCTGCAGCACTGGACGCAATATTTGCACTCCACAAAATACTGCATTTCCCATTGGATGAGACATCCAATCTGTGTTCTTGCACTGGATTTATGTCTGTACCTGAAGCCAGTAGTCATTAAGCCATGATAGATGGCTTTTTTGCTGCTATTGAATGACATGCATGCTGTTGTTAACATCTGCTATTGTGACGGCATTAACGTGTCACCTTGACCCGGGTTAACAGCGTCTCTCTGCCTTATTGGTCACTGATATATGGTTCATGCCAGCGTAACTGGGTCCTTCACACCCGTGTGTTTTCTGTTCGGTCTGATGTGTGTGCTGTCCTGCGGGCGGCATCCTGCTGCCACTGACACACACAGCTCATGTGAGAGGAACATGGCTTTGTGTTTGTACACACATGAACATTGGCATTTCTCACTGTGGCTGAACATTACTGCACACGCATACAGTAAACGGCAGTGCTAATTGTTTGTGCATTGGTTGTGATTCCTTTAAAGAAAACTGATGATTTAGCTAGATTTAGAGGCTTAAGTGATACGAGTTGGAGCATATTGGAGTTTATGGCTATATTTGAGCATTTTTGTTGTAAATAGCTTTTGTTAAATAATCACTGATTCATATATATATGAAGAGTTCAGATGCAAAAGCCTCTAAATCCCATTTGAAATTTTCTTCTTTAATGATGATTTTTATCAAACTTGTATATTTAAGTTCAGTGATTTCACTTAAATGGCAATGATAATTACCTATTAATTGTTATTTAAGTGAAATTACTGAACTTAAATATACAAGTTTGATAAAAATAATCATTAAAGAAGAAAATTTCAAATGGCATTTAGAGGCTTTTGCATCTGAACTCTTCATATATATATATATACACACACACAAATTGCAATATTATTTATATTTAAGATTTTATAATTGTATTTGGAATAGATTTGATATCATTTTGAGCATGTTGCTCCTATAGACGTACAGTATAGTACAGTATAGGGTTGGCAGGGAGCAGTGTGGGAGACAGCGAGAGGGCGATGGAATCGGAAAGCTATATGTCGGACTGGAGCGGCGCCCACGCGGCTAATGATTCAGACAGATTTTTTTTAAACATGGTATTACTATTTTTTTTTACATGCATCAATTCACATTTTTTCTGTAATTTACAAGTATAGGTCACTAGGGCCAAATAGAAAGACAAAATAGTATTTTCAATCAGGTTTCAATTCCATCAACACACACTTAGTCATTGAAACTCACACTATTGGTTTGGTCTCAAACAAACATGTCAGTGTTTTGGAAACGCCACATTGTTTACACTCTTCCGGAAATCAGTCTACTTAGTTTTATTATTTAAATATAAAATATAGTGGACACCTTTTTCTGATTTAGCTAATTGTCTGACCTAAAGTGCCTTACAGTATAGTATGTATTATCTTTTGCAACTTAAAACCGTCCAGTTACCAGACTAGCTAATTAACCACTAGGCCACATCACCCCCTGGGTAAAGGTGGGTAAAGACGGGGTTCACACTGTACGATTTTACCCATGATTTAGCCATCTGAGACTAGTTTTGAGAATCCTGAAAGATTACCAAAATCTTTTTGACTTTTTCACCGACAGCCGATTAATGACCATTGTGATCAAACTTTCCCCCTGATGAAGATTTGCCTGTGTGCGAAGGTTTGAGGCTCAGTCCTGCAGTGTGACTTCTCCTGCACCATACTGTACGTCAACGCAGAGACCAATAGGAGCAGAGACCAAACCCTCGCTGGAGACTGCTTTTGCTTCCGGGCCACCATTTCTATCCCGCATGTAAACGCTGCTCGCGTCACAGACTGATGATGTAAAACTCCAGACGAGTCTTCATTTGTGTCAGCAAAAACGAATTAACCCTTGTGCATCCTTATGGACATTTTTGTCCTTTTCAGTTTTGTTTTTTTGATCACTTTGCCTGTGTTAAAGCTAACTGCAAAAAACTTGGCACAGGTGTGTATTTTTATTGGAATTTTACTATTTCACCGTCATTTTCTTAAAAAAATATGTTTTGCATTAGGTACAAAAAATACTCCCCCTCAGCGCCTTTTGGACAAAAATGTCCCCATTGAAACCCATTAAAACTGCCATTTTTAATCCCCGGTTCAGTTAACTATAAAATTATGCAATCTTTGTTAAGAGGCTTTCATTCTGATGGCAAGGCTTCAAAATTTTATTTTTTACTATTTTTTATCAGATGTTGCCATTTTTTTTAAGTTTGGCCAATAAAACAAATATCGCTTTATTCCTGTTTTCTACTTCGGCATACTACAGAGCCAACTGGATAAATTATGCAACAATATTTGTGTGGGTGTGTTGGTATGGATGTCAGAGTGTGGTTAGTATGTGTGTTATAAAAAAAAAATATGTGTGTGTGTGCGCATGTGTGTGTTTGTAATACTGAGAGAGAAAAACTGCAAATTCCAATCCAATCACTGTGAGCACCAGTGAGGTTTTGCTGGCACCCAATGGGGAAAATATGTTACTACGCCCAAACAAACTGTTACCGAAAGCTCATTTTTTGAGATATCATCCTCAAATTTGGAACACAACCTATTTAGATTTATGGCTTTGATTTTTTGCAGTTTTGAGTTCAACCTGATTTAAAAATATATATATTTTATATAAAATATTTTTTTATAAATAATTTTCATAAACTTATACCTATATAACTTTTTTTTGGATTTACTTATTATTATTTTTTTACTTCAGCAATAATCTGCAAAGGGTCTTCTTTAAAATGATACCAAACTTAAGTCTGTGCTCCAAAGCGCCACGTTTTTATGACAGTTTTTTGGCATGGACATTTTTGTCCTCTTTTTACCTATGTGTAACTTTTTTAAATTGATGCACAAGGGTTAACTATTGAGCACACTCCATTTAGAAAGATAAATATGAATATTAAATAAATTAAAACAATGGCTGGAATGTAGCTAAAGTATTTGTCGGTGAAGTTCAGATTCAGATTTTTTTAGGTAATTATTCAAGTCAACTGTCAAAAAGAACAAAGAAATTAATTCTTACGCAGTGAGTGTTCTCGGTTTCCTGCAAGTATTATTATTTGATTAATGTTAGATATATCTAATGCAAACATTTTATATTCTAGACTAGTAATAGGCATTTGTGTTTACATAGTATATGTGTGTACTGTGTGTATAATTATTGTTTTTTTTCTTCATAATTTGCATTTATATGTAATTATTTTATATATAAATTACACATTTTTCTTAAATATATACATGCATCAGAGTTTCCGCTAGAAAAAAATGGTGCTGGTCAAAGTGAACAGCAGTGTTCTCGTTTTACGGACATTTTGATGATATGCCGGTCAAATATCGCATATTAATTAGTCAAGTTGCAACATATATGGCTTCTAACATATCGCATCTTTTCACGCTCAAGTTCGTTATTTAAAATGTAGATGCGCGCGGTATGCGTGTTTATAATGGAAACGACGCAGTCACGGTGCAACCAGGATGCGACGCGTTCATTTTTCCAAGCGCATCCCGCGTCGTATCGATAAACATTTCGGTGTGGATTGAGATAGAGGTGCTACTGTTATTTAACGGAAAAAAAATTGCCAGTTTTTTGGAAGTTTCGTTCAGACGGATTCAGTGTTATCTCTTATTTTTTAGTTATTTAAGTAAAAAAATATATATTTAGTGTTGGCCAATTTTATGTTTTTTTTATTTGTATTATTTTACTCTGTTTTTCTCTGTTGTCACTGTCAGAAATGCTGCAAGAGCGTGAAAATTTGATCTGAATCCAGATCGATAAGAGGAGCGATGTCCACAGACTCGATGCTTGTAAAATGGCAAATAATCCTTCTGACCGGTCGGTGTGTTTTTGCTTTATACATTTTAGGCTCAGATTCAGATTGTGTTAGGGGGGTGGGATTATTAGGACATTTTAATTGGACAATTTGACCAAAGAGATTTAATTTTGTCAGACATTTAATTTTTTTCCCGGGCAATGTCCGGTAATTACCGCACAACAGAAACCCTGATATACATGTGTGTATTTACTGTATACAAAATAATTATACATAGTGCTCACACTTATATTATGTAAACACTGCATTATAGTCATTATATTATGACTGCCCAGCATTAATTGTGACCCTTTGGATGATTTACAACACTGAACTGGTTTGGCATTGAAACCTCGCCACGAGTCCACGACAGGCATGTTGGGCCAGAAGTGCATTTGACCATTCACATCAGTGTTCACGATCACGTGTGCCTATATGTATACCTATATGCGTTCAAAAGCAGCCGTCTGTCAGTCAGAAAGCACAGACTGGATTCATGACTATAGTTTTTCTGCACCAGTACGTCCCAGTACTACAAAGGACCACAGACATACGGTCATGGGTATCATGTGTGGTCTCTCAGCTTCATGTAACATCAGTGTTTTGAGAGATCAGCCGTTTGAGTGTCTTCTCTGGGTCACATCAGTGTTACGGGGAGGTTGCTCATGTGAAATGTGTATCAGATGACAGTCTGTCTATTGTATCTCGCATGCTCATGAATGTGGCGAAGCCCTTTTGGTCATTTGAGACCTGCACCGGGTGTGTGGCATGGTTCTCAATGTGTGCGTGTGGTCTGTGACTTAATATTCATGCTAACAAATGAGATATCTGCAGCATTTTGAGGTTTAGCTTGACCTTTTCGCTCATACTTCACGCAGGAGTCTGGGTGTGCATTTGCATAAATACTGCAAATGAATTGTGTGACATTTTCCCAATGAAATGAATTTCACTGATGGCACTGCATGAGAAAGATCCATTAGTGTCCAGAGGAGACAGTGTTTCATTATAACCGATTCTACAGTGACTGACTTCATAATAACTCAGTGAGATGGTATATTAAATTAAAGACCACACGCCTAGTTACAGTTACACAGATCACACATAACATGGAGCAGATCTCACATGTGAAGAACAGTTATTTCAGGAGGTTAAATGAATATCTTCTACTTCAGGTGAATAGGAATTATATTAAAATGTACCATACTAAGTTTTTTTCTTTTCTTGTTTTTTCCATGCAGGTGTTGTATAACTCCATCAAGAATGAGAAGCTGGAATGGGCCGTGTAAGTACTTACACATTCACCACCACCATTCATGTCTTTTAAAAAGAGTTAACAGAAAATTGTGGAGAAAAAGCAATAAATTGTGCTTTATAAGATGTGCTATATGGGTTCTAGCTGGGATTCCCATGAGCACATGCAATATTCACTGGCCCGCAGATCCTCCGCCAGCACCTTTCTAAAGCCTCAAGGCCTTACAAGGGGTGAAAGAAATGAGTGGTTTTATTTTTATCTCCATCATCGCTGGCTTTGGTGCCCGCAGCACACCAATACACATCAAATACATGCTCCAATTAAGGCCCGAGTGTGTGATGGTGTGCTTTTCAGTCAAATGATTAGATTGGTGGCATTTGAGACATGAGCTGTAATTATGATCTTGAAAACATGACATTAGACTGACAGTGTGCCTCACTGATAACAGTCATAGAGCGAGACATCGTCCCATTGTGCCCAATCACAGCCAGACCTCGCCAACTCTCTGCTCTAACCTAGGGCTGTGCGATTATTGATTAACCTCTCTCAATATTTTCTGGGATTTTATCGATAACGATAATTAGATGATATTTTGGTACCTTGACAGGTTTGGGACTGCCATTTTTAACCTAATTATATGCATGCATCATCTTTTGGGTCAATTTAATAAATTAAGTCAAATTCAATTATAATAATAAGACACAATGGGGCTGTTACCAATCAAATAAATTTAAGTTTGAAGAGAATTCATCTTTGCCTTGCAGAGAGAACACAGAGGCTGCCGTTTTCATTGCATTTGAAGTGGCATTTAGATGAGTGTTTAATGAAGCTCAGAGGTGACAAATGATTCATTCAAATGGCTGATTCATTCAGTAATGAAGCATTTGACTGAAGCATTTGTCTTAATCCATTTTAGTCATTGATTCAACGGATTTGTTCAAAATGCTGATTCCTTCAGTAAGGACACGCCTGTGTGTTGCTCAGAGACGCAATTACAGTGCTGTGGTTTTGTTTTGGAAAATATTTTTTGGCGAAATCGAGCAAAAACAGGCAATATGGCATATATTAAGTCACTTTATATTAACTTCTTGTTTATTAATCTTCAAATCTAAAATCAATATCACATTTATCATGCTGAAAACTGCACTCTTTGTGTGATATATATATATAAACTATATTTAATGATATAAATATTGTGTAAATTAGTCTAAATGTGCATCCGCACTAGTCCAATCTACAAGACTACATCACATAGTTAATGCATGCGCTCTCTGGGTGTGTGTGAGGGATATACTGGATAATGTCAGATCGCACTTCATTAAAACAACAATTACGATATCGCAGACGATATACATCACACACCTACTCCAACCACAAACCAGAGCTCGCTCTGCCTGAGCCGGAGGAAACGATTCGAACCTTCAAACCCATCTCTGTTGCTGAAACATGGAGTGTACTGCAGTTATTTGCAGATTAAATATTACGTGATATCACGTTTGAATATATTGTTTATTAAAGCAATACGCCCTAAAAACCATTGTACCAAGAAACCAAAACATTAAACATTAAAATGTACTGTTTTTAACGTATAACACAAGATATGAATACAAAACATATACATATGATTGTGTAGACAAAAATGATTCAGTATTGAATCTGGAATGTTTCTTTAAATCAACTTTGCCGCCAAGCAGCGTTTAGCTGAGTGGTTGCTAAACAACACCCCGACCACAGTGGTGGAGTAACACTGAATTAATGAGGGCGCGGGTCTGTGTTTATAGAGGATTTTACAAAAGCTATAAACATAGAATATTTTGCAAAGAGGGAATTTGGTTAGAAATAAAACTGTTTCAATGCCTCAAGCCTTGAATTTAAATTTTTAGATGAACCCTTGCTATTTGTTGAAGATTTAAAAAATGTAGAGATTTTAAAATTAGGCACATTTTTCATTTTGTTCATTTGTTCATTTTGTTCAACTCACACTTTTGAAACTTGTTTGGTCCACATTCAGTTTTTACTGGGATTCTTTGGATCTTTGCTTAAAAAAAATAAAATAAAAAAATTGTCCAGTATGCACAAATTTGGCTAAAAGGTTCTTTAGTGCAAACCCCACAAAAGGTACAGTCTGTATTTTATTTATTTATTCAAAATTATTGCTCTCAGCAATGCCCTCATGAACAGGAGATGAGACATATTGAAATGGTACTTAGTAAATGTTATTGCCATCTTACCCTGAATGTATCTGAGCAGCCAGGGCACAACACCACCTACTGCCCCAGAAACTCAGTGAAGATGGTTAACACATGAGTGATTACACTAGGCACATCAAGTTGTGAGAGTGGTCTCTTTAGATTTCTATGGCCCAAGTTAATTCACTAATAATAAATAAATATTCACTAATAATAAATAAATCGACTGAAGACAAGTGCTGCTGTGTCTTAGCAATTCTTTTACAATATTTTCACCACAATAGTGCTTTCTATGGTAGATTTTTTTTCTTTTGCACCTTACTTGAATTTACTTATAGACCATTTCACAAGATGTAAACAACACTGGTCCAGAAGCACTTCCTGTTTCAGTTTTTTAACACTGCATAAAAGCTGGGATAAAATACAACCAACAGAACATTTAAAACTGAATCAAAAAGTTAAACAAACATCTTTAAGATGTTTTCTTTACATGTGAAATAAAGAAAACAGTTACAAACTGAAACAGGAAGTGTTTCTGGACCAGTGTTGTTTACATCTTGTGAAATGGTCTATAGTCGACACCCTAGCGTCTACAGTCGACACTTGTAAATAAATTATACTCGGGTGAATTCACCCAGGCTTTAATCACGGCCGGAGGATCTCAGACCAGTTTCAGAGACAATCCCACCAGCAAAAACAATTCAATAGTTTTTAAGGAACAGGAGCATGACAAAGGTGACATGATTCATTACATAATTTTCCTACAATGTGATTGGTTCTTATTCAGCAAACACTACTGTTTCTAGGGAAAAGCTTTGTTATTCAAAGTGATGAGTTTATAAATTCAGATATCTGTCTGGTTTCATTTTACCTTTTATTATATTCGGACATGATTCAGTCACACTGACTGCCTTTGACCAAATTGTTTGGAAACATTTCAGGTTTCAAAAGCATATAATTGTTAATCCTGCAATAAAAATAAATGTTAGTAATAATGAATTACAGTGGCGGCTGGTGAAAATTATTGTTGGGGGGGGGCTGAATAAGAGGGTGGTCTGGTGGTTCTCCCCCAGAAAATTTTGAATTTAGTAGATGTGATTTCCTGCATTCTGGTGCATTTTAGGCCTTAGGCCATGCCCTTACCTATACCAATAAAATAACTTAAACCAGTCAATACCAATGGTCAAATAATACAATAATAATAATAACAGTTTGACAGTTAATGATAATGAACAAGTTGCATGTTTATTATGCTCTGTGTGCTGACAGAAAAAGTGCAAACGCATAATATTGATAAATTAAAATATAGGTAATACAAAAAATAATAGGTAATACAACAATCTAGTTTAATCAATCCCCAGCTGTAGACTACATATTTTTGACAAATTGACAATTGGTTAATGGATAACAATGTGTTGATACTAGAGAAAGAGAGAGAGAAAAGGCTCTGAAAGAGAGGGTGGGACAACATTCTTGATTGTAACACCCAAGTATGAGAAGAAAGTTGATTTTAACTAGTATGAAACACAGTAATCTAGCTCAGAACTTAAAAACATCAAAAAACAAAGCAAACACACAGGTATTAATATTCCTATAACTATTTTAATATCAAATGTGTGTGAAACAGTGTTTATGTGTGTGTGAGTGAGTGAGTGACAGAGACAGACAGCTCAATTCCCACAACTAACTTTACATTATTTCCACTCGACGTCACTGGCGCTGCCATTCTGCTCTCATCTGAGGTAAAAAAAATGTCCCGTGGTGCGCGTGCACGGTGCACTCCCCTAATCTGATACTGTGGGCGATATTTTCAGCGCCCCCAAACCATAAAATTTGACGGCACTGATTGGCGAAATATAAACTTTTTTGCATAGCAACCGGGGAACTATTGGCTTAAATTCCAGCACTGTGGGGCTGAGCGAACTGGCGCCCTGAGAAGACAGCCTATTGGCTATACTACTACACCAACATGATAAAAGTAACGAAAGTGAATGCAAATATCATTCTGGTGAGTTCAAAACACTTTTCAAAGTAAAACCATTATTAGCATATAATTAACAGATTATTTTTCAAAATGATAAATTATAATATATATTAAAAAAACAGACAGACAGGTCGGAGGGAGGGCGGCGCCCCAGCGCCCTCTATGGGCGAGCCGCCCCTGATGAATTAATTAGGAAACGCAGTCACACACCTGCAGGTTATAGGTGGGAAAAAAAGACCAAGTAGGTCAAAAAATCAACAACAACAATAAAAAACAACGAACTCCTGCACACTATCAGTACTTGCAAATGAGTTTCAAAATTGTATTAGAAATGTTTCGGTCTCACGACCTCCATCAGGCATATACAAATATTCAAAATCATTCCCATTTAAAATAATCACATGAAAAATCAATGCACAGATCCATTTGCAACCAATTAGGCTCAATGACTGAATACATAATTAACACCATATCATCATAAACAGGTGCAAACATAATAATGAAGAAAAAGTAATAATTAATTGAAAAATCCACCACACTTCTTAGAACCGGCAGACAGTGTTGGTAACATTACAAGTAACAAGTTATGTAACCACATTACTTTTTTTCAACTAATAATGGACATTTTTTAAAACTTTAAAAATGTACAAAAAAAAAATCTGTTATGCATACAAGAAAGACAAGTGACTTTGTCTCTCATGTATTGACTGACAGCTCTATTGTCCCCATGTTGGGAGAATCGTAAGTGCAGAGGCGTGTATGTGAAAACATGATGAGTATTGTAGTTCTAGACTAAATGTGAACATCAGTTTACTCATCTCACTTGTGTTCCTCAAAACAAAAGGAATTAAAACCTGAAAAGCAAACTCTAATTATTATGCAAACCTCCAATAATTAAACGCATTTAATTGGCTGCACCAATCACATCGCCGTATCTGATAAAGGTGGGCCAGAGGCGAGATGACGACAGCGCTGTGACGTTGAACTCATTGGTAAACATTGCAGGATGGCTATGGGTGAACACCAGTTGTTAACGGCTTTGCCCGCTACAATGAAGGAATTAAAGGACAACTCCGGCGCAAAATGAACCTTTGGTCTAATTACACATTGTTACCTAGTCAACCGTTATCTGAGATTTGTTTTCATGATTGCCGAATGTAAATAGTTTTATCTATAAAAACAGTTTAGCCTATAACGCTAGTATAACGCTAGTCTATAGGGCATAGAGTAATGACAAATAAAAATCACTTTTTATTACCACTAACAAGGCTCAAAATAGCCCCACAGTAACACTGTAGCACAATAAGGATCCATATATTCAAACCGAAGCATTGAGAACTTTGTCAGTGTCCATACCGTTTAATAAAAAGATATTTTATACACACAGTCAACTTTGCGAATACAGGAAGAAGCCATCTTTGAAAAATAGTCTCTACCAGTCGATCTACGAACGCCGATCCAAGTGCGCTGGTGAGATGTGAATAAAGTGATAATGTGAGCGCGAACAGTAGGCAACATGTACATATTAAAGAGAAGAAAGTGGTTCGTGTTTGTGTGTCTTCCGGAAACAACGGACCAAATGAGATTCTGCACAGTTCAGCGCACTTGGATCAGCGTTCGTAGATCGACTGGTAGAGACTATATTTTAAAGATGGCTTCTTCCTGTATTCGTGAAGTTGACTGTGTGTATAAAATATCTTCTTATTAAACTGTATGGACACTGACAAAGTTCTCAATGCTTCGTTTTGCATGTAAGGATCCTTATTGTGCTACCGTGTTACTGTGGGGCTATTTTGAGCCTTGTTAGTGGTAATGAAAAGCGATTTTTATTTATCATTACTCTATGCCCTATATACTAGCGTTATACTAGCATTATAGGCTAAACTGTTTTAATAGATAAAACTATTTAGATTCGGCAATCATGAAAAAAAATCTCAGATAACGGTTGAATACGTAACAATGTGCAATTAGACCAAAGGTTCATTTTGCGCCGGAGTTCTCCTTTAAACTTGGCTTTTTATCTAAAAGAGGAACAGAAGACGGCGCTCGATTCGGTCTTTTGCAAGAAGGACATTTTTGCAGTTTTGCTGACCGGATACAACAAGACTGTAATCTGCCAGTTAGCTCCGCGTGTAGTGAAGCATATAGGGAGTATTGCTGTGATTGGTCGCAGTGTTATCCAATTGCGTGCAGTGATATTTTCAAGTGCATGCATGCATGGTGCCGCCCCTTGAGCTGGGCGATTTACATTACTCAATGCCAGACCCTTAATCTTTCGGATTTGGGTCTGGATTTCCAGGCTAGTTACATTTACCAAAAGTGTGTCTGTGTGTTATTAAAAAACAAACAAGCAAACACGGTCTAGGAGAGAAAAGGTGACGCTAAAATAACATAACTGTTTCCATAAAAAGTAACTAACATAACTAGTAACCTTTTTACAGAGTAACGCAATTTTGAAAAGCTTTACTTTTAAAAAACGTTCCCCAACTTTGCCAGCTGAACACCAGAAAATACCATAATGGACTGTTATTATATAACCTCTATAATAACAGTCGATAGCACTGTGGTGAAAGTATGCGCAATCTCCGTGTGACATTTCCGTCATCAGTAGGGACCGTTTACTTTCGTGTGCAGCCCAATGTCTCCCGGCCAATGGAGTTCACTTTGAAAAACTGTGCGCAAGATTGAGTGTAATGCGGAAAATGAAGTATACCCTGCCCTTCAGGATGATTTTAAGGGATGGAACAGACCCAAACAGGGGCACATTCCCTCACCCCCAATCCAATTGAGATGTCTCTATATCTCACCCAATCTCAGCCAGTCAGCTGGATCTATAATGTCTGGTTCAGATCACACGATTTTAGCCCGATTTTGGCACGATCCATTTGACGTAGGGTGCCATGGGGATTCGTAAACGACAACGGGTGTCGGGACGCAAGATTCGATCGTATCATCTCGTATAGTGTGTCATAGTGGGCGACAACCTACGTTGCGTCTGTGATGCATCACGACAAAAAGACTAGCATGTTTAATTTTTTTAACGGTCGTCCACCACAGTTCTGTCACATGTATGAGGTTGACCAATAGGAGCACAAGCTTTTCCGTATACAACTTTCAAAAAAGACAAAACGAAAGAGAGATGATGGTGCTAACGTTAAAACTAGAAGTAAAAATATATAAGAAAACAATATTTTACCTCAAGTTCTCTTTGGAGGATTGACAGCCCATACTGTCCTCTTCGAGCAGGGTTCTCAAGTCACACTCACACGCCTCACTGTGTATTTCTCACGCTGAAAAGGCAATGCCGAGCAATCCAGGAACTCACTCGCTACGATTTTCGCCTTAATTCTCGATGACATCACGCGCGCCGTTAAACACGGCATGCGATGACTGGTCAGGAAGTAACGTGTAGTCTGACATGTGTCTTGTCCACGACACGACAAGATTTTAGGAGCCAAAATCGCGTAATCTGACACAGTGACTATCGTAACAGACAAAAAAAAAATCGTGTAATCTGAACCAGGCATAAGGGCTACAAACAGGCCAAGAGCAACACACAGCCACAAGGCCATAATGCCTAGCGACTCCCCTGCTGCCAACAAACAAATACGGCTTGCCGTCTTTGTTTCCAAATCTTATGAGTTTTGAGAATATATTTTAACATCTAAAATAATTTCATTACGTTTTCAGATATTTCATGTTGTCTTGGGGTAAAATAGACACACATACATCTTTCATTTCTTTGGTGCTGAAGGTTACAATTATACATTCTTCACGTGTGAAATAGCCTTTGCCCTCCAATAAGGGTGCAACTCTTTCTGATTGCTTTGCTTTACAAGCAGCACTTATTCAGTCTGGCACTAAATCAGAGTGAAAGAGCCAGTGGAAACACCTGCAGCCTGTGAACTTTTGGTCAATAGCTGTAAATAATCCACTGATTTAAAAATGTTTTCTGCTGTATTTTATATTGTATTAGAAAATCATAAACTAACGCAATTGAAACCGCTATCGTCAGATGTATGAAATGTATTATCAGTTCCAATTGATATTTTAATAAGATTGCCAACATTTCTCATCTAGTGATGATTTAAGTATTTCTTTGTGTGTATTGCACAGACGTGTTTCCAGCCCTATTTTATTAGATGGTTTATTTAAATGTGCAAAAGTGCGGCTGATTCTGGTGTGTTCCTAACCTCCTTTAATTTGTCATCTTGCTGAAATAATCTGCCTCTATCATCATATATCTGGGTTTTTATAGCGTTTTCTAGAGTACGTAGAGACTGAGCACTAAACAGAGAGAGGGAGAATGACAGGATCTGTTGTAATCTGAAGTTGAAATGAGGGTGAAATGAATTGTTTTCTGATTTGAGGTATGTTGATGGCTTATTTTGCGAGTGGGTAAATCCCATCTGCCGGTTAATGGTGTGATTCAGCTCGAGTAAGTGCAGGAGAACTTCTAAAAGGGTTATTTATATGCCGAGCTACTGTGAGTCCGTCTGCAGGCTGAGACTGCATTGACTCGTTGCCAAAATAAGTGTTTATTAATGTTTCTTTTTGTCAGCTTTTCTTTTGAAGAATAATCTGTATATACAGTACTCCTCCTGACTCTCCTGTGCTTCAAACATATGCCGTGGTAAATGGCTGCTTTTGGGATTATTAGTTTCCTAGCAACGTGACTGACAGAAGCTCAAACCTTCAGGACAGAGTCCAGCACAGTGCTCACATTTACTGGAGAACCTAGCAGTCTTCGTCTCCTCAACCGTTAATATATAGACACGCGGGCGTTTAGTGGCACGTGCCCAGTTGCTCTTCAATTAATGGTCTTTAATCTTCTCGTCCTGCTGTATGAAACAGAGAAGGACACCATATTTACCACTGTTGTCTTGCACTTAGATTCAAACTTAATGGATATTTCACCCAAAAACTTTTTTTTAAAACGTTTTGCATCTACTGTGGTACACAAAGAAGTTTTGAAGAACTGGTTGCAGTAAATGAATGGGCATAGAAGCTTTCAAGACTGAAGGATCCAAAACACCTTATGAGTAGTTTATACAAGCTTCTTCATTATTATTCACTAACTTCACTATCATTATTATATTATCAGGATTCTTTAATGAATAGAATGTTTTAATGAACAGCATTGATTTGAAATAGAAATCTTTAAAAATATATATCTTACCAACCACAAAGTTTTGAACATTAGTATACATTCATCACGCATCAAAGGTTAATCACGAAAACAAATTTAAAGTGTTAAAGTTGGAAATAACTATATAAATGGGACATAGAGAAATTCTCTTACAATTAATATCTTTGCATTATCTATATGTGTTGATTTGGGACTCAATTTACTATTTTGCAAATCACAAACATGGCCAGAAAATGTACTATTTTCTATAATACATTATTTTATAATATAATCTTTTTTTTTATAAAAGTTTCAGTTTAGTGTGTTAATTGCAGCAGACATATAGCTGCCTTTTGTGAATAAGTTGCTATAAAAGAGCACATGAATTACATTTGCAAGAATGACAATGACTTGGGGTGTGTTCACGATTGCTCTGTTAGTGCGGTTCATTTGAATAAGTGTGAACGCTGCAATCTGAACCCTGGTGTACGCCAAACAAGCGAACCGAGACTGAAAGATGGGTCTCGCTCCTCTTCCAAACTAACTCTGGTGAGGTTCGACTGAAATATGAACACAACAAGGGGCCAAAGACATGTAAACAAATCTTTTGGTTCGGTGTTACAAATGCTAATGTAAATGCTAAACAGACTAGGACTAAAAGGTTTTTTTTGTTTTTTTTTGGTTCCGGACCAAGCAAACCGATCTACACACCTATTCTACACATTATCTACACATGGTACAGCACTATCTGGTTGACTTGTAATAAGTAAATTGTAAACTGAAATGCACACCAGTTTCATCGCAATTCTATTATTGGGGGTATTTACATTTGGTTACTTAATGAGTTTCTATTGATCGGACAGGTCTCTGGTCATAAAAAAAAAAACAGGTTTAAAATCCTGCCAAGACTCTTTCGGGATAGACAGGAGGATGGATAGATTTGTAAGAGCACTGCCTTGCATGCATGAGTGAACAGTCATGATGGAGGGACTGTGCAAGCACTAACTGCCATATGGGGAGCATTGCACAAGTGAACTCTGTAATTGCTGCATATAGTGCATTTATATAGCCTGGTTAAAACCAGACCATTCTCAGTTGTAACTGAGTTATGGTCTGGCAAAGCGTCATAGACAAATCATTTCCAGAGGGGCGTCACCAACGGACGCCGTGAGTAGACCTAAAACCAATGAGAGCGATGAAGGAGATGACGTATGCAGAGCAGCGGAGAAACATCTCCGAGTGTTGTTCTTTGCTTGGTTTTCAAATCGCTTAAGATAGCTGATTCATGAGTGATGTTCGACGGTGGCATCCATCTTTGTAATGTAGGCTACAAAATCTGATTCAAAATCTCAGTCCTGTCGTCATCGTGTAAAGCCCGCCCCAACGTTTCTAATTGGTGCCACGATTTTGATGGATTGGAAATGGGTTTGAATGAGCTCTTTGCCAGACTAACTTTCAGAGCAAATCTAAATCTAAAATTGCCAGAAGTTGTCTGGGTTTTCCCAGGCTAGCATTTATATCCATTTTGTGGAGAAACATCTATGTGACCTAGCATAAATTGGACAGTGCAAACCAATCAGACGCATGAATTGTCTTTATTTGGTTTTTGCTGTCATTTAAATGCATACAAAAGATACATTTAGATGCCGTCAACTGCTTTTTCCTGCAAATGACAGATGAGTCAGGGTGTTTATGTGGGGATTCCAGCAGTGAAGTTAAATAACTGCAAACTCTCCCACACATCAGACCATTAGTCTTTTACTCCAATGCACACAAGTTGTATTAAATGCACACAAAAGTTGTATTTCCACACGTTAATTGTATAGAACCTATTCAAACTCTCACTATAGATGCTTTATTGATGGTTAGGGCTATGGAAGAGTTGTCATGGATGCATTGATGGGATGTGTGTGTGTTGTAGTGATGGAGATGAGCTGAAGAAGTCTCTGTCCGAGCTGGCCGATAAGAACCACCACTCTCACACTAAGAGCATCAGTCGCATCAGCAGCGGCAGTAACCCGTTCCTGGACATCGCACATGACCCCAACGCTGCCGTCTACAGAACCGGCTTCTTGACACGCAAAATACACGCCGACATGGACGGCAAGAAAAGTAAGATCCAATCCAGAGTTCTGAAGTTTGTGCTGTTCATTTCATTTGCATTTCATATCTCCAATACAATAACTGCATGTAAAGTGTATGATCCATGCAGAAAGATTTTGATATGGTTATACAGTAAAACACTCTGAAACTGTGTTGTTTAACATGATTTAAGATTTATTATTTTTAGTTAAAGTTTAAAACACCATGATAAAAAGCAGTTTAAAGGAGAACTCCGGCGAACAATGAACTTTTGGTCTAATAAAACATCGGTACCTAGTCAATCGTTCTCTGAGATTTGTTTTCATGATAATCGAATGTAAAGAGTTTTATCTCTAAAAACTGTTTAGCGTATAACGCTAGCAATGGGGGCATTGACTAAGTAAAAAGAAATCGCTAGTTTATACCACTAACAAGGCTCAAAATAGCCCCACACTAACACAGTAACATATTTGAGGCTCCATACATGCAAAACGAAGCATTGAGAACTTTGTAAGTGTACAGACCGTTTAATAAGAAGATACTTTATAAAGACAGTTCACTTCGTGTATACAGACAGGAGCCATCTTAAAAAATAGTCTCGATAAGTCAATCCCCGAACGCCGCTCATACAGTTCAGAAGTTCGCTGAACTTCATACAGTTCAGATCACTCAGCACGACGTTCGTGGTTTGACTTATCGAGACTATTTTTTAAGATGGCTCCTGTCTGTATACGCGAAGTGAACTGTCTTCATAAAGCATCTTCTTATTAAACGGTCTGTACACTTATAACACAAAGTTCTCAATGCTTCGTTTTGCATGTATGGAGCCTCAAATATGTTACTGTGTTAGTGTGGGGCTATTTTGAGCCTTGTTAGTGGTATAAACTAGCGATTTCTTTTTACTTAGTCAATGCCCCCATTACTAGCATTATACGCTTAACAGTTTTAGAGATAGAACTCTTTACATTCGATTATCATGAAAACAAATCTCAGAGAACGATTGACTATGTACTGAAGTTTTATTAGACCAAAGGTTCATTGTTCGCCGGAGTTCTCCTTTAACTAAACATGTATTTTGCTAAAAAGCTAGACAGGTCGTTTGAATGACTTTTGAAGCATTTTGATGTATTAATTCTGAGTAATTAAAAGCCTTTTTTATAAGCAGGTTATATTTATGACTCTCCACAAGTAAAGCTTCTGGGTATGCAGGGAAAGAGCATTAAATAAATGCTGTGTAATGTGATCGCGGGTAAAGCAGGTGTGATTCAGTGCTTTGGCAAGCACACACGGTGAGATGGGATTTTGGCCATAGTCTCTCATATATTATGCCCACTTATTTTTCCTTCCTAATGAGATTGTAGAGTCACTTGAAAACCTGCTGAGCTGTTCGTGTCTGTTTGAAGAGACGTGCCGGTTTCAGCTCGTCCAGTAATGAACAATCTCAAACACGGACAGTTGATATGATCAAAAGGAATGTTTAAGATGACTGAAAACTGTAAATATTTCTGGTTTTGCATTATATACACTACTGATCAAACTTTTGTGATCAGTACAATGCGTTATATGCAGCATGAACGCATTAAATAATCAACAGTAACAGTAAAGATATATTTATAACATTAATTATATAAAAGTTATTCTTTTGAACTTTCTATTCATCAATCAGAAATGTTTCTTGTACAGCAAATCAAGTTCTGAAGGATCATGTGACACTGAAGACTGGAGTAATGATGCTGAAAACTAAGCTTTGATCACAGGAATGAATTACATTTTTGATTATTTAAAAATAAATTGTTATAAAATTTCGCAGTTTTTACAGTATTTTTGATCCAATAAATGCAGATTTAGTGAGCAGAAGAGAACACATCTTACTGACTTCAAATCTTTGAACTGTAGTGTGTGTACCCTGTCTAACTGGGTTAGATGTATAATAATATAGAGGCGGTGTTTGAACATGTCTAACAGGGTAACTGTGATTTACTGGCCGGCTCTGGTTTATTGGACAGCCCACGCTCCAATGCCAGCCATGCCAGTGCGGTCTAATGAGCGCATTACAACCAGGATAAAAACAGCAGGGCTTTAGTGATCTGATGCATCACATGCTGAGGGCATTCAGGCCAGTGTCCCAGAGGTGCCATCAGTGCGACGCCACACACTTCTGAGAACCATAAAGCGCCCGGATGCTTCCCAAAGCTCCTAAAGCACTGCCGTAAATAAAGCTATTCTGCAGAGACACCGTCACGGAGTCACTCGACAGAGAACATTCTAGTAATGCCCTTCAGAGCTGGAACAGAGCACTAAAATGCTTATCCTAGGTTTGAACTTTTCTAACAGAAAAGGATGGAAAATACAGGACTGTAGGAACACATAAATATACACATACACTAGGGGTGGCACGGTTCACGAAACTGACGGTTCGGTTTGTATCACGGTTTTAGGGTCACGGTTTTCGGTTATTTTTTTCTTTTAATCTTTAACACTCCAGAAATGTACTTCAGCATGTGATATATAGCTTAATTATCCACACTTTAGGAAACAGTATAAAAAAATGATATTCATGCAATCATGCACAAACTGAATTTGACTTGACTTTAAGCACATTTTGGGACTATCAGAGGAAAGCTAGGTGAGATTTTGACACAGCAAGAGAGAAGACATTGACATGCTTTTCGTTTATTTGGCAAAAAAGAGGAGAATGTGTATCACTATGTCTCAAGAACTTGTGCATTTTTATCACACAAATCTTATTTACACAAAGAAATTAACTTGAATTTATCAACTGCCAACTTATGTAGCTCTTACAAAAATTCTATCTTTTAAAAGAAAAAAAGAGGAACTCTTAAGACACTGACTTTTATGAATAAGTCAATATACATGAAAACCTCATTAGCCGCATTTCCACTGCCGGGCTAGGGCTGGGCCAGAGCTAACAGCGAGCCGAGCCGAGCTAGTGGCCTCGGGCCTCAAGCACCGGACTTGCGTTTCCACTGCCGGGCCAGTAGCCCCACAGCGCTGCCCCAAACCCCACCCCTAACACGCCTTTCTGGATCAAACGTCATAAAACCCAACCCATTTCAGCGGGTATTATGAGTTAATTTATTTTTTAAATTAGTCAAGTCAAGTCAAGTCACATTTATTTATATAGCGCTTTTCACAATACAGATTGTATCAAAGCAGCTTCACAGTGATAACATGAAAGTAGCACAACACAGATCAACAACATTGCTAAACACTAAATAACCCCAACTGAGCAAGCTCAAAGCAAGCCAAAAGCAAGGCGACAGTGGCAAGGAACCAAACTCCATCAGATTGGATGGAGAAAAAATCTTGGGAGAACCCAGGCTCAGTCGGGGGCCAGTTCTCCTCTGGCTTACATTCATATTGTTTAAATATAATTATTATTAAATATAAATATTGTTTATGAATCAAACGGCGCCATAACATATCGCAGGCGTTGAGTCGTCTCTTCACAGGCGTTGAGTCGTCTCATCACAGGCGTTGGGGCATCCGAAATCCCCGTGAGAGGCTGGACACAAAACTGGACCTGAACGAACGCCATTTTTCTCGGGACAAGCGTCCCGAGATAACAGCAGAAAGGCAGATGGGAAATAATTAGCATAGCTGATGTTCATAATGATTTCCGTTATAACTCACAAACTCTCCGTAACCTGAACTCTCCGCAACCCAACCATACGCGCCGACCCGTTTGTCTAAAAGGCTGTCGAGCCCCACTGGTGCGTTAAGCAGTTTCAGTGGCAAACGGTTCCGTATGGATTATTAGGAATTAGGAAGATAGCATGTATATTAACTCACCTGCCGTGGCTGCAATAGTGTTCCGATTGTCTCGCGAGTCGCCACTTGGTATCCTCGACAGACCAGTACAGGCGATTCTCCAATTCAAGCAGCGATTTTTTTTTTTTGTTGTTTTTTTTGTTTTTTTGCGCGATATAAAAAGTAGGGCTGCACGTTTTCAAGTTTTTCATTAACCGTTAACCGAGGCCCTTTTAATTTTTAACACCTTTAAGAACTGGTTGGACCCCATTTGAAACGAAATTAATTATAGAAATAAAACGCAGTAAGTACGGAGCAGTTAAAGCCGCATTTCCATCACCCTTCAAACGGAAATCGCCAATTGAAAATAAGCACATTGACACGTCCATTTCGCAAAAACTCTGTCCTCAAATAATAATAATAATAATCATTATTGTAAAATTTTATTAGTCTGCATATGTAGAAGATGCCTTTATCCAAAAAAGGAACAAAGCACAAATAAACACAATATTTTTGACGCATATCCATCCAGTGTGTGTTTCACTGCAGTTCTTTCAGTGGAAACAACTTAAAATACTCTTTCATTTCTGGTCATACAGAAAATAACAATAGCCTACATTATTCGCAAATACATTTATTTGCGTAAACTCACAATAACAAGAAAACGTTGTGCTTTGACAATCAGGCGCGCTTCATGATCAGTGAACTGAAGCGCGAGAACAGAAACAGCCACCGCATTCGAATTAGTTCGTTTTAAATTGGACATTTAAAGCTTTAGTCTACAGGGGTTATATCCTTTGTAGATTAAATCTTTAAACATCCAATTTAAAACAAACAAATTCGAATCGAAAGCCAATATCTTCTGACTATGTAATTATGTAGGTAATTAATTTCTCTCTAAATGTGCATCCGAAAATGGAGATATGTTTTTAGCCGAAAATGATTTAGAAAACAATAGTTTATTAATAAACAATGAATGCCTCGTTATTTTATATTATTTTATTATCAGGCACATTTAGCCTAGGGCCTATTATAGCCTATAAATCACCTATAAATCCCATTTCTAGGCTGTGGTTACGGCTCTTCTCATTCAGCACTGCGGGGAAAATATCATTTCCAGGTTCTAATTTGGCCTCAGAAAACCAGTAAAATATAAATTTTTTTCATATTAATTTGTCAAATATTTTAAATGTTTAAAGGGGCAAAAAAAATCAAACAAATATCTGAAAATTCGTCGATGTGTAGCCTATATATTTTTGCGCAGCATTTGGCATAGACCTACAGTTCAAATGAACATTTTGGTGTTCAATTTTGCGTTTTACAAAATACAACAACCGTTCATTTTTCATTTTGCAATTAGGCCAACGGATTAAATAAGGGGAAACGAATGAACACAAAAGTAGACCGTTTGGACATAATACGAGGCAGAGTTCTTTTTTTAAAATTCATAAAAGATACAAGGAATAGCCTACTAGACAAAACCTCAAAGAAATGCCACAATCAAGACCGCGGAGCAGAAATGAGGGAGAACTCTGTCTCTTTCCCTGCCATTAATGCTTGAATAACACGCACGTCCATAAATAGGCTAATAATAATGTCTAGTGCGGTGGCTGTGATAGACTACCAACGTCCGTTGCCATTATTTTTGGAATGACTTATCGCACTGGCCCTAGCACGCACTAGCACGGCCCGGCCCTGGCCCGGCAGTGGAAACGCGGCTATTGCCTATAATTAGGCTATAGCATTAGCAAAGGCCATAAACATAAAGTGAAACATAAGTTCAACCTTAACACAAAAGACGGTATCAACAATGCTTCTATTCCCAGAGAGTGAGAGTACCTTTTTTTTCACTTGAAATTAAAGTGCAGGATTTGGAAACATTTGACCGAAGCTCTTATCTAAACATAAAGTGCCACTGTAGCTAGTTATAGTATGTAGTAGTATATTAAATTGCTAGTATGTAGTAGTTATATTAAAATATCATTACATGAAATACAAAATGTTCCCACACACTGGACTTGTACCATAGACTTATACGACGCTGGCGCATCCTCCAACTCCCTCATCTCCCCCACTTGCAATTTCTCCGCGTGCCGTGACCTGCATACTCCACTTTTACTGGCTTGTTTACTAACTTGAACCGACGCTGCACAGAGCGATCGGTAATGACTTCAAATACCGCGAAAGTGATTGAAAAGCATACGGAGCTGTCGTTCTCGCACTAGTTTGATGTTATTCACCGGTCGCTCTGTGCAGCAGCGCCGGTCCAAGCTTATGTCGTGCGAAAAGAAAACACACGTCACATACGGGCACGAGGCTACATTGCGCATGCGTCGAACCGTAAGACGCACACACGCTCTGAACCGAGACAGGCGAACCGAACGGTTCGGGTGTTTTTTCATGTACCGTGCCACCCCTAACATACACAATGCTTGAGTGGAACACACAGCGAATGAGAGGGAATGAGAACGGATTCTGTTGAGCTCCAAAAGCAGTACAAAACTAATCGATCTTGCTTTTACTATGATGTTGCTGATTGTATTGAGTACGCAGAAGCATACGGTACTATCATTGATTATCTGTGAATAACATCTTAGAGATGCACCGATATAAATTTTGGCTCGTAACGATAACCGATAATTCTTTATATCTGAAAGCCGAGAACCGATAAATTGGCTTATAAATCTAAATCCAAATTTTTATATCATTTTTGAGAGCCTGATTACAAGAACAAAAGTCTCACAATTAAAAGCCGTGCTCACAGCTATAATGTTCTCATAATAAATGTATGTAGTCTATATGACAGATTTGTGATGCACATGTTGTACTTTACTGTATTTTCCTTTTTTGAAGGGATTCCAATCATATTTAAAGCAATTCAAAAGCATAATGTTTAGAGATGCACCGATTACAGTTTTCTAGGCCGATCCCGATTTCCGATTTTTCCTTGAGTTTGACCTGCCGATACCAATTTTAGCCGATTCCGATTTCATTTTTTAAACCACTTTACAGTACACACAAAAATGTATTCTTCTCTTTAATAGAACATTTTGCATAGAACAGTTTGAACAGATAATTGCTATAAAACAGAACTATATAAATTACTCCTGGTGTGGGAAATTCACACACATCTAAAGTGCAGTGTTATGGAAGAACCATTTCCTTTTCACATCCAATAACCAAAAGAAAAAAACTAGATATATATATAGCATTTAAATTTAATAGCATTTTTAAAATAAATATAGCCTTGCAGTATATAGATTTCTCTCTCTCACACACACACAGGCCAATTGCAATCACTTTTACATCAATGGCAAGTTTTATTTCTCAAACAGTTCTTCTCTCATCTGACACTTGTCCAGCCAGGATAAACAGGACAAGTGGAGCATGTGCATGGAAACCATTAGGAAATAATAAAAACAAATTTAAAAAGTCTTCATTTTCTTTTCTGACATAGCCTAGCCTACTTCAGTTCGTTGAAAAAAAAATGTAAAAAACAACGTGCTGCTCCCGCTTGCGGTGTGAAACGCCCTTAATTCACAAGGTTTACAACATGTGCGTTCAGTGTGCAGTCTGTGCACGTGTGATACTGATGCACAACATTAATCATGCGGCGTGTGAGTACATTTTACCGGCATAAAATCGGCAAATGCCAGACTGACCGGCCGATCGCCGATCATGGCCGATCACGTGAAAATCGGCCTATTCCGATCACCAGCCGATCAATCATTGCATCTTTAATAATGTTGAACAGTGCTGAAGAGTCTCAGCTGAAGGAAATAATACATTATTTCTCGATTTTAATATTTCTGGCTAATTTTCTCATCTGCCCGATAACGGTAACGTTAAAAATGAACATATAACGACTGATGTCGGTATGGTGGCCGATATATTGTGCATTAGGCTTGGGCGGTATTACGGTAATATCGTATACCGCGGGATCTAAAAATAGCAACGGTATCAGTTTCAATATCATCATACCGTCAGAAAAAAAACCCAATGCACTTAAATAGGATATAAGTATCCTATATAAATCCTTAAATAGGATATAATATCCTATATAAATGCAATGTTTTAAATACAATTTATTTAATGGCTAAAATGCTTATATCTGGTTCTCATGACGTGACAGTGTGGTGACGAGAGAGTCGGGAAGAGAGGGCTAAGATTGCAAGTTGCGCACCGAGTGACTTGGTCTCGAAGAAGAGCACGACTTCTGCAGTTTGGCAGGGATGGGCATTTCAAGCAAAAATAATATTTAAAGATTGCCTGGTATTATTCAATTATTATTTGAAAATAAATGCTCCACCACCACATGCACGCACACATGTATGTAGTCTAAAGCGGGCCGGACCGTGTAACGCTTAAATATAAGCTAGGTTTGAAAAAAAAAAAAAACGTATTCCTTTCATATTTTTTTAATAATATGATGTTTTTCTATGTATGTTGATTTTATGAAAAGGGAACTTCATGAGATAAGATAAGATCATAAAATGCGCAATATCGGAAAACTTTTGGAATGGGTCAGTCAGACATGATTATGACCACTTATTACGTTTTGTTTTGTAGAAATCCTTTCTTTAAAACGAATTTCGTTTTGAATAAATTGCATCTTCATTTTAATGTTTTTTCATCAACGAATTGCCTGGATTAATTAATAATAAGCAAATATAGTGATCAGGACACGCGCCGGCGCGTGACTGGAGCGCGACTCATACATAAACTGAACCTCGCATATAAGAAACAAGTGAGTAATCTGAGAAGTGTATATATATAGTAAGCTTGAAATGTCTACTTTTAAACAAAACAAACAATCTAAAAGAAATTGGCTGCTCTCTGCTTATGTTTAGGCTAATTCATATGAAGTGTGCATTACTCTTCATTCGCGTTCACTACCGCGAAGATGCTAGTTTGCATCGTCAATGCAGTCTTTATCTTTGCAGCAACTGACATAGTCAGTCAGACATGATTATGACCACTTGTTATGTTTTGTTTTGTACAAAGCCTTTCTTTAAAACGAATTTCGTTTTGAATAAATTGCATCTTCATTTATTTATTTTTTTCATCAACGAATTGCCTGGATTAATAAATACAAAGCAAAGATAGTAATCAGGACACGCGCCGACCCGTGACTGGAGCGCGATTCATACATGAACTGAAACTCGGCATATAAGATGCATGTCTTAATGATCTGAGAAGTGTACAGTATATATATAGTAAGCTTGAAATGTCTATACTTTTAAACAAAACAATTACAAGCTAAAAGAAATGGGCTGCTCTCTGCTATAGGCTTATTCATATGAAGTGTGCATTAGGCTACTCTTTATTCGTGTTCACTACCGTGAAGATGCCAGTTTGCATCGTCAATGCAATCTTTATCTTTGCAGCAACTGACAAAAACACTAGTTTATTAATAAATAATTTTATCTCGGCTCCACTCGGCTCGCGTCGCCGAGTGGACAGAGCTCGTGGCGCGTGATCTCCATAAATGCGCTCCCCTCTCTAGAGGAAATATCACCACTCTGCTCACATTCTCTGGTGTGAGACAATGTGCACCTCCTGTTTTCTAATAGTTGATTGACAGCTTTTAGATGCATTATTGGAACCGACACTCTCTGGTTGAACGTGTCATCATGTGTGATGCCGTCTGAGCCTTATCTCGTAATTTTTAATTAGTCACGCGGTAATACCGTATACCGCGGTAAAATAGGGAGGAGGTTTGACGGTATGAAAATTTGGATACCGCCCATGCCTATTGTGCATCCTTAATCTTAAATTTGAGTTTGTTCCTCACAAAAAGGATAGGACTTCAGAAGACTTAAAAAATGGTGCGAGTCATATATGGACTACAGTTATGTTAGTTTTATATCTTTTATTAGTGGTTTATGGAGTTTAACAGCCATGTTACTGAGTGGAAAATAGTAGCACATCCAGTGAATATAAAAAGTACACACACCTGTTTTTGTGATGTAAATCATCTGATCAATAAATCAGATAATTTCAGAACTTTTGCATGTTTAATGTAAAATTACAATCTATGCGATGCCACTGAAAACCAGATTGACACGTTTTGCATGTCCTGTGCACAGATGTTCAGATCTGACTGGGTTGTTCAAACATTGATCTGTCTTTTCTGAAGTCTTTCTACCGTTGGTTCAGATCATTGTTTTGGATCAGTCATGCTGAGGTGGAAGTTCTCTTCATATTCAGCTTTCTGTCAGATGCCAGAAGGTTCTGTGCCAAAAACTGACTGGTTCTTGGAGCGACTCATGATTCCCCTCTCCTCCACTGAAGCCGGCTTCTGCACCATCATGCTTCACCATGGCCATTCTGTTCACTTTCAAACTTTTTACATGGTTTTGGGAGAGTTGATAAAGGTTTTTGCAGAGTTTAGCCAGGCTTGGATGTTTTTCTTTTGTGTCAAAGTTTTGCATCTTGGCGTTCTGCCCAATAGCCATAAAGAGAGAGAATATGGGAGATAGAGTCGAACCAAAAATGGCTAAGTCCCCATATATATATATATATATATATATATGTGTGTATATATATATATTTTACTAGTGTCTGCAGGGCACTATAGTTATATATATAACTGACATCTTATTCCCAAAAATTCTTCGAACAGTGACTATGTGTAAAATGTATAAAAATTTGGGACCAAACGTTATTCAGACACTTTGACCTGATCACATTATATTGAGTGTTTTTTCTTTAATTGGTAATGCTCTTTTTACACACAGACTGAAAAACATGAAGCATTGCTTGGTCACTGGTTGAGCTAAACTGGTATTATCTAATTGTGTAGTTAAATTTAACAGCTGACAGATATTCACCATAATTCATGTGTGAGAGTCTAACAGAAGGATGGACAAAACCAGAGAGCCGTCTTCTCATCAGTTTTGACCCTGTTCTTGATCGTGACTGTTCTGCCGCACTTCTCCACTTGAAGACTGTCTTCACTGTGCTCCATGGTTTTTCTGATGCTTTGGAAATGTTTTCAAGAAATGAAGGGCAAGAAAGGGCACACAAAAACCTTTGAACATTGACAAAACCTTTGACTAATGATCCATGGCTCCTGTAGTCGAAGCAACTAAGAAGATCCTTCAGGAGCAGCCAGGGTTTATCTGGAGTTAATGCTGAAGGCACTGAAGCTTGATCATTAGTTCATTCTCAACACAGTCACATACACATTTATAAAAGGGTGTGCTCACTTATGCAGTCTGGGTGGTTTTATTTTTTCTCTGGAACATGTCACTTTGGTTTTCAGTGCAAATAGCATTGGTCGCAACAGGCGGCCCATGGGCCAAAACCGCGGCGCAGCCTGAAAAGTTCTGAAAGACATTCAAAAGAGTCTGTGAGTGTGGATCGCTAGACACACCTCTAAAATAACCACCATGAAATGTCTAATATTATATTAAATGCGTCTGTATAGCATGCGTTGTGTTTATGCGCTTTATTGCGTATAATACACACGCACCCCACACCACTACTAAACCTACCCATGCATATCATATGGACGTAAACAAATTTTTGCATATAAATTGCACGACAAAAACAATGCGTGCTATAGAGACGCATTTAGTTGGATTGGGTTGTCGTTGCAGATAAGACACACTGGCTTTGCATTTTCAAAACTAGTTAGGATGAACACACAATCGTCTTTTCATTATTCTTTGTATGGCTATTTTTGCTGTCAACTTTCCTCTTTAAACTCTTTGATAGTGTCATTTTCTCTCACCAGCTAGCTTCAATGGTAACATCACTCTACACACACAACATAATAGCGTACGTGTGTTTTGACAACGCGGGATGTGTTGCAAGTTGCCGCAATATATCGGGTGACGGGGGTGGGTCAGTCATGATTTTGACCACTTCATTAAGTTTTGTTTTGTAGAAAGCCTTTCTAAAAATTTAATTTAATTTTGTATCATTTGTATCTTATTTTTAATCAAGGTTTTGTCATCCAATTGCCTGGATTTAATAAGAAGTAAATATAGCAGACAATATAATCAGGACATGGAGGCGCCGGCAAGATTGCATTGCTTGTGAACTGGAGCTCTTATAAATGAACCGAAATTCAGCATTTAACCCTCAAACGGTCTTCGGTCATTTATGACCGTAAAATTTTCTGTTTTGAATTTCTAAAAATTCATCGGAATGTTACGAAACTTGGTGACTTTTATGGCATTATGTATGTGAACACACAAAGAATTTGAGGTCATGATCTATATACATATATATATGAAGAGTTCAGATGCAAAAGCCTCTAAGTGCCATTTGATATTTTCTTCTAGAATGATCATTTTTATCAAGCTTGTATGTTTAAGTTCAGTAATTTCACTTAAATTGCAATGAAGATTACCTATTAATTGTCATTGAAGTGAAATTACTGAACTTGAATATATAAGCTTGATAAAAATGATCAAATGGCACTTAGAGGCTTTTGCATCTGAACTCTTCATATATATATATATATATATATATATATATATATATTATATTTCCATGGCAAAAATGGACCATAAATATTGCATAAATATTAATAGATTCAATCAAATTGTCTCAAAATACTAAATTACAAAGAATAAATACTATAGAACAAAAATAAATTGCATTGGTTTTACTGGGATGGAGGAAATTTCATTTTTAGGGGTCCGGTCACTTCTGACCAGGAAGGCTCAGGATGTGACATCGAAACGAAGACCGTCTGAGGGTTAAGCTATCTCACAGACACGAGAAATATATAGAAAGCTTAAAAATGTCTAATTTCAAACGAAACAATTCAAAACGAAAAGAAACAGACTACTCTCTGCTTATATAATCCATATGAAAAGTGCATTTCTCTTTATAGGTGCGTTAACTACTGCGGTCACAATTGCAGCCGACACAGACACTAATAAACAATTAAAATGTCTCCTTGCTATATTTGAATCATTTATAAGCATTACTTTTGTCGGTTCCTTGTGACAGCTTTTGAGTTATTGGCAGCGTCACCCTCTGGTTACATGAACACCACCGAATCAGCACTGAAAACATCAGGACAATAATCGCACAACCTATCCGATTTTTTATAATTAAATCAACAAATCGAATATTCGAAAATCGTGACTCATCCCTACAGCTTTATTAATGTATCCAGTGTACCCAGACACCCCTACACAAATGTGGCTTTTTGTTAATGACTGTCCTTGGATTTAACACAGAGTAAGAGCTCACTGTAACAGTCTGTCACAGGCAATTCTAGTTGCGTTTTTCATCAATTAATTTCTTAAATTATCCATTGATTATGTTCTGGCCTGCAATCTAGAGTCAAAAATATGTTTTGTCCCGATGTCAACCTTACTTGCTGTCTGACCCCTGGCAAATAGGCTGTAATTCCTAAATGAATGGAGCAAAAGTTCTGCTTTGATTTGTCTTTAAATCAAAAACATAAAAATGATACATTTTTCTTTACATAGAAATAATACCCCTGAAATAATGTTGCAGAATATTATCATCATGATTTTAATATTTACATTGTTTGTGTTCTCTAGCACCAAGAGGAAAGCGAGGCTGGAAGACCTTTTATGCTGTTCTCAAAGGCATGATCCTCTATTTGCAGAAGGTTTGTTTTTCCACTCTTTCATCTCCCCCTCCTCGCACTGCTGATTATTAAAATTTCCATCATTTCCTGCAAACGTGATCAATAATAATTCAATTTCTCCTCCTGGGGGACTCAGATGGTGAGAGGTAATCACATTCACACGTTTATTTCGGGTCTGACAGACCTTTTCAGAGCCCATCAAAGAAAGAAGCGCAGTACAATAGTTTATTAATGTGCTCCATTTGATCTGGCATGAGTTGCTCGGCTGTGCAGCGATGCAGAAGTCACCGGCGTGAGAGGTCTACCTGTGCTTATATTAGTGCTGGTGACGGACTGTCCCGCAGCTTCAGGGTTCAGGCTTCATCAGCTAATGATGTTCAGCAATCACACCGAACGACTCTCATCAGAGGAGCAGGAGATGTGCTGCCGGATGGCTTTCTCGTTATCATTTACTGTGGAGGAAATAATAAGCTTTGAAAGATTAAACTTGTAGTGGCTTCCTTTTGTATGTGCTTGCTTCTATACGGGAAAGTTTATTTTATTCTATTCCAAACAAGTTTGAGCAAAACTTTGTTTCAAGCAAGTAAACACTTGAAAACAAAGCTGTGTAAAAAGGTAGTTTTAATAGAGTGAAAAACTATCTACCTTCGCACTTCCCCTTCCCAGATCACTACCGTCTGCTGGAAAATGCAATTCATCCTGTTTACCACTGAAAACTAAGACGTATAATGAATTTAGTAATAGACTATAATGAAAACATTGTGTAAATTCTGTCATTGTAACTTTATGGCTCCAACATCCTGGTCCCTTAATTGATGATAATTTATTTTAAGGCAATTAAATATGAAAATATTCATATGAAGAGTTCAGATGCAAAAGCCTCTAAGTGCCGTTTGAAATTTTCTTCTAGAATGATCATTTTTATCAAGCTTGTATATTTAAGTTCATTGATTTTACTTAAATGGCAATGATACTTACCTATTAATTGTTATTTAAAGGGTTAGTTCACCCAAAAATGAAAATTAAGTCATTAATTACTCACCCCCATGCTGTACCAACCCCGTAAGACCTTCGTTCGTCTTCGGAACACAAATGAAGATATTTTTGATTAAATTTGAGAGCTGTATAACTACCACATTGGCTGCCTAAGGGACTGCCTCTTGACGGCCCAGAAAGTCAATGAAGAAAATTTTAAATATCCCATGTGACTACCGTGGCTCAACTATATGTTTATCAAGCGACGCGAATACTTTTTGTGCGAAAAAACAAACAAAAATAACGAGTTTATTCGACTATTCCTTTTCTTCCTTGTAGGCCAGAAACGAGATTTCCTTAGATTTCCACGACGCATGCGCGAGAATTGCGATCTGAAGTAGTGTAAGCAGATAGCAATTCTCGCGCATGCGTCGTGGAAATCTAAGGAAATCTCGTTTCTGGCCTACAAGGAACAAAAGAAATAGTCGAATAAACTCGTTATTTTTGTTTGTTTTTTCAACATTGTTGTTTTTAACAAAACAACAACGTTGTTTTTTCAGTATTCGCGTCGCTTGATAAACATATAGTTGAGCCACGGTAGTCACTTGGGATATTTAAAATTTTCTTCATTGACTTTCTGGGCCGTCAAGAGGCAGTCCCTTAGGCAGTCTATGTGGTGGTTATACAGCTCTCAAATTTAATCAAAAATATCTTCATTTGTGTTCCGAAGACGAACGAAGGTCTTACGGGGTTGGTACAGCATGGGGGAGAGTAATAAATGACTTAATTTTAATTTTTGGGTGAACTAACCCTTTAAGTGAAATTACTGAACTTAAATATACAAGTTTGATAAAAATCATCATTAAAGAAGAAAATTTCAAATGGCGTTCAGAGGCTTTTGCATCTGAACTCTTCATATATTGAGGAACCATGAAAAATACACAGTAAAATGTATTTTTAGTTTAAAGATCTTCATATACATAGTGCATACACAAACGCACACACACTATAACACTCACTCACTCACACAAACACACATTCTCTCACTCACTGTGTGTGTGTGTGTAGGACGAGTATAAGCCAGAGAAGGCCCTGTCGGAGGACGATCTGAAGAACGCCATCAGTGTGCATCATGCTCTTGCCATCAAGGCCATGGACTACGAGAAGAAGCCCAATGTGCTGAAGCTCAAGACGGCTGACTGGAGAGTGTTCCTCTTCCAGGCCCAGTAAGATCTGCTCGCAGACACCAGCACTGCTACACACAAACATTGCACACGCAACCACACATCTAATGTCATGCTTCAGCTCAAGCTCAATTAAGCCTGGTTTGTCTCTTCTGGTGGTCAAATTCCTGCGTGAGGTTGACTGTGAGTTGGCACAACTGTGGTCATGTGAGCCTGTGAAACCTCTTCTCTGCAGGAGCCCTGAGGAAATGGAGGCCTGGATTGGGATAATAAACTCAGTGGCGGCCATGTTTTCGGCCCCGTCATTCCCCGCTGCCATTGGCTCTCAGAAGAAGTTCAGCCGCCCGCTGCTGCCGGCCACCACCACACGCATGTCTCAGGTGCGTTCACGAAGAGCAAAGTGCGATTTATGATCGCCTTTACGATTGTTGCTTGTCAGACTGTGCGAACATGATCCTCGCTGTGAGCCATGTCACATTGTAAGATCTCAGTTGTCATTAATGTCAGACTGGGTGACAGTCAAGATGTGTTACAAGCGCAAGAAAACTCATCTGAAGTTCTATATCACTAATCAATTGACGCGTTCGGTGACCGTGAGCTGCATTACACACGGGACTGAAACTGGCTACAAACAAATCTCTAACGTTAATTTTGTTCACGGCTTTTCTTTGGCCGTCAAAATTAAGTCAAACTGTAGGACTGAGAGTCGAATAATCTGACACTGCCAGAGTTTCATCTGAGGTAAAATTTAATCGTCATTGTAGCAGCCCTTGGATCCAAAAAAGAGAGTCTCGACTGATGCAAATGTGTCCTTTATATAGCACTGTGAAAACTGTATTGAAAACATACACACAGCAAACATTTCACACACTTGTTTTCACGATTACAAACATCATTACACAAGCAAACATTTAGGGTGACAAACATTAATTATACAGCTCATAAAACCATACATATGGACAATATTATGAATTATCAATGAATGAAAACACATCATACTTCGCTGCGCTCATCAAGGAATGCAAACAATCTATGATAATCCTCTCTTCCGTCATAAAACGGGAGTCAAGTTTCAAGTTCATGAATAAAACACGAGATCTCAGCTAAAATGCATGTAGGCTCAAACACAGCTGCTCCCCATTCACACCGTTTAAATGTTCATCAAGAAAAAAGGACAAGTCTCAACATTACAGGTGCACCAAATTTCCGGTCATTCACATACAAATAACAAAAGCACATACAAAATATAAATATTTAAATAAGTTACACAGGGTTCCTACGCAGTTTGGAAAAGTATGGAATTTGATTTGAGTAATTTCCAGGTCTGGAAAAGTATGGAAAAAGTAAATCAGAGTATGGAAAAATATTTATGTTTCCAGACTATTGTACCGTTTGTTCATTTTCTAAATATAAAATTAATCACTTCTAAATGTATATAATATGCAATCATCTTTTTGGCGTTTGGATTAGGCTGCCAGCGAGCGCTGCCTAAAGATCGTTTTTACACTTGATCTGCCTGAGTCTAGGTCTGCAGTGATTGGTTGTTAGGCAGCAGTTGCCATCACAGCGCCCCTACCTCAAACAGAGTTTTACTAAGCATCTTTGACTTTGACATCTTTGACTAAACAACTAAACATGACTTTAGCTCTATTTTCTAATTTTCTGGTTAATTGTACATGAACATCCCTTTTGTTTCTGTAGGGGTTTACAGTTATTTAAATTTACAAAATTACAAAAATGAACAACATTGCACTGTACAAATGTACAAATTTAACATGATAGCATACACATTTTGACTCAGAGTGTAACATACTTGTCGGTGCTGTTAGCATTGTGGGAAAGTGCGTCACCATGTAGCGCCATTGTGCTTCAGGATCGTCTATCTACTCTCCTATTCTAATAAAATTCAAAAACGCCAATAATAAATCATTGGAACGTAAAATATTTGTTAGCAGTTGAATTTTAAAACAATTTATCAGAACAAGTTAACGGCACACTTCGCAGTAATTCCGTTTTTGTCAAACAGCGACTCCTGGAGTCGCCGTGGAGTCCTTGTGACGTGCTACTTACTGTAGTGTACAATAGTACATTGTGTTTAATTAGTCGTTTAATGAGATCTAATATATGTTGTTAGTGTTGAGAATTTTTCACGTGAATAAATACATAGATCCGACTCGGTCCAGTGGCAGAACTTTTGCCAAGCGTGTCAGAGGGTAGTAGTAGTTTTTTTTTTCCCTCATCAAAACCGATTGTTTATTGGTGGTTGTATATCAAGCAGGGACACATTTTTTTGTGCATTAGGTTTTGTGTAACAAACATAGAGAGTCTCTCCGCAACGGATTGAAGTGTGCGTCCGTGTGAAGGCTGTGCGAGTCACAACAGAACACTGCCTTCACGCTACTGATCGCAGCCGCAACGAGCACTTTGGTCACTTGATTTCAAAAACACATTTCAGATCGCCTCTTATTTAACAAACGAACGAAATGAATGCTCGGGGGGGCGAGACGACCACCATTCAACCAGAAAGAAGTCATATAACCATTCCAATAACTCCAAAGCTGTTCAGTTCAGCTACAAAACCTGCATAGTTCCCCTTTAAATATGGTCGGAAAAATCTGTATGAGGTCTGGAAATTTGAGTCTGGAAAAGTATGGAATTTTGAAATGGAAATTGTTAGTCAGGGAGCCAAAGTCTCAAAAATGGGTTGAACCTGACATGGTCTGCCATACTTTTTATTTGTGTTTTTTCTGTTAACTTTGACCCTAAGAACAAATAATTGGAGGGTCTGCTCTGCCGGAAATATCGCGAAAAAAAATTGTGGGCATTTTAGTGTAAGCACCCTTTATTTTTTATCAGAAAAATGTGAAAAATTATTTTTTTCATCAAATTCTTAGTGGGTTGGGTAGGTTCTCAATAAATGCATTCCAGATACACAGAACACATGTGCAGACAACATCCACTGAAAAAATAATTCTTAAAACACATTTCTACATGATTTCGCATCAATTTAATGCAAAAAAACAGGCGTTTTTTCACTTATTTTCCACTATTTTCATCTTTACTTCATTGGCAATCAACTATTCCCTTAAGTTATGACATCAGGCAATATGCCATTCTTTTCACCAAACACTATACTCATTACACAGAAAAAATTATAAAAATCCAAACAAAATCAATGGATCTGTGATGATTTCACTACTAGTTGGTGATCAACAGGCTCAGAATTTCAATAGAATTTTAGACTACTCTCAAAATTCTTAAAAACATGCTGGATATTTAGCATCATGGCTCACTTACAAACACACACACACACACACACACACACACACACACACACACACACACACACGCACACACGTGATCTTAGTAATTTTTATGAGTTTGGAACAACCAACCAATGGTTACCAACGGTTACCAACAGACTTCGAAGCTGCTCATCATTGTCTGTGGTAAGTGATAGTGACTAATATACCGGTAGGTCTGCCCCAGAGTTTTGGGAAAAGAATGGTAATATGGATACTGTAATTGTAATTAACTGAAAGGACCACACCAGTCTTCAAACAATAATATTTCTGATGATTTCATCCCAAACATATCCCTGTAGCAGCAGCATTCATTCTCTACTAGTTTACTTAGCTAGCTTTAGCCGTTTTAGCTAATGTCGGTGGTTTCTTTAAACGGCATTACTCCTCACAGGTATGGGGTAGAGAGTAGAGACTTACTTTTTTTAAATGCTTAGGATATTATTCTCTAATAGAGGTATGTGTCCTATATGTTCAATAAGCTTCAACCGGAAGTTGAGAAATTGCCAAAATTTCAACTGGACTTGTTAGGTAAAGAAATAGATATGAGAATAAATGCTGATACGTTTGGAGCGAGGAATCATTGGAAATAAACTTGTATGAAGCCTGGTGTGGTCCTTGAAGTGTTTTTCATGTCAGACAGATAGTAGGCTAGTAAGGATAACTAAAGGCTACATTAAACGTTAGCTGCCATTAGCATTAAGCTTCATGGCTAGTTGTTACATTGCGGTTTAGAAAGTTTAGCTAGTTAGCTTGTGGCATGAATGGCCACACAGACAAAAAAAACAATATATAGCTATATTGGATATCAGACTGTACACAATAATGAACAATACAAATGTTCTGTAAAATGTAAACATACTATATAGTATGCATAGTTTGTTTTTGTTTTTACAGTATATAGAGTGAGTGATTTGTCAAAAGCTAGTTAGCTAGTAGTAATAATAATAATTCATTTTATTTGTTGGGTGTCTTTCAAGACACTCAAGGACACCTTACAAAAAGTAAAAAGTAAAATTTTGAATTGATATGAAATCTGATTGGAAACCAATGAATGTTCCCTAAAACTGGAGTAATATGCTCATTCAACAGTGTTTGTGTAATGATCCAAGCTGCTGAATTCTGAACCATCTGAAGTTTATCAATACAGGATGACACTCAGACTCTTAACCTGAGAAGAAAGAAAGATAACAGAGTCGGCGATAGTAAGTGTAAAATTTCCACAATTCCACAGTTTTGATTGAGTACCTACTATTAAAATTTTAGTTCCCTTTCAGTCGATCACGTGCGGCGTAACATCGACGTGACAATGTAATCGGGACCACTTCTGGGATCGCATCACGTGCCCCACTCCGCAGCGTGGGTATAGCAGCTTCGAAATCCGTTGGTAACCGTTGGTTGGTTGTTCCAAACTCATAAAAATTACTAAGATCATGTGTGTGTGTGTGTGTGTGTGTGTGTGTGTGTGTGTGTGTGTTTGTAAGTGAGCCATGATGCTAAATATCCAGCTTGTTTTTAAGAATTTTGAGAGTAGTCTAAAATTCTATTGAAATTCTGAGCCTGTTGATCGCCAACTAGTAGTGAAATCATCACAGATCCATTGCGTGGGTATAAACAGGAAGCGGGCGCACGCACACATTGTCTTTCACTTAGGAGCCGAGCTTTCGTCTGACTGAGTTCTGCAGACTGGTGCAATGTTTAAGATTCTAGAAAAGCAAGACTCTGTATCCACTGCTGGTGTGACTGTGCGATCAGTGGTGGCCTCAAGGATTTTCACAGCATTGCTTGTGTGTGTGTGTGTGTGTCGGTCTTGGTGGTCGTTCCTCTTTGAGAGTGTACCCCGATTACACCACGGCTATCCTTGGGTACTTTGACACTGAATTTTTGTGTTTTCACTAAAAGAGCAACAGGATGTTTCAGGATGTCTTTCCGCTCGTGCGTTTATGGATGCGGTCATTCCCTGGCGCCAGCAGATGGTCACAATAGTTCCTTTTCGTGTTGGGCATTCAGCACGCTGAGGCAACTTTTGTGAATAGTTCATGTTTTCATTGCGGGAATATGACTATGACTGTGCTGAGATTGAGACTTGCTTACCTCAAGGGAGGTGCAGTCCCCTCGCCTATGTCCCGATCTAGCTTTTATTTTGGACCTCAAAATAAACCTACTTTGTGTGCATGGTCAGGGTGATCTGAGGGTGATCTGAGGATTAATGTGAGGACTTCCCCGCTGAGGCAATCTCCTTGGGTCCCTCACACCTTACAAGCGCTGCAACAACCAGCCATGTCCTTTGGGGCTCTGCTTGATGATCAGATGTCGATCACAGCATTGTAGGGGGAGCTTCAGTCCTCTGGAGATGAGGATTCGGCTGTGTTGCCCCCTTCGAAGGAAACCGCACGTTCCATTGGTCAGGCGATGTCCACCTTGGTGGTCCAGGAGCACCACCTTTGGCTCAACCTGGCCGATATGAGGGACACCATTAAGAATCGGTTCCTGGATGCCCCTCTGTCCCAGGTTTGGTTATTCGGCGACGTGGTTGACAGCTTTGCCCCACCCGTTCACTGGTCGCAGACCCTCCATCCGCTCGTCACTGAGGTCGACCTCCTGGGGCATCCTCCGCTCCTGTGAAGCCCCAGCAGCAGCCACCATCCAGGCCTCAGTGTGGACCCCACAGGTTTATCTGTTTGCCGCCCCGGACAATTCTCACTACCAGTCGTTCTATTCTCTGACCGAGGGGACCCTCGGCATGGATGCTCTGGCACACAGCTGGTCCCCGGACCTACGCAAGTATGCGTTTCCCCCAGTGAGCCTTCTTGCACAGACATTGTGCAAGGTCAGGAAGGACGAGGAGCAGGTCTTGTTAGTTGCGCTGTATTGGTCCAACCGGATCTGGTTCCTGGAACTGGTGCTCCTCGCAACAGCCCCTCCCTGGCCCAGGATCTGCTCTCTCAGAGACGGGCCACCCTATGGCACCAGCATCCAGACCTGAATGCCATATTCTTCGTTACAGCTTTGAGGGATGAATTCCATAAATACTTGGAAAGCCATGGAGTTCACAATGTTACCTCATACATATCAGTCCTTTATTGCCCACCTTAGAAGGCACTTTGAAGTAGGTGGTATTTTTAAAATAATGGTTGTGCCACAGAAAGTATGTTCTATTTGCTCAGCATAAATGAATGTTGGCCACATGCTCTCAAAGTTGAAGGAACTTAAGGAGAAAACGGAAGAGGCAGAGTATGAAGAAGAAATACTCATTTACAGTTATCTGATGCTTTTATCCAAAGCGACTTACAAGTGCTATATATGTCAGAGGTCGCACGCCTCTGGAGCAACTAGGGGTTAAGTGTCTTGCTCAGGGACACATTGGTGTCTCGCAGTGGATTCAAACCAGGGTTTCTCAACCCAAAGGCATGTGCCTTATCCACTGCACCATCACCACCCTAATACTCTGCATACTTCTTGCAGAATATGAAGAAGAATGTGAGTTGACACCATAGTCTCTTCCTACAACACTGCAACTAGAATACGGAAGGAACTCCAGGACCAACCTAAGCAGGCCCTGAAGGAAGCAAGACAAGCCAGAACAGCTCAAGCCAGAGGAAGTCACCAGATCGCTGGCAGTATGACTGAAGACCCAACACTGCAGCAAGATATCATACCTGGAGGCATCCCAAAGATTGAGCTGTTATACCACCTGGCATGGATGATAACAGATGCATCTCCAGAGTTAGGTGAAGACGACGGGTGAAAGTTAGTCTTAAGCAGCAAGAACAAGTTCTCAACCTTGCCCAGGATGTCTGCCAAGCAGTTGCCAAGATCCCAACACCGAAACACGTTGGGATAGCCGTTAAGGAAACCAGAAGTCAACCGTGTCACTCCTAAATAGATTTAGGAACAGCATCAGCTACAAAGAAGTACATATATTTTACAACAATGGCAGTTGAAGAGCAGACAACTAGGGATGGTGCCTTCATACCAACGAACCTGAAGGTTTGACGATTCACACAGTTTGATAAACTTGACTTCCCAGAGTACACAAAGGATGGACGAACACTGCATGGCAGTTCATTCCAAGCATTTACCATCCCAGATACCATCCCCGCAACTGTGATAAGCTATGGTCCCATCTTCCCCAAGTCACCAACAAACTATTGGAGGACCTGGAACCAAATTGCACTGCTCCTACATGGAAATCATTCCAACATTTCTCATCCCAGATACCATCCCTGCAACTGTGATCAACTGTGGTCCCTTCTTCCCCAAGGCACCAACAAACCACATCTGATCATCACTGAGCGGGGTGGTTATGGCGCAGTGGATAAGACACATGCCTTTGGTGTGAGAGACCGGGGTTCGAATCCACTGTGAGACACCAATGTGTCCTTGAGCAAGACACTTAACCCTTAGTTTCTCCAGAGGTGTGTGACCTCTGACATATATAGCAATTGTAAGTCACTTTGGATAAAAAGCATCAGCTAAATGAATAAATGTAAATGATCAATTCACTCCTCTTTTTTCATCTACTATTCTTCTCTCTTGTTCAGTCCACTCCTGTCCTCTTCACTCTAATCTCCTCATTCTACTCTTCCCTTCTGTTCAATCCTCCACTCCTCTTTACAGTCCTTTCCAATCGTCTGCTGACTTCTCTTCTCGTTACCTTTTCCTCCACAGCAAACCCAATAAGATCAGAACCAAATCTGCCAATGGAAAATATTGTGCATTCGGGTGAAAGAAATCTAGATGTTTGACACTACTAGGTAACTAGCTTTTGACAAATCACTCACTCTATACTGTACAGTATTATATACAAAAAACAAACTATGCATACTATATAGTATGTTTACATTTTACTGAACATTTGTATTGTTCAGTATTGTGTACAATCTGATATCCAATATAGCTATATATTGTTTTTGTGTCTGTGTGGCCATTCGTGCACAAGCTAACTAGCTAAACTTTCTAAATCTGAATGTAACAACTAGCCATGTAGCTAATTGCTAATGGCAACTAACGTTTAATGTAGCCTTTAGTTATCCTTACTAGCCTACTATCTGTCTGACATGAAAAACACTTCAAGGACCACACCAGGCTTCATACAAGTTTATTTCCAATGATTCCTCGCTCCAAACGTATCCCTGTAGCAGCATTTATTCTCATATCTATTTCTTTACCTAACAAGTCCAGTTGAAATTTTGGCAATTTCTCAACTTCCGGTTGAAGCTTATTGAACATATAGGACACATACCTCTATTAGAGAATAATATCCTAAGCATTTAAAAAAGTAAGTCTCTACTCTCTACCCCATACCTGTGAGGAGTAATGCCGTTTAAAGAAACCACCGACATTAGCTAAAACGGCTAAAGCTAGCTAAGTAAACTAGTAGAGAATGAATGCTGCTGCTACAGGGATATGTTTGGGATGAAATCATCAGAAATATTATTGTTTGAAGACTGGTGTGGTCATTTCAGTTAATTACAATTACAGTATCCATATTACCATTCTTTTCCCAAAACTCTGGGGCAGACCTACCGGTATATTAGTCACTATCACTTACCACAGACAATGATGAGCAGCTTCGAAGTCTGTTGGTAACCGTTGGTAACCATTGGTTGGTTGTTCCAAACTCATAAAAATTACTAAGATCATGTGTGTGCGTGTGTGTGTGTGTGTTTTGTAAGTGAGCCATGATGCTAAATATCCAGCATGTTTTTTTAAGAATTTTGAGAGTAGTCTAAAATATTATATGAAATTCTGAGCCTGTTGATCGCCAACTAGTAGTGTGAAATCATCACAGATCCATTGATTTTGTTTGGATTTTTATAATTTTTTCTGTGTAATGAGTATAGTGTTTGGTGAAAAGAATGGCATATTGCCTGATGTCATAACTTAAGGGAATAGTTGATTGCCAATGAAGTAAAGATGAAAATAGTGGAAAATAAGTGAAAAAACGCCTGTTTTTTTGCATTAAATTGATGCGAAATCATGTAGAAATGTGTTTTATGAATTATTTTTTCAGTGGATGTTGTCCGCACATGTGTTCTGTGTATCTGGAATGCATTTATTGAGAAACCTACCCAACCACTGAGGATTTGATGAAAAAAATAATTTTTCACATTTTTCTGATAAAAAATAAAGGGTGCGTACACTAAAATGCCCACAATTTTTTCGCGATATTTCCGGCAGAGCAGACCCTCT